>CAOLHI010000792.1:0-600000 GCA_948474755.1 Ctenosaura bakeri
ATTGAGTCCTGGGGATTGCAGTTTCAGTAGGGGGCAAAGGGCCCATTCCAAAACTGCGCACCCCAGGATTCCAAAGGAAGATGGAGGTGGAATAATGGGGGTATAAGATAGCAGTGTGGAAATGGCATATAATCTACTGCAAATGGCCACCATGGAGTGACATGGCAGTCTAAATCATGTGTTTGACTGTTTGCAATGCTAGACAACGCAATTAAATTGTTGGGTACAAAGTTCACTAGTTTTCCTTTTTTTAAATGAAAATGAACCCATTCCACTCGGGGCCACAAAGGTCCCGCTGTAAATTTTGGGGGGGGGCATGGTTGATGGCTTTGCAGGTTTGTGGGGCCTTGGCTTACAGCTCACTTGTGAAGTACCCTCATATTCAGGGTGGAGGTCGAGGGCATGAGCACTTTGCAACCAAAAATTTATGCCCTCTGCTTGCTTTCAGGATAGGTTGATCTTCATCCTTTCCTTTCCATCTGCATAGGGGTCCCTTTCACATTTCTCTAATAGCGCATGCCTCCCTTCCTCCTGTCCATTCCAGCCTGTCTCTTGAACCCTTTGGCTGGCACTCCTGGCAACAGTCTTGGTGATGCACGTCTCACTTTTGGTTACTGCTGTGCGATTTACATTGCTGTGATTTCTGACCATTTTTTCCTCTGCTCAAACCTTTTCCAGGTGATGGATGGCTTTCACCAGATGGACTTCCCGCAATGCATTGGCACGGTGGATGGGACTCATATACCGGTGAGGCCTCCCAAGGAAAGAGGGGAAGAATTTGTCAATTGTAAGAGCTCGTTCTCCATCCTCCTACAGGGGATGGTGGATCACGGGGGGAAGTTCCAGGACATCATGCTCGGCTACACGGGGAGAACGCACGATGCGTTTGTTTTCTGGCACTCCGCCCTGTTCCAGGCCATGGAGGCCGGGAGGTTTGTGCCAGGTAATCCCACCTTGACCATAGGAGATGTTGCTGTTGGGCCGTTGATACTTCGGGATGCCGCTTACCCACTATGCCGGTGGTTGATGAAGCCCTACGGAGGAAGATTGGACCCTCGGAAGATGGCCTTCAACAGGGTGTTCAACCGGTGTCGCAATGTTGTGGAGCGTGCCTTCGGAAGGCTCAAGGCGCGATGGGGCTACCTATCTGCCCCGTTGACCGTATCTGAGGAAAACTTCATACCGATCGTGAGCGCCTGTGTTGTTCTGCACAACATTTGCGAGTCCAAGGGACACATCCTCCACCCGGACCTGTCCCCCCCCTCACTCGGACTACAAGCGTCAACTGCTGAATGCCGCGGCCATGCCTCTGGATGGAGGATCAGGGAAGGGGAACTTGTTAGGGATGCCACTGCCACCCTGATTGCCAGTGAGAGCGAATAGAGGTGGCAGTGTTATTCCCACATTGCTTGGTTGGCCTTGGTTCCCCGTTAGATGTTTGCTTTGTGCAGGTGTTTGCAAAAGGTTTTCCGCAGGTAGCACAGCTTCTCCTGTTCTATTCCCGGTTACCCACTTTGCCCAAGTATTTATCTGTTACATGCTTTTCAAATAAAAGTTTTGAAATGTTTCCTCTCGTTCAAATTGTGCTTGTCTTGTTCTGCTGGTGACATTAAGAGACTGACGAAACAGTGCTTTGGCAAAACATTTTACTTTCGGGACATACACACAATTTGGGGATAGAGGGGGAAAAGATTGCCACTGAGTACTAAACTGAAAACCCCGGGTGTTTGTCTTTTTTAAAGTGGTCAGGATCCACCCTATGGACTGTACCGTTGCCTGGTTTTTTTGGTCTGCAGAAGCTGTATCCGAGCTGTGGGGTCCTGGGAATCCTGGGAGTCTCCTTCCCATTCTATGCTTCTGCTACTCCCCGGCGCCTGTGATCCCGCGTCTGCTGGACCAACATTCTTCCGAGTGATGCTTGCCATTATTTGTGTTAGTGATGTCGATATCGTCGACATCAAGGTGTTGCACACATCCAGGAGTGAGATGATTCTCTGGCGGTCCTCTGATGCCATGGCCGTTTCCTGCTGGAAATGTCTTTCGTTCTGCTCTCTGTTCAGAGAGCATTGCTCTCTGATGCAATCAACATCGGCAGTAGAAGTGTTCTGCTCGTTGCCACGCACAGCGGAATGGATCCTGTGTCTTGACATCCGCATCCTGCTTCTGGGGGACATTCCCGCCCTGGTGATCGCCACTCCTGCCGTGCTTGGTGTTCCACTTGTGCCATCATCTGGGGTGGGTGGAGATGCACAGTGTGAAAATGCTGGTTGCTGGATCGTTGCAGACATTCCTACCAATCCAAACCAATCCAGGGCTCCACTATGCCCTGACGGCTAACCACAGAGCCAAAGTATGCCAGGGTGAAATTACACATTGTTGGTTTTACCTTGTCCGTTGCTGCTGCTACTCCCGGATCCGAGGGTGCCCGGGGAACGTTGCGGGGCTGCTATCTTCATTCCCTGGGTGTTATTGAGAAAAGAGGTTTTGGATATGCACTTTAAACCTTGGTGGTGCTTGTTCCCCTGTTTGGTTGGGTCGCGTTGCTCCCCCAGTGTGGGCTTGGGAAGGGAATGCCAGTGTCCACTCCCGGGCACAAGGCTTTATGGATCTGAGCGCGTACATCGCTGGTCAATGCACTGGTTGAAAGCTGGGCACGCAACACTCCCATGCCGCTGCTCCACCAGAGCAGTGTCCCTCCTACCTGTTCCTGTGGTGCCGTAATTCTCCGCTCTGTGGGTTTCCGATTGACCCTGCGTAGAGTCTCCCGCGTTGATCCCTGTCAACGGTGAATACTCATTGGTTTTTGCCTGCTTTGGCCCCCCAATGGGTGAGGCACCATGCCGAGAAAATTAAAATTAACCTGCTCAAAGATTTGGGGCACGGCGGCCTGCACCTCTGAGCGATACGCTCCCTGCAAGCAGGGACAGTGCGAGGGGTAGTTCGGATATCGTTCCACTTCCGCCCCGCACCAGCCAATTAATTTCAGCAAGGCCACCATGGCCATATTGGGCTGGCTTGTGGAACACCACGGTAGGAAGTGGGCCCACGCCATGTCCTTTTGGCGCACTTTTGTGGCCTCTTTTCGCTGCGCTTGGGCAGGCCCTTTTGAGGAAGGCATACCTTGCACTTCAAAAATGTGTGGGCACAGCAAGCCGGGTCATGGCAGTGTTAGTAGCTGCCACTAGTTTTTTGATCCCCTTCCTAGGCAGGCCGGGCACACGTTGGCGTTTGACAATTTAAGAAATCCAGGTGTGATCCATTGGGCATTTGCCCTTTGTATCGCTGGTTGAACCAGACGGAACCACGACCCGGAAGGCTAAAGGCCTGACATGTTTGTCGTGCTGCTGACTTTTGGACCTTACCAGAGGTTTCGCCCTCGGAGTAGATGGTTCCGCTTTCCGCAAACAGCTCCTGACTCAGCTGAGAAAGAACATGTTCAGCTTCTGCAAGGAAATGGGCAAGGAAGGGTGAAACATTAGAGACCGCCATGTAAACGGTCACGTGTTGGGGAGGTAAGGTTGTGTGCTTGCTCCTTTCGTACCTTCCCGCGGCGGGGCTGGCCCATCCACAGCTCCCCCACTCTCCTCCGCCACGACCAAGCTCTGCACTACCCGGAGGGGGGTTGCACTCGCGTCGCCCCCCAGGATCCGGGAAAGCTCCTTGAAATACGGGCATGTGACCTTCTCCACCCCCGTTCGCTTGTTAGCTGCCACCACTTCTCTGTATTCGAGACGCATTGTTTTTGTCTTGGTCCGGCATTCCTCAGCGGTGCGTTTGTGCCCGCGCCTGTTCATCTCCCTTGCTATCTCCACGAAAATCTCAAAATTTCTGTGGGATTCCCGGAGGTCTCGCTGGTACTTCTGTTCCCCCAGACGTCCAGAAGGTCTCTGATCTCAGAGGCCCTCCACGCCACGCCACGCCCTCTGGTAGCTCTCCGCGACAACTGGAAACCCCCCTCTTCCAGGCTGGCGCCATTGGCCTCTGATCAGTACCCTTCCTCCATGTCTCCACTTCCTCGGATTTCCTCACCTCCTGTCCAATTTCCTTCCGAGGCCAGCCAACAGTTATTCCCGAAATTGCGAATTTACAGGAGCCTACAGTGGGGATGCCCTTCCAAGAAACACAGAGGAAAAAATGGTCAGGTTGGACAGAACGGTGGAAATGAGTGAGCGTGAGTGAGCACACACACACACCTGCACACGCACACACTGCCAGGCGAGGAAAGTGAGGAGAGTAAGCGCTTTCAGATGGCAGCTGTGAGCTGAAAAGCATACATCCTACTGGAGAGAACAGAAAATCTCTGAAGCCTCTATAAAGTTTCTGTATAGGTGGATGAAGGAAGGATGTATGACAGGAAAAGATGAATGACAGGATTATTTTTATGAGGAGCCTGGAAAGGCACACCATCACAACAACCAAGTAAGAAAACATTTATGGCTCATTTGCCACATGCATCTGAGAAGTGTGCCCTCAATTGGGCAACAAGAACCAATCTCAGTATTTCTCTCCCGTACCAAGCATTAGAAAGGAAAAATTTTCCTTTGGAAAAAAAATAGAAGGAGATTTGCTTTGTGTACGCCATTACTCCTCGTCCAACCTGATGGAACTGGGCAGCGTTTTAAGGCTTTGAAAGGCTTGGACGTTGCCCTGTCCAGTCATTAAAGCTTCCATGTTGTAGCGTTATTAGAGTGGGAAGCATGAAAATATGATTATATTCCCAGCTCCAAACTGCCTAAAGCAGGAAAAAGAGAGTATCAAAATGCAAAACATTTGGGATGAGTTCTGCTTTAGTGTAGATAGTTCATAATAGTTCAAAACCACAAAGTTAACTTTCCTGTACTATACATAAAGCAGGTAATTTAGGAGAATGTCAAGAGAAACCTATTGTCAGACCCAAACATTCCTGTGGATACATTTTCTAACCACACCGCCTCTGCAAGTAGAATTACATTTGTGCCGCGTCATTTCCTGACCGGCTCTCCTCATATATGAATTTAAGGCAAAGGTTTGCGGGACGGGCCAAGCAGTCGCGTTTACGTGGTTAAAAGTACTTCAAGTAATGCCCCCCCCCGTGAGCCTCGTTCCACTAACAAAGGTTGGCGAGCCCAACCGCCAGCCAGCACACACACAGGAGTGCAATTCAAAAAGCATCCCCACTGCCAGGCAGCCAGGAAGGGAAAAATAAAGGTGCCCAGGAATTTCCGCGGCGGACGAGGAGCAGCATCAGTTACTTTCCACGGGGAGCTAGGCATGCTCCCTTTGGCCGTACGGTGCGCTTGCCTCCCCCGGAAGGCCCATTCCCCCCTCTGCTTGCCAGGCGCGCAAATGACCCGGCCAACCAAACAAGATACGAAACAAACCGCCGCCGTGGCACCCCACAAACTATAGTAGTACACGGAGCATTGCAGCTCCATTACCTTTCAGGAATTTTCATCCTCTGGTCCACTCACCTCCGCACGGCTCCTTGTCCCGTTGTATAAAGATGGCTGACCGCTGCTTTTGCGCGCCAGACCCCGAGTGAGTGGTCGCATAACCGCACATGCTCAGTTTGGCACGACGAGGATGTACGGAGAAACAGCCCCCTTGCGGGAGAGCGGTGGTACTGCGTGTGGGCGGTGGTATTAGAGCGGGAGGAGAGAGCACGTGGGCGATAGGGGTTACTTTTATTTGGTGACCTGCGTTTTTTTTCCCCCGCCAACTCTTGCCCCGTTTTTTCCCCCTTCTCCAAGCCTTTTGTTAGCCTTTTTATTGTCCTTTTTGGGCAATGGCCAGAGAAGGGGGGGGGAATGGGAAGAGCAGGAGACTGAGCAGATGCTGGCCCTTGCCAGGTGGTGTGGTGGGGTGCATGTTCTGATGCACCGCCACCACCCTGCCCAGGCCCAGCATCTGGAGACCGTCGCCCATTGCCTCACCAGGCATGTGCATGAGAGCACCCCGGCCGAGGTGGCACAGCGGTTGCATGCCCTCAGGGGCGCCTTTTACCGCGCCCTGGCACTGCACGATGGCGACCCCCCTCCTCATGCACGACCAGCTCACTACGAGACGATGATGGTCCTGTGGATGGCCGTGGGGTTCCCGGCATGGGTTTCCCCAGCAGGGCGAGAAGAACATGAGTAACTTACGCCACCATCCCTCCTGGAAAAAGTACTGTCTTTGGAGCCATGGCACTCCAGTCATGGGTGTCCAGCCCTTCCCACCACCACAGCAAACCTCACAACTTAAACATTGTGCCACTCTTGCAGGTACAGCTAGAGTTCCCGCGCCCCAGTCAGAGGAACATGTGGAGGGCATGGCGGAGAGAGAAGGTATGAAAAGAACATGGGCAATGTGCGCTAGATAGTCATTGCATTGGGTTGGACCTGTGCTGCAGTCAATTTATAGCAGTGCTGGGGAAAAAAGGGCGACAGGTTTCTTTCTTCCTCAATGACCCAAAGGTGTGCCCGGCCGTGGCGCTGATGCTTCTGTGTCTGTTCTCTCTCCTTACAGGACAAGATAGAGCAGAGTTGGAGGAGGAGAGAGGGGCTGCCGGAGGCGCATCGTGGAGACGTGTTTAAAAACCCCACCAAAGACACATGTTTATAGTTTCCCCCTTCCCCCCTTGTTAAACCCACCCATCCCCCCACACTTCCCCACACCCCATGCTTTTAATGTTTACCGTGTAAATAGTTTGATATTAAAACCTTTAGCACCATTTCACGCGTGGTTGTCTTCTTTAAAACCAGCTTTTATTGGCTTTTTAGGGGGTCTAACAACTCCATTTCTACAAACAATGGGAGGGAGAAATATCATTTCTTTAGAACTGTGGCCCTACATACAACCCACTGTAGTGCTCCGGCTTACATTTACAATAAATGACAATCACACATAACAGGAACAAAAAAGCAGTTGAAGAGGTTTTTAGAAGAGCGAATACAGGCAGCATGATAACAGTCGCGGAATACATTTCCTCTGACTTGAGTGTTCTAATGATGAAATACTTGTTTGAAATTGCCTGCACTGACAGAAAAAAAAATTATTATGGTTATAGACCAGCAAAAGGAGGATGAATTACAGTTAATTAAAAACCTAGATGATTTTATATGTAGATAGGAATGAAGGTAGGAACATTAGATTGGGTACAGGGAAGCACTGAAGGTAATAGGTGAAGTGTGTTAGTTTTATAATGGACAGTACCAATATACAGCTATTCAAGCTGCAAACTATTTATTCTTGCTCTCCTGTAAACTACTCCAGAAAAATGTCTGTTCATCTAGAATGTTAAAACCTGCTGTTATTTTCTGAAATAGTTATATATTATAGTTTTGGGTCATTCTTCAGAAATTTATTGGAAACCAAGATCTAAAGCCCGCTACCTGAGCTGGCTGTAGGGATAATTGTTAGTTTGCTTTTTTTCCCTCTAACATTTGAGGAATCTGGATAAAAGTGATACTGGATTTGAAGAAAGAAAAAAATCCTGAGGAAGAATGGAAAAAATTGATTTACTCAAAGCATGCATACCATTCAAGGAGCAATGGACTGGAAAACAGGGGCTATGACATCACAATTTAATCAAATTCATTCCCCTGTCCAGCCAGTGAAATTTCAATCATAATTTCAACTCAGTTTGATTCCACCTCTGTCATTTCTGTAATGTTATGCCAAAAGGCCTGTTACAGTGTCATGCTTACATAAACGTGATAGGTATATATATATGAGATCTCAGTTAATCAGGAACAAGTACAGGTGTTGATGAGGTTGAATTATGCATGCAGATTACCTTGGCAAGTTTGAACTATTTAAATGAAAATGTGGCATTTATCTGCAGTTCATAATTACAGTAATTACTGTTCTCTCCATCGTTGAAAACTGATTTAGAAACCCGATAATCCTCTGATATTAAGGGCTTACAAATATTCAAGCAAATTAGTATCACCCCTTTTTAATGTTCACATTGTAGGCAGGGTTATTTATAGAAAATACAATAGATGACACTCATCACCTTGCAGAGATCCATTTGTAGTAGGTTATATGCACCTTAACCAGCCAAATATTTATACTCTCTTTTTTTTATCTCAATTCCTTGGGGTTTCCTTTCATTTGCAGAGTTTAAGTTGAGGGAGCAGCAAGTTTCCGCAAGCCAAACCCCCCAGGATTCAACCCCTGTGGCACAGTTCCTTTCTTTGAATCAATACATGTATTTTGCTAACTTGCTGTATGATCTACAGCACTTCTTGCAAAGTGTTCACCATATACAATTCTTTTCCCTTCTTCCTCTATATTCCCTCTATGTTGCATGAAGCTGAAGTGATTCCAGGTGGTTGACTCCCAATATTATTAAGTAAAGGATCACATGCAGCTGTTCAGTTTTCCCTTCACAACAAATATTTTTGTAGAGGGAATAGACGAATGATTAGAAAAACATGGGTAGATTACATATAGAAGATGATGACATCTCCGATCCCATAAAGTTTGTAAATGAGGCACTGGTTGCATATCAAATTACTTGATTGCCTGTGATCCTGTCTCAAAACCACAAATTGGACTAGGATTTCATAGCTCTAGGAATCAAAATGAAAATCATTGATCTTTTTATTGTCAGAGAACTGTTTGATCTGTTGAATCTATACTCACAAATATCTATGATATGACTATAATGCCTGCATTTTCTGAATTATTGATTCTGATGAAGCAGTAGTTCTTAACATATTTTTTTTGCCTCCCACTGTAGATTTACTGGTTTACTGCTCAGCTTCTGAGTCAAATTAACCCACTCTGGCATAGAGATTTTGGTTGAAAAGGTTGTGCCATTATTTTATATTGATATTCATACTGCTATTTTCTGACTGAGACATATTTATTTTTCATTTATACGCTACCTTTCTCCCAGAGTATGACCCAAAACAGACTTCTGAGGATTGTCTCTGACAATCTCTGGGAGCTGCAGACCAACATTCATAGAATCATAGAATCATAGAAATGTAGAGTTGGAAGAGACCACACGGGCCATCCAGTCCAACCCCCTGCCATGCAGGAACACCCTCGAAGCACTCCCAACAGATGGCCATCAAGCCTCTGCTTAAAAACCTCCAAGGAAGGAGCCTCCACTACACTCTGAGACAGCAGATTCCACTGCCGGACAGCCCTGACTGTCAGGAAGTTCTTCCTGAGGTTCAGGTGGAATCTCCTTTCCTGCAGCTTGAATCCATTGCTCCTTGTCCTGGTCTCTGGAGCAGCAGAAAACAAGCCCTCTCCTTCCTCTACATGGCATCCCTTCAAATATTTAAACATGGCTATCATGTTCCCTCTTAACCTTCTCTTCTGCAGACTAAACATACCCGGCTCTCTAAGTCTATCCTCATAGGGCATGGCTTCCAGGCCTCTCACCATTTTGGTCACCCTCCTCTGGACTTGCTCCAGCTTGTCAATATCCTTCTAATTGGGGTGCCCAGAACTGGACACAGTATTCAAGATGAGGTCTAACCAAAGCAGAGTAGAGTGGTACCAGTACCTCCCATTCAACCCATTTTAAAAAGTCTTCATGTCCTTGCAAAGATTTTTTCCCCCTCTTCTGTCTGGTTAACATTTGTTTAACTTATTTGATGAGTATCTATGAAAAATGAAGGCACAGTGTTACTTCGCATTGCACTGTCTTTGGCTTAAAACAAATTGCTAATATGTACAAGAATTAATCATTGAAATTCAAATAAACTTTGACTTAACATTCAGCATATAATTCAATGGTGTTATTCTAGTTGGGACTAGAAATTGGATTCATGCCTTTGTTCTTAGAAGAAGAAGATGCAGTACAAATAATCACCAATGCCCAATATTCAAAAGTTCAAACACTTTCATGCCAACAGGCAACGAGGAGGGAATTAGTTTGGACAGCTCTTTGGGCAAGATTAACTTTATCTCCCCCTTTTCCCCCATTTTGACATAAGAGCATCTAAGCTATACATTACCAAAAACAAAACACAAACAAAACAAAAAAACATAAGAGAGCTACCAAGAAAAACAGGCTACATTATAATGGCTGCTAATAAGGACAAAAATAGTATTTTGAGCAGAGGACAGATCACTTTCACCACTACTATAGAATCACTACTAAAGAATAGATGTGCATCTTCTAGCCACCACTACTTTCCTGAAAGATGGAGGACCATTTCCAACCTTGCAGAATCATTTAATTAGAGAATCATAATTATTTTTTGGGGGGAGTGGGCAGGAGAAGAGAGGCAAAAATCATTTAATCTCTGTAGACAAGTTCCTATGACTTTATGATCCCATATAAAGTTTCCTCAGGATTCTTTTCCCCCTCTGTAGATTCCTTCTCTGTAAAATGATGGGCTCATATATTTTTCATATTTGTAAGTCAGCTGGGTATTGGGCCAAACTGGTAAAAGGTCATTTATGTCACAGAAGTTCTGAACTGAACTTTTCTGTGCTACATCTGATTAAAAAAATCAACTTATCACCAAGGTTTCTCTCATGTGTGTGCATATATCCTTTGAGAGAAATTAGGTTTAGTCAAAAATAAAGTTTAGACCAATGAAATGACAAGTTTATCTAAGTAACAGAAGTTGAAGGGGAGACACTAAGGAATAAGTCATTTCAGCAGGTGATTTTTTTAACCTGAGGAAATAAAAAATAAAGAATTTATGTGAGTTAGCAGAAAAATCTGCTTTATTTGATTGATTCCCAGAATCAATATTTAAGTACCATAAATTGAAGGACTTTCAGGCTACTGTGACAGCAATGCAAAAGCTTTTTTTTTCATGACCTGAAGCTATTTTTCAAAAATACTGGAATAAATTAATATGTCATCAGTGAAAAACTTTTCTCTCTTCAGTCTTTCAGATTCTTTAAATATTTATTTCTGGCACCCATATTATTTTTATTCTTGGTGCTGGTGATAGGTAGACCTTATACAGAAATGGTACGCATGTACAATTTGCATTCTCTAAATAACAGTCACGCTACTAGAACCTAGGCTCACTCAAGTAGGTGAATAATGGGAGATTTGGGACAGATAACAGGGTATGTAGTCACCATGACCATTCCCACATGGCGATGCTCTTCCATGTTGTTGCACTGCAGTTGCGGGTCTGGGAGGGAGCACGTCAGCAACGATCCTTTCTGCACCTACTTGGTCCATTGAAAGGGAAGTGCAATGGCACAATCTTTTCTTTCTGCAGTATAGCCAGGCACTTTCCATTGCCGCACTGTGAAAGGAAGCATTGCCATTATGTTTCCATGGCTTCCGCATGGCCAGGAGTGTTGTGTGATTGCAGGTGCAAAATGGATTTTTTCAGTTATGTAAAAACTGCATGAGTGCAGTGCTTGGGGATGGGATGGCAGTAGGCCAGCAACAATGTCATGCAGAGGCATGACCTGCCAACTGCTGCCATCCTGTCCCAGAAGTGGGTCAGTCCTGGTGTGTGGAAATGGCCCATGTTTAGCACTGTTCAACTTTAAAAAAAAAAAAAAAACATAATGGGAGACATGAGAGTGGTGCATACAATATTATATGGTGTGGAAAAACATGAGTCCCTGTTTGCGCTCAGATGGGTGGACCAGAGTCATTGTGTCTACCATTTCTTCTAATTTATTTATCTATTTATGGTACAGTGTCCCCACTTCTCTGGAGCCTGCATGGTTTTCAAAAGATCCTGCATGCAACCAGGCAATCAGAACACCAACTATTATGGATTCCTCTGATTAGATTTGGAGAGAGTAGTTTGCTTGGGGAATATAAAACTGTTCCCCAGATGTGTCACCAGCATTCAGAATCTTGCTTCTGGAATCAGTTGTGTCAATGACAGGAGCCAGCCAACTTACATTCCAACAATTTATCTTTGTACTTTCCTCTTCTGCAGTGTAGTCCACTCACCATTCAATGCTAGGGCTACAAAGTAAATGGGCAGGTAGTTTGTCTTGTTCTTTCCTAATACTAGGACCTCAGGCCACTGAATGAAGCTGAATGATGGAGGAGTCTGAACAACTGAATTTTAATTCAGCTTATTGTCAAACCATAAAATTTGCTACTACAAGATGTAATGAAGGCCACAAAGTTGGATGGCTTTAAAGGGAGATGAAACAAATCCCTGAGGGTTAAATCTATCAAAGGATGCTAGTCATGCTAGCTGTGTATATGCTCCAGTATCATAGGCAGCATACCTCTGAATATCAGTAACTATTTCAATGGTTGATTATCGATGGTTCGTCACAGACTATGGAAATCTTTCATAGGGTGCTAGGCTGGTCTTTTCTCCTTGTTGAGCTTCTTTCATTACAATGATCTGTAAAGAGTGCATGCATTGTTTTTTTGATGTGGCTTTGAATGACTTTTAATTCAATTGTATTTTAAAGTTATAATATATGTCTAATTGTGTTGATCTTGTTGTGAGCTGTCTTGATTCCCAATCAACCAATCAAAGATGAGTGAGTGCATAAGAATGCTATAACATTCTGCCTGTGAACTTCCCAAAGGCACCTGAAGGGGCCTCTCTAGAACTAGAATGTCTGGTTGGTCACTTTGGAGATAAAATTTGTAAAACATGTAGGCCATTTCCATCCTATGCTGTTATAATGCTATTCTTCTTCTTCCAACATCCTGTGGAATTTTGCAGTTTGTAGTTTACTGAGGCCAAAGAGCTCTCTGGCTGAGAACTTTAAATGCTCCTTCCTAAACTGCAAACCCCAGGATTCCATAGGATGCTGAAAGTGGAATAATAGCACTAAAACAATGTAGTGCAGAAATGGTTTGATATGGAATATTCCACATTAAAAAATGTAGCCCCTTTAGAAGAACTGCTTATGCACTGAACCGGCATGTGAGAAGGATTGCTTCAACAAAACTTACCAGTGATATTGCACATGTTGGCTTTCCCCTCCCTTTGGTATCTATGTGTGCAAGGTCAATGTCTGCAGTGGGGAACAATTCGCATATATAGCTGTCTACAGCATGTGGAATTCTGTGAATATAACTCTGAACCTGGGAAGGTTTTTCCCACTGTAGACATGTGTGATGTTCACATAGATGCCAGATTCAGGCTACAGTTGTGAAATGATATTTGTGTGAGAATGAGAATTTCAGCAGATATTGTTTGACATACAGACATTGCCTGCTTGAATTCCCTTTCCTACATAACCATCAAAGGTACAGGAACCCTGTCCTGGGTTTCATCTGGCAAGGCTAAATCAAGCCCTAGCTGCATTGCCTAAGGAGAGGGAGAATGAGGAAGAAGCACAGAAAAAAAAATGAAGTCAAGTCTGAAATTGTAAACGTTCAAGTTAAGGAAGACACAGAGAACACAAGAGAAAGACATAACACTCTAGGTCTTGGGAGCTCTTTTTAGTTGCCTTTACATGTGTCACCTCCCCAGTGACACACAGTAATGGCTACAAGTGTACTTGTACTTTTCTTCACTTACAGCAGGTGTGAGCGGGCATTTGTGGGATCAAGGGTGGCACTAATTGGTGAAGCAATATTTCTCGCTCTGCAAACAATTGAACATTTGTGTGTCATTCTGAGGGGGTTTGTGGAAGGGATGCACAACCAGCTGGATAGACTTTGAATAATAAATTCTATCAAGCTGATTCAGATCAATATGTATGAGTTCCAGACTGGAATGGGTTAATAGAATTTACTTCTTGGATGACATGCGCTATTCAAGCACTTGCTATCAAAATCTTAGTTTGTGATTTGGCTGATGCTGTATGACACGGGAGGGAATAATGAAGCCATACAGTTGTTGTTGTTGTACTACAACTCCCAGTTGTCATGAGCACAGGCTATGCTGGCTAGCAGTACTGGCACTTACTGTCCAACAGTATGGCTGCATCCTAAAGAAGGACAGGGCCAGAAGAAAAACAGCATGAAATGAGTGACCAAGACTGAGCAGTCAAAAACAGGCAATTCATCTATCTAGCTATCTATCTATCTATCTATCTATCTATCTATCTATCTATCAATGATCTATCAGCAAAATTGACAGGACACTGCATAAAACTCTTCAGAAGCTGGGCTGGGTTAATCTCTCTTTATTTGGATGTATGGAATTTTTTTAAAAAATAGCTTTTTGGATTTTCCAATGCATGTTAATGGAGCAGGGCTGGTGCTCTGGTGTGATTTCAGTTCGAGGTCTGAATTGGGTTGAATCTGGTTTGGATTGATCAGCTGGGTATCAGGGCCAGATCCAAGTGGATGAATTTGTGGGGGGGCAGCCCTACTTCGCAGTAAAATAAAGACATAATTATTTTGGTGAGATGATAGAATAATGAATATTTGGTGAAAATTCACCCGCATTTATGGCTGAGCAAGAAGAAGAGACTGAAAACTGCAGGAAACAGGAAAATAAGTGTGAACATTTACCTTATCAAACAAGGAAGAGTTCTGAGCTTTCATTTTAAAAATAATGAAGAGATAAGTTTAGGGTGAGAAGCAGACAGCCTTCCAAATGTTTTTGAACTGCAACTCCCAGCAGGCTTCAGCATCACAACCAATGGTGAGGAATAATAAGAGCTGTGGTCCAACACCATCTAGAGGACTCCATGATGCCCACTTTTGTTCTGAGTCCCAAGTACAGTAGGCCCAATTAAATTAATAAAACTGGTTCATCACCACTTACATGAGTTCTGTCATTTCCCTAGGTCTACTCTAGTGATGACTAAAACTGGATTTTGCTCTATGCATCTATCATCCATTCTGCTAAAAAAAATATTTCTTTGGGAAAAGAAAATCAGCTGCTTCTTCTCTACATAGATCTTTTCCTCCATTGTGGCCAGGAGTGCTGGGTTTCAGTTTACTTCTCCAGTATTAACACTAAGTATACAGAACTTTTTTCCCCCCTTAGTAACCAAACTTCCTCCTGCCAAAAGACCCCAAGCAAAACCAAAGCCTGTAGAAAAGTCAGGCTCAGTCTGAGCCATCCATGTTTTCTTCATCCAAAGCAGCTGATCCAAAATGCCTTTCCAATTTCATCCAAAGCCAAATAAAAGTTAGTTCTTCCACTGCTATGTAACCCCCCTCCATTGATCTGAGTCTACTGTTTAAGTGTTCCCGTAAATATGAAGTGAGAATGAGACTGCCTTCTCTCCCAGGATCAGCAGTCAGCAAAAGCCTCTTAGTCTTCTTAGCCTGAGGAATGTGTGTCTCAAACAGATTGCCAGGAAAGATTAAGTGCTGCAGGTAGCACAGCTGCTGGTTCAAACAATTTTGATCTTTTTATATCTTGTGCTCATTCCGCTTCCTCGTGGAATTGGCCCGCTTGTCATGGTGAGCGGCAGGCAGTGCAGCTGCTGGTTCAAAGAAGCCTGTTCCCTTTATTTTGTCGGTGTATTGTTTCTGCACAGAATTGGCCCAGTTGTTTTGGAGGGCCCCGAGGAATCCATTTTACAAAACAGTTGGCTAACCTTTGGAGGAATTAAATATGGCCCCTTTCTCTCTCTCTCTCTCTCTCCTTTTTTGTATTCGAAACAATGACAACGACAACAGATCTTCTTCATTAAATGCAACATTTGCAGTATCTTTTTTTGCTAGGAGAGAAGCAGTTTAAGAAACCAGGATTAAAAGATTTGCATGTGTTTTTTTAAAAAATCTTCATTATGCATCTGTTGTTTTAAATCCATAATATTTCTTTATGGCTTTGGAGAATTTTGTATATATCATTTACTTTTAATAGAACAGTGTTTATGCTGCAGTGAATCCTCAAAATAGTATTTGCCATAGCAAATCACTTTAATCTAAAGCAAATTAATTCATTATAGAGTTCTATTATAAAATTTAAATTGCTGCATTAATGTTTGGTTGCTTAATATTCCCACTGCTACCACTGCAGGAACAAACTAACAGGGGAAGGCTCTGCTAGTGTGGGAAAGGAGAGAAGAATGTTGGAGCTGAACAAGGAATTGTGGATTCGGTAGTATGAATTTGCCGAAGGTCATGCTTTCTGCTGGATTCTGTGAGATATTTAATGTGAAATACGAATAATGCCTACTTAGTTCTTGCCCAAGAGGAACTTGGACTGGCCGAAGAAGAAGAAAAAGAAGAAGAAATAGGGCACAGATTTTTTAATAACAGAGTAATTATTATGGCTAGATGTACATGTGGAAATAACAAAAATACAATACTCCTCAACAGAGTGGGGAAAGAGTACAAGGTGTTCTAAGTGCCTGCTCAGTTGCTGTCCTGATGCTAAGTGATGATAGTTACCCTTATGTCCCCTGTTCTTTTTTCTTAGGGTACTTTGTCTTTAAATGGGACTTAGATTGAACAACCTGTTACCCCAATATACCGGTGACTAAGAGGTTCAGCCACTATGCCAGTGCCTTGATGAAATGGTGGGGAGCCCTGAGAGAGGGGGGTAACCTTATTAGATCCTTTACACCTATATCTACTGGCACTAATGAAGGGAAAAAAGCAGCTGGAGGTCAGAAAGAAAACTTATTTACTTTATTGGAGGAATTAACAATCACAAGCACACAAGATCCATGAAATCTCACAATCACACAAGGCTAACTGAAGGAAAATGGAGGAAATTTGAACAGTGAGAGTTCAGGGCAAAGTGAATGGTATTTACCAATCCAGTAGAGAAGAGCTTAGACTAGGAGTCCAAGATCAGTACACAAACGGAATTAGAGTAGCAGAGTGATGACCAGCAATCAGTGTACTGCAAATTGGCTAACCTAAAGCTGGAGTTTAAATACTCTTTTTCTGCTTGGAGGGCAAAGGTGCTAATGGCTTTCTGGCAAAATAAACAATGCAGTTGGGAGAGTGGACAGTGAGGTTTGGAATGGGCTAATGGTCTTAGCATTAGGTGATACAGGGATGGATAGGAATCTTGATAGCTCCTTGATTGCTGGACAAGTGTGAGGGCAAAATAGAAGCTTCTTGGTCAGAGGAATAGGGGCTAAGACAATCAGCTATCTTGTGGGAACATCGCAGATGCTATTGTCTCTAGAGTTGAGTCATTGAAGCCTAACTGTAAGTTCATCATCACTGGAATTGCCCTGATTGTTTCCTGACTATGACCTGGCTATGCTTTAAAATCTCTTCTGACCCAGTTTGCAATGCATGAGTGCAGCCTACTTTTCCTCTTAGCCTGCATGGCCATGCAACCATAGCAGTGTATAATTTATATTTATGCCAAATAAAATCATATTTGCCAAACTGTATCAAAGTGTGGTGGTGTACGGCCTATTAACAAACTCTTTCAACAGAGGATGACTTCAAGCAGAGAATTGCCTTCTGATAACTCTGCAAACAGAGGACGGTGTTCTATAAAGTAGGACATAAGGCTACCCTGATTTATGGGCAGAGGCAGGTATTCTGTCTTGATATGCCTGTGTAGAAAATGTTGGTGATTGTTAGATGTGGTGCTGGGTTTCCTCCTACCTATTTTGACAATTTGTTCTTTTCTGAAAGAGAGATGGAGTCAGGTTATTCTTAACACCATCAACCTGTGGCTATTGAAATTCCTTCTGAAAATGCAAAATGAGTGTACCTAAGCTACACAGTTATAATAGTTTGCACCACTTTAACAGTCATTGCTCCATTTTAAAGAATCCTGGGATTTCTGCAGCGGTGGTTATGGGCTCTCATATCAGCTGGCCTTTGCATCTGCTTTAGGATTTAGTCCCTAACAATCCAAGATCCTGAAACATTTAGTCAAAATAGGTTTAGCACTTTGGATAGTGCCTTTAAAGTTTGAAATAAAGTGGATTCATTGTCTTACTGGCCTGGAAACCACCTGTACACTGTATTTGTAGTTTTCTGAGGTACCTAGAGTCCCCCTTAGAGAGTTCTTGTAATGTAGTTCAGGCGAGTGCACTAGAGCTCCCTGGCAGAAAATTCCTGGTATCTGATCAAAGTACAAATCTTAAGATTCTGCAGGATATAGCCACAACAGTTAAAATGACATCAAACTGCCATAATTATGTTGTGTAGATATACTCGTAGTTGCACACTTTAAAATGACCTGATAAAGCAGTAAGGGGATATATTCTCCCATATGATCCTGCTTAAGTTTTAGGATCGTCTATGGAAGGCATTCTGTCTGTCCCACCACTCTCACAGGTACATCTGGTGGGAACGTGGGAGAAGATTTTCTTAGTGGCTGCTTCTAGGCTCTGGAACTCCCTTCCGGGTGATTTCAGACTGCCACCCTCCCTGCTATTTTTCCACAGCCAGGTTAATACTTTTTTCTTTTTAAATATCATTGGAGTTTTGACTGGTCAGGGGGACTGGGCCTCAGAGAATTGTACTGTCTATCTGTGTTTCATTTGTTCTTTAATAGTTATGTTTCAACTGGCTTTAACTTTATGAATATTTTAATGACATTATTAATATTTGTAACTGATGTGTGTTTTTTTAGCTATGACTCTTTTAACTGTTGAAACCTGTCTTGAGAATCAGTATGGGGAAAAGGTGGGGTAAAAATAATAACTGTCACCACCACCATCACGATCATAAAGCCAGAGACATCCAGGCTCATAGTGTAAACTCATACATACATACATACATATATACATACATACATTTATTTCATTTGATGTGCAGCAAAACAAACAAGCAAACACAAGGAACAAAATAGAATGATAAAACCAAATGGGATGAATTAAGAGTAGTACCCTAAATAGAAAGTTTAAAAGAACATTATGTTACCGCAGTTTCTAGCCTCGACTTGTGGGATATTAGATATCATTTTGATATCAATAATTTGGCCTTCTATACCCCTTTTCCCTCCATGTGCTTGTGAGGCCCCCAGACAAGCTCGCACACAGGCACGGCCGCTAATCACTGAAATATTCCAAACAAATACAGGCAGGCCAGAAATAGCCAGACTGCTGCTTCAGGAGACCTCAAGTGCCACATTATGTATGCACGCTACTTACAAAGGATTCCCTGCCCCAAGCAGGCAGCTTGACTAGCCGAATACTCAACTGTCAAGCATGCTGTGTTTGCATACTGGCTACTTATTGACAATTCGGTCTTAACTCAATCATGCAAAATACTGACCTTTTGGAGGCTTTGTCTCCAGCCTGAAACTCATTGTTATCCCCAAGAACGGACTAGCCTACGGCCACATTTTCCTCTATAAGAACCCCTGACTTTAAGCGCTTCCTCGGATTGCTCTTGGCTTCCATCCTGCCTTGCTGTCACTTTGTTCAGTGAGCCTTCCCCTCAGCTCCACGTGCTGAGAAACTGCATACACGAACTTCTTCTTCAGACTACCCAGGCTTCAGGACAGGTGTAGTATTTCCCATATCAAACCTCCTCTTAAAATCCCTCTATCCAACTCCAACCTTTATTTCTATAGTTCTCTGTGTGAGTGTGTTGCATATACTTGTTTGGCTGTATTTTAATAAAAACGACAATTATTATTTTACTTCTGTTTGCTCCTTGACTCAGCCTGACCCCGTAGACATTGGGTAAAAGATCTCGCTACGTTGCCCTGCCTCTCGTATTGCTAGCTTGTGCTCTTTTAACTAATTCCCAACTTTGTAATTTGGAGTGCACTTAGGTGTCCCTCACAGGACCCCCAGAAATCAGGGAAACAATTAAATATAAAATATTTGAATACTGCTCAGTCTTAGACATGTTTAATCAGAGTAAGTCTACTCCTTTCAGTGGTCCTTACTTCTAGGATAGCATGGATAGGATTGTTGCCTTCATTTTTCACAGCAACTAAAACACTGTCACTTTGGAAAGCTGCTTAACTGTAAACAAGATGAGAAACCTATGAAGGTCTCAAACACAGCCCTTCTGTATTTCGAGCTTATAAACTGAGGACATGAAATATTCCTAAATTCTCAGGGAGGAAAAAAAAAGGCAAATATGAAGCTGCAGAACAATTGGAAGAGCATTTTAGAAAGCTCATAAAAATGATCCATTCTCAACAAATGCCTGTCAGCTGCTGGGGTGAAACAAATTAAATGGGGCGAATCCATTGTTGAAGTTGCTACCTTCCAAATGGCTTTTTGTGTAAGTGAAAGGTGTTGATAGAATTGTGATAAGAGGCATAAATTTCACAGGGAGACTCTTTTGGCATGAAGTTCAGCAAACTTTTGCAGAGAATAAATTCTCCTCTGATTGATCAAATGGCATGATGCTGAAGTTTATATCCATAGTCACATTGTTGTGATTCATTTATCTCTTTGAAAGGGCAATGATTTTGCAGCTTGTTATAGATTTGTTTGTTTGTTTTGGTTTGCGCTGACCCTTTGTGGTAGAAAAATAAAGAAATTATGCATCTAGCCTGTCTTGTCTCGCTGCTTCAGATATTTTCTTTAAGGCTTAGGCATCTCCAGTATAAAGTCAGTCATGTTTACTGCTTAAGTCAATTGGCAGTCCAAGGAGCACAATATGCACCAAGGTGATTATACCCCACCTTCTGCAGCTTTTCCAAGTGTTTTTTTTTTTTAATAAGAAATAGAATCATAGAGTTGAAAGGGTCTTCAGGAATCATCTAGTTCAAGCCTTGCCAGAGCGCTACTGAGAGGTAGGGGCTGGCCAGCCCCTCCTCAAACTGCAAACCCCAGGGTTCCATAGGATGTTGAAAGTGGAATAATAGCATTGGAACAGTCTCGTGAGGAAATGGCTGAAGAATCCACCCTTTCCAAGGCAGTCTATTCCATGGTTGAAAAGCACTTATTATTAGGAAGTTCTTCCTAATGATTGGTTGGAATCCCTCTCTCTTTTTTTTTTACTTTGAATCCATTGATTTTTGTCCAAGAGTCTGGAATAGCAGGGGGAGGGGAATCTCACCTCATAATTTACACAGCATCTCATCAAATAATTAAAGAGGGACATTATTAACACCCCTCTTCTCCAGGCTAAACATACCGAGCTCGATAAGCTATTCCTCATAAAGGTATTCTACAATTCATTGCTACATTTATTTGTTTTGGATCAGGAGGAGGAAACTGCTATATGTATAGGATCCCTGCATGATGAAGAGCTCTACTTGCTAGGGCTGAACATTAGACAAAGAGCCTAGGAAGATAACAAATAGAGAAAGACTCTTTACTGCAGTTCTCAACCTTCAGAGTGAGGAAAGTGATGGCATTGAGTCCAAAGAGAGACAGATCAAGTGTGTTGATGTTCATTCTACCCACTTGTGTGCTTGTTAAATTTTGCAATCAAAGGCTAGAGCAGGTGTAGGTGTGCTACTGGGCTATCAATATGCTCATTGGGTGAACTCTGACTGGTTGGGATGTATGCAATTAAACAACAAAGTATGCAAAGTAAACAATAAAGTTAGACTTTCTCGGTGAAAATAATGGCAAAGAAGCAGAAGCTCGTCAGAGAAGATATGGCTATGCAGAGGCTTCCCAAGAGAAGCATCCATTTTAAAGGTTCCTCCCCACACCTGAAAAGAAAAAAGAAAGAAAGAAATAAGAAGCAGATTGATCTCAAACTCTCCCAAACACCTCTGAAAAAAGAGAAAGAACAAGGAATGATGTCAACCGGACCTAGTACCTTGATTGTTTACTTTTATTTGGACATTTATAAATTGCCTTCCCAGGATAAAGTCAAATGAAAATGTATTACACATAAAAAAATAGCAGTAAGTACTCTGTGGATTAACCTAATATGGCATTGCACCTATACATTCCACAGTGATCAGCTGACATCAAAATCCTAGAGAGTGGAATATGGTCCCTTTTAGGTACTGATACCTAATGGGATGCCAGTTGGCTTGCCTAACTAGCCTTGACATTTTAAAGGCCTGAACTGTTTAATGATTAAACGAAGTGACAGTGTGTCTAGTAGACATCCATGAAAGCTGAGTGTAGACAGGGGCCAAACATGCCTAACTGAAAGGAGATTCCAGATCTTTAGCTTAGCCAGTTTCCTTAGCAATGAAAAACTGTTAGCATTAGAGGATGAAAATTATAATGTCACTCCCTGCATTTCTGTGTTCTTAGTGATGCTGCATTATTCATTCTTTTTTTTCTGTTTTTTCAAAATGGTTCCCCCTCTGCAACAACAATATTTCACATAATAAATGGGTTGTATTTTCTTCACAAATTGATTGTGCTGAAATAAAGTGAGAATTTCATCTGTAAATGATATTGTTGTTAAACTTTGGCTTTTCATGATTAAGCATGGTTACCGAACAGCCAAAGGGAATGCCAAAGGAAATAAAACAAGTTGCCTCAGGATTCAAATCTATTTGATTTTTAATGCTGAAGGTATAGTTTCTTCAACACATTTTCCTCACCAAATTGGCACTTAAAAGCTCTTTAACAACAATAACAATGGAACAGGGTTGTTCTAAATGTCTTATGTCCATAGTACTTTCCTATAATATACTCAAGCTTTTCAAGCACAGAAGGAACTGAGTGACATCAGTGGAGAAAGGGGGAGAGATAGAGAGAACAAATGCTTGCTACAAAATATAATGAACAGTCTAGAAGAAGGTCATTCTTGTTCTTCCATAATTTGCTTTTCAAAGAAGCTGAGTGCTTGCTTTGCTTATGTAAGGCTGCAATTTATCATTCCTTTACTCTCAGGGATCCCATTAAAAGAAATGTATTATTCTGGAAGAATTGGGTTGTTGATTTCAGCTTATGAAACCCTCATAAATTGGTTAATAGTTTGCTTCCAATCTGACAGAAATTTAGTGGAGCAGCTGAGGCTGCATGGAACAGCGTCCTTTGAAAAGCCTGCTTATCAGCCACTTCACAAAGAATGGACTGCTGTGATTTTGAATTTTCATGTGCACATTTTATGTGTTCTATATGGATCAGGCTGGTGAATTACATTCTGTCCATGCAGCTCTTCATCTACCTAGGTTTATACATGAGTAAGCCTGCCTCTGTTCATGGGTCCTTTCACATTACACGCTTATAGAACACTGATGCCACTTTAACTGCCCTAGCAGTATCCTAGTCATAGTCTGGTGAGGCACCAGAGCCCTCTGACTGAGAATTCTAAATGCTCCTCCATAAACTGCAAATCCCAAGATTCCCTAGGATGATGCCATGGGAGTTAAAGTGGAATAATAGCACTGCATGATGGACAGGACACGTAAATTTATTTCTTAAATTATTATAATAAAATTTGCTGACAGGCACGCCCAATTAACAATATACTCCTAGTGTTTGTCCAGACAAAGTTAAACTTTTCACTTATTTCAGTGAAAAATCTAAGTTGACTATCTCCCTGTTATTTGTCTGTGCTCATAGATTCCCTAAAAAGATACCTTATACAGAATGTCCCTGAACAACTGGTAGGAAAATCCAGAGACCTGAGTATATTTCAAGATCATTCTGAGATCTTTTGTGCATCTGTGTGCACATGCATGAATATACACAAACACAGTTAACAAAGTTTCTGATGGAGGAGCTCCTTTTTACAAAGTCTTTTTACAGGATTCCAGCCCAGCCCAGCCTGTCTTGTATCTACCTGGAAGTTGGCTTTCTTTTCCCCCCTACTCCTCTACATTGGCTTTGGGAGGATGATGAAGAAGAGCGGAAGACTTTTAAGTATTGGGTTGCAGCAGCATGTCTACAGTAAACAATGCAGTGATTCTTGACATGGGAGAGAATGGAATTCTTCTCTAGGTGCTCCTACTGTAGCTGTGTGTGCTTACCTACAACAGGCAACAGCAGCTTCCAGAATAACTTAGTATTTGTGAAGAGCAAAACAGAAGAAAAGGGAAAAGCAGGTTAGCCCGCCTCACTATAGTCACATAGGAACGTAGGAGTGATTCGCCCTGGGTGGCAATGTTTCTGGGAAGTCTCGGCCAGTGGCCACACCCTCATGCACTGAGGCCATGCCCTTCATGCCATAGTCCCGCCCTCTCCACCCTTCCACACACTCCAAGCTCTGCCACTGTCTCACTAGCTACCCTGATGTGTTGAAAAAGCATAAATCTATATGTTTGTCACCAAAATGGAAAACATAAGCAAAATGGAGGCTCTTGAAAGAGACAAAAAAAATCTTTCTTGGATTCATTTTGGGAGAAGTATTAAAGAGATTTACAAGAATTGAAATGTTTTTGTTTAATTATTCAGGGCTTAGCTGACCTTATTGTTTTGTTTCACATATGCATATTGTTAGTTTTGAATAAAAAGTATGCTGAAACATGTTGAACTGCTCTTCTTTTCTGTGGTATAAGAACATACCCCTATTCTTTTTGAGTTATTTCTGCCTCTGGTGTTACCCTGTGTTTTGGGGGGTGCCCAGATTGTCAAATAAAATACCAATTGGGGGAAAATTAGCTTGAGCACTCTTTTGACTAGCGAGAGGCAGGATAACTTTGCAAGGATCTTTACACCCAATGTATACGGCATCAGGTCAGGGAACAAGCACACAGGTTTAAAAGTAACCAAAAATAACAGTTTTATTGAAAAACAACAGAAAATAAATAACACACACACACTAACTACCTGGGAAATGGAATTGGAGAGCTTAAGGGTAGGCAATACGACACCTGGTCTCGTTGTCCTTGGAGAAAGAGAGATGGGGTTCCAAAGAAGAAAGCTCAGCGTGGCTGGCTGAGGGGAATTCCTTGAGACGACCAGCAGCAGGGCAGGATGGCAGTCCAAAGTAGTCCAAAGACCGTTTGAAAGTGAGGGGTTTTTATAGGGGAGTATGTGCCTCTCGGCTATGGCAAGCCAGGTGAGAACAAAAGGAATTTTTGCGCTGGACAAAGGATTTGGAAACGGTCAAATTTAACATGATGAGCTTAATGCTTGATGACAATAGTATAGCCAATATGTAAATGCCTTGTTTACCGGGCTGACTCTGCTGAGAGCCATGCAGCTATTGTGAAGTTTGCACGTGGAAGTTCCCTGAAGCTGGGAGCAAAGCTTAGGCTGCTGGCCTCAAAAGAGTCTGGAATGTGAAAGCAATTAGCGGCTGCACTCATATCCGTGCTTGTCTGGAGAACCTCGCAAACATGTGGAGTGAGGTGACTGAAAGCAGGTCCAGCTAAGGCTGAATTAGATGATATCAAAGTGATATCTGGGGGGCCCCACCCGGGGTGCCATACCAGAGATTACACTGATACTAATGTTTCAGTTAAAGAAGTAAAGTCCAAGTTCACATCTACTTGGTTAACTGAGATATACCTCCCAGAATCACTGGCAATCCTAGCTGCAGGATTCTGAAAGTTGCCCAGAAAAAGCAGTATACCCAAGCTCTGAAGAAAGATGAAGAGGAAAATGTGACAGTTAAACTTTACTCATTATATAGGTAAAAGTAATGGTGTTATTTGTACAAGAAACCTCATGAAGACTTTAGCCCTAAAGCAATCACAATAGGTTACCATTGTTACTTTTAACATGCTGCTTCCAATCTCTGGTTAAGTATGCACTTAAATCTTTTTCACAGACCTCCAACTACACATAAAGCACAAACCTACAGGTATCTGATCAAAAAAGTCCATAATCCACAGTAGTGTAATGATTTTACTAGGGCAATCAAAGGTATTAGACTCTTAAGGGTAATAAAAAAGCAGGAGAGACAAAAATATTTATGGGGATACTTTTGAGAAATCCATTTCGGGTCAAATATTGACCTGAAGAATTAAAAAAAGTAGAAATAATACCAAGTAATGTTATGCTTAAGTTTTGGAACCACAGCATGATTTTAACAGAGATTTTCAAAATATGAAATGAAAAAGAAGCCAACATTTAGACAAATCTTGGTAAACCCATTCCACAAGGATTGTCTCATCCTTGTTTTATTTTTAAGTCTTATGATTTATTGTCTTTTTTTTAATGCATAATTTCTGATGTGTAGGAAACTGGGTCTTCAGAGTTAGGAATTCTGAGAATGTAGGACTTAATCCTCTCTCTACAAGAGCTTGCTAAGGTACATTCAGGAAAAGAGCAAACATGCTTCATGCTTGAAATAGAACTAGTTTCAAATATATTTTAACTCTTGGCTTCCACAAATAGAAAAATTGCATTTTCTTTTGTTTGTTTTTTTACTTCTTTCAATCCTTTTTCACACTTATTTTTTAAAATGCCCCTGCTGGTGTTATTAAATGTCAGTGCACAGTTTTAAAACTATGTTAAAATGGATTTTATCTGGAAATAAATGTCAGCAGCACAGTAAGAGGTTTGCTGAGTCTAATAACCCAAATGGACTGGATTGATGTTTTTTTTACAGGGGATCTTCTTAGGCACCTAGTAGGTTTTGACTGTAAGTAAAATTAAGTTCACACTATCTGCATTTTGGACATAAAATGATGGTGAAAGAAATTTACGTAGGAGGCGGAAGCTCACTTCAAATAGTCAAATGCTATTTGCAATAGAATATAGAGGAAAAATTTTAAAAGAATGAGCTGTAGTGCTGTTAAACATGGCGCTCTAATAGTATACTGAATAAACCTAATTATATATTAAGGCCCAGTTCTCACTTGTGATACTACCCAAAGTAGTAATTAGCCAGATTGTCTGTTCCATTTTGTACATTTGTAATTTTCAAATTCAGGGCTTGAAAGAGTTATTTTTTGGAGTACAGCTTCCAGTATGCCCCAACAAAGATGTAACTTTAACTTTCTATCTGAAGTTACAGCAAACCCTCATTTGGATTCAGAACTTGTAAAAATGTTTTTGAAATTCCAACCAAGAGGCACCTGTCCCTTCACATTCTGCATGATTAGCATAACTAAGCAGCCAACTCTGTCTTCTTGCCTGTTTGCCATCACCTCTTAGACACCACACCAAAGAAATTTCCCAATTGCACATTCCCAGAATGATTTTAATGATTTTAATTTTAATTATTCTTTTTCAGAAGAACTGGGGGAATTTTCCTTTCCTCATAACTCTAGAAGAAATTAGAAGATCAGGCTCGGTGAATGAAAGATCCAACTTTATTTAAGGAAAGAAATGCATTTCTGTCTCCCATCCTGACAAACCAGGAATCTGGAGAGAATAGGAGCCATAAGCCACGAGGTCTTACATTCCACTTTGCTAGGTTGCCAAGTTACTACTGCAAAGCACATATACTGGGAAAATTCTATGAAACTAACAAATTCAATAGAAGACAACACTTCTCGGCATCAACTGGTCATGTATAGTCTTGTTACCCTGATCTCTGGGGGTCCTGGGAGGGACACCTAAATAACCAAACAACAACAACAACTTTGGGGAAAATTAGCTGGAGGCTTCACTAAAGCTAGCAAGAGGCAGGGTAACTTAGCAGGATCTTGCAACCCAGCATCTACGTGGTCAGGTCAGTCAAGCAATCAGATGGTTTAAAGTAATAAAAATGATGTTTTATTAAGTACAGACAAACATTAAAAGACACCACAGTCACACAGCTAACTGGGGAATCGGAAATCGAGGTTTTTAGAGGGAAGTGGGTGATACGACACCTGTCTTGTAGTCCTGTAGTTTGAGAGTGACGTTGGGGTGCAGGGAAGAATCTGAGGGGAGCTCGTCGAACAAAGCGGCAGCAAGGCGGTCTGGAACTCAGGAGCAATCCGAGGAAGGTCTCGGAATCAGGGTTTTTTATAGGGTGAATTGTGACTGCAGGCCATACCTTACTCGGTGAGAACAATGCGATTTAGGAGCGGGACAAAGCCTTGGAAAGGTCAGAGTTTAGCATGATTGGCTTAGAGTCGAATTAACAATAGTGTAGCCAGTATGCAAATATGGAGTGCTTAGTACAGCTTTTTCAGGTTACCTGCTCGGGGCAGGGGAACCTTCGTTAGTATCGTGCATATGCAATGAGGTGTTTGCTGGAGAGGTCCCTGAAGTGATGAACTGGCTGTGTCTGGCCTGCTTGGGTGGAGAATAGAATGTCCAGCAATTATCGGCTGCGCCTGTTTATGTGCTTGTCCGGAGGCCTCGCAAACATGTGGAGCGAGGTGGCAGAGGAAAGCCGAATGGTTTGATATCAAAGAGATATCGAGTGCTATCTCCGGGTAGGCCTGAACCGCAGTAACAGTCTTCTGTAAGGTAAATAACTATTTGCCAGTCCTTGCTATATAACCCATTTCCCAGTTTGTTGGTGCTGTTGTTCAAGTTGTTCAAGTTAACACTTTTTTTTTTTTTGGCAAGATTTATTCACACAGTGTTTGTGTTGACTTCCTCTGAGGCTGAAAGAATGCGACTCGCCCAAGGTCATCCAGTGAGTTTCAGTGGCTGAGCAGGGATTTGAATTCTGCTCTCCAGAATCATAATCCAGTGCTCAAACCACTACTCTGTGCTGGTTATCATCACACTTGCCACTGCAAGGAACAAAATATGCTGTATAACCTCCACCGTGACAGCTTGTTCTTTTGGAAGAATTTTCCTAGGACCAGGATACACCCTAGAGATGCAAAACCATGTTACCTTCCCCTTCACAGCTTCCCTTTTTCGTTTCAAAGAACTAAAACCTATTTCACCTCTGTTTTAGTTAAGTAATTTCAGTTACCATCAAAAGCTTGTTGCCTTAAGCTTTTTTTGGTTCTGGAAAACTATGTCTCACTTTGGCTAAGGTTATCTGGTCAGAACGTGATGTGTGTGTGTGTGGGCATGCATGTCGTTTTAATATTAATATTCACATATTGCACCTCTACAATACCAAAATATATGATAATCTCCTTCAGCATCATCAGAAAAGATATTCACATTTGAACAGAGTCAGTAGTGTCTCAGGAATAGTCAAGATACATCCCCCCTGTGATTTTAAAGCTTATACAGCAGACCACAATGGGTGAATCTGGGCAGAGAGGAACTGTGTTCTCTGAACCATTCTGGAAGCATGATTCTCTAAAGCAAGCCATGCACTCTGTATGAACTTTGTTTTCCTGCAATGCCTCCCCTCCAAAAAAACAAAACAAAACCCTGGAACTGGATAGTTCCATATCTGCTAACTGTCATACTGTCAGCCTGGAAGAATGCAGTCTGTGGATGAATTAGGAGACAGTGACATTGTCCCCTGAACGTGCTCATACAAGTTTTAAAAATTAAGCACGATCAATCCATTATCAACTATATAGGTGGGCTTCATTCAGCACCCAAATAGTTCCCATGGCCTCAACCCCCTCCAGATTTTGTGGTAATTTATTTGGCCAAGGAAAGGGTAAACTGACTTCCCTAGAAGCCACCAGGGGCCTTTTCACAGCACATATTTATAGAACTGATTCTGATTGTGTTTAGAATTCTTATCCAGAGGGCTCTGGTGTCTCGCCAAATAATAAGCCCCAGGATTCCATAGGATGCAGCCATGACAGTTAAAGCAGAGTCATACTTCTATAATTGTGTGGTTTGAGAAAGCCCCAGGAGTAGCAATTGGTTTCTTAAATAAGTTTGCATTTGTAAAATCCAACTCTTCCCAAACCAGAAGCACACTTTCAGCCAATGGAGAGTCTTGGGGGCAGAAAATTCACTACCAGTGTTACTGTGGTTTCCCGTCTTAGAACTGGATGATTAGTCAACTAATCACTATTTAATTGGTTGTCAGCCTGGTGTACATACCAGCTATAGCATATCGTCCACTTATCTTGATTCAGCAGGGACAGTCCTTTATTATTGCACCTTTTCATCTGCTAAAATGTCCTGGTTTCTCTCCCCTCCTCCCACCTTTGCCCTTTGTCCTCAGCCTATTTCAGTTGCTGTAGACTGAATTCAAAATGCAAAAGGAGTTTGTACCCAAACCAATTCAGCAAGGTGAGAGAAAAAGAGGGGTGGAGTCTTTCTCTTCTCAGTAGGCTCAAGCGACAGCAAACTGCAGCAGCCTCATCTAGTCTGTGTAGCACACACTTGAGCACACTCCAATGTTGCTTGGTCACACTTGTCCCAGTTTTCATCTGTGAAATGTTGTAGGGTATGTTAGAGTAGGCCCACTGAATCAGTAAGACTTACACAAGTCTTGATTTACAATATGTGCATTGATTCATTGTGTCTACTCTGGTTGCAACTAGCAAGTGGATTTAGGTCCCTAGTATATATTGTAATTCTTCATTTGCAAATATGTGCAAACATTTAAGCACCCGCATTCTAGAACTGAACAAACTCATACAGATGATAAAGGTGAAGAACTACTAAAGGTGAAGAACTACTAACCAGATCTCCAAAGTTCAACAGTATATAATGTGCAGCCATCTTTTCTACGTTCTGTGTCTCAGTTTAGCCAACACTAACAGCAATTGCATTTCTCCTTTCTCCTGTAACTGCTCAAATTCAGATCTCAGCTCCTTCCATTACTATGCAAGTAGATACCAGACTCTTCCATTGGCTACAGTAAGGTTTCCAACCATTAGCATCCATTTAGCTCTGTGTCCACCACCTGGTGCCAAGTTATGCAAAACCACAGTGACAGGCTAATTAATAATAATCAAGGTAGCCAAACTTGCAATACCAGCATGCTATGTTAATAGATCTAAGTATCCTGGAGGTTTCTGGCTTTGAAAATATAAATGGGCTATTTAAATCTTGAACTTAAGACCTATCCATGGTTGTTAGCAATGAAGATCTGAATGAACCATTAAAATACAGGGAGATTAAAAATGATTTTGTTTCATGTTTCCAACTGAGAACATAAATTATTTTCAGAAAATGATTATGCGAAAAAACACACAACTTGAAAATGAATATTTCAACCATTCCTCAGTGGATATCTGACTACTGTATTTGCAGTAATAGGGAGATAAAGCATTTGTGAGTCTTTTAATTAGTATCATTCTGAAATATCTGATACATGACTATCTGCATTTCAATTGTAATCTACATTTGAGATCTTGTTGCTTGAGAGGATTTCTTTGTGTTTATTCATCTTTAAAGGTAAGGTATGGAGAGCTAATCTCAGTCAAGAACACCAACTGTTTTTCATGTACATTTTTGATAGTTAAACAAATTGTCAGCAAAATTCAGTATATGAATACTCAAAAGTAAATCCAGTAGAGTCCAATGGTGGCATATTCCTAGCAGAGTAGTGTTGGATCCCAGCTCAAATCATGTGTGATTAGTAATACCAAAATGTAGAATTTTGACTTCAATGGGTTTCAGGCATGGCATACTATCCTTCACGAGGCAATATCAAGCCCTCTTTTCATCCTTGATCATGGATATTTTTACTTCACGAATGGGTTTTTGGACTCTTTTTATCCCAAGAGGTCAAGAACAATTGTAATTACGTGCCTTCAAGTCAACATTGTGTTATGGTGACCCTAACCCTATTTTCTTGCTAAGATTTATTTCAGAGGATGCTTACCATTATTTTCTTATAAGGCTAAGAGAAAGTGACTTACCTAAGATTACCCACTGGATTCCAACCTCTGAGCCAGGATTCATCCCCTAGTTTCCTGGAACTGTAGTCCAACATCCAAATCATTACAACACACTGGTTCTGTCAAAAACAAAGACAGGTAGATATACATTTTTCAAAAGAAGAGAGGGCAGGAAAAGAAAACGTGGCAGCATCTTTAGCCTTTTTTTATTTTAGCATGAGCTTTTGTTGATATAAACTCACATATTAAGATGCAGTACTGAGTGGCACATTTTTTTCAAGGGTAGATGTTCCCTTGATTCAGTTCATTGTAGTAACTCTGGTTAAGTGGTAAGATCCTTAAGGGATGTTGTCTTCAGGTGAGCAGCAGCGCTTGTAGCTTTTCAGCCAATGGGGCATGGGGACAAAAGTCTGGAGGTATCCCTATTTATTGATCCATCTTCTTCCCAGGATCTTTTGTTAGTTATGATGCCACTGATCTAGGTGATGTGTGGAAGTGTGTTATATTTGGTTAATCTGGCTAAGGCCATTTCCACATGGGGTGAGGGAATCACCCCGTGCCGCTACTTACCGGCTCTTCTGGCTCCCCGGTCCAGGCTGCTCCGGAGCAATGCATGGTCATTGATCCACTCTGCTCCGGCACCCAAAATGTCAGCTTCCAATTGGTCGTGGGTCTCAGCCAACTGCTGAAGCTTGCCAGCCTAAAGCCCACCTTCAGCAGATGGCAGGCTCACATTGGTGTGAGCCTGCGAATCTGCCCAAGGGAGCAGGCTTGCAGTGGTGTGCTCCATGCTTTTGAAAGACCGGAAGAATCAGGTCTTTCAAAAGCACGCTGGAGGACCACTTGGGGTCGTTCCGGAGTGGACTGAGGTGCGGATCTACACTAAGTAGTCCGGACCCAGTCCGCTTCAAGGTGCAGACATCTTCCGTGGAGAACGCACTGCATAATTTGTATTACCCCATGTGGAAATTGCCTAAGTAAGCCCAAACAGATTCCGGCTCTTGGGAAATCAATTATCTGTATACCTTCAATACAAAGCAGTTAGGTGTGACTGTCAGGCATCCTGTGTCTCTGCCTCCCACGTGAATTCTTTCCTGTATCACCTCCTTGATTTCTCAGCAGTTTTGAGCCACTGTTGAATCCCATTCTGGGGGAAAATGAAGGATATAAATAGAGTTCTGAATTGTCTGATTGGGCTCCCCTTACTCTACTTTCCAGGCTCTTTTGCTGCTCTATCCTCCATATTGCTTTCTCCTGCCTGAGTCCCTGTCTATTCCCCACATTGTCCTTTCCTTTCCACTAGCCCTTCCCTCCTTGTCTTCCCACTCCTTATCTCTCTTCTGTCCTGTATCTCCATGTCCACTACTTGCTTCAGTCTTTCATTCTAGCAGCTAAAGTCTCAACCCTTGCTTCCTCATTCTTTGAGAAAACCAGTAGTAGTTTTTACACTTAATTGGCTTAGGTTTGTTGTTAGTCTCCCTAGGTCTGCAATCCTATATGGGAGTAAACCCCCATAAAGTCAGTGGGACTTCAGTTTGAGTCTCTATGTCTGTGTGAGTATGTGTATGTGTATGAATCATTCTCAAGTTGTGTGCCATCAAGTTGTTTCTGGGTTATGAAGATCCTTAGTGGATCCTATGGGGCTTTCTTGGCATAGTTTGTTCAGAGGGGCTTTGCCTTCTTCTGAGGCTGAGAGTGCGTGACTTACCCAAGGTCACCCAGTATATTTCCATGGCTCAGTGGGGATTTGAATATGAGTTTAGTTTTATCGTGTGCTGCCTGCAGACTGTTTTTACTATATGCTGCCCTGAGATCTATGGATCTTGGGTAGGGTATAAATATTTAAATAAATAAACAAATACTCCAGCACTACTTCATGCTGGCTCTATGAATGGTTCTGTTGTACTCTAAATCTGTTCCTGATGTTTCAAGTAGTACTTACTTCAAAAGGCTTTCCTTGGATCCGAATGCTGAAGAACTTTTAAACTTCCACTTTTCAAAATCGTAGTTTCAGATTCATTTTCCATTCTCTTCCTCTTCCTCTTCCTCCAGGAGAAATGTCTAAACAGGTTTTTGTTCTGCAACTTCTGTTATGTTTCAAAGCTGCTTTTACCCTAAGGAAAGTCAAGATATCATTCTCTCAGGAGGAAAACGCGTTTATATTTAGCAATCTTTAATATTTCAATCCAATATAATACAGTTAATCTTTGATGGGCTTGATTACTGCAAGAATCTAAATGATGAAATTTCCCTAGCTGTTTCTATCAATGAAGTACTGCAGTATTTTGTTTATCAATATTTTATTTATAAGGTGTGCTTTCTTTTCGCTATGCATAATTAATCGGCTGACTGTCTACAAGGTAATAACAGCATTCTCAGCTTGATTGCAGAGCAGCCTCCTACTAACAACCTTGTCTCAGAACAGAAGTCAAGTCTCATTTCCAGTAAACTCCTCTAAACTGACTTCTAACAATTTATTGAGATTTGTCAGGTTGCAGGCCTGATGCTGCTGTGGACCATGAAAGCAGGAAGATAAACATAAGGAATCATAGTAAATGTATGCTTTCTGTTGTAAGTGTTCTGAGCCAGTATCACAGTTTTAGGTGCATTAATATTGCTAAACCCTGTATCACTCCTGTTATGTACCAAAGTTAACTCCCCATGAAACGATTCAAGTTGTAACCTGGTAGGAATAATTCTTTACATATGAGCAAAGCACATTTATATAAAAATCATTGATCCTTAATAATTTAACCTGTATAATACAGTAATGTTGACTCATAAAACTCACAATGTTGACTTAATGAAAATTTACTGCTTTCAAAAGAGTGAAAAGTTAGATCAGATATGGTGCTAGTTCACACAGACCTGTCTATCCCATGCAAAATCATGTAGACTGTCATCATGGAACTGTGATCATCATCCTTAGTCTAATGTGGAACAAGCCTGTAAGTTGGGTGGGCATCCCTGCCACATCTTTGGCTCAGCCCAAAGTTGACAAAATAGTTAGAACAAATCAGTGGGCAAGCTGATGTAATTGTCAGCGAAAGGAACATTGCCCAATAATGGCTTCAAAGGACAGGAAGTATCTAAAACTTCAAAGCAAGAATTTTAAATCAGCATCCAATGAAGTTCTAAGAAACTGCATGGTTGAAGGTGCAGTCCTTAAGTGTTTTGTTATATTTGTTTTGCCAAAGCCTTGGAAGAGATGAAAAGAAGTTTGAGGGTTGGTAGAAGCTAAGACTCCTTTCTCTTAGGGCCTATGGCCAACTAGGAACCTAAGATATCAGCCTCAATGTGAATAGGATCAGAGAATGTATCAAGGAAACTGCTTATTTTTCTCTGGTGAGCTGTCAGCATATAGAGAAGCTCATATTACCCCACCTATAGACTATGTCCTGAGGAGCATAATTCTTTTGTATCAAACATAGTGTGCCATAGAGATTTTACTGGAAGGACACATAGGCAGCTGAGCTATGGGAAACAGATCAAAGGGTGGCACTGTTTTCTGTCACGCATTCTAGGTGAATCTTGGAAATGGTTCCCACAGACCATCTAGATGGACCTTCAGCATTAATAGCAGTAAACAGGAGACAAGAGGTCTCTGGGATTAAACAAACATTTGTAACAGCCAAGAATGTTACAACTTGGAGGCATGCATGCCCTGGTGGCACAGTGGTTAAATGCCAGTACTGCAAGCCACAAGGTTGTGAGTTCGATCCTGCCGGGCTCCAAGGTTGACTCAGCCTTCCATCCTTCCGCAGGTCGGTAAAATGAGTATCCAGCTTGTTGGGGGCATGTATAGAAATGTTTCAAAATACATGCTATTTGTAAGTTGTTCGCCGCCTTGATCCATATGGAGAGGCGGGATACAAATAAATAAAATAATAATAATAATAATAATAATAATAATAATAATAATAATAATAATAATAATAAAAATAAAAAAAGATAGCCATCTTGCAGGGAACTACAAGGATGCCTGGCTGTATTTTCTTTGAACAACAAAGCTGAAATCCATCTTCATAAATTTGGCCATCTGGTTTTTCCCAGAAAAGAGGGTCTGCCCCCAGGACATGTTTGGCCCTATAACTGGACCCCCTTCTCAACTTCATTTCGGAGTTCTCCCAGACTTGACTGGCAGGCTGTTACTCTGTCAGTTGAGGCTCCCCCAGCCCCTCCCCTATGCTGAGTTTTGCTCTCCACTTGTCTTTTCTCAGCCAAAGACTTCTGAATTGGTATGTTATTACCCTAAAACCCTATGCCTCTCTTAATTATCACCTCTTTCTAAATTTCTATAGCCCTTGTATGCCTGTGTGAGTGAGTGCAACAGAGTGCTTGTATGGATTTTGACATCTTTTCCAATGAAATACTGAAATTTGAACAGTTAACCTAATTCTCTGTGTTCTGACTCTGTAAAGCTGGGCTCAAGATTCTTAATTACCCTGCCTCTTCGCATTGCTACAACAGTGTTCATAGTTAATTTTCCCCACAAGTGATAATTTTGATAAGTGTCAGGAATCCCCCTAAGGGACCTCCAGCAAGCAGGATAACACTCAACTTGATTCTATAGCTTAGCCTGTGCCTGGAGAAGATGCTCCACTTTGCATGATGCTGACTCTTGTGTAATGCAAATGTTTTTATTTAGAATCATGCTTGCTTTATGCGTCTCCTTGCTTAAACTTCACTGGTGCTAGTGGAACAAAATCTCATACTCACCATATCCGAAGGGGTTGGACATGGAGTTGGGATGAGCCCTGAAACTGGGTAGGAAGTGAGGCAGCAGCACAGAATGCAAAATATGCGTTACAATAAAACACACAAAAGAGTTTTCATTCACCAAAAGATCCCACTGATAATCAGAACTGTGTTCAGTCCAACCTATTGGTAGTAGTGATCCAGAAAGATAACTTTATTTTTCAATCTTCACATTTTTATACTATTTTTCTTGATTAGAAAAGTGGAATAAAACATACAACAGCAAGCTTAGTATATCTCTCAAGACTGCCTACTTGTTATTTCTTATCTACCTCTTCTGTCCACTGTCTGGAAGAACAGAACAGTGTGTAACTATCACAATGTTCACAAAGAAGGCTATCAGTGATGTGACAAAAGTACCCTGGATTTCAGCAATAATAGTTTCATAAAGAAGTTAACAAAACAGAGGTTATTCATATAATATGCTAATAGAAGCAGTTAATATTCTTGTTAATCATACTAATGAGAATGCAACTGAGAATCTTCTAACATTTCTCATATATATTTTAAGCCAGCACTGGTGCCTTAAGTGTTTGGACACAAGGGTTATATTTTGCAGCTGGGAGAAGGGAAGGGTCCTGGAGTCAACCGACTTAGTTCACTTGAATTAGTTAGTCCCATGTTCCGGGGGAAGGAAGAGAGGATGGGAGTGAGGATGAGAGCAACCCCAGGCAGGCCACCTCTGCTGTCTGCCAAGATGGCATTCTGAGGGTGCAGGGTAATTGTGATATGATCTATAGACACTTAATATTCTGTTATCATTTGGGAAATATACATATCCAGAAAGAGTGTTGCACCTTTAATTCTAAAACTTCTAAAGTGGGTAGTTGAGCCCATAACAGTTTAATCAACTAAAAATGTACCTAAGTAAGCCAGAGACAATTTGCATTGCATAAACTGTGGTGAGAACATGAAGTTGTCTAGATATTGCTGGAAAGTGTAGCCCATAGGCCATATGAAGGCCATTTTAGCCCCTCCCCCCAAAAAAAACTTGAAATGTTCTAACACATCAAAAGGGCATGGAAAGTATTTTATCATGTATTTCAGACTCCTCTCTGGCTGATTTAGACTCAGTTGAAGCTTCTTTTGAATCAGGAAGGAAACCAAAAGCTCAATTCTGGTTTACTTCCTGATTTTGAAAAAAAGGCCCTGACCTAAGTACCTGATTAATTTGTAGGAATTAAAAAGAGAGAGACCATATAGGAGGATGGCTTTCCCAGTTGTATGCTTTCTCCCTCCTTCAAGCAACAGAATGTATCTCCTGATCATGGCCATTTTCAAAGAACTTCCATGTAATGATATATGCAGCTAATGTTGTGTTCTTTCTTAACACATTTACAGCATATACCATATATCAGTACTGGCTAACTTGCTCTCCCAAGAAACATCCAGATGTTTACCAGTAGCGTTTATTTTGGAATCAGCAAGCAACACAGCAACTTTCAAAAGTTACTAAGACTGGTGTATATTGGATGGTAACAGGATTTATACCTTGAAATACAAATTTAGGCATGATTGTTGGTGAAAGTCGTAAATGTCACATTACCTCACCAGAACCCAAAGTTTTCCAGGCATTTCTGATGTTTACATAACTTTCCTCTGGAGAACTTGGACAATTCCTGTGTTCTTATCACTGCCCTGTCTGTTCTCACAACAGCTTCTCAATAGTTTCACATTCCACCCAGCTATGTCTCTCCCCCCCCCACACTTTATGTCATATGTCCCAGACATCAACTATTGCCAGATCACCTTCTTTGGCACCTTCGTACTTTTCGAACCCGTATCTGGATACAAGCTGCAAACAGCAATTGGTGATTGATACACTGTTGTAAAGAACAATGGATACTTTGCTAGCAATCTCTGTTTCCTTTTATCTAAACTAAGCATATTCATCCAGCTCAGCCTCCTGACAAGCAATTTCAGTGGCTATGTGAAGAGAATTGTGGTGATCACATTGTCACAGATACCATTGTAAACTATGTGTAGCCATTTAATCCACTCAGGGCACATTTACATGCTGTTCAGTGCACTCTTTGGTTAGAATCCTCTTATTGTGGGTGGTTGCACTTTTTATAATAATGTACAATAGCTGTATCCTGCATGTGGTTGTGCAAGCAGTGTTCCACCAGTGTATCCATTGCATGAATGGTAGCGTTTGTTAAGTTATTGGGTAATACATCCCCTTGGTACATTTTGACTGAGTGGCTACTGATCATTGAACAATGACAAAGTGTGCCTCAGCAGGATATGAGTTGCATGATCAAATTGTATGATGCTGTGGTCTAGTATATAAGTGGGGTAGTACAATCAAAGTATAGCTATGGTCGCATGAATTGTTGGAATGGCTTTATTCTGATATCTTGTCCTTTCCCATTGGTAAACAATTTTAAGAAATATTAAGAGAATGTACCATAATATTCTGTTGACCTTCCACTGATAAACAAAGAATTTTGAAAAAATTCATGTCAGCTTGGTAGCTGCTGAGATTTTTTTTTTAATTTTTTTTAAATTTTTATTAATTATATAACTAAATCACAAATACAAAACAAGAAAAAAAAATTAAACACCATGTGATATACATAATAGTGAATTAAAAAAAAATAATTTTTTTTCTTTTTCTTTTTTTCTCTTCTCTTAAGCAATACTAACTTTCATTGTTATTTTGCACCTTTACCCTTAAATTTATAAATCTGTTCAACTATTATAATTTCACATTTAATTCAATATTTTTCACATCCCCTTTAATCTATTTCTATTGTTAATTCTTTTAACTTTTTTTTTTAAAAAAACATTGACATCACTTATCCTTTTAAATCTATAAATCACAAGTTTAACACACACACCTACTAAGAATTACAAAATATACAACATAAAAGAAAAACAAAACTAAAACTAAAAAAATACCCACTCACCTCTGCTGAGATTTTTAACTGTTTCTTTTTTTTTTTCCTTTTAGAAATAACTAACTAAATGTTAAATGGTTACTCTCATTTTAATCCTCTTTCCCATGACACTGCCAACTTCTACCAATTTTCTCTGTTCTTTAGTTAGCTATTTTCTATGAACCTAGCATTTTGAAGTCAGTGACAAACAAGATTAGACCTGTCCACCTGTGTCCCTATCTCTCCGAAGAGAAAATAATGATTTTCATAATAATGGATTCAGAAGAAGGCTTCTTAGCGGGTAAATAAGGTATTAAAAGCAGTCATGCCCATGATGCAGAAATGAGTGAGGATGAGAGGAAATATTTTTAAAAACAAGTCAGGTTATAAGCAGTTAATAAAACCAGTTGAAAGGCACTAGGATTCAAAGGAAGGAAGCTTAAATATGAGAATCAAGAGCCATATTTTGGAATGATAAACACATACACACAAAAGAGGAATAAACAATTTAACATGAAAATCAAATACTTCATTGATGCACATATTTAGTTATTTATTACAAGTGGATGATAATTCAATATACAGATACAGTGGTCAGGGCCCAAAGATTTTAGGATGAAAATGCCTATTCATATCTTGGTATTTTGATTCTTCTGTTAGGAGCACAGCTGGTAAGATCATCTGGACAAGATTTTGAATTAAGTAAGCAATTTAAGAATGCTACAAAAGCTTTTTGAAATAGCTTTCCATGTTATCACTACATTGTTGTATTTTTAATATGATATCTTTTGAATCATATTTTATGTTGTGTAAATATTCCATTTGATTTTTTTTAGGAAGCTTTTGAAACAGGTTTTTTTTCCTTAGCACTGTAAGTTTGCATTTTTGTCTGCCTGAGCTATATCTCATATATAAATACACACTGCACACATGCACACACACACACACATGTATAGTAGAACAAATGCTTTTTTAAAGAAAAAATAAACCAGGGTATTGATTTTTTTAAATAAATACTGCAATCTTCACTGGGCTCACAAAAGGGAAAAAAAATATGTCATTTTCTTTATAGGCAATTCTCACATATTCTGGTTAATACAGGTAACCCATTGTTTGTTTAGCTATTGAAATGTTGGGAATTATCATTAACAAGTGAATCATACCAATATTAATACTGCAGTCTGCTTAGTTTTTAGAATAATAGAATAGACTTGCAAAGACCACAAGAACCATCCAGTCCAACCCCTTACTACACAATTAAAGCACTCCCAAGAGAAGGCCATCCAGCTTCTGTTTAAAAAGTTCCAAGGAAGACGGCTCCACCACACTTTGAGGCAGCATATTCCATTGCTGAACAGCTTTTACCTCCAGGAAGTTCTTCCTAATGTTTAGGTGGAATCTCTTCCTGTGTTTTGAACTTATTGTTCCATGTCCTAGGCCCTTTTCGCACCTTACCTCGTCGCGGCAGTGGGGAGCGGCGCTCGCACGAGCAGCCACTCACGTGAGCTGTTCACGACAGCCCTTCCTGCCTCCCTCATCAGCTTCCTCTAGCACGGCTGTCGCACGAGCGCCCCACCCCTTCCTTCCACAGCGCAGTCTGGGAACTGTAGGCTGCGCGGGGGAAAGGAAGTGCGATCGCCCCTGCTCGTCAAAGCACCGCACGCAGGTAGATGTGCAAGGGTGCCTCTAGCATTGCGCGAGCGCACAGTATTTTCAGCTTAAAGCCAAAAATCAAAAAATGCGCGCGCGCCCTGCTTCAGCCTCATGAGTGTCTTGCGAGTGGGAGTGCGTCATACGGAGCGACACTCCCACTCATGCGACGCTCAAGGGGTACTCGCGAAAAAAAAAAAAAAAAGCATGCGAAAAGGGCCCTAGTTTCTGGAGAAGCAGAAACAAGCTTACTCCATCTTCAATATCACATCTTTTCATAAATTTAAACATGGCTATCATGTCACCTCTTAACCTTTTAAATCCGTAAGATCATATATTTATTTATAAATCAACAGCTGCCAATTGGTGGATTGTGGAGCCAGAAAGTACACCAGCTTTTATCAATCATGTTTATGTAGACTATGAATTTAGAGGGAGGATCGGGTTTAAAAACAAATAGTTTAAGATGAAGAATTACAGAGTAGCAAGCCATAAACAAAGTTAAAACATACAGAATCAAATGGGTTTCTTCACTAAGAAAAGTTTGCTTATCTCAGAGGTGAAAAACAGTGATATCAGAGGAAAGGGAGACATTGCCTCTCCCTTTGGAATCCTTCAAAATAAGTAATTTACTACTTTTCAGCATCTGGATTACATAAATTGACAATGAACAGTTTTAATAATTGTACATTAAAGATTCTTGGTTCATTTCAGCCAGTCCCCTAAGTATGATAATTCTTCTAATCCTCATCTTCATGTTCTAAACATCATGCTCTCTCCTCTTGTGTTCTTGAAGGTGGATATACATCAAATCACATCCAAATTAGCTAAGGAAGTACAACAACAACAACTACTACTACTCTCGTCGTCCTCCTCCTCCTCCTCCTCCTCCTCCTCCAAAAGTTACACCAGAACCAGAATGTTGATGCTATAGTATGCTATAGTCGATGTTATACATAGGACAAATGTACCAATTTTGAGCTGCAAAACAAATAATCAATTTTCTTGTTCTTGTGCATCTGTGATTTGAACCCAGATTCTACTACAAATCACAAAAACAGGATAGGAAAACAGCAAATGTTAAATCAGCAAGTAGTCTTTAAAAAGATTTTTCTGTTCCCAGCAAGTCTGTGAGTAGATATGGCAAAAATATTAAAAAATATTTTAAAAAATGACTGAAAGACATGCTTTTCAAGTCTTGAGAAATACTAATGATAAGAATCCTGGACTGATGAGAATCTTCACAGTTCAGAACTTATTTTGTGCAGAATTTCCACCTGGTTGTTTTGTGAAAAGACACCATTTTCTGCCTGGAAGAAAAAAAAATATTTTAAGGAGTTCAATGAATCTACCCAGCTGCCTGTCTCGATGTACCCCACAACCAGAAAAGCAGTAATCATTTCCTAATGCCCCAGTCTGCAGCAACTCAGAAATCTTTCAGTGAGATCACTGCCTATCTTAAGAGGTATGTTGCAGAGGGAGGTAGTATTAGCAGAAGTAGCTAGAGCAGAGCTTTCCAAACTTTTCATGTTGGTGACACACTTTTTAGACATGCATCATTTTGCGACACAGTAATTCAGTTTTACTAGCAAACCAGAGGTTATAAGAGATACAGACACATACATAAATTGTAATAACAAAATGTATGGGAACACAACATATATCATGAAAACTTTTTATATATTTTTTAAAATATATGAGTTTTAAATAATAGCACATGTTTCCAAGATTGTAGGTGACACGCCTACACACTTCAGACAACACACTAATGTGTCGCTGCACACTGTTTGGAAAGTCATGAGATGGGGGACAGAGGTTCCTTATCATGCCTAAATTTGCAGATGCAGGATGTTGGCCATTAATTCTTGTGGCAACCCCTTGAAAGTGGCTGCTAGAAACATTTACAAGTGACTAATAGGCCCACATCAAACCAGGTTGCCACATAGGTTTGGTGACATGACAGAAGGAAATGCAAAGAAAAGAGAAGTGGGAGTCAACTTGAATACCATGTAATACCAGAGTGAAGGAAAAAAATACAGAAAGAACTGGTTTGAGCTGGCCTATAGAGGCAGTATAATGAAGCAGGCTTGCACACTGTAGCAAAAGGTTACATAAGCTAGAGGACCAATCAGAATCAAGAGAAGTTATTAGAAGTTGTGCTGAAAAGTTATAAAAGAGCTGTATAAGTTGCTTTGAGTGTGGAACCTGCTTTGTGAGCTATCACCATGTTGCACCTGGCTATGCAGACAAAATAAAGCTGTTGCTGTTGTTATCCCTACCTCAGTATGGTGACTGGCTTATTGTGCCAGGCAAGTGAACTCCACGTTTGAGTGGCAATAGGTTAAGCAAGAAGGAAGAACAAGAAGAAGAAATCCCAAGGGCACATGAAAGTAAATAAGTTTTTTGGCACAATGACATTTGTTTGCTGTTTGTTTGTGTATTTACACACTTAGGATTCTGCCTCTTTGCTTTTCCTTTGTTTTTGTTTCCAGTGCCTTTCATCTGGGTTCTCTTTCACAAGGTAAATCCACAAACGCACAAGCTTCTATTTGTAGCAATAGTCAATATTGCCTGACATCGTTAAGAATACCATAAGTAAATAAATATTGAGAAGAACTGCAAATTGACTCTTGTATTGCCTGAACCTTACCAACACAGAACTCCTGTGGGCCAGCTGTGGTCCACATGCAGCCTTCAGAGGCTTGCTCTAAACTCAATAAAATGTATCTGTTTCTTTGTGAAGTTGGGGGAGGATCTCTCTGTATATACAGCTGACCTTCCACATTCACCAGGGTTAAGGATGCAGGACTCTCACAAAAGTGGAAAAATCACAAATATCAAAATGTGTGTGTGTATGTGTCTGTGGCAAGGGGACTGAGGAACGGCGGGGACAACAAGCATCCAGGGTCAAAACCAGGTCAGAGAAGAGAGAGGGAAGGGGTGGGGCATGGTGGCCTTATAATTCCTCTCTCTCACCCATCTCCTTCTTTGTGTATGGTGGGGGGATCAGGAAAGGATTTGTGGTGCTGAAAAATTGGGCTGTGAAAAATTGGGCTGCCAGAGAGTGGCTGATCGGGGAGATGAATGACCAGAGGTGAGTTTTTAAAGGGTTGCAAAGCCTGATTGGAGCTGCTGAGAGGGAAGGTTCTCCCAGAAAAGAAGTGCCTGACGTGGTGGGGCAAAGTCTGAAGAAATTTGCAAATAATAACATCCATGAAACTCAAACCCACAAATGTGGAGGGTTGACTGTATTTCTGTTTGAGAGAGTGGGGGATTAAGACTAATAGTTGCCTTGACCAAGCTCACCACCAGTGTACAATTTCAAACTCCTTACTGCTAGTTGCATGTGTTCCTCAGATGGAAAATATTGCCCACCTTTTTTCATAGAAAGTAGAGGCTAGTGGTTTCTTGGATGAGTTATTGTACTGGAGCAACTTCCCTGTCCTTAGTTACCTAAATATGAAGACTGAATTTTTCCTCTTCCTGCAAAGTTCAAGGGTTTCCTCTAGCTTACGTCAGGCTTATAGTGGGTTTTCTGAAGTCTTAAGAATCACCATTTGGCATTATTTCTTTACCTCTGTTGAAGTGATGATTGATGTCCAGAACATAGACAATTCCTTTAAGCCAAAGCCACATGTACTGCATATACTCAGGCCATTTCTGCCTTACACTGTTCTAGTGCTATTTATTTCATTTTCAATATCCTGTGGAATTCTGGGGTTTGTAGTTTACTGAGGCTAAAGAACTCTCTGCTGGAGAATTCTAAATGCCCCTCGCTAAGCTGCAAATCCCAGGATTCTATAGGATGTCGAAAGTGGAATAATAGTACTATAACAGTATAGTGTGGAAATGGCCCCAATCTTACTTTTTAATGGAAAATTATATTCATTCAGTGTTTATGTATTACAAGAAACACAGATCAATATTGTCAACCAAGTAATTATGCACTTCAACACCACTATGTTATAGTTCATGGCCAGTGCATGCCATTTGGTCACAAAATGTGAAAGCTTATACTAGACATAATCTAAAACTAGAGGGTAAAACTGCTACTCAGTATCTCTTACTCATCTGAAGTTGTTTCTTTTGGAAACAACCTAAATGTTTGATTAGCTTATGCCTTAATATGAGGACCTCAAAAAGATCTTCAACTCCCATGAACTTCAAAAAAGGAATACATGGTGAGAATCTTTCAGGCTGTGGCTAGCACTTGTAGGAAACATTGGAAGTGTGGTGTTTGTTATGAAAACCTTTGCAATCCATTTTAATGAGGTTCCAGTGTACATCTCCATGTATCAATATGCATGAGGAAGAATAATTTCAGTCTTTGCAAACAAGATGAATATTTGCACGGTCATTATGAAATGAGTTTTAGGTCATTCACTGAAACAATTATGATTTGACAAAGGGAACTTTCTGATTCTTTCTTAACCCTTATCTGAGGAAATCCCACACGTCAAGATCCCTGCAGTCTCTTGATGAATTGAAGCTGGGATATTCACATCTGGTCGTCTTATGAGTTTCATTCATTCTATGCTACATGCTTCACTCATTTGAGCTAATCCAACTGTTCAAGATAGGTCATAGCGGCTTGATTTAGTTTCCCTTTTCTAATGAACAGTTGATAAAATATTATCCAGAGTATTTGATTGTGGAGACATAACATGCAGAGTAAGAAAATTCAGAAGTTCTTAATTGTTTATTATTTTATTATAAATAAAATTAATATGCAAAATATATTGTTTACAATTGATTTATTAAAAGAAGAATATGAACAGCCCTTCAGCTTGCAAATATTGTTGTTTCAATTGCTGTCAGGTTGGCTTTAACTTACGGTGACCGTATGAATGATCTCCAGACCTCTGGTCATGAATGGTCTTGCTCAGAGCCTGTATGCCATAGGGCTATGTTTCCTCAATTAAGGCCATTTCCACACTACACTGTTACAGTTCTATTATTCCACTTTCAACATCCTGGTGAATTCTGGGGTTTGTAGTTTACTGAGGCCAAAAACTCTCTGGCTCAGAACTGCAAACCCAGATTCCATGGAATGTTGAAAATGGAATAATAGCACTTTAGCAGTGTAGTGTGGAAATGGCCTAAGCCTATCTACCTTTAATGCAAACTCTTTTCTTATTTACTCTCACTCTTACAGGCATTATCATCTTTTCTGTGAGACTTATTGTCTCATGATATGTACAAAATATAATATCTTCACTCTGGTAATTTTAGCTTTTAAGGCTTGATTTGCTCTAAGACCCATTTATTGGTCATTTTGGTTTCTATAGAACTCTCCGCTAGCACCACATGAGCTAATTTTCTTCTTGTCAGCTTTCCTTATTGTTCAGCTTTCACAACAATACATTGAGATCAGAAATACAATGGTATGGGCAATCGTAGCTTATTCAATATTATATATTTAGATTTGAGGGTCTTATCTAGTTCCTTCATAGCTGCTTTCTAAGGCTTAGGCCCTTTCTGCATGACAACACTGAGTTGCTTCTGCCATGGGATGGCAGTGGTCAGCAGGTCATGCTTCTGCATGACGTCATCACCATCCTGCTGCTATCCCATCACGAAGCATCACACTTGCGCAAGATTTGAAAAACAGATAAAATCTGTTTTTTTACCTCCCATCATGTGGTGCTCCTGTACTTACTGTTGTGTGGAAGCTGCAGCCACAAGTTTATAATGCTTCCTGCCCCAGTGCAGCAATGGCAGGTGCCCATCTGTGCTGAGGAAGGAAGGAATAGGGCTATCCCACTCCCTTCCACAGGGAGCAAGCAAGTGTGGAGGGGAGCATTGCTGATGCACTCCCTTCCAGACTGGATTTGCAGTGCCATGATGTGGAACAGCACCATCATGTTGAAAGGGCTTTAGTTTTCTTCTGATTTCTTGATTACGTTCTCTTTTCTGATTAGTGACTGAAGCCATGGTAGAAAATGCCTTTGATTATTTTGATGCCTTTATCATTCACTTTAAAGTTATTTAAATGATCTTTGGTCATTATTTTTTGATTTTCTGAATGTTCAGCTGTAAACTTGCCTTTGCACTTTCTACCTTGATTTTCTTTAATAGTCATTCCAAGTCTTTGCTATTTTCTGCTAGGAGCATGATGCACATCTTAAATTCTTGATGCTCCTTCTTTCAATTTTTACACCTCTTTCCTCTGAGTCTATTTCAGTTTTCCATATGATATGCTCTACATACAAATTAAACAGATGGAAAAAATGCCAACCCTTTTGCCACTAGGAAACCATTCTGTTTCTCCATATTCTGTCTTAACAGTGGCCTCTTGTTCTGATTATAGGTTATGCATCAGAACAATCAAATATTGATGCATATCCATTTCTTTTATAGTGATTCATAGTTTTTCATGAGCTACACAATCAATGACTTTGGTACAAGCCAGTATTCTACATTAGTTACTTAGGGCCTTTCTGCGCTACACTGTTATAATGCTATTATTCCACTTTCAACATCCTGTGGAATTCTGGGGTTTGCAGTTTACTGGGGCCAAAGAGCTCTCTGGCTGAGAATTCCAAATGCCCCTCCCTAAACTGCAAACCCCAGAATTCCATAGGATGTTGAAAGTGGAATAATAGCACTATAACAGTGCAGCGCAGAAAGGCCCTAAGTTAAGGATAGTTAATTAAGTCGTCTCCTGGTGCAACACCCCCAAACCTGATGGACGTGCATTCACTCACACTCTGATCACCAGCAGAATGGAGCTGCTTCTACCCATGCAACTGTTGCATGGTAAAGTAGGATCGGAGGGAGGCGGAGTTACGGTGGTAGCAATAGTGTCACAATCATGAGAAAGTAGACATCATGAATATGGGATGGTTACCTGAATTTACTCATCTGTCCTGGGGACCTTTCACACTACATGATTGAGTGCTATGATTCCACTTTAAGCACCATGGCAACATATTCTAGGATTTGTAACTCAGTGAGACACTAGAAGTCTCTCGCCAGGAATTCTGAGTACCTTCTCTTTAAACTGCTAGTCCCAGAATTCCAGTTAAAATAGAATCACAGTGCTATAATTTCATAGTGTGAAAAGGTCCTTGACATCTGCTTCTTTCCTTTTATCATACCAACTGTGGTTGGCTGGAACCTGTGTAGGTATATCCACAACATAAAGTTATACTTTATGTAGAATTACCAAATATAATTCTCTATAATTAGATTAATTTCTACAGTGAGGGCCATCTATCTCAACATAGTAGACGCTTCTTACAAATTACTCTAAAATGAAATAATTTCTTTAAAAAAGGATTTTGCAAAGATACTATACATAAAGCCCCAGTCAAAACCAAAATAACATTACAAACATATTCTTTTTCTGTATTCAAGTTGGCAACCATGTTAGACTGTTTTAATATGAAAAAGAAAGCAAAAAGTATTCTTATGATACTTTTAGGCCAACCAATTTGTTTCAGCATAAGTTTATACTGAAATAAACTAGTTAGTCTTAAAGATGCCACTTCCTTCTTTTCTATATGATGCTTCTAATGTCCCCCTCTGCTTTTTTTTTTTTTTTTTTGAGGGTGCAGTGATGCAAACTTATATCTGGAATTGTGAAATCACAAAATGTAAAATTAAACTGTTTTGTATGTAGGGCTATAGCTCAGGACTATTGGCTCATGCTACAAAATTGTCAGTAATTTACCCTGTGAAGGCACTGACCTTGACAAAATGACTAGAAACAACTTGTCAAAAAGGTTGTCCCTTCGTTGCAGAGTTTAACTCATGTGAATCCAAGCATGCTTGTGTAAAAGGCATCTGACATCCATGCCTTCCTGCTCTTACTCTAGGGAACAATGAAAGTCCCTTTATCCATATCTAAGTTTGGCTTTGCGCAGTCATACTGTAGACCATAATCTGATTCCACATTGCCTTTATTTTATAGCTTCCAAAAGGTTTTGACCAAGCTTTATAACTCGGAATCTCAGAGCTGGTTGTAGTGAAAATCCCCAACACAAGATGAAAAGGATGGGAAAGGACAAGTAAAGAAAAATGCTGAGCTAAAAAAAATAAATTTAAAAATTTAAAAAAATCCCTGTTCATCAATGAAAAGAAAATTTACTGCACCAGTTCTGTGTCTAATGTAGAGCTGTATTACCGATGTTAATGTGTCTGAGAAGAGAAGGATAAATAAGACTGATAGGATGTGCCTTCCCTGTTACCGCTTCTGTGCCGTTCAGGGGTATACACTGGTTTAACCATTCTACTAGTGTATCTTCACTGGTGCAGTGGGTTCACATGAGGAACATTTCTTCTAGTCCATCTGGGATGTTCTGTCACTGTATGTTTATGCTGACAATGTGTCTTGCCATTTGTCAGTATTGCAGGATGTCCAAAAAATATCTCAAATGATGTGATCAGCAAATGTCAACTGGCTACTATATCCTTACTTACCTTCAAATGACTACAGGAACATAAACTCTTTTGCTATTCTTTTTTCCCTCCCCAAAAAGAAGAAAGCTAGCCCAATGGGTCTATTAGCAATGATTTATACTAGGTAAGTACTATGTGTCGTTTATTGGATCATGAACCTGACAGGAGCCAGTATGGTCCCACAGTTATAACATAGGCTTAAAGCAATGCCACAATGATACTGCAGTGCTTCTGGATGAGTATTTTCTTCTCCCCTCTTCTCCTTCCCTCTGCAGCTCTGCAGCCCTCAATGCTGCTTGGAAACTGGCTCCAGTGGCATTCATAGCTCTTAGACAGGGAAGTGCTTATACTTCAAATTCCATTGCCAGAAACCTCAGCAATATATACCACTGGATCCTGGCCACAGAGACCCCCGAGTATTTGAATCTTGCTTACTTTGAATCTGTTGGCTTTGTGTGATGTACTCTATATGTCGTTACCATGACTGCACCACAGTTTTATAGACAGCGTAGAACTAAACAGCTTTATGGCATGCATTTACAATGAAACTACAACCTCGCCTATAGGATCGGATATACTTTTTATCATATGTAAATAAAGATTTTCCCCCTAAAGACTGTTAGAATACTGAGAAAGCTATTCCAGTCCCTTGGGTGAAGTATATGAATTTTATAGCACCCCATTTACTGTCTTGAAATATTTATAAGCAACCAAGCAGCCCTAAAAGGGAATTTAGAAGGAAATTTAAAAGACTTATAGTTAATAATTGAAAAAAAAATCTCAAAGTAGTAAAATGGAAGGCTGAGGAACTACTGCATATTTAAATCTCATTATGATGTCTACTTTTTATTGTCTTTTAGTGAATGTAAATAATGGGGTGAATAGGAACCTTACATTTCAAATGGATTTTATTTTCTCAGGCTAGTTCCTTAAGACCATTTTACTTTTTTAATTAATATAAGCAGGACCTTTGGGGTCATCTTAGATAGGAATAAATGGATGGTACAGAGGAAAATAAATGGTGATAAAGTTTGCAAAAAAAAAAAGTACAGCAAAGTAAAGCATTTCTACAGTAAAATATTTTGCAGGTAGTGGAGCATGGAGTGAACTCCTTTTTTGTGATCTGTGTAGTGTTGTCCGCAGCTTTGATCTGCATTGATGGGAAGACTCCCTGCTGCAGCAATAAAATTACAGTTCCAAGGTAAGGTTTCAAGTTTCAAGGTAAGGATATCAATATTAGCTAGCAATAGCAACTTCAGTAAGCTAAAATAGGAACAGTAGGCTGACAACAGGTAAAAATACCTGAAAATGATTTCTAAAGCTTGACTAACAATGAATACCATGGACCCTCCAGTGCTGTGACATCTGGATCAGTGATTTCCACCAGATTGTCACATCCTATGCATGAAATGGTGGTAATGTGAATGCGGATGTTGTGAAGTGTCCACATGCAACCATTTAATCATATGGTGCATGATCGTTCAGATTTTTTTTTTTACATCTGTAGGGGAACTGAACCCCTGCAGATCTGGAGGGACCACTGTAACCCAAAAGCCAGAGAACATTTCTTAAGCGGGTAGATACATTTGCTTATTTCATTCTTTCATTCATTCAAGAATGACTATTTTTTTTAAAAAAAAAAATTGTCCACTGAGTGTGATTACCAGAGTTTCTGCACATTCTTCAGCTACTTTTTGCATTTCAAGACTGTTGCACAGGGTAATGGGACAGAGAATTTCATATGGGAGAAGATGATACCTACAGTCACTGTTGGTTTGTGCATTCAAGTTGTTTCCAACTTATGGTAAAATTCCTCTGCAAGTTTTGTTCAGAAGAGATTTGCTATTGGCTTCCTCTGAGACTGAGAGACAGTGACTTGCCCAAGGCAACCAGTGAGTTTCAACAGCCGAGTGGAGATTCAAACTCTGGTCTCTTAGAGTCCAAATCCAAGATGCGAACCACCACATCATACTGGCTGGGTTACCTGAAATCATATAATAGACTATTTAGGGCGTTAAAAATCAAAGTAAAAGTGGAAATAAGCCTGGAAGTAAATTGACAACCAATAAAACTGAGAAATAATTGACATGATCTGACCCAGCCCAAAATAAAAGTATGGAAGGCACTTCCTGGACAAGCTAGAAGTTTCAGATATTTTATCAAGGTCTACCCCAACTACAACAAAATCTAGCCTGAATGTAAATGAATTGATTCATCTTACTTCAAGAAGTTCATAGCTGCCATACTAAATCAAGTTGATTTTTGAAAAAGTACTCTTGGTCATTGCTGCCAAATAAGGGCAGGGCCAGAATTATTCTAAGGCTGTGAACTTGTTGGTTCAGAAAGGATTACAAACTTGTCCCAAACAGATAGTGCACTTAAATAATTATATAGTATAGTCTACAGTACCTTGTCTTGTCCACTTTGGTCTTCAATTTATTCATTCTTCTCCTTCACTAAACTCCTCTGATTTAGCATTTCCAGTGTCTTCCAACAACATATTACATACAGCTGGGTGAAATGAATGTGATAAGGATTGTCAAGACTCTATATTGTTGAGCATAGTGTAAGATTTCTACATGTCGAACTACGCTACTGTTCACTTGTCACTAGCTCCAGGTTTCATCATTGTGCTCTGATGGCTCATTGGCCATTCCATTGCTGGTGGGGCATGGAAGTCATCAGAGAGGCACCTGGCTATGTAGCTGTAGACAGATGAGAAAGGAGGACTTCTTGCACTAAGATCTGCTGGGGTCCTTTGGAGTTCTCAAGGGGTGATATAATTAGTCTGCTTCTGACAATGGGAAAATAGCCAGTAGCACAACAGTGAGTTCTGGGGAAGGGGTGCTTTAGATGTTGTGGAGAGTGGAAGAGAATACCGTCCTCCACGATGACAAAACCAACCAACCAACAAAAATGAACACAAACATGCTGACTGATTGGAAGTTGGGTGATACTTCCTCTCATATCTCTGGATGACATCACCGATGTTTTCCTGTAGATGTTAAAAAGTGACAGAGTTCAAGACTGGTTCTTCCACAATCATCTGCCAAAACCTGTCCTACAAAAGTTAGAGATGAGTGTACAAAGAGTAGATGAAATTTCCAAGTAGAAACTGCTATTTAACTGACACACACACACACACACACACACACACACACACACAAAATTCAAGAAAATTCAGTCCCTTTCTAGCACTACCAAAGTAGATAAAATGCACACTTGAGTAGCTAAACTGCAATCATTTTCAACATTTCTGACATTATTGCTCTTTTTTAACCTTTTACACCTTTACCTGATAGTTGGTTTCTGCACGCAAACCATAAAAAGAAGATGAAGCTTTACTGACCTGTCACCTGAAACCTCATCATAATGTAAGATCAAGACTCTAAGCACGGCATGTGTCTATTATTTCTGTTGCAATATTTTGATGAGTACATTTTGCCATAGCTCAGAATTGCTGAAGATTCCTTGATTATTTTTCTCCCAAGGGGTCATGGCCTCATTATTTTTTTTCCCCCAGGTACATGTAATAAAATTAGCACTGTACCTTTCTGACAGAAGCCCAACCAATTTCCGGTCAATCAACACATTACAAGTTAATTTTATATATGCAAAGTCTTGAGATGAAAAGCTATTTTTGCTTTTTTCCATTACTATCACCCCCACTATATTTTTTCAGTCTTATGACTCTAAAGGTGACATGTATTTTGTGCTTGATGGATGAAAGGAGACAGTAAAAGGCAAGGCAAGCTAATAACACTAAAGTTCGTACTGAATCAGAAACAGATTGAGATACTGTGAGAAATCGAGAGGCGTGCTTCAATCATTAGGGCTTGTCACGAGTGAGATTTGTTGGTTGATGTGCTGTCAGAGTTCTGAAGGAAAAAAAAAAGATTTCAGAACAAACAACTAGATTTTGCAGGAAGAAAAAGAGGTTAGTGCTGTAGCAACTTACTATAAAGCAAAAGAGAACAATGAGGTTTGCATCAAAGGAAGTGGAAAAGTCGATCAAGCCTTTTGAAAAGCATGACTTTAAGAGAGGCATAGATCCATTTCTCTTTCAAACCCACTGGAAGAAGTTCAGTTTTTCAGACTGCCAGTCTTATACATTTGTCTATAACAATTATCTGCCAACTTTTCTTTTGGCAACTGGGCCACAAGTCAAATCCAAAATATGATATAATATTTCTCTTGGGCACACTAAACTTACAGACAGCTTCTATTACTGTTTCTAGACCATCTTTCCACATCCTAGAACATCCATTGCCATGCTGTCTGTGGATGATGAGAGTTCTAGGCCAGCATACTGTAAGTGACATGTACACAAGTAAATCAAGTATTTGTATACTTTTTTGTTACTTTTTCTGTTACTGCAGAGGCTGACATTACCTTCCACCCTACATAGTTTCCACAGTCCCCACAGGATCTATGGTGTGAATGCAATAAAAGCTCCCAACAGCCACCCCATTGCTGGTGCAGAGAGTAGAGCATCAGAGAAGTAACTGGCTATGTTGTCATAGATAGATGCAGATCAATGACATCATTTTTTGAGACCCAGGGAAGGTCTTGATAGATCTTAGCAGACTAATGACATCATTGTTTTTAATCTGTGTCTGGCTAGGGGAATAGAGCTGAAAGTTTCTTCAGTCTCTCCTTTCTGGCTCTCCCCAAGTCTTTGAATGACTTTGGGAGAGGGATATTGCAGTGAGGTAGGACCCATTAACACTATACAGTTACAGCATTATGAATCAACTTTAACAGTCATGGCTTTAACCTATGGAATCCTGGGATTTACAGGTTAGGGAGGATAATTCGGAATTCTCAGCCAAAGTACTGCAGTGCCTTATCAAATTACTGACGTTAAGATTCCATAGGATGGAACCATGGCAGTTAAAGTGGAGTAGCAGCATTATAATTCTGTAGCATGAATGGGCCTATGGTGAGTCCTGGGATCGGTGTCAGGAGTGCTGTAATTCCACATGCAACATTCTTGCACTTCATACAACCATATATAAAACTGTCCATGATCCCAAAATATATGGAGGGCATCAGGTCTGGAAAGGGTGTTCTAGTCTATACCTATAAGAAATGGAGAAAAGCATGTGGAATATCTTTAACTGTCTTATACTGAGCCAGATCTTACACTGATTGGCAGCAACTTTTGAGGAATGCTAGCATGGGACCTTCCCAGTCTTCCTTGGAGAGGCAAACGATTGAACTTGGACCTCCTACATGTGGGGAAATTTGGTAATTCTAAGTGATCAAAGCACTAGTAGATCGAGGATACAGATAATTAGAGGTCAAAACAATTAAATCAAAATTAAATTGATATGAAATGTAGATAGAGTTATGAAAAACATTGTATTGTTATCAAGATTTTATAATAAATATGGACTATGAAATAAAGCTATATGCTTTGAAAAGTATCCATATAGAAACAGAACACTCACTAGTAAACCAACTAATCATCTAAGAGCCTTATACACAGATAGAATGATATCAAAAGTAATCAGTTATAACTGTCTCCCTTTATGCGTCTGTTTGAATTTTGAGATCCTTGGGTGAAGACTTTGTCTTGGTCCTATCACTGTCACAGGTATTTTTGGTAAGGACATATGAGAAAGCCTTCTTGTTGGCTACTGCCACATTGTTGCACTCTCTGCCAAAGGAAGCTAAATTGGTCCTCTCCTTGTTCTCTTTCTGGCCACAGGAATGCCTTTTTATTTGGATAGGCTTTTGGCTATTCACTGGTTTCCTCAGAAGGGGGAGGTATGCAGTACTTGGACATTCATTTTTGTGATATAAATGCTTTTAAACTTTTAAATTAGTATTTTAAATTTGGCCCTTTCTGCATGAGGCTGGTGAATTGGTTTGTGCCGTTTCTTACCGGATTTTCTGGGCTTGAAACAAGGCAGACTTTCCCTCATTTCCTTCTGCACAGCTACTGCGTATGTTCCATTCTGATTCAGAGGAGTGCAAGTTCATGAATCCACACTGCCTCCACAGTGGCCACTCCTGCTACTCCCCTCACCCTGCCCTGTCGGCTGGGATCACCCCCCCCTTTTTTGCATGGTTTAGTACATCATTGCGTACGTGTGTAGTTGCATTCGTGCGTAAGTCCATACTACCCCCTGGCCCCTCCCATGAGCCCTCCCCTGACCACCAATTCGCATTGGTGTGAATGTATGTGTCTGCACCACTGTGAAAGTACGAATTGGATTGATCTGGAAAACTGGAAAACCGATTTCTTCCGGTTTTCAAATAGTGTGCTTTACCACCACATGGGGACACATTTAGTCAAATTATGTGCAGAACGAAGGTAAATAAACCAAACCTAGTCCGCTCCAAGGTGCAGAAAACCTCCGTGGGAAGATACATTGGCCCGCCTTAATAACCGCATGTGGAAAGGACCTTAGTATTGTTGTAATGGGATAGGGGTTTTTTTTAACTTTTTTTTTTTGTATTTTTTTTAAAAAAAATCTATTACTGTTAGGTTTTGTCAGTGTTTTGTTTTAATCCATGTTGTGAGCTGCCTTGAGTTCCACATTGGGAAAAGGGCAAGATTTATCTTCCATTCATTCATTCATAAATAAAGTTTATAAAGTCAGCAAACAGGCTTATAATCCAAAGCTGTGTAGAGTGCACTATATGCTGGTGTGACCTCCACATACACAAATGCGAGGTCATGTGCTTGTGCTGGCACAGGTGCATGCATGTTGCATCCATTGATGATAATGGAACAGAGTATTTGCATTTTTTTTTATTTTATGAGAACCTTTCTGGAATGGAACCCCCACATCTACAGAGGTGCAATGTAGCTGAAAATAAATGATAATGCTGCTCCTGAGCCGTACACCCCCACTCCATGATATAGTTTAATTGACAGATATCATTTAATTGGCATAAGATATAAATTATGCACTGCTATGACTACGATGCCATGCTGGTGGTAGAGGACTGGCTGAAAATGTGCAATGCACAAGTAGGTCAGATGGGACCTCAGGGCATGGCCAAGTCATAGTAAGGGAAGCTCTGATTATAATGGATTTGCAAATGTGCCTACACAACTTGACCTTTAGAAATAATAACACCAGAGGCTGCCTCCACAGAGTGACTTTGACCCTCTTCCTCTGTCCATTGAGACTTCCTTTTTGTCCTGTCACCTGTCCCACCATTAAGAGCTATCACAATTCCCATCAGTCCTTTGTCATCTAATGCTAAGGCCATTAGCTCATTCTAGACCCCGTTGTCTACCTTGTCAAAGAGCCATTAACATCTTCTCACTCAGGGCAGAAAAAAAGTATTTAAATCCTGTCTCTGAGCCAGATAGCTTGTAATACTCTGGACATAGGTCATCACTCTGCATCTCTAATTCCTGTTCTTGTACTACCCTCAGGCCCTAGTCTGAGCATAACTTTTTACTATCTAATTTTTCCTCCCTTTTCCCTTCAGTTAGTCTTGTGTGGTTAGGAGACTGTTTAGATCTCGTGTGCGTGTGATTGTTAATTCCCTCACTAAAACAAACACTCTTCAAATCTCTGGCTTGCGTCCTTCCATTAGTATCAGCATACACAAGTGTAAAAGATCCTGCTAAGTTACACCCCCCACACACACTCTTGCAGGCCTCCTCTTTTGAGCTAATATCCCCCACTGTTTCGCTGAGGCACTGGCACTGTGAGTGGACCTCTGGTAACAATACCAGGCTTGTAGAAGCGGCTGTCAACTTTCATGGAGCTTAGGGTTGCCAGATTCCCATGAAAAGTATTAGAACAGTGAATATCATAGGCCATCCCAAACGTGCACAACAAGCCTGGCCCATACCTCACTGTCCCACTTTGACACCACGACACCTCCACCAATTTTACAAGCCCCTCTGCTCCTAAGAACTTAGTTACTAAAGCCAACTTTAGCAGCAGCCAATGGTGCCTCCTTCTCCTCCTCCTCCCTCTCCTCCCTGTCTCCTTTACTGCCAACAGTCCCAGCAGCTAAAAACTTGTAAATAATCAAAACTATGGAGGTAAAACCAACAAAAATTGAGGGTTGACTTGCTATTTCACAGTCTTCTTCAGCATAGATGTGTCAGCTTCTGAAGAAACTTCAAGACTGTTGATTCTGGTCTGTGGGGAAAACAAACTGCAAAATATATATATATTTTCATGTTATTGATTAGGCCTACTATCACTTAGGCTTTTAGCGACAGGAGAACGTTGCTTTCTGAAAATTACAACAATAGCACCTAATTACTTTTTTGGCCCTAGAAGAATAACTATAAGAAATTACTTTATCATACTTTTAAATATGAATGTGCTAAGTTTGGATATATATACATACATCAAAACATACAAATAGTACTGCATATACTACTGAGCATCATGAAATTTTGTGTAAACTCCAAACTTTCCTGAAAGATTCAATGGAACCTGGATAAGTTGAAGTACAGGAAGTATTTCTCTGTGGGTTCAGGAGGCTCATGAAGTGTAAATGACCCAGGAGTGCAAATTCAGCTAATAAAGCTCTATGGTTATCCTTCTGTGCAGAGCTTTTTGGTTATTCCCTTTGATTCTTAATCTCATATTCTCTTTTCTTACTAACAGAGGCCAAACAACTGATTTACCTGAATAATAGTTTCATTTCTCCATCTTCAACAGATCCCAGCCTAGACCATCAGAGCTTCAATCAATTTGTTTATACCCCGGAGTTTTTGATCAATGCAATTGATGTATTTGGTCTTGCCATTTCCAGCCGCGAGAAACTCAATCTTGCTCCTCTTTGATATCTTCTAAAACTTTTTTTAAAAAGTCAGAAAAAAGAAATAGATACATGTGGAACTTCTAAAACTAAGAGTAAGCCTCTCCTCCCTCCCCTGGTGCAATGCAATGTAGATGTGCATACATACTGCTATAGGATAGGAAATACCAAATGGTGTGCCACAAGAGAATTTGTAACATGCTTCTTGGAAATAATTAAAAGCTGCTGTGAACCCAAAGTACACCAATCCCCTGCTGTGTATCTGTATGATTCATTGCTCTAGCCTTGATTTCTGTCTCTGCTCCTGAAGTGGAGTGTGCACTTGTGCGTGTATGTAAGGTCATCAGTCCTGCACTTTGAGCAGCAGTCTGGAGTGAGGCAGAAACCAGGAAACTTGGGTCAATCTGCACTGAAGAGCAAGTTGGAAGTAAAGGTCAAAGCAGGACTCAGGTTTGAGAAACTAGCCAGAAGTGAGGTTCAAAGAATAACAAGGAATATAGTAACGTACCAGAGTTCAGGACTACCTTACTGCTCAAATGTGACTCAAATGGAATAGGAAGCCTTCTTATACTCCTTCCTGTTGTAAGCCCCCTAACACACCTAAAAACCATGTCCTGAGGATCCTAATTATTTTATATCAAACATAGTGAGCCATAGAGATATACTGGAAGAACACACAGGCAGGAGAGCTCTGTTTTCTGTCATACATCCTGGGTAATCTTGTAAATGGCTCACAGGCCACTTGAATGGATTTTCAGCAGCGATCGACAATTACTCTCTGGGAACAAATAAACAATGCAAAACAGCCTGGAATTTGACACTTAGAGGTATGCATCTCTGGAGAGATACTGATCTTGCAGGAAACCACAAGGATGCTTGGCTGTATTTTCTTTGAACTACAAAAGAAAATAATCCATCTTAATAAAAACTGCAGCCATCTGGTTTCACAGGACATCGGTCAACAATCTAACTAGGCCCTTTTCATTCTTCTTTCCGGAGTTTGGGAGTTTGGTTTTGTAGTCTTGGGAGTTTTGGAGTGAGGAGTTCTCTCAGATCTGCAAAACCATGAAGCTAGTAAGCTCCCCTCAGCCCCTAAAGGTGTGGCTGAGATCGTTTTCTCCCTGCTGAAGACTTCTGGATTGGTATAGTATTAAATCAAACCCTTTATGTCTCTCTTTCTCTCTTAATTTTCATCTCTTTCTAACTTTCTATAGTCTTGTATGCTTGTTGTAGTGAGTGAAGCTGAGTGATTGTATGAACTTTAACTTTCTATAGTCTTGTATGCTTGTTGTAGTGAGTGAAGCTGAGTGATTGCAGGGACTTTACATCTATGTCAGACAGACAGACAGACACTTTATTTCGGAATCTATGTCAATAAAATACTTAAATTTGAACAATTTGTGTGATTTTTGACTGGACCTGACCCCGTAAACATTCAGTTAAAAAGATCCTAAGTACCCTGTCCTCTTTGCATAGCTAAAGCAGTGCAGAGCTAATTCTTCCCCACAAGAGACGATTTTGACAGCTTTTGGGAATCCTCTTAAAGGAGCCCAAGCAAGCAGGGTAACACTATCTAAGATGATTAAATGATCAGCCAGGGAAAGTGTAGTCTCATGGAGGCTTCCATGTCAGTAGGGCAGTGAATCCAGGCCAGGTTTCAATCTAGGCTTTAAAAGAGTTCTCTGAGGTGCTGAATCCTTGTCTGTATCTGTTTAGCATTTGAACAGCTCCTTTAAACTTAGTCAACATCTGGAATGGCTTTATTCATTGCCCATTAACAAATGGGGGCCACAAGCCACTGCTGGTCATAGCCAGTCCAGGACCTGAAGGTACTTCAGTGATAAGCAGCCACCTGCAGTTTGCTGGATTACCACAGAGGAAGGGGAACACAGTCTTGGCAGCTCCTGTCAGAAGTAATTGTGCTGCATTTTGTCATTTTTATGTCATCAGGTCATTCAGTCATACCTTCTGCAAAGGAACATCAATATTACCAGCCCACAGAAGATACTGACTACTATACATCTGCAAAAGTTACTGCTCCACTTTGTGCCAATACAGAGGCAAGTACAGATTAGTGAGTCAGTACTAAGACATGTGCCAGGCTGTTCTGCGGAAAGGTAAGCCTTATTCCAACACTGTCAAACAGTTGAATTTCCAGTCTATAACAATGACATAAGTTCTAACAAATTTAATACAATAAAATATACCTTGCTCTGCTGCCACAGTTAAATAAATGCCACAGTTAAATAAATATATTAATAAATAAATTGAAATGAAAAAGATTTAAAAAAGGAATTTGTTTGTTCTGCAGGAAAGCAGTGCTTCAAGCAAAGTAACTCTTTCTTTGGTTTAAATTGACAAATAAGGGTTAAATACTGTATGCAAGGTAGAGAGGCTAAGGGGCTATTTGCTGTGGAAGAAGCTTTACTTTGCTAGTGGAACTTGGATTCTGCCTCTATGTAAAGAATGGAGCCAGATAACCCTGGGCAGAGCCAGTTAATCATAGCCTTAGGAATGCTGTAAGGGGAAACTTTTTTTGCGGGGGGGGGATATAAAACTAGGGGCTGCTCTGATAAACTGTTAAACTCAGACAGGGCCAGTTAGAAATAGAGTTAGGGCCAGGTAGAAATAGAAATGCAGAGAAGGGTAGGTAGTAATGGATTATATCCTGAGAAGATCCAATGAGATATATCCCATTAAGAACAAGGAAATAATAAAATCTGAAGAGGGAATTTTGGTTTGTTGGGAGCTGAGAATATGGAAAGAGCTCAGGGAGAAGTTTTTTTTTTTTTTTTTAAATAGTGAATACTTTGTACAGAGCCAGTGTAAGGCTAGATATTTAACTGATTATACAATACATTTCTACTGTTGTTATTTTCTACTGTCTCTCTGAATGTTTTCATGGAAAAATGAATGAGAAGCATCAGTCATGCATTACCACACTGATCCCAATGATCAAAACATCTGTTTTCCCATTAGAGGTGCTATCTTGGAGCCCAAGACCCAGACCCAGGAAAGGGTTTTAAGGGTAAATGGGCAACATGACTAATAGGTACCCAAGGGTTAATGTATATTGATGAAACTACTTGGCTTAGTTCTCTAAATAGCACAGAACCATGATCTGGATGCTGGAAAAAGCAAGGTCAGTCACATTTTTCCATGATCTTGTCCAAAACCCCAGGGCTTACACATCAAAACACCTGCATATTTAGCCCAAAGAGGCTTAAAGTCAAATGAAGACTATGAACCTGACTTTGCCTATAGGCAAGTCCATGGATCCTTTTGTTCCTGTCAAGGAATGCTGCCCTGAGACACTTGAGCTAGTATATAATGTTGGGTACCCATATTCCAGTCTTGCTAGGGTGGCTTGGCCTTTAACTTCTTTCAAGAAAGAATATTCTGCTTCTAATCCCCATAATTCTATGTTCCAAGCAACCAGAAGAGATCTACTTAGTAAGGATAAACTTAACCTTACTGGCAGGGCTGAAATACAGCTATTGATCATCCTCTCATTTAAATTCTAGGCTTCAGATGCTGCCACCAATCACTGATTTAAACTCTTAAAACTGAATTATATTGGTTTCTAAGTGATGACAAATGCCATGATTCAAAACATTTACAACAGCAATCAGGACTTTACTGTCCAGACTACAGATCACAATTACACACCAAGAGGAAAACATGATGCTTTGAGGATTAGAATCATAAGTTTTAAACAAAACAAAAGAAAACAAAAGAAAATCACTGATTGCTTCTTAAAGGCTTAGAGGAATTCATCTAGTGGAAACAGTTATCTGATAACCAAGCCTCTATAACACACATTAAACATTTATGGGGGTATCACAGGAGGAACCTTTAAGTGATTGTGGTAGCTGCGAGGCTCATTTTTATCCATTTTCTTTTGACCACTCTTTGTACTTTCCACCAGTATCACCTCCATGAGTCATTTGTACATTTATGAGTCATTTTACAAAACAGCTTTACTGGATCCTTCTGTCTGAGTGAACTCTGTCTGTGGGGCCGCATAAGCCCAGAGCCCCTTTGGTAAGGAGCTTGCTGGTTGAAGGGGAGAAATAAACATTTTAAAATATTTTTTTTTAAAAAAATATTTTTTAAAAATAGCATGGCACACAGGCTTTGTGAACTCCACAGTGTTTTCATCACCCATGCCGCCACTGTCTGTCTAATTCCCATTTTTAGGCCAAACTGAGTCCTCTGCACTAACCAGAAGAAACTATAAGAGGGATGGAAGCTGCTGTAGTTCTCCTGCTGGAGTAATAGCCTTATCCAGGAATGCCAAGTTTTGCTCCCAGCCTTGATAGTCTCTTTCCTCAACACCAAAAGAGAACTGACGTGTGGGGGGAGGGCAGAAGGGAAAAAAAACCTCCAAGCAGATCATCATAGGACAATCAATATTATAGAAAACATACCAAACAACAGAAGCCTATAGGCTATGTGTACAAGAGAGTGTCACAAGTTAGCAATGGCACACAATTCTTGGATTCTATTTCACTTGTCTGTCCTGTTCACATGGATGTTTGTATAGACTTGGATATTTATGTGGCTTTAGGTTTCATTGTGGAATTCTATATCTGGTTCTAGGACTATTTGTCAACATTAAAGGGATAGCTGTTTTGTAACTATTACCTGGCTACATATATCCTTACCAGTGTTACATACTGTCTTATTGGTTGTTGTTATTATGTATTACACTTCACCTGTTGAACACTTTGTTGAAGCAGTTTATAGTTCCCATTTGTTTATTTGCTCTTGAAATAATCTATATAGTTATCATTTACTTGCACACAGCAATATCATGGTAATCTGTTACATTGCATTGCCTATAGTCATCTGTTGTTTTGTACCTCTGTTTCTTATATTATCCATTGTCTTACGGCAATCTGTTTGGAGTTTTTCCCCTTCTGGTTTCCCTTTCTGTTTTTCTCTCTTAGTATTTTGCTTATTTAGATACTTTCCCTTGTTTTTGTTGTTGTCTCTTCCATTAGCCCTAGCTTTTTATGCATGGGGGTGGGGAGAGCGGACTAGAAAATACGTACTGTATCTTAATTTCATTTTGGTCTCTCTATTGAAAACTAACAAACAAAATAGTGGTGAGCTACACTGCTGGCAGTGTTGGGATGGTAGTGTTGGCAGTTCTTTGCCTTTCCCAAAGCAGAGGAATAGAAGAAGACTGAAGGAAGACATCAGCACTTGGATATTTGTGGCTGACTTTTTGATTTTCTATATTCTGTCTCCTTAAAAGAGGCAAAAGTGCAATTAGGGCTATGTATGTATGTATGTATGTATGTATGTATGTATATACACACACACAAAATGCAGAGTGTCTTCTTTAAGCTTGAATATTAGAAAGAGATAAGATCCCATCTGATCTTAGAAGCTAAGCAGGGTCAGGCAACTTGAAGGCACATACACACACACAAACAGACACAGAAGTAGTAGGAAAAAAAACTGTGTCTGAAGAAGAGCAGTTGTTGGCATCTCCAATGAAAAGGTCTGGAAGGCTAGGGCTATGGAAAAAAACAAAAACAAATCACATAAAGAGCAGATTTTCCCCAAGGCTGAAAGGTGCCACCATTCCAGATGGTCTGGAATATAAGTCCCGTCCATTCCAGCCAACATGACCAATGGTCAAGGAAAATAGCTGTCCAAACACCTGGAGGGCATTATGGTGGAGAAAGCTAAAGTAGATAGTGGTTAGATTGGCTGTTGGTCTGATTTTACTAGGCTGATTTGTTTGTATTCTAAATCACAGCAGAAAATACATGAAACTATTGCCATCTTTCTAGGGGATTTTTTTTTTTTTTGGTAGAGCCCAGAGAAAAAAGAACAAATAATTTTAATTCATATCCGTTCATAACAGTTCTAATTATTTCTGTCTTAGCTGATTTGAGAACCATTTCCTTGTCGAGAATACAAAGATATTCAATGGATGCACTGTTTTTAATATGTGATAGAGGAAAAGATTAGCAAATTGGATTAAGGGAGGAATGCAGAGAAAATAATAAAGTTCTGTATGGGGACCACTGCTTATTTCATTTTGAACAATCACATCTGAGAGAGGATCAGGAGGTGTAGATCTTCTTAGAGTCTAGACAAAATAAAACACAGAGTTGAACAAAGAAAAGGAAAGCCAGAAAGGAGAAATAGAGGTATGAGCTAAAAATGTTTCTTCAGTTAAATGATGAAGGGAAGGATCAAAGCAAACTCCTGCAGAGCTATTTTGTGGTGTTCAGCATTAGCTGACCAATACCCTGACCAGACTAAATAAAAATAAAAACTCAGCCTAAATGAGGGCATTGATGCAATCTGAAATGCTAAGTGTTATCTGAAATTGCAAAGGAAATCTTATTTGCATCCTAATAGCCATGCTAACAAATCCTAATAGCCATGCTCACATACTCACCTGATCCCACCTACGCATGCACACAAATGCACACTTGTCTATATCTGTCCTATAAATACAAATGAAGAGATTGTTAGGCCATTTATATGTGTTCTTGTTTCCCACACAGCATGACCAGAGTCCTAGGTTTCTTTCACATAAGACATCTGTCTACATTTTCTGTAGCCTGGGTGACACATTGCCTAGAAGCAGTTGGTGTAAAGGGTAGGGATGGAAAAGAAGTTCATTGAATTTGACATACTAGACGGAAGCAGCCTTTTCGCACCTCTCAGGACTTGCTGCAAGAAGAAATGCATGTGTCCTTGAAATTCTGCATATTTGTGAAGCTTATGGGTCATTTTGGAGAATGCATTTAGAAAAGAAAACAACTATATATTGCACAATTAAAAAAACACACATTTACTCCCATCAGTGGGAGAAATGTATAAATCAAGTAAGATGTATGAACAAAAAGTGCAAAAGAAATTTTCATTAAGAAATCTAACCAATAATCTCTTGCAGCCCAAAACAAAATGACAAGAAGAAATTGCAGGTGGGATTTGGACAACCACAATGAAATAAAGACTGAGAACATTTCTCATCTCTAGTGAAAGGAGAACAGTACCACCTTGGAGTTGCAGAAATTCATAGTTTGGAGTGGGAAAAAATGTAGGAATGTGCTGCAGGGATAGCAAATAATTCAATCAATTTTTTCACCACTGCCAGATGTCTTTAACAACTATATGGTTTTTGAAGAGGGCTGACAGGTGGAGGAGGGCTCTCCAGTGGTAGGGTTGCATAGAAGCCAAGTGTGGATCTAGTTACAGCCTTCCACACACAAAAAATCTTCATTCTTACATAGTTCCCTAAACCAATCTGGGATCATGGAAACTAACTGTATTATACCCATCTGCCACATTCAGACTTTGAAGATTTGTTGTTGTTGTTGTTGTTGTTGTTGTCGTTCTCCTCCTCCTCTGCCACCGCCTTCAGTTCATTTCTGACTCAATAGTGACTCTAAGGTGAAACTATCACAGGGTTTTCTGGGGCTAAGCATGTGACATGCCCAAAGTCACCCAGTGGATTTCCATGGCTGAATGGGGAATCAAACCCCATTCTAATGCTCAGTCACATACATATGCACACCAGCGGTGATGTAAAAGTATTTCACTCTTGATTTTGTTTCATTTCTCTGAATCCTATCTGCATGGAGGATGGAGCAAACCTGTTTTCTCCTGCTCCAGAGGCTAGGACACAGAGCAATGGCTCCAAATTTTAGGAAAAGAGATTCCATCTAAACATTAGGAAGAACTTCCTGAAGGAAGAGCAGTTCAACAGTGGAATATGCTGCCTCAGACTATGGTGTAGTCTCCTTCTTTGAGGTTTTTAAAAAGGGGTTGGATGGTCATCTGTCAGGAATGCTTTGATGGTGTATTCCTGCTGGCAGGAGGTTGGACTTGATGGTCTCTTCCAGCTTAGAACCCAAGGCTTTGGCTTTTGGGAATGAGGTAAGGGCTGAGCTTCCTTAGCAGCCTAATTCTCCTTCTCAAGACAAAATAATGTTTTCCCAGAATACTGAGCTTGCTGTTCCTATTTAGCTGGTTTTCAGTTGCTTTTATCCTCCCTAACCTGCAAGCTTTATTTTTTCCCAATTCACTCCCCTGCTGCTGTGTTTAACAACATCATACAGCAACTTTCTATGTATCTAAGCCATATCACAGACCTTTTTTTTTTTTTTTAAGACCCCAAACCCTTAGGAGGATGGGAGTTCACTGGAAAGAATATTGAGGATTGGCCAGGTCAAGCATGCACACTTCTGCTTTGCCAAGATTTCTGACATAAACACAGCAGTATTGGCCCCAACTGTGAAAAACAAACAAACAAAGAAACCCATGCCATATTATGTTTTTGGGATAACTGATTTGAACAATACGTGGGAGCAAACCTAATCATTTGTATTTGTATTTGTATTATTGTATAAAAATACTTTGTATTGTATTGTATTTGTATTATTGTATAAAAATACTTCAAAATTAGTTTTAAAGAAAGCAATGAAGCCAATATTCATAGGACTGGCCCTTTAATTAATAATAAGAAAGAGTTGACTGCATCAGATGATGGGCCTGATAAATGTGCGAGGACAGAAATCTTGTCATTCTACTGGAGTTTCCTTAGCTATTTCCCTCTTTGAAAAACTGTGCTGTGCATACTTGGCCACTCATTTTGACTTGCTACACTCTAGTATGGGAGGACTGCTTTTCTGACGGAGCATGGAAGTAAGATTCACATGCCAAAAATCTGGTTTCTATATGTGGAATCATGGGCAGAAGGAGGTGTCTTGTCTTTGAGGAAAAAATATATTTTGGATCTACTTCCTAACACTCAGATATAATTTGCCTGTACTATAAAAATTAATACCCTTTCAGAATTTGGTACCCCATTTTTTTTTGCCCCAGTATCTCTTACACTGGAGCATCTGGGCCATAATGCTAACTTGTAAATTGCATTTCTCCCTGTGAGTTAATTGCTATAAAGCTGTACTGTAATAAAATTCAACCCACAGTGCGAAAGAACTGTAGTTGGGAAAAGGAAATTGTAAACATGCTGATTAGCATGTAAAATTTTAATGAGACTCTGTTTTGATAGCAAAATCTTCAGGATGAGAGGGCTATGTAGCAACTTCCAGCAAATATTTTGCTTAATTAATGAATTTCAATAATTGATAGTATTATCTAACACTTAAGCCCCATTAGTGAAACTACTTCTATTTTCTTCCTTTTTAATGAGCCTGTGGTAAAGAAAGTGTGAACTTGTTTAAAATAAGCACTTTTTTTTTTTTGCATAAACTCCTATAAAGCAGTTCTTAAAATATACTACAACAGCAAATCTGAAAGAACAATCATCTTATAGGCCAACTCTGTGTGTCTCTGTATATATTTATAGGCAATATTTTACTTATTAAATTTATCACTTTGAAATAATATGATTATGCACTTAATAGTTGTGCTGCTGGAAGCATGTTGTTAGTAAGCAAAAACTCCCTACTTTTTTTCCCTGTGGAAGTGATGAGACACAACTAGATGTACTCAACCTGCCTGCATATGCATGGGGAGGAGTAGAAAGAAAGAAAGAAAGAAAGAAAGAAAAAAGGGACTTCCAAGATTTCCTATACTCTCTGTGGCCCATGCTGGCCTTCCTTCTAATCTCAGACTGGTACTCCTAGTGTTGCTGATGTCACTTCCTCCTTTTCTGTTACAGACAAATAAATGAGTTCAAGAGCAAATCAAGCCTCACTAGAAACCAAAGTGACAAAGCTGAGGCTTTGGAGATACCCTCAGTCAACATAATTAATTGGAAAAGACTATTTGCTCAGTGCAGTCAAAGGAAGCAGGAAAAAAAGGAAGATCACATTACAGGTGGACTGATTCAAGCAAGCAAGTCACAACCGTGAGTTTGCAAGACCCCCACAAGAGCCTCTTGGAGGTCTTTCATAATATAGTGCCTTGGATGTTTCACACTCATAGGATTGCCATAAGTCAAAGTCAGCTTGATGGAAAATAACAACAAAAATGAAAATTCCCTGAGCATATCTATGTGTTCAGAAGGGAAGATGATTTACCACTTTTAATCATCATACTATTAATATTTCAGCTATTATGTGGTGAATACATAATCACCAAATTCCATTTTGAACTGCATTTCATTTTGTTCAACTGTTTCAAGAAAGCTATTCAAAGTGCAATGCAACAGAAGTCTCAAATTTTAAATATGAAGATGTTATAACACTGTCTGACGTGCTTGTCAGTAAAGTGAAGGGCATGTCATGTCCAATCATATCATATGTTGCCTTCCTGCTCATAGAAGATTGTCTCCAGCTGTAGTGAGCCTTCCACATCAGCAGGCTTTAAAGTTGCATGTCACGGCATGATCCAGTTCTGAACGGATTCTTACCATTTTGGTGAATTGCAGTCATGACATTCTGATCTCTGAGTTACTGGTGTCTATTGTTCAGGTTTACTACTGGAATCACAGAATTGATAATCTGGTTCCAAAGCACATCATAACCTGGAAGAGTTAAGCCATTTCCATGCTACATTGTTATACTGCTATTATTCCACTTTCAACCTCCTATGGAATCCTGGGGTTTGAAGTTTAGGAAAAGGTCTTTAGAATTCTCAGCCAGAGAGCTCTTTGGCCTCAGTAAACCACAAACCCTGGAATTCCACAGGATGTTGAAAGTTCAATAATAGCACTATAACAGTATAGTGTAGGAATGGCCTTAATTTCTAGAATGCAGCTCCCAGAATCCCTCCCCATCCCCAAAACAACCCTTCCTGAACTCTGCTTTCTCTAGTTATGCGTTTGATTGACTGGCTGACTAATTGACTGGATGACTGATACGTTTACACTCTTTTTCCATTAAAAAATCACAAAGTACCTGCAACCATAAATCTGCTGCTGTTTGTTATTTGGCATAAATGCTCAGTTTTTTAAATAATAATAATAATTGATAAATGCCCTCCTGCAAATGTTCAAATATCAATAATTTTTTTTTGGGGGGAGCTCTTTTTAAGAAGACCAACAATGTTAATGAAATTCAGTACATGAACAGTTCCAGAAGTTAGTCTCTATGCTTTCCCCCTTGGCCGTCTCTAGCCTTCCTCTTTTTGTAACATAGAATAGTCTTCTCCAATGCAGAACTCAAATCTTGTATATGCAGTTTTCTGGTTCAATGAATTCATAGGAATATTGCCAAACTTAAAATTTGTTCTTATTTATTAAGCTCAGCCAGTTAGGTCAACGCAAAAACAGGAATTTGATTGAATGCCCCACATTACATAGTAGTGTGTGCTCCAGTAAGTATAATGACCTATGACTTCGGATGGACTACAGAAGAAAGGAATTGTGTATGTTCAGGATGTTGAGACAATCCTTTCTGCCTAAGGCTGTAAAAGCAAATCCTTCTGTGCTGAAAATCTGAAGTGTTCAATTACATTTCAAAAATACTGCTTGAAGTCATGTCACAACAACTCATATTTGACAAGTCATTCTACATCATTCAAACATCATTTTTAAGTGTTATAATATGAATACCATAACATATTCTTAATTCAAGGGATGACTTTTAAAAGATTCAGCACAACTGAGCAAAATGGAACATCTTTGAGGCTCATGAATTTCAGTGGGGCCCATGGATTTCAATGTGAATAAATGAGCTTTAAGATATGCTCAACGATACTCAATATCCCACCATTTTTTTGTGTGTGTGTGTGTGTATTTTAACCTCTCAGATTTTCTCAGAAAATATGCAGTGTGGTGGAATGATGATTGCTGAGTGGAAAATGTCTGCAGTAGAATGTTGATATGCTTTGTAGAGAAACAAGTATTTAAGACACGTTTTGTCCTTAGCAGGATGGTAAGATGGAAAAAAAATGAGCTTCTGCAAAATTAAAAGACACACCAGCAATTTCATATAACACTAGAAAGATTATAGAAAATCTCAGTCATGCTCAAGTAGTTAAGTGGTGGAATAAGTTTCTTTGGTTCTGTTATTTTTGCTATAATGATCTGTTGATGCAGTGACCATCATTTGTTTTCTATGCTTGTTGAAACATTTTGAGAAACTTAGTTCTGATGCACTATGGGATCTCACTTGCTTACATCTACTTGAAGGCCTAAGGCAGGCATGGGAAAAGAGTGCCGTTAGGGCCACATGTGAATACTGTTTTTGTCCCCCCATTCCCCAGACTTTCTGGACCACCCTTTCTGTGACCAAAAAAAGGAGAGGCAACTCACCTGCTAAAAGGATTAAAACCTTCCCCCTCATATTTAACTTTTCTTCAAAACCAGAAGTATTGTTAGGGCGGCTCTGGGTTTATTTCTGTTTGATTTTGGAAGGCATTCTGGAGACCATGCAGCTCTTGGGGCACATCAGGCATCTAAAATTGACTGCTGAACCCACCAGATTTGGCTACTCCAGCACAAGTGAGGAACAAGTACTCCACTTGTAGATCCGTGACTGTTTTTCTGGCCCAGGCTACCATGCTCAAATTTATTGATGTGGTGCCAAATATCAGCAATATGGTAACATGGCAGTCAAAACCCAAGGCAATATCTTAATATGAGGCACTATGGGGAACTTCTACAGTATAATTGCCCTCTAAGATAAGCCACTCTCTTCTTTCTTTTAGTGCAAAAAGTTACTTTATGGAAACCAAAAGTAGTATTTTTCCATTTACAGGTACTTCTGTGCCTCAGAATTTCAGTAATGTGTGTTCGAGTGTGTGGTCCTTGACCAGATCAAGGGACATACATTTGGTTCCTAAACTCACCCCTAAGAGACAGAGAGCTAAGGGTTCCCACCGTACATGCCAAAGTTTTGAACTTCCTTATGTCATCTTCCATGTCATATGGTTTAAAATGTATCAACTGAATGCCTAAAGGAAATTGAAAGGACCTTGGCTGCTGGTGAGATTCTGATATATTTCTATGAGGAAGTCCATCTGTTAGAAAATGTGTTGCCTACTATACTACTGTAGAACAATATTCTTAGTATTACTAAACCTAAAATGAATCTTTATATAGCTGGTGTCTTGCAACTCTAATAACATCTGACATATTAATTAGATAATATTTTAACAGCTTTAATTTCAGAGCAGCAGTAGTTCAAGAATTTAATTAAGAGAAAGATGACATGGCATTGTAAAAGTTTTTACCATCTAAGCTGGAAATGAGCTCATTAGTTTGGACAAGATGTAAGGCTGCCAATGGTTATAAGATGAAGAACTGCTTATGGATTCATGCACTTTTATCTCCTTTGTGGGATTTTACATTTCATCTTAGAAGCTAACACTAGCTAGCATACCTTTCCAGTTTTGTAGCTTCAGCCAGCTCCAAAAGACAACATAAGAAGTGTTTCCCCCCTCCCCATGGTGGTTTGAACTAACCATGATTAATTTTTATTTTAAGCCGCCAGCAGTGGAGATAACTCTGAAAATAAAAGGACATGAGTGAAGGAATGTAATGGTGGGAGTAGGCAAATGAGATTGTTGCTCACCCCATAAGCATGTTGCCCCTCCTTGAGTTCCCAAATTTCTAGATTATAACTGAGCATCTAGGACTGCAGTTTAGACATCCAAAGAAAATGGTATAGTATAGTATATGGTATAGTAGTTTGAGCATTGGGCTACAACTCTGGAGACCAGGGCTTGATTCCCCACTCAGCCATGCAAACTCACTGGTGAACTTGGGTGCATCACATACACTCAACCCCAGAAAACTCTGTGATACGTTTACCTTAGAGTCATCATAATTCAATAATGACTTGAAGGCACACAGCAACAACAGAATCCTACAAGACCCCAACACTTTACAAATTTAGTAAAACATTGTACATGTACAAGAAAGTCTATCCATGCAATGTATGTTTTGGCCCTTTCCGCACGTGGATGTTAAAACGGACCAAGGCGTCCTGGCATGGAGGTCGTCTGCACCTTGGATTGGACTAGGTGTGGACTATTTAACTTAGTTCCGCACCTTAGTCCAATCCAAACCACCCCCAAGTGGTCCTCCAGTGTGCTAAGTAAAGACCGGAAAAATCCGGTCTTTCAATTTTCTGGAGCGTGCTATTGCATTCCTACTTACCTGTGCAGATGTGCAGGCTCGCACCAATGCGAGCCTGCAATCAGTGGAGGGTGGGCTGTGGGCGTGGCCAGTGTCACTGGTTGGCCCGCACCCACGAACACAGGAAGCCACCATTTTCTTTTTTTAAAAAAATATTTTTTTAAAGTTTTGCAAATAAAAAACATCATCTCAAATTGTACTTTTACATGTAATGTTTTTGTTCTTCCACTCTGATCTAGTTTTCATTTTCTAGATATCTACTCACATATAAAAAAATTATGCCTCACAATTCTATGTTCATCTTGTGTGCTTGATCTTGCTTTTTTCTCATCAATCCCTGTTATGTTATAGTTATTCCTCTTTAATTTCAACCATAATTCAGACATTTTCACTTGGCAGTTCCCAGCAATTACCCATTACAATTTGCCATTCTGCTTTTATCTGATCATCCGATTTCCCCTTTAATCTTTGTGAAACAATATCCACATTTCTATTCTCAATAAATGTCCCCCACCATTGTTCAATTGTGGGTATTTGCTGAGACTTCCACAGTTTGGCATATTCAGTTCGAGCTGTCATTATCATGTACAATATTAATCTCCAATGCCTCTTAATGTTAGTATTCTCAAGAACATTTGTCATGTTTAACAAATAAAATTCAGGGTTTTTTGCAAATTGAACCTTCAGTATTTCACACATCTTTTTATGTATTTCACTCCAATATTTCTTTGCCTTGAGACATGACCACCACATATGAAATATTGTTCCCACCTCTTTCTGACATTTCCAACACATTCCCGTACCTGTGTTGTAAATCTTTTTTAACTTGTCTGGTGTCATCTATGAAACATTTTAAAATAGTTCTCTTTGAGATTCTGAGCCCTTGTAAATTTTTGTGTCCTTTTCCAGCTCTGTTCCCATTCATCTAATTGAATTGAATGCCCAATATTCTGTGCCCACAAAATCATTGCAGATTTCATAGTCTCCTCCTGTCTCTCCTGTGTTAACATTTCTTGATATATATGGGCTAACATGTGGTGGATTGTCAAAGATCCATTTAATCACTCCTGTCCTTTCTTTGGATTCTATTCCATAAGTTTTCAAGTCCATCTGGAATCTCTCATTTAGCTGCCTGTATGGAAACCAACTTAATGGCAATCCTTCCTGTTCCAGTTTTTCTCTTGATTTGATCTTATAAGCATTTGTCATTGTTTTCTCTAATATATCCTCATATCTCAGTCATTTCTCTGTTTCCTTCCATCTTCCAAAGAAAGCTCCTTGAGGGGATACCCACATGGGTAGCTGCCTTATGTTTTTATATTCATTCCATATATTCAGAAACGATTTTCTGATATAGTGATGCAAAAAATCTTTATCATAAAACATATAGGCATGCCATCCCATCCTCAGGTTTGCTCCCTCCAGTGCAAACATTCTTGTAGGGAAGCCGCCATTTTCAGCCGGAGCAGTGCGGATCTAAAGACCTCGCACTGCTCTGGTTCGCCCTGGACTAATGGAGGAGCCCTGCGGAAGGGCACAAAGGAAAGTCTGCATTACTACAGACCCAAGAAGAACTGGTAAGTAACGGCACGGAGCGATTCACTCGCCTCATGCAGAAAGGGCCTTTGTAAGCTTCAGGACTAACTTTTGAGACACATATAACTGTGCTTGAAAATTCATTCTCAGCTTTGATACATGAGCTGACACCAGTGCATCATCTGAGAAAAGCACATCTAGTAATCTTGGCTTGCAACAGTGACAAATTTGAAGGAATTTCAGATGGCGAATTTCTCCATAGGTTTGCACGTTTGACTTTATTAAATGTTCAGAACAGTATATGGCTTATACACTATTCATTTACTTCCCAGCAATTTTATTTTACACAACTATTTTGCATGTGTCAACTATTGTTTTTCAAATTGATTTGCTTTTGGGGGGAAGTTTCCCAACATACTTTCTAATTAAAATGCATTAGATGGGGGATATTTTAGTATTGACTATGAAAACATTTCCAACAGAAACCTTTTTTGTAATGCCTATTGCTCCCCCTCCAGTTTTTGTCTCTGCTGCTCTGGAGTAACAATTGTTTCACTGTACCCCTGTGTGTAGGCTTTACATGAAAGAAAGAATCTATATGCCTATTGGTATTTCACCATGGCATCTGCATTGAGCCATAGAGAAAGCTAATTACACAATGAAATGAAAGTACAATAGAAAGGGAGATTAGCATAATCACAACAAAAATAACTATTCCTTTTTCCCTAAATGTTATTATTGTTTTTTAACAAAACAATGAAACACAGAATTATTGTGTTAAAATAACAACCAACAACAACTGAAGCAGGAAACAATATGACTACCAGGAAAGCAAGGAAAAATAATTAATTCTGTGCTTCAGAACAGAGTAAATAAAAGTCCAACTAATGTATCAAGCAAAGGTAAAAGTATGTGAAACCCTATTAAATGAATGCAAAGGTTTACAATGCCTACAAGGTATCTGATCACATCCCTGCCTCCACTACACTATTTTAAAACCCAAAGCCATGGAGATACAGGAAAGAGGATCACACATAATATTCTCAAAAGAAAATATGAAAAAAAAAAAAATCAAGCAAGCTTGAAGTGTAGAAAAAAGGATGTAGGGCACAATCAGGAAGAAGGTAAATTACTTTCCCCATCTATTGCCATTCAAAATCCCTAAATATCAAAACTGTTACAAGCACAATGTGTAGTTCAGAAGTCCCATTCATGTGTTTAGGGGAACTTACCCCACATAAGTGTGCACAAGATGGATTTTACGAAGCCTTTGTTATTCATGGAAAGCTCAACTATCATATTAGTCTTAATAATGTGCATGCATACACTTGACTAATACACTTTAGGTCAATAATTCTAGGGCAGAAGACTTAACAACATAGTGGTCCAATTTGCTCGGTTATTTCCTGGGGGCTCAGCCCCTCAATCTCATCTAACCAGGGCTTTTCAACCTCTTTGCCCTCCTTGTTTTGGGATCTATGCTTTCAATTTTTGGGAAGCACATTACTTTGTATAAAAATGCAAGTATTGCTAGAAACCTTTGGTGTCTTATACCTCTAAAACAGGTAAGATCTCTTACAGAAGCAGTTGGACATCTTTGTCCGATTTGCAACATTTACATTCAGTTAACAAAGTGGAGTTGCACAAGTGGGTGCCTTCTTGGTTCATGCATATGTGTCTGCTCCTGATGAAATTGGAAGTTTGTACATATCATTACACTTTCATCTACAGAATTGGTTGTGTGCTTGTTTGGCCAATATTGCCATTCAGCACAAGGATCACGTGACACAATTAAATTTGTAATTCTGCATGCAGAGATTTATGCCCTGTAGCCCTGATGTGAAAGTGTTGTTGCACTTCCTGGATCTCTGGGAGCTTGCAGGTTTCCTCCGCTATTTTTAGCTGTTGGTTTTCCTCCTTCCCCCTTCACTTGGGAGGTAAGGATTTTGTGGTGGGGAGGAGAAGAAAGGAACTAACAGCAGGTAGCATAGTAGGGAAGCTGGGGATGGTGGAAAGCTCCCCCAAGGCCTGCTCTTAACTGTATTTTAGGCAAACTTTCAGAAGAAGCCCAAACTTTCTTTGACTAAACTTGAAAGGACTTGAGTCATTCCAAACTGAAAAGGCATGTGAACAGTAGTGGGAATAAAGTACTCATCCATGGCTAGTAATTGCCTGAGGATAAACAAACTTAAAATCTTGGTTTACAACTTTTAAATCAATTTCTTGTGCTTATCTGGGACCTTGATCCAAAAACATGCATATATTATTGCTTTCCATTGCGTTCAATATAATTATCAATATGATAATTTCATTTCATTAATCTACATAGTCATCCCTCGTATATATTTTTTTCTCTTGTCTTACTTTGTCTTATCTTCATCCACCCATGCTCATCTAGCACTGTGCTGTTAAAGTTTTTCATATTGCTGTGAAGATGTGAAGAGTTTCAATGTTTGGTTTCATGGAAACCACTGGGTAACCTTGGCAGGTCACAGTCTCAGAGGAAGGCAATAGCAAACTCCCTATGAAGAAATCTTGCCAATAAGCCCCCATGTCCCAATAAGTCAGAAACAACTTGAAGTCATAAAACAGCAACAAACCGATGATGATGTGATGACCCCTTTAACATCCCTTTATAGGCTTGTATTCTTCTCAATGATTTTCAGTTTATAGAGAGATGGGACGCACATATTCTACAACAATAAAAGACAACATATGCTTGTCTGTTTGTCAGAACCATGCCTACAGGTTCATGAAATTTAGGCAGCTTATACTTGATATACATCCAAAAGAGGCCATAGAATTGTACATCTAAGGACTGTTGTTTGAAATACATTACTTAATTCTAATTTTAATGTGTCAGAGTGTGTGAATTTTCTCCAACCAGCTCTTACGATTGCAGTAAATACAGTTCGATGTCACTCGATAGGGACATGAAGAATACAGTTATGGGGATATCCTCTTTTCCTTTGCAGTATGATAAGTCCTCTCCTGGTCATGGAGTGGGTAACTTCCCCTTATGAAGCTGTTAAGGTCTATGGCTGGATTGCCTAGGCATCCTAGCAGTTGTTGCTTCATTCAGATGGAGTAGGCAAAATGACCTAGATCCTTTTGTTCATCCCAACTAGAGCAAAACCACTGAATCAATGGAAATTTTGCAGATCAATATTTATGCAAATACCATTGATTCAATAGTTCTACTTTAGTTGGGACCAATAAAAAATGCAGACTGATGTGTTCAACTCTAACAACTGTGCACCTTTTCTTTAGTGAATCAGACCAAGAGCTACATCTGTCCCATGAAAGCAGATATGCTTTCTCATTTAAATAGTACAAAAGCAACTGGACTCTTAGGGCCTTTCTGCACTACACTGTTATAGTGCTATTATTCCATTTTAAACATCCTGTGGAATTCTGGGGTTTGTAGTTTACTGAGGCCAAAGAGCTCTCTGGCTGAACATTCAAAATGCTCCTCCCTAAACTGTAAACCCCAGGATTCCATACAATGTTGAAAGTGAAAAAATAGCACTATAACAGTATAGTGCAGAAAGATCCTCTATGAGTGGTTTATAGAAGTGTGTGTAATCAATAGCTAACAGATTCCAAAAAGCATAGCATTTTATCCAAAATATCTTTATATAATAATTGGATAATCAGTTCTGATGCTGTAATTACAGCTGATGGTTTATTTCTTCCACTATTCAATTAACAGACATTGAAGAAGATACAGAAAAGGCAAAACTCCCTGATGAAATATATGCCTCCATCTCCATACTTCAACCACTCCTCTGAGATTGCCCACAAGGAACTCATTGTTGCCAAATGGACTGCTCTTTTTTGTGAGGTTGACAGCTGTTAATCAATCATGGAACTTAAATTGCTAGTTTCTCACTGCTGCCTTGAGGATTACTAACCTGATTATGTTTTTCTTGCCATCAAATTTTAGTGTATTACCCAACTGAGTGTAAAACACTTTCCATCTTATACTTCTGAAGACATATTTCCTGTAGTAGGTTTTAACAATCAGGAGAAATTTTACATAAGATAGAGCAAAGTTAGAAATTTGCATTTTTGACTACAACTTCCTGAATCCTTCAGTGAGCATGGCTGCTGGTCAGCTTCGCTGTGGGAACTTGGGAGCCATAGTCCAAAGAGTGACTTTCCCATGCTATGATTTACACTGATGAGAAACTCCCCTTTGCTTTCCTTTGGGAAACAGCTATATTATAATGCACAAAATTCTTTGTTTTAAAAAACTCTGTCTCTAAAATTTCCGTGTGGTCAGATGCACCCAAACATGCTGGACTATGCCTGGTTTCTGAGAAGTAGGACTTAACTTTGAATAGTAAACATATATTTGCATAATAAACATGAACAGTTAATAGTTATCATACATGTTGGATGCTTGAAAATGCTCATTTCATATTTGCATTTGAGCTCAAAAAGGGTACTGAGACATGTTTCCCACAGTGGCTTTGTTGGACACTTTCTTACACATTTTAAAAACATACATGTTGCGTGGGCAAGATATCAAAATGTTTGTGTTGCTCAAGAAAGATGATGAGGGGAGGCAAAAGAAATGACTTTGTTCCCAAATGCTATTGAAGTTAGTTTCCTTTGGTTGGCTTCAAACACTGAAAGCAGTAGAGCAAGTACCTACAGTTCTGAAATACAAGTACGGCTCCTAACACACCAAACCAGATTTAATACAGTACTCTTCCAAGAATCTCCAGCTAGCATGACTGGTGACCACGATATAGGGATGTAATTATTCACTAATTTCATTTTCAAACAGCAACACATAATTTTCACCATTTTCTTCTCACTACTATACACAGTTATTCTGCACAATAGCTGCATGGGTTTTTGTGCAAAAGCATCATTTTTCTGTTCAGGAAACAATATTTTCAGTGCAGAATATATTTTGGCACAGAAATAGTGTCTTCTGTGCAGAAATGCTGTTTCTTGCGCAAAAATTACTGGCTTTTTTGTGTGAAGAAATAAAAAGTGCAAATTTTGTGCAGAATAGTCCCCAACTGCTGAATTTTCCATGCAAGAAGCATAATTTTCTGTGCAGAAAATAATGTTTTCTGCAGAACATTTTCTACACAAAAACACTGTTTCTTCTTCAGAAAAATGTTGTTTTCAGAGGAAAAAATGGGCAAATTTTGTACAGAATACATCCCAAACTGCAAAGATTCTTGACAGTCCAGGCTGCTTCTCTTTAATGTCTCCTGACACTTAAGATGTATTTTTACAAACATTTTCCTTATATTTTCTAGTATTCTTTCCATCTCAACCATGCTGGCTAAAGGATTCTAGGAGCTGGAATAAAAAAATAATGTTTCCTAGCTCTGGATATATTAGATGATGGCACAGCAGAAGTGACTCTATCAGTAAGTGAGTGTGTTTCTCAGGCAGAAGATGGAATGAGTGGTGGAAAAGTGCTGGAGGACAAGGCTGAATATGTGACATGGCTTGTTTTGTACCTTCATTTACAGTGAATAATGTAGTAAATATGTAAAAGGCTTCCCGCTCTCCTCTGAACAGCATTTTTGTATCTGTCTTATTTCAGTTCAGTGGCAGTGTATTCAACAAAATCAGCACAGTTAAGAGAGCAATTAAACTCAATGTGCCACCACTACCATTTCAGGGTTGGTTTCCAAGATTGGTGGGAATAATATAATAATTAGCATTGGTATGCAGAAAAGTCATAGAAAGTTAATGGACTTTAAAACTGATACATTGCTCTAGAGTCTAGAAAGAGTCATTAGCACAGTCCTTGGCTTCACAGCAAAAATAACTAAGGAGAGTTGCAGTGAATTAATTAATTTGAAGAAGCAATTCCAGCACAAAGACATACATATGTAAGGTATTGCTGTGCTAAAAATATCACCTAATTAAACAAAACTCTTTGGGCCTCAAGACAGATTAGTGTGGGCCTTTATTTAGATAAAACTGAAACTACAATGGCCCAGCTTCAGTTGTAGGCCTAAGCAACTAGCTGCTGTATGCACTCCCATCAGTTCTAATTCTAGTATCTGGTCCCAGCTAGAGTAGAACCATTAAATAAATATGATTTACATAAGTATTGATTTGCCATTTAACAATTGCATCAGTGGATCTTTACCAGTTGGGACTAAAAATTGAATGTAGGCCTTGAATGACATGGCCTATGTTGGGTGGGGATATCACAGAGTTGTCATCCAAAATGTAAGTTTTCAAAGCTGGTGTTATGTGCATCACAATTTTCACAAATAACCAGTCCTGACAGTTCAAGGAGGCTCAAACCATTTCCACACTTTACTGGTTCCCACCAATGTCCCATCGTGATCCCAGCAGAGCCTTTGCTGGGATGGGGGCATTAAGGGAATGCTCCGCTTCATACCTGTCCAGCTCCCTGTGGAAGGGAGTGTGAGTGACATGTGCCTGCCTTGTGCAGTGCAGTCAGCCTCTTTCTCATGCTGCACTGAGGAAGGAAGTGTGTGATTGTGCTTCTTCCTCTTCCACACGGCTGGAGGATGATGACAGCATTGTACAATCATGTGTGCTTAACAGATTTTTTCCATTAAGTGAATATCCTGTGATCATGAGAGGTGGGAAAGAGTTGGCAGCACGACTGCAACAATGTCACATGAGAGCACAACTCCCAGACTGCTGCCATCACATTCCCATTGCTGGACAGTGACACTATGTGGAAATGACCTCAGATGAGCTATGTCCTGACCAGCAAATGTGTTTATCTCTCTTTAAAATATCAGGATGATGGTACTCCTGGTTATAATGCAAGCAGTCTCTTCACAGCTTTGTGAACATCATCTTCATGTGCAAGAAAAATTTTTTTTAGAAGTTTTGCAGTGCTGGATAAGGTTACAAGAGTCTTTGCATTGTTTTTCATGTTGTGTGTTCTTTTTGTCAAAAATGAGAGAGAGGGAGAGAGATTATGAAGAAGGTTTTTTCTCTGCAAAGTAAAACTTTCATGCCAAATAGATATTTTGTGCAGTTTTCTGTGCTCACTTTTTTTTCCCAATGGTGAGAAATAAAGGTTTGTTTGCTCTTGTGCAGGAGCGAAAAACTTCATATTAATTGACAGTTTTTCCAATGAAGATGAGCAAATTTGCAACAAACGTTTTTTTATTCATAGTGGACCTACAGTTCCCTACTGGATCCAGAATCACTGGTTCCTTAAGGGCTTCCCTGTTACGTTCAGAGCTTACAACTGCAATCCTCACTGGAAAGAAAATCGATTATCCAGAAACAGTATAGTGTTGTGAGCCAAGCCTATTGTAATATGAAGTATTTTGGGATGGCATGAAGGAGGTCTCCCCAGCTAAGATAACAGAATCCAATAAGGTCAGAAGAGTCTGACAGATCTTCTCTAGAAGTGCCAAAACTGGAGCCTGGACGATCTTATGCAGGAAGTAGATAACAGAGTGACTTGATCCTGTGGAGCATCTTGATTCTGTGGAGTTTTTGAGACTACCCTGATTTTCCTTAAAATGAAACTGTTGAACTAATTAGGCCACCTTGCTGATCTACAGATCCAGCTGTCTCTTCTAGTGTACTATAATGTGCTGTCATGGGCACTTGAAATCCATAAGCAAGAAATATACATCCTATTGCTATAAGCAGAACACTCTTGAATGAACAGCTAAGATCCACTAGCTTTATAAAAAACCTACCCCTGGTTGAGAGGAAGGCTGCCATAATGGTTTTGTTTATATGTATTAACAGTGGCACCTGCATTTTTGGACTCTCCTTGGGGATTTATCAGTCATCACAAGTGTCCAGAACACACATTTGCCACCACCAATACTTCTTACACTTCTTAGAACTATGTTGCTGGACAAATAACCGTAAAAGATTTAATCACTTAGAATAAGCCCTCTTGAGACACCTGGTTAGTGCTATCAGTGAAACATATGAATCCCCATATCTTACATTGTTTCCCAGGTTAAATTTGCTTTCATTTTGCAGGCTTTTAAGATGACCTCAGTTTGCAAAACAAGCACTAAATATAAACAGCCGATCTATACAAATTTATTACACTAATTGGCAGATTTGTTGCTTGACCAATGGAGCCAGCTTGCTCCTCCTGAACTTGTTTTTCTTTTCTTCCAAAAATGTTCTTCATTGTATTAATCAATATGGGATGCCCATAATTGCTAGAGCCTAAAAGTTCCGGACATTAAATGCATTGATTACACTTAAAGCAATAATTCCACTCTGAACCCTGATGTGCCACAGTAGGCTTCTCAGAGTAGGTTAGTCATGTATGAAAGCAAGAGTTTTTCCTACAGTAGGCAAATGACAGGAGTGGGGGGAGTTAAATCAGCAAAGTCTCCTTCAAACTTGTATTTCACAGCAGCAGCTTTGTTGAACCAGCAGAGATCAAAATTGGAAATCTTGGTGATGGAAGATTATTTCTAAAGTAGCCCATTGACTCACAACAAATCAGTTCTTGCAATGGGGCGCTATTAACTTGATGGACCATTTGTTGTGTATAGATCTTATAAAGTACTTTGATGGAGGAAGCAATCAGATGGGTCAACCAAAGGAATATTTCGCAACTTAATTCTGGGAAGAGACGATTTCATTTCTGTACATAATGTAATGTTTTCGGTTGAGTAAGAGACATTGTTTGCACTATGCATTTTGATTTTGTTTTCTCTTCTTTAGACATTTTAATAATGCCAAACGGTTGGTCACTATTTTTTAAAAAAATACCTATACATTGAAGATCTCCCCATTTCTTGGAGCCAAAACAAAGCAAAAGTAAATTGAGCTATGTATTTTAAATGCACATATTCTGACACATAAATGTGTGTTATTAATCTTTTAGTGTCCTCCAGGGAAATTATTCCAAGGAATATTGAAAATATCTTGAAAAATAAAGTAAAACTGTTGCACGTATATGTTGGACTGAACCTTAAATAAATCTTTGCTGAAAAATAGGAAAAGAAAATACTTCCTTTCTTATCTCTGCAATGGATAATGCTACCTAAGAGCCATCACTTACTCTCTTAAGAACCATCAGTTAGAAAGAATAGATGCTTTTCTCTCTAAGAACCATCACTTAGTAAGAGCCATTTTATTTTCTAGCAGAGTGTTGAAATGTTTTAAAGTGCCGATTAAAAGTATAGCCAAGTTATAATGAAATACTTGATAGCTGTGCATAGAGGTATGGAGATGGTAAAGTTCTTCCTGCAATGAATTACTTACAACTGTAGATGGAGGGCGGTTGAAGGGTGGAAATGTTATCCAATACACAAGGGACCCTGAACCTTGAAAATCAGCCTGTCATGATTCTTGATGATTCTATAGATTAGAACAACTAATCAAACATGTTTTTATCAGCAAGATGCAGAGGTATAGGAGCTCAATGACAGAGCATGCACTTTGCACACAAAAGATCTTGTGTTCAGTCTTTGATATCTCCAGATGTGGTTGGCAAAATCTCTTGTCTAGAATGCTGGAGAGTTAAGGATGTACTTCTTCACTAATTTAATATTTGAAGAAAGAAATAATTCATTTCAGTAATTATCATCCTTCTGAGAGACTTAGGTCTTATTCTGCGCAAAATTTGCACATAGAAATTTTTGTGCAGAAAACAGCATTATCTGTGCATAAAAAGCTGTTTCTTGCACGCACGCGCGCACACACACACACTGTAATGGAGAATTTATTCTGTGCAAAATTTGGCCTTTTTTACATAAAACAACATTTTTGTTGTTATTTTGTTGTTAAAAGAAACATTTTTCTGCACAGAAAATAATAGTCTGGAGTACAAAAGCAGGTAAGTTCAGAAAAATGTTATTTGCTGTGCAAATAATATACATCTTGCAAAGAATAAATCCCCAGAGTTAGGCAGAGGAAACAATTTTTTTTTCTGTTCAGAAATATTTTCTGCACATAAAATGCTAGAGTTTTTTGCACAAAAAATTGTAAATTTTGTGCAGAATGAGTCTTGAACCATGAAAAATTTTCTTAGTCCACGTTTCTCCTCATCAGGGTTTTCCAAACACAAAACTCCCCATATTTTTTCAATGATTTTCAAATATTTTCAAATATTCTTTCATACCAATGGGAATCCAGTGCACACTATAGAAATTATTCCATGAAGGCCATGTGCTTCCTATGTTCCTTATCACCATAAAATCATAGAATCACAGAGCTGGAAAAGACCACAAGAGGCCATTGAGTCCAACCCCTGCCATGCAGAAATACACAATCAATCCTGACAGGTGCCATTCAGCCTCTGTTTAAAAACTTCCACTGCAGGAGACTCCACCACTCTCCAAGGCAGTATATTCCACTGTCAAACTGCTCTTATTGTCAGGAAGGTCTTCTTAATGTTTAGATGGAATCTCTTTTCCTGAATTTTGAGGCAATTCCTCTCTGTCCCAGTGTCTGAAGCAGCAGGAAACAAGCTTGCTCCATCTTCCACATAACTGCCCTTCAAATATTAAACATAGCCATCACGTTACCTTGTAACCTTCTCTTGTCCAGATTAAATACCCAGCTCTCTAAATTGCTCCTTGTTGTACATGGTTTCCAGGCCTTTTACCATGTTGGTCACCCTCCTCTAGACATGTTCCAGCTTGTTAATATCCTTCCTGAACTGTGGTGCCCAAAACTGAACATAGTATTCTGGGCAGGGTCTGACCAAAGCACAAGAGGGTGGTACTATTATTTCCCTTGACCACCTACTAGAGTATTTAACAGACCACATGATCCCATCAGAACTCATCTGAGATTTATGTCCTACTGTCATTGAAGGCCTTCTTAGCAAGGATGCAAGACAGGGCATTCTTAGTAACTGCTGCCAGACTGTGGATATCCCCACAGAGGGGGGATACGAGGTTGACTCTCTTACTAATGCTTTTCTTTGGTGGGAAAAGCCATTTATTTAAGCAACCCTTTGGAACGTAAGCTGGTCTGCTGTTGCTAAGACCTTCTCTGGACATGTTCCAGCTTGTCAATATCCTTCCTGAATGGTGGAGCCCAGAACTGGTCACAGTATTCCAGATGAGTTCTGACCAAAGCAAAATAGAGAAGTAATATTACTTCTCTTGTCCTAGACACTATAATCCTATTGATACAGCCTAGAATTGTATTGGCTTTTTTTAGCTGCCACATCACACTGTCTACTTAGTAGCTTGTGGTCTACTAAGATTCCTAGATCTCCTTCACATGTACTGTGTTCAAGCCAGATGTCACCCATCCTGTATCTGTGTACATTTTTCTCTGTCCAAGTGTACATTTGTCCTTCTTGAAATTCACTCTATTAGTTCTGGCCCAGTTTTCTGATCTAATACTTCATTTTGACTTCTGATCCTGTCCTCTGGGGTGTTACCTACTCCTGCAAATTTGTTGTCATTTGCAAATTTGATAAGAATGCCCTCTATTGTCTCATTCAAATCATTCATAAGGATGTTGAATATCATTGGGCCCAGGACAGAACCCCTTTGCAGCTCACTAGTCACTTCTCTCCAGGATGAAGAGGAGCTATTGGTGTGGACCCTCTAGGTTCGGTTAGTCAACTAATTACAAATCCACCTAACAATAAGCATTGTCTAGCCTGTATTTCACTAGTGGCTTGCAAGAATATCATGGGGTAACTTGTCAAAGATCTTATTGAAGTCAATATATGCTGTATCCACAACTTTCCCTTCCTCTACCAAGCTAGTAACTCTACAAGAGAAAAAAAGAGAGAGAGAGAGAGAGAGTCTGGCATGACTTGTTTTTGAGGAACCTATGTTGACTTTTAGTGATCATGGTATTCCTTTTTAAGTGTTTACAGACTGACTGTTTTATTATCTGTGTTATAATCTTTCCCAGTATTGATGTCAGGCTGACTGGGTAGTAATTGTTTTGGTTCTCTTTTTTCCCCTTTTTGAAGATGGGGACAATATTTGTCCTCCTGTTCTCCAGGAATTCATTTTTGCCAGTGGTTCTGAGATTACTTCTGCTAGTTCTTTTAGTATCTTTGGATGTAGTTCGTCTGGCACTGGAACCTTGAATTCATTTAGAGTAGCCAGGTATTTCTGTACTACTTATTTACCTATACTGTGCTGCATTTCCACTGTTTTCCTTTTGGGAGAAGACTGAGACAAAGATGGTTTTGAGTAGTTCTGCTTTCTTTCTCCTGCTAGCATTTTGCCATCTTCTCTGAGGCCCTACCATTTCCTTGTTCTTGTTTTTGCTATGGACATAACCAAAAGAAAATTCTGTTTATTGTTTTTAACCTCTCTAGCAAGCTTGAACTCATTGTGCACTTTAGTACTGATGACCCCTACACTTGCTGGCTATTTATTTTAATTCCTCTTTGGTGATCCCCCCCCCTTTTTTTTTTTCATTTCTTGTACATGTCCCTTTTACATCTTAGCTCTGTTGAAAGTTCTTTAGTCATCCGTCTTGGATTCTTTAGACACCTTCTATTTTTCCTCCCAGTTTTCCTTCTAATTTAACCAATTTTCCCCAACTGCCAATTGAGGTTACCTTTATCTGTGATGTTGGAATAGTGATGCTGATCAGGGTTGTAGTGAGAGAAGCAACCTTTATCCTTACCCTTCCTCTGTAATGCATGAAGGATTCCCCCATCAGGTTTGCTGTTTCCATGCTGTTAATTGTCTGTGTGCATGAAAAAGTGAATGTATGTTGTGTTGGGGGTAGGGGTAGCACTTCCTTCATTGATATCAGATGCAACTCATGGTAATCAATCCTTGCTAAGATGTTGCTGCTCTTGGCTTCTTAAGTGGCAAAACAAACACCTTTACTCTAATATTCAGAGGAAATGGGTAACATTTATGCTTTTAATCTTCAGTTAGAAGCCTTTTTTTAAAAAAAGAAAAAGAATGTAGACTAGCAACTAAAAATGATTTTGAGTCAGTATTGTGTATGCTTAGCAGCTATACCATAAAGTACCTCAGCATTTTTATAGGACCTGAGGTGATGTTTGTCTTAATTACTGCTCACAGAAGGAATTTTTAAACAATGTTTTGGTGCCTTTTAACTGAAAGTAGAAAATAATGAGAAAGCTGCATGGGATACACAGCAAAGGATTTAATTAGTTTATTTAAGTTAATGAGCATTTTGATCCAATATATTTGATGAAGGTAGACCACTGGTGGGGAGGGCTTGGTCAGAACTGACTATTGTAAAAAGCTAATGTGATGATGTCCATTAATTTAGATAGTCTGTAAAAGACATAAGATATTTTCATAAAGGATAGGTCTATCCATGGTTGTTGTCTGTAATAGCTAAATAAAACCTCCGCAATCAAAAGCAATATAACACTCAGTACAAGATGGTGACGACAGGGTAAAAAAAAACAGGTAAAAGGGCAAAAATTTCTACATGGCCCTGCAGCTTAAATGCCTGGTGTCATGGCACATTGTGCCTGATGTCATCAACACCCTTTTCCACTGAAAGCGAGCAAAAGCAGGTCCTTCCCCACAGCACTTTGTGCCACACTCATCCAGATCTGTATTATCTGTGACAATATCCATTTCTACTTCTGAGGACTAGCAGTAGGATGGAGTGCATAACACCTCACAATGCATGAATAAAATAACATGCAGAATAATGTATGAATAAAATAATGTAATGTAATAAAATAATGTATGAATAAAATATGTACAGAATCATACATATGATAGAAATTTGCCCCATTATCCAATATATGTTTGTAATAGGAACCCTAGTGCTTCTTCCTTTCTTGAAACCAGCATAGACATCTGACATTTCTTACTCCATATATGGTACAAGGTTTTTTTAATGGAATTTTGAGCATCCTTTTGCTTGCATGGGAGATTAATGCAATAGTCCTGTGATTACTGCAATCATCGGTGTCTGATTTTTTAGGTATTGGGATGTATAGTGAATATGTCTAACTTGTGGGCCATTGCTTGATTTTTCCATATTTGTTGACAGATATTAGTGAGAGCTAGAGTAGTTTCTGTCTTTGTAGATTGAAGCATGTCTATTAGTATTGTCATCTGTTCCTTGTAATTTATTTGTCTTAAGTGCCCTGAGTGCAGTTTCCACTTCATTTTATAAAACTGTAGGTTCATCTTCCAATGGCTCTTCATTAAATGAATCTGTCATCCTTTCATCTCTGTTATATAGTTCTTCCATGTATTATTTACATCATCTTTTTATTTCTACTTGGTCATCTAATGTGTTCCCCTGCTGGTCATAGAACATTCTACTCTTGGCTTAAATTTCCAATTGATTTCTCAGATCTTATGGAAGAGGTCTCTTGTCCCCGCCCCTGCCTTTTTGGTTGGTTGTTTCTATTTCTCTGCATTGATTATTATAGCAGTTCTCCTTAACTCTGCACACAAGTCGCTGAACAACCACATTTAGGGTTCTGAATTTATTTCTGTCACCTTTTATTTTTGCTTTTTGTCTGGCCTTAACTGCTTTAAGAGTTTCATCTCTCATTCAATGAAGCTTCTTTTTGTATACAGATATTGTCTTCCTAACATTGTCTCTGGCTTCAGTCCAGAGTTCATCTGATTTTGGTCAATGATGCTTAATAATGCCAATCTTGTTTTTAAATTCTATGGGGATGCTCCTCGGGTTGCATTTTGACATAATGGTTGGTTTAGTGTTCTTGTTTAGCTTTATTGTAACTTTTGATATTAGCAGTCTGTGTCATTCACTCTGTTTTTGCAGAGTGAATGGACTTTTTCCATCTTCTGCTTTCACTCATGTAGTCTATTTGATTTCCGTATTGGCCATCAGGTGATGTGCATGTATAAAGTCGCCTCTTTGGTTGCTTAAAGAATGTGCTTGTAATGAACAAATTGTTTGCCTTGCGAAGTTGTCAGTCAATCTTCTGTGAGTGATGAATTCATTTCTTGATCCCAGGCCAAATTTTCCTACAGTCTTTGATTCTGCTCTGTTTCCTTCTTTTGCATTCCAACCACTTATTATTAACAAGAAGCCTTGTTTTGGTGTATGATCAGTTTCCTCCTGGGCTCCAAGACAGAATCTTTCAGTTTCTTCTTCTTCTGCCTCAGTAGTTGGAACATCAACCTGGATTATGGTTATATTGATAGGTTCTGTCAAGGTTGGAGAGCTGGGCGGCGAGCCAGCCCAGAGAAGGGAGAGGGAGAGATAACAGAGTCCTGCTGGGAGGAGTCAAAGCAAGCAATTACTCATAGGCAGTCCATTTACCTAAACCTGAGCGATGAGCAAAAACCATAGTCAGAGTCCAGAATCCAAGGGGTCAGGAGCTAAGAGGTCAACCTAAGGGGCCAGGGGCTGGAAGCAAGGAACACACAAGGAGAGGGTTTGTAGAAAGTTTGCCACAAGCAAAGGAAAGCTTCCAGACATGCAGTTATATAGCCCGGCCACAGGTGTGGCCAGTCACTGCTTCTTGAACTTAATCAAGGAAGCCTCCCTTTGCTCAGCTCTCTTGAGTCTCCGCCTTGTTTGTGGGCTGATTGGCACAGGCTCCAGGGTCTCCTCGGGATCACAGCTGGATCCCTGTTGCCCTAAAGGAGCAGGCAGAGGAACATCTGAGCCTGCTTGGCCCATGGCAGCAGGGGGAGCTCTTGAACTGCAGGACTCATCTCCACCCTGAGTAACAGGGACCAACAGCTGCTGTTTGTCATCAGCAGCTCTGATAGGGGCTTCAGTTATCACAGGTTCTCTGTGAAATCCTATTGATATTATTTGGTCAGACTTTGCATTATATCCTTTGATTGCTTTTATTACATCTCTCTTCAGTCTCACGCTCCTCACCACCTCCTTTCTTCTTAGATTTTCTTTTTCTTTTTCTTTCTTTCTCTTTTGTTTTTAGATCTTCATTTTCTGAGTAAAACACTATCTAATTATTTGACTCAAAGTGCCCCATTCCTGTCTACTTTGGCTTGTGCACCCCAAGTATTGCAATGTTTACACATTCCATTTCTTATTTTATTATGTCTACCTTCCCTTGATTCATGCTTCTCACATTTCATGTTCCAATAATATGTATTGTGCAGCCATCAGACTTACCTTTCATCTCTGACCATGTCAAGAGCTGAACATTCTTTCAGCTTGAGTCCATTTTGCATCATTAGCCACAGCACTACTTGTAGTTGTCTGCTGCTGTATTCCAGTAGCTCACTGAGTGCCATCTGACTTGGGAGTTCAATCTTCTGGCACTATCTTTTGTTTGACAGTCTCATCATAGGGTTTCTGTGGTATAAGACATTTAAAAGCAGTTTCCCAGACCTCCTTCTGTGCAATACTAACATGTGTCTTTGAGAGATCTTCCGCCAATGTCACACTCTACTACTGCTGATGCTCGGTAGCACTTTGGAACATTTAGTCTGGCTTCTTAGCAAAAGCCTGTCTGAAATGGAAGACCCTACCAGCAGCTCTGCTACCTTCTGCATAGCCTGTTGCCTCACAAGAGCATGCAGTCCCACGACTGCAGAAAGGTAGTTCCATTGGTTGGGTTTTTGGACTACAGTTTCCATAATCTCCAACCATCAGCTGGCTAGGATGAAAGTTACAAGCCCCAAACACATGGATTCTGGAGGGTCCAATAGCCCATCCTTGTTTTAGCTCTCTGTCCTTGGCATTTCTGGTTCTACTGAGTTTGAAGGGGAGACTGGTTGTTGTTGCATATATTTGCAGATATTTTTATATATTAGCTTGTTCACTTGTATATTGCTTATATTTATTGTATTATTGCATGCTCTTCAACATTTATTGTGTACTCTTTGACAAGGTAAAGAATGGGATACATCTGGCCAAGCACTATCACAGCATGGTTAAGATAGCAAAAGTTGTTAATGAGAAAGAGTACATAAACTAGGAAAAGCTGCAGCAGTTTGCCTTCACCTGAATCTACTAGAAAGGGAAAGATCTTACTCCCTGCTTTCCTTTCTCTCCTGCTTAATTACTTTTGTACTTTGCACTGCTTGCAGCCACTGAAGGAGGAAAAATGGAGAAGGAGAGAGACACTGGGCCTTTTCAGAAGCAGATAAAAAACTAGAACAATATAGGATTGATCAGGACTGTCCCTGCCATTTCAGGACAATTAGAGAGTATGTTACAGTCTTTTTATATGGTTTGAAAGAACTCCCAAGGGGCAAGATGTAGAATATAAATGCCTAGTACATACATGAACTAATATGTGAGCCTGTCACAATGTCTAAAACTTGCAGCGACATCACTTGTCATTCTTTTCTTCTGATGGCAGTGGCAGCTGTTCTGTCTCTTGGTCTCTTTCTTCCTTTAGACAGGGTTTTTGCTTGTCATAAGCTGTTAAAGACACAAGAACCCTGCTGGAGAGTGTGTGTGTTTGTGTGTGAGACAAATCCTCCATTACCTAGTATGAATGGTTGTTTGTGCCATAAATAATGAATAATAAATAAATTGCTAAATGAATATGGAATGGTGGAAAGAAGGGTCACAGTGATTATTCATTGTTGAGTGAGGTGCACATTACTTCACCGAGGCACCTCAAGGTGGTTTGCCATGAATGATTAAAAACCAGTATAAGGAATATTCAAAAGGAGGAAAGGAGATCACTCAGTCATGAGGTAATAACTGACTGTGGTCTCAGTGCAGAACTGAAATACATTAGGCCTGTTTCTGGAGAGTGGGTAAGAAATGTAGTGTCCCTTTCTGTGACCTTGAAAAATTACTGCATTATCAAGACACAATGTGGACATCCAGATCTCTCATATTCCATATTCCAATCACTGAATGTATTTTTTTTAAAAAATTGATTGTTTGAATTACACTTAGGCCTGCAAAAAACAGTACAGTTGATTCAGTGTGGCTTTGGAGTTCCTGCTGAATAGAAAGCACTGATCACAAATAGCAGAAAGGACACCACAGATAGCTTGGGTGTTCTGGACTATTGTGCAAAATGGTGAATATTCTGTTAAGATGTGATTCTTCTAAGAAGGGCTTCTGATTCATCAGAACTTAGAAAAGTTTGCTTTGGACTGCAATTCCTGGCATCCTCAGACAACACAGCCTGTGACAGTACTGCTGATTGGTGGATTGTGGGAGCTGTGGTCCAAAGCTGACTCTTCCAAGTTCTGTTCACTGTGCTTTCAGGGAAAGAAAAAACATGATAACTTTCTGACATTCCACCTCCCTTCTGTGAAACATTTCTAATATGAGGGGGATTTGTGACAAGGTCCTTTTCTTCCCTGTCTCACGGGAGGTCACTCATGGGAGGGGGTAGGAATACCAGGTAGCTGCTTGTCAACTTACAGGAGTTTATATCCCTGTTGATTCCAGGGACTGCTTATTGGTGATGGGAGTTTGGTGGCAGTGGCGCGAATCTGGCTGGTATCCACTTCATAGCACTGTACTTGCCACAGTGGTGGTCATACAGGGTTCTGTCAAATGACTGCAAATTATAGATGTTCTAACACATGTGCATAGCATACATCTTAATAGTGTCATCTGCATGTATCTTTTTGGGCCTTTTATATAATTTAGCAATCACTAGTTCCAAGTGTTCTGAAAGAAACTCATGAGGAAAACATTAGTCTTGTTCTTTTCTCATACATTTTCATGTTTCTAATCACATGCAGAACAACTTTGTGAAGAGTACAGCATTTTCTAAGCCTGGAAGCTTTTGACACAATCAAGAACACCACTTTTCCTGAGTTCTAGACTGTGTAGAAGATTTCTCTACAAAGAAGATGCTATTATCTTCAAAAATTCACTCTCCACAAGAAAAGAGTGAAGGGAATTAAGATTGGAGGACTCAGGCCCTTTCTGCACTGGCCTATTAAAACGGTGCAGAGCGACCTCCGACGGAGGTCTTCTGCACCATGGAGTGGATTGGGGTGGACTACTTTTTGAAGTTCCGCACCTCAGTCCGCTCCAGAGCAACCAGAACTGGTTGCGCAGCGTGCTTTTTAAAAACCTCTTTTAAGAGGTTTTTAAAAAGCATGGAGCGCATGACCCCATGTCGCTCCGTCGCTGTGCTCCGGTGCAGATTTGCAGGTGCGCACTAGTGCGTGCCTGCAGATCTGCTGGGGGCGGGCTTTAGCCTCCACCAACCGGAAGCTGCCATTTTGGACCCTGGAGCAGTGCGGAGTGATGAGCTCGCACTGCTCCTCGTCCCGACGGACTTGCCCGGACGCTGAAGAAGTCCAGTGAGTCCCGTTTTTGCGTGGTTCCTTTCCCACATGCGGAAAGGGCCTCAGTTAGCACATTTCCTCTCCTTTATCAAACTCAGAAATAGAATGCCTGTAAAGGACTCTAAATAAGATTTGTGCATAAATGTAATTGTTCGTCCTAGCTGGAGCAGATCAATTCATTCAATGACCAAACAGTAAGTAGCTTTTGAGATTCGGGATATGGCATGGAGGCTACGCGTTGGTGATGTCATGAAGTAAACTTTTCCCAACTGGCACTTTACACAGATACAAAAGTCCCTATCTGTGGTTTAGATATCTGATAGGATGATGAGACTTATAATGTAAAAGAGTGAATATTTCCAAGCTTTGTATAGCTTTAAATATATTAACAGGTATGGTACAGTTGCAGCTCTTCCATCTGGGCCACATGTTTTGCTAGTAATATTTGATTAAGAGAAGTGTATGAGATGGCTGGAACATGTGGAAAATCCTTAAGTAAGCACCAGTGGATTTTGAGATTCTATTGTCTCATCGCGAATTGTGGGATGTACAATCTTTGACAGAAGCAACAATCACACCATGGCCAAGCAACATCAAAGCATGATCAAGATGGAAAAAGTTATTAATTAATGATTATCATTAATTAATTAATGATAATCAACCATTAACCATTTGATTTTTTTTTTTAAAGTAAAGAGTTTCAGGGAAATAGTGGGAGAGAGAGAAAGGTAAGGAAGGGGGAGTCAGCTGCAACAGCTATTTTGTGAGGATTTGTATGAACAAAACAAAAGATTCCTGAAAGTATTTTCTTGGAATATTTTTATTCACCCTTTTGGGGGCAGGCAAATAGATGTTTGAATGTGCATTTCATATCCATTATACAGCTAAATACAGTGCCAGTCCCAATTAGAATAGACCCATTAAAATCAAGGAGACTTACACATGTGTGGATAAATTAGGCCCATTAATGTCAGTGGGCTTATTTGTGTGGGGATTGACAGTGGAGTGAGCCTTACAGTCAGTACATATTCCTGCCCATGATGTTTTCTATGAAGGTAACTGTTCAGAAAACTGGTCTCAGAACAAGAACATAATCTTGACCATATCTTCCCATCTGTGTTCTCAGTCGAACATGCAACATTTTTTTCACTTGTAATTCTTCCAAAAAGGGTGCTTGATACATATGTAGAAGCAAACATTAGTGATTATTCAATAGAATCGATTTATTACTAGCAATGATTGAATTACAAGTTGATAATGGTATTTATGCTTTAACAATAGAATATGCATTTAATAGATGATGGATAACATTCTTCTGTCCTTCAGTATATTGTTACAAAAAAATTTCCTAACAATAGGCCAACTGTAACACATGCAAATTACTCCCTCTCACCCAGGGGGCTACACAAGTATATATACTTTGTTATACTTCCATGCCACCAAAACCTCTGAAGATGCCAGCCACAGATGCAGGAGAAATGTCAGGAGAAAGTACTAATAGAACATGCCTCAAAACCCAGAAAATCCACAACAACTTATGGATTCCGGCCATGAAAGCCTTTGACTTTACAATTTCCTAAGTAGTTTGAAAAAAAATCAGAAACTGTTGATGGCTGGTCAGTTATAAATGCAGGCAATAACACAACACACAAGTCTTTTTTCCATTTCTTCCAGGTTTCTTCTTCCTCACCTCTTATTTTAAATCTTTTGACCTTATTAGTCTCTAAGGCAATATTGTAAAGGCTTTACAGCTCTGTAAACTATCATTTGTTTTAGAAGCAACAATAGTGGTACACTCATTGTTCAGTTAAGTACAGATTTTTATATAATATCTGTCAAATAAGAATAAAGTACTTCTACATTCTGTGAGCCAGCTTGCCATAGAAATAAATGAGAGTTAATTACAACTATCTTAAAGAATTAATTCATTAAGAAATGGTAAAAACAATTCACTTGTCTACAAGTTACAATAATTCGTACACAGCAGTGCTGAATTTTACCTAATTTTGATGTCTGCTTCATATGTAGCACCTTCTGAGGCAACCAGAATCGGGAGGTGGGAAGGTCTTATTTTACTAAATCTTCACCTTGTTTCAGTGAGGTTCAAAGTCATTTTGCTCCTCATGCTGCTGCAGTTCCCAGCACAATTTTTCATTATTGTTTTAGTGGCCTCAGTTGCATTTTTTAAAATTTGTTTGGCCTCAGCTGCACATACCACTGAATATGACTTTGGTAGTCCATGCACTTTTGCTGACCACTTCCTGTGTTTTCAGTATTGCATAGAACTTTAGAATACATTTTCAGGCAAGTACAAATGTTATGCGTGTGGCTAGCCCTGTCATGAAATGCAGTGAAGTGATCTTTGTCAGGCAGCACAGTGAGAGGAGAAATGAGGGCAGAAATTGTCATCCAAATCATGACTCGTTGCCTTAATCATATGAATCATGAAATCTTGAGGGAATGGGAAGGCAAAGGCAGCAAATCTGAGGTCTGATCCAGGAAGCCAAATGTCACATTGATTTAGGGATACTTGCCAGTCTTTTTTGGCCTCAGTATTGTCCTAACTGAACAGAGAGAATGACTTAGGTTCTAGCAAATACCCTTCTGCCAAGGATAATTAGTGTTGAGAAATAGATTTTCCAGGTGAACATTCCCATTGTTAAAATTTTCTCTTTGAGAGTTTGAGTTTCTGAGGAACACCAGGGTTGCTCAGGGCACAGTTTTTAAAATCAGTGTAGTATAAGCGTGAGGAAAAAGCTTATGGTAAGAAGAATGTGAAATTTATATCTCCTCTTAACAAGCTATTAGCGTATGAAGGGACAGTAAGAATTTCTCTTGAAGACTATTTCTGTTTTAAATATCACAAAACTAGAAAGACTGTGCCCACTCCCAACCCCAAAATCTCTGCTGACTGACAGAAGATGGGGAGAATATTTTTTTTTCTAGGAAGATGTTTGCATTAGACTGTTTTCCATAGAACATGGTGTGTACTATAAGATTGTTGGATATTCTGCTCTTCAGTTGCATTGTTCAGTCTGAAATGGGAAGTCTGGGCTAAATCTCAATGCCATTTTCCCCCATAAGCATGTACCCAAGCATCAAACAGACCTGTAATATGTGCTTGAGAATTCCAGCTGGTTTTTCAGTGGTGTTTTTTTTATTTTCTCACATTTCTTCTTCTGTTTTCTATATAGAAATGGGACAGCGTAGCTCTCTAGGACTTCTGGAGACCACTGGGAGCTTCAGGCCAAATAAGAGAGTACAAATAAATCCATTAAATTTAAATAACTCTGCACTGCTGGGTGTGTGTGCCTGTGTGTATGTGCGTGCACACACAGAGTTATTACCCCATGCTTCAGGATAGCCAGCATTGTAAAATGACTTCAGATTTGATTAAAGGAAATTGTGGAAATGAGAGGAGTATTATCCATTTTCATTAGCAGATAACTGACACCTTTTTTCCCACCATTGGGGAAAAAACCCTAATACCTTGTAGTTTTCTTTTTGGTTCACAATTACTTATAAAATTTGACTCAGAATTAAAGATTTATCAAATATTCTTGCTTTTCTATTTTTAGTTTTAGATTTCAGAATATTCTTTGTTTTCTGTTTTTGTATTTAATTATTTCAGCACTGTAGAAAGAAATATTTCAGTCACATCTCACCAACACTAAAACAAAGGAACACATTGTCCCCTTCTTTAGTTCCCTGTGGTCTGCATTTGACAGAGACAGATGTATGCAAGAAAAGTCTAATGCAGATAGAATAGGCATGTCTAGGCAGTCTAGATTGTTCAAGTGAACTGTATCAGGCTTGACAGACTAAGTAAAAGCAGAAGTCCTCTTGTGTTATGAATCAATGAAAGGGGCCTATGGATAATTCTAAATGAGCTTTGCTGACCGGAAGATTTTTCCTTTTAGAAGAACTGGAGGACCAAACAAACACACAGAAGACAAAGAGGTTGGTTTGGCAGGACTTCTTTTGTCTGCCTCTCCATGTTTGTATGTGTGACTGGATTATATGTTGTAGAGTTTAGCATAGTCATAGGCCTTTTCCTCAACTCACCGTTTTGTGGAGCTGGGGTGTGGGGATCGCACGAGCAGCCTCTAGCGAGAGGCTCTCATGTCCCAGTTCCTTCAGCTCCACAGCTGCTGCCTGCTCGCGCAAGAGCCCCTTCTCTTCCTTGCAGTGCAGCCTGGGATTTTCCCAGGCTGCACTGGGGCAGGAAGCGCAAGCACCATGGCTCTGGAGCTCCACATGCATAGCAAGTGTGTGCGGGGCCCCAGAGTGATGCATGATCATGCACCATTTTCGGCTCGCAGCTGAAAATGAAATAGTGCACAATCAGCGCCTGCCAGGCCCTGGAGTCTCACATGATTGTGAGTGCGTTGTGTGGACCACTCCTCCAAGTTACGTGATGCTCCAGGGGCCCTTTCACATGGTAAATGCCGTGCATGGCAAATGCCGTGCGAAAAGGGCCATAGTTATATATGGAGAGCTATATAGACATAATGGTAGGGGAAGGCAGTGCTAGATTGTGGATAGGGTAGTGATAATTGCTGATCCTTAGCTGCATTAAAAATATACTTTAAAAGGTCTTCAAATAAATAAAGGAAAAGAATATGAGAAAGCCTGCTGAAACTTTATGTAGGCAGCTGTAATGATCTATAGTGTGGACAACTCCACCAAATCTGAAGATGCTGATGGGACAGTTAAAAGTCAAGGCTGGGGAGATGGAGGTCCTGTGAGGGGTTCATCATTTGAGTCAGAGTTTGATACCAAAGCTACATTCTCGGGTGAAGGTTGTATATGTGTGTTAAGATAGCATTGAATGTTCTTCCTCTCAGAGAGCAGCTATTGTCATCCTGCACACTGAAAATCTTGAGGGCTGGGAGGCATGACATATGCAGATTAGGGGCCCCTTTCTTTTTAAGGAAAAAAAAATCTATTTGACTTCATTGTTTTCCAGCCATTTCCCACTTTCTCCTTCTTTAGCAAGCATATTGGTAATCCTATCCAATCAAGAATTTTGGAATGTCATAATGTAGGCAATAATAATCCATCAAGTTTACTAAGAGCAACGCAACCTAGATTAGTCACAGAGGTGTTCCACCCAGGGAGGAATGACATGTGAATAGAGATGATGCTTGAATACCAATAGTTAGTTAGTTAAAAGTTTATTGATCAGTCAATTGACCATATCAAACAATTAACAGCAAACATGATAAAATGTAAAAAAGCACAATACATAGAATACAATGCATAAAATGTCATGGGATAAGATAAGTTAGACAAAATAGAATGACATATATTATATTGATTAAATTAATAGTAGTAAGTTATTGTCTTATAATAGACTAAAAGGTAATAAAATACAGGACCAGCACATATTTAGATAAGGTCATCACCTTTACATGCAACCCCAATGTGCTCAGTAAAACATCTTCTCAGTTGAATAGCCCTACCTATGAATTTAGCAGTTCTAGTTGCAACATATGTATTTGTACCTTGAAGGAAGTGGGCTAACTGTTTATTATGGTCCCAGTGTATAATTCTGTCTTGTATTGTCTGTAGGTACTGGCCTCTTACTGTGTCATATAGTCTGCAGCTGAATAGGACATGCTCAATATCTTCTATTTCAGATGCCCCACAGACACATGTTCTTTCAATATATGGCACTTGATGGAATAGTCCATATCTGACCATGGAATCTACCTGCTCAATCTTGCTCTAGTTAAAGCTGTATTGGGTCTAGTTAAAGCTGTAAAGAGGTATTGGGTCAGGCTCGTTGTCAGATATTTTTCTATCTGAAAGGACTTTTTATTTTGGGCCAACCATTTCATCAACCTAATGTTCACGAGTGACTCAATATCAATTTGGGCATTTACATCCATAACTCTTTGTTTAAATATTCCTATGGTCTGATGTTAACCAAAATTAGATATTGTATTGAAAAACCAAGATGTGCGATAATTTGATAAAGCTGGCTGACCCATGAAGTATGTTGAAAACTGCCCATTTGTTCTTTCAGGCACATTTTTGGAAATCTGTTAGAATCCAATGAAAGGATCTTCCACCAGTAATTGAAGGCTTTGATTATAGTTAGGCTGTAAATTGAATGGATGCCTGTTTCAGCTCTTACTGCTGCTACAGGAGTATTCCTTGGTCCAAAACGGTCCTTAAGAAAGGTGCTTGATTTTGTTCAGTGGGAGGGCCTTTGATAGCCCCCACAATTCAGCACCATATGTTAGAACTAGTGTAATTTTTGCCTTATATACCTTCAGAATGGGGAGCAGGGAAGTTGGGTGATTATAACTGAGCAATTTAATTAACATTTTGGAACCTGCTGTAGCCTTTGTGGAACTTTGTTTGAAATGATTAGTTCAAGACCCTGTATCTGTAAAAACAACCCCTAAGTATGAAAAGCATTTGGTTTGATTTATAGGCTCTCCGTCCAAGTACCAGTTATATTTGACCCGTCTTTTCCCAAATACCAGCACTTTGGATTTGGACTTATTGATGTTCGAACAGTTGGCAGCACAATATGCACTGAATTTCCTCAACAATCTTCTCAGGCCTTCTTGGGAATGAGCCATTAGAACCATGTCACCTGCATATAGAAGGATATTAATATGCCTGTTAAGAATCTTTGGCAAGTGTACATCTGAGAATAAAGAAATTCAGGAATATTATTAACATAGAGATTGAACAGCATTGGGGGCCAGAATACACCCTTGTCTAACACCTTTAGTGGTGGGTATATTCCGAGTAAGGGAGCTGTTGCATCCAGTACGGACCTTCAAGGATGTATTTGTACAAAGGACCTCTAACGGATATAGGAGTCTAGGTTCTATGTTTAACTTAGCCAGCTTCCTCCATAGGATGTCTCTATTTATGGAGTCAAATGCTGCACTCAGGTCTATAAAGGCTGTAAATAGATGATTGCCATCGGTTGTATATTTGGTAATAAGATGATGTAGAATAAATCAGTTATCTATTATAGAGTATCCAGATCTAAACCCAGCCTGTTCTTCCACTAGTATGTTCTTCTCAGTTACCCAATCCTCAATTTTACTTAGGAGATGTTTTGCATACATCTTAGCTGTTATGTCAATAAAGCTTATGGGTCTATAGTTTCTGGGATCTTCCTTATCTCCTTTTTATATATGGGAACTATGATGGAAAGTTTCCATCCTGTTGGAATATGGCCAGTATTGTCTATGTATGTAAATATTTCTGCCAACAATGGTGCCCACCAGTCAATATGTGCCCTGAAAAGTTCTGGAGGCAGGAAATCTTCACCAGGTGCTTTATTAGATTTTAATGACTGGATGATATGTTTAATTTCTGTCACTGACACTGGTGGCCAAGGGGAGGAACTAACAGTGGGTATTTGCACAAAGGTTCTCTTTCCTGTGGAATCCTGGTTGGGATTAACAGAGTAGTATAAAAGTCCTCCCAAACTGAAGCTGGAATGGAAATGTCAAATAGTAACTTACGTTCCTTCAGCATGCCAGATACAATATTCCAAAAAGTAGCTGTGTTTGACCCTTTTGATGATTTTTCTAGCTAGACCAGACTGTGGCTGTATACTGAGCCTTCTTAGAGGCTATTAGCTTTTTATAATTGCATCTTAGCTTTAGCATCTTTGTGTGATTGTCTGGTGTAGGTTTCTTTTGAACTAGATGCATGACTGCTTTTAGTGTCTTTTTTGAGCAAGAACAATCCAGGTCAAACCAGTTTGATTGTACGGGTTGGAAATTTCTGACTGGCAGTTTGTTTATTAGATATTCCTTTAACATAGAACACAGATTGGCATACCTGGTAAAAATTTCCTTTGGGTCTTGGGTGACGATCATTTTCACACAGGACTGGACTCTCTCAGAGTTCAGAAAACTAGAAATTGCCTTGATATCCACCTTGGCCCACTTAAGCCTCCTATTCTGCCTAACTTCAAGGTTAGCGAGGAGCTCTCGTCTTGTGTTATAAGTGGTCTCTGGTCAGAGCTGCCATAAAAATTGACTGCAACTGGTTGATGGTCACTGTCCTCCCTTACATAAACTTGAATCTCTGAGAATAAGTTGGCATTGTTTGTGGGAAAACATATATAATCCAGAACACTGCTTGCATTCCCGGCATGGAAGGTAAAAGGATATATAAAGCAACTATCTTTACCTCCTAAAATATGAAGATTGCATGTATATAACAGGGAGATGAATTTAGAGCCAGCCTTATTCCTTTTGGTATCACTGGAATGCCAAAATGTGTCATTTAATAGGTGCTCCTCAGGTATAATACCCTGGAGTACATAATCATGCAAGGAAGCTCCCACTCTAGCATTAAAGTCTCCCAATAGGATCACAGTTGCTTTAGGATGTTTTATCCTTATCGCTAGAATAATCTTTTCTGAATTGCACCCAGATGTTGGGTGAGAAACAGGGGAAGGAATATGAAGGTAAGTATGTGTTTAATAGCATAACTTCAGATGATTTGTATTTGAATTGGATGGCTAGGAGATAAGGAATAACCTCTCTAAAGGCCGACTGCTTTGCTTGCCAGCCCAGCTCCGCCCTAACAAATACACATAATCCCCCTGAGGCCTGCCCTTTCGGCTTAAATTTATGTGTTGGAATAGACCAGGCTATGTAGCCTGGTAAATAAGCTTCTTCACCAGTAGTTAGCCAAGTCTCTTGGAGTGCTATAATGTCAAACTTGAAAAGAAACTCCAACAGATCTCCATCAGACATTCTGTTTTTCCAACTGGCTATGTTCCATGTCAAAATCCAGATAATACCATCTTGTTCATTTTTGGGGATAACTGTCATTCTATTGGGGTCTGTGGGTAAGTGGTCTAATTCTTCTAGTCAATTAGCAGTTAAAGTGGAATCCAAAATTCCTCTGTTACCTGAGTGGGCATGTAGATCACAATTTGGCCTGTCTTTGCTGCACTTTTGCTGCTGTGTGGAATCAGGAAAAGTTTGAGAATTTATCTCAACCCTGTGCGTTGAACTTTCTGCTTCAAAGACTTCCCTTGTCATAGTTTCCTCTGATTCTTGCGGCAGAACTTTGCCTATGGAGTTCGTAAGGATGTCAGTTGTTGGGTGGCTTAAACTGCAATAGTCCATCTTGTACTCCTGAGATGTTTTAGCATCTGACTCTAGTTGTTGTTCCTGAGGATTCAGCCAGTCAAAACTTCCCAGCAGTCAGAACCATCATCTTGTCTGACATCAGCTTCCAATTTTTTATCCTTCAGAATTGCCAGATCTTGTATTGATTTTTCAGAGGGGGAGATAGAGGAATTTGGGTCTATCCGAGGAAACTCTGTGTTGATGTTCCGGGAAAATTGAGAAAAGATGCAGAAAACGCTTCATTTTAAACAACATTTTAGAGATTGTGGGTTGCTTGAATATAAGTAAAATTCTTTTACAGCCTCGATAGGTTGGTAACCATTCAGCCATCTGCAGATCAACCCACTGCCTTTCACAGGGTAGTAACTGACTTAAGGATAGAATTATTGCTTCTTTTGATTTCCGTCATTCTCTATGAACTCTGTTATTTGGTATTTGTAGGGTGATTTGATTGGGCTGAAAGTAATAATTGCAGTTTGAATGCCTTTTCCTCTTTGGTGTGTGGTCACAAGATATTTGTTTGTCCCTCCTCTTCATATATGTAGTCAGCTGACTCTGGTCCTCATGTTTGCTATTTTTCATTCCCCAAGTGGGGGTAGAATTGTCCATATCTTCCTTACTGCCTAATTTTGTATAGATGACCTGTGCTTTAGCTGAAGAATCTTTTTGCTGATTTTCAGTAGGTTTTATGAGGTTCTCCTTTAAAAAATCTACTTTAGTTTTGATTATAGACAGCTGCTCGAAAACAGAGATAACAGTTTGCACTGTCAAAAGGCACTGTCTGATTAGAAAATCAGTTAAGTTGTTGTTTTTTAGGTTTGTCAAGTTTGATTTTGTTTTAGTTTTTGTACTCTTAGCTTGCAAAAGCTGTTCGGCTGCTGAGCAAATGGCAGCAGTCTGTTGGAATGAGGGGGGACAACCTTTTCCACAAAAGAAAGAAAATCTGAGAATTGTTGGCTTTCAATTTTTGCTTGCGAGTCCCACTCCAGTATATTATGTCTACCAAAAAGATAAGAGGGAGTTTGATTACTTTGGTTACTTACAGGCGATGTTTGCTTACTTGTTAGACTTGTCGACTTACTTGTCGACTTTCAGCTGTTTCTTAGGCTTGTGTATACCCTGTGTTGCAGAGTTAGTACGTTGTCTCTTCTTTCTTTTCCTCATAGTGTCCTCAAATGAAAGCTACTGCTAAATGTCCCTTTAAGCAGTTAAGCTTGCACACTGAAGGAACAAAAGTAAAACAAAATGTGTTGGCATCCAAAACAATAAACTATGCAGAAAGGCAACAAAAGATAACAAAGGGATAAACTTTCAGAGGAGCTCTTTACAGCAGCTGCTGCCTCGTCGCCATCTTGGCTCCCACCAAACTTGAATACCAATAGTTGATGGTGCCATTAAGGGTTAATATGAAGTCAACTAAAAACAAGAGCAATTGTGGGCAGTGAAAATGAATAATAATAAAAGGCAAAATGTGATAAAAACATTTCCAAAAAAGAAAAAAGAAAAGAAAAGAAAAGAGAGTGTTTTTAAACTTTGGAAAACATGTATATGAAAAATTGTGAATTAGTTTCACCCTACTTAATAGCCATCTCTAAGCAACATTATTTAAATTTAAGAACCATGAAATACATATAATTTTAGATTTATAATTTCAGAATGTCAGAGCATAGTTCTCAGTGTTGTCAGTGTTGTATTTTTCAGGTAACTCATGTTCTGGACTAGCTTCATTAATATAAATAATTTGAAGCAAATGATTTTCCATTCTTTGGATGGAATAGAATTACATTTCAGTAAAGAAAAGCACACATTTCGCAAAGAAGAATGAACTAATAGATTTCTCTGTTAGGTGTTAACATTTAATGTGTTATGATGGTGAAGTGAAACCACTTTCAACCAAGAAACATGGTAAGTGAACTACTAATTCCTTCTTCTTCTTCTTCTTCTTCTTCTTCTTCTTCTTCTTCTCTTCTTCTTCTTCTTCTTCTTCTTCCTGTTGTAGTTGTTGTTGTTATTATTGTTGTAATTAACACAAAACATACACAACATATATACAAAGAAAAAACAACAACTTTACTTACAAACATACTATAAACTAACAAACTAGACTACCAAAATTCACATGGGCCATTTCCACATGAGACTGTTATAGTGCTATGATTCCACTTTAAGCATCTTATGGAATCCTGGGGTTTGCAGTTTAGGGAGTGGCCAGGTGGCCCCTCCCTAAACTGCAAATCCCAGGATTCCATAGGATGTTGAAAGTGGAATCATGGTGCTATAACAGTCTCGTGCAGAAAGGATCATGGTAAGTAAACTTTAAGGTGATGAAGTCCTGTGAGATACTATACAACTTCAGAGCCTGAATAGCTGATTCGAACCTTCTACCATTAATCTGTATACCTTGAAGTTCAGAATGATGGATTTTTTAAAAAACAAACTTTTCCAAACTATATGAAATGAAGACTGAACAAAGTAGGAGAAAATATCACCAGAAATGTTCATTTATTTTATAAAGGACATTTTAGCAGCCCAATCACAGTAGAGATGAGTAGTCAAAGAAATGTATTAAAGTTTTTGGAATCTATTTGCCACTCATAGCAGCATAAATCTGTTGTTGTCTAGTTTCAGTGAGGTCCTAATGCACTGAACAATCGTTCGTGTAGGGTAATGAATGATTTTGGAGTTATGGCTGCTGAGTTAGATCTTTTCCTTAACTTGTAACTAGTGAGCTTATTTTGTAAAAGATGTTTTTAAAGTTGATTTCATGGTACCACTGACAAATGTGTACTGTTGAATGTGCATTTTATCTCTCTCTCTCTCTCTCTTTTTGTTCAGTATTCCTATGCTGCTCTATTGTGATGTTAGTTGTGTCACAAACTATCTGCTATTCAGGCATTCTGATACCAAATTTAAATAAACACATAAGGAGGGAAGCGTTCTATCTCTGCTCTTTGGCTCTTGCTATATATCTGTGGAGGGTGACAATCTGAAAAGGAGAATTTTACTTATGCATAGGACCTTTCCACGCAATTGTGTATCCTGATTTTCAAGGATTCCCAATCACAAATAGAACCATCATGAATAGAGGAATCTCTCCTCTTCAGAGTGTAATTGTTCACAAATTAGAAGTGACAATGGAGAATGCTTCTCTCCCTGTGTGTTTATTCAAACTGCATAACAGAACATCTGCATGGGGCTGTAGGTGACATCTGATTCACACATGAGTCATTTTTGTATTTATATTTTTATGTCTCAAGCTATTATGACTAGGAAACAGAATCAGCAGCAGGGCAATGCAAAAGAAAAAAAACCATCTGTTTACACAGGGAAGGTTCAGTTCTCAATTATTCTCATTGAGTCTGTACAATAATTTAAAAAAACCTGTTAATGGAAAACAGCATTATCCCTGATCCCAGTCACTACTCTAAGGATCCTCCTAGTACTGGTATGTGGAGGTGTATTAGGTTGATGGGCCACATACACTTGTCAGAGTGAGGGGCATTTTGCTAAAAATGGTTTAACTCTAACAGAATGTGTGCTGAAGTTTAGAATATCAGAATATTAAATGTTTAAAAGTGAACATTGTACATAACTATGTCCTCTTTATGCTCAAGCTCACCTACCCCACTAGTATTATTTTATCAGATCCAAGCAGACAACACTAAAAAAAAAGTTTGCCACTGGAATGCCAAACATAAATAGTTCAAGTCCCTCTTCTACTGTGGATCAGATGCTATTTATGACTGTTCAGTAGCACAGGTCTAAAAGCCACTGGCACAAAGATCCAATTAAAAAGAGAGGTATACTTTTGCTTTACTGGGAGATATGAGAAAAGGAACCTGAATGTGAGCCACAGGGCAACAAGGGAATGGAAATTTAAGGGAACATATTACAACTGTACAATCAATAAAACATTAGAGTATATAAGCCAGTTTTCCAAAACTCCAGTGTAGAAGTAGTTCTTGATAAGTTTATTCTTTTATATCTTATCCAGTGCCACCCATGGACTTGAAATCTATGGCTGGTGAATTTGACCTGAGGACACATTGCATAGGATGAGGTTAGCATTTCCAACCCTAAATCCCTAACCTGACAATAGTTCTCATTTTTTGGCTTTCCTCAATAGCAGAAAATGGATTAGAAAGACCCATAAGTAAGTTCCCCTACCCTTATCCCATAATTATACATTCTGGCTATAAAATCGTAAACATAAAATAACATAGGCTCTGAGTGATAAAGTTGCATTAAATTTGTTTTGCCTGAAAGGCTGACGTACAGACTTTTGTTTGATTATGATCAGTAACTACTGATCACTAGTCCAGGGAAATAAAGATAAGTGTGGAACTGGATTTAGTCCAGCATGTTTACAAAAGAGGTTAACTGAACACAATCTGACTGAAGCCTGATTGTACAGAACTTTGGTTTTTTTAATCATCCTTTCTCCTTTTCACTGCCCTGGTGGCGCAGTGGTTAAATGCCAGTACTGCAAGCCACAAGGTTGTGAGTTCGATCCTGCCGGGCTCCAAGGTTGACTCAGCCTTCCATCCTTTCGCAGGTCGGTAAAATGAGTACCCAGCTTGTTGGGGGCATGTATAGAAATGTTTTGAAATACATGCTATTTGTAAGTTGTTCGCCGCCTCGATCCATATGGAGAGGCGGGATACAGATACATAATTTTTAAAAAAATGTTACTAAGACTTTTCTCACATTAGCCATCTTGTCTCATTTCTTCTTGTGCTGCCTTCTTACATCATAGCTATGGCTACTCCAGAACAAGACATCTAGCCAGTGCTGGCACCCATTCATAAGGCTCATTAATATCTTTTTGGTCACATGCCTGTACATATCTAAAAAATATTGGCTGTAATCCTATGTCAAGCAAGCAGAGCTTACCATTACTCTCTCCCAGTTCTATGTCCACCCACTTTGTATAGATTTTTTTAGAGGGAGGATGGGGTTCAAAGAGCTGTCCTGTTGTTGTTGTTGTTGTTACTGCTTCTGCTGGTGAGAAGAGGGGAAGAATGAAGAAATGGCTCGTCTTGGCTCAAAGGGGAAGGAAATGAGAATGTCTTCAGAGGTGGAGTTTGGCCTCATATCCCTTCCTCTTGGAGACACATTGTTTGAACTGCCTCCCTGCTCCCTCCACTTCCTAGCATTGAGCAAACAGTCCCTCCTGGGGACAGCTGATGGGAAAGTTTTGACATTTCACAAAGAACTACAAATTAGCACCTTGTGTTTAGTCCATAAACAGACATACACGCACGTAAGCCACATACATACCTACAGATTCCACTTAACAGGATTCTGGCCATAGAGTTCATGCATAGTGGTGCCATGTTCTATGCATCCAGTTGAGCCCTGAATACTGTCATTAGTCCCACTTAGAGTAGACTCATTTCATGATTTACCAACATGTTGACTTATCACTTGACTAGTCTGCTCTAGAGTTGAATAACCAATAGGATCCAGGCCACGATCTTATGGATACAACAATATTATAAAACCACTGGATTGACTTCTCATTTAATAAGGTTAATTCTATGTCAAGTCCTTATGCCTCTTGGAAATTATAAAAACCATTAAAACATTTGAATCTAAAGTTAATCAAATAATATAGCATGTTTTATTGTGCATAATCCTGCCTAGATGTATACGTGTGTGTATGTTTGTATTTCTTCATCTACATGTATGAATGTGGAAACTACACTGACCTTCTTGGTCCCCTAGCCCCACATTCCCATTTTTATGGTCTCCCACAATATTTTTGGCTTTGCCCGGTCATTTCTCATTACTGGGAAGCTGAATATCAGTCAACATTGTAAATCATATCGCCTAGCAGATTGTCTGTTCAGGGCCCCAAAATTTTCAGAGAGTGGGAAATATAGTAAATCAAACTGGGATGTGTGACCCTGAAATATCCTAGCGAGGTGATTGCGTCACCCAGATCATAGGAAGGTGCTTATGTATGCTTGGGTCTTGCCATTTATAATGATCTAGTATTGTGGGTTTTATTATCTTCTTAGTATTCCAAAATGTAGGTCTCTGTGTGTGTGCGTGAGAGGTGGGGGAGAGCATATGTGCTGGCCAGGGCCAAACCAAAATAGTTTGCTGTCTTAAGGAACCTCCATTACCCCTATCGTCCTGTACAGAAATTAACTGGCCTGGCAGTTGAATTTTGGAATAGTGTCTTCCACTCCACTTGAGTAGCAGCGTATCTTAGAGGGGTACAAGCATTTAGACCCACAGAGCTTTGTGCTCCAAACCTACATTTTCTCTCTCCACTCTTTAGCAGCAGCCGTCTTGTGAAACTCTTTCCATCTACCTAATGATAGGGCCAGTCATGAGTTTGGTTATGTTTTGCTTTGGAGGTTTGCTTTGCTTTTGGAAAAGCTCTTGATATTCAGGGACATGCATCTTCTTCTTCTTCTTCTTCTTCTTCTTCTTCTTCTTCTTCTTCTTCTTTTGTTATATATGTATTTTAACATGTTTTAATTATTATTGTAGTTTAATTGTTGTTTTAACTTTTGTATACGACAGTTTTTAATTGTGTTTCTTTTAATGGCTGTAAGCCGCTTTGAGTCCCCTCGGGGAGAAAAGTGGGATAAAAATAAAGATGATGATGATGATAAATGACCAACTGAAGTGGATCTTTACTGCCCTTTTGACTGCTAAATGATTGGTACTTCATTACCAGAAAGATAATCTCTACCTGTGACTTAATGGATGGAAGATCTAACAATTCTTGTAACATTTGAAAGAATGATGTATAGACAGAATTCTCAAATGGACTTATATTTGAACATTTGGTCACATCCTTCTTTTGTGTTTTATTTTCCTGATTTTGTTATACTGGAATATTATTGCATGTCATTGAGATCCCTTTTCAATGTAAATTGGGAGAGATTATCTGGAGTTTTGGGGTTTGGTATCACCAATATACTGATGACACCCAACTCTACCTCTCCTTTCATTCTAATTCCAAGAAAGCTGTCTCAGTACTGAACCAATGTCTGCTGTCAGTAATGGGCTGGATGAGGGCAGAAAATTGAAGCTAAGTCCAGACAAGACAAAGGTGCTTCTGGTCAGCTGAAAGACAGATCAGGAATAAGGACTCTGCTTATGCTAGATGGGATTACTTTTACCCTGAAATCTTAGGCTGCAGTTTGGGTGTTTTCCTGCATTCAGCTCTGAGCCTAGATGCCCGGGTTTCAGCAGTGGCCAGGAGTGTATTTGCACAACTAAAACTTGTGAACCAGCTGTGTCTGTTCCTTGGGACATCAGATCTGGCTACAGTGGCACATTCCTTGCTTACATCTCAGTTGGACTACTGTAACACAGTCTATGTGAGGTTTCCTTTAGAAACTGTTTGGAAACTTTAGTGGGTTTAAAATGCAGGGGGAGGAGCCAACTACGATGGCAGAGAGAGGCTAAATATTCGACTCCCGGAACAGATGATTATAAAATAATTCCAGAAGCCTTTTTCAAAACAAAGAAAGAATGTGAGTAATTAATTGAATAATGTGGGAAAGAATGTAAGATAAGATAGTGGATTGGTTTCGATTCTTCTCCAACTGGAGGGAAAATAAAAGACTCTGTTTAAACTGCAAATAACTGTTGAAACGGACTGAAAGCAAAACAGTTTTTTTCCCCCCTTTGTGGTCCTTGAGATATATGCCGCCTAAAAAAAAGGTCTATAAACACCCTGTTTGGAAGCGACCTACAGCAACAGATAAAACATATAATCGTCTAGTTAGAGATTTTGAAAATATAAACTTAAACTTTAACGGAGACGAAAAAGTCATTAAAATGGCGACGAAGAAAACTGCGAACGGAGCTAATGAAGAGATAAAAACTTTTATACACAAGCTTATTACAGAGTCTAATCAAGCTCTTGTTACTACAATAACATCTAATATAAGGGCAGAAATGGGGCAATTGCAGGAAAAAATCTCACAGGAGTTAAAAGCATTGGACCTTAAAGTGGATGATATAAAAAAAACCCAAGGGAATCAGCAGACCAGACTAGCAGAACATGATGGCAGGATTTCTTTGTTAGAGAGACAAATTATCCAGCTCCAAGACCAGAACAGAAGAAACAATGTGAGGATTCGTGGACTCGCAGAGCAGCCACAACAAAGTCAAAAATCCTTGAAAGAGGAAGTTTTAAAATGGCTAAAAAGCATTGTTCCTGAGATTTTATGGGAAGATCATGACATAGAGAGAATTCATCGTGTGTCAGCTGCAAAAAGAGGAATAATTCCCAGAGATATTATAATGAGAATTACGAATTTCAACAAGAAAGATGATTTGATGAGAGCTGTTAGAAAGAATCCAGGAATATTGAAGTATCGAGATAACACAGTGGAAATTTATAATGACTTATGCCGCGAAACAATAAATTGGAGAAGGGAAATGAAACCCTGCATCATAGTTCTACAGAGAGTTGGGATAAAATACAGTTGGGGATATCCCATCTTTCTGAAATTCCAATATGCTGGCAAATACCACAGAATAAATTCTCTTGAACAAGGATTGCAACTCCTGAGAGAACTGAAACTGATCCAGCAAGAGGAAAAGGAAGAAGAAGGAGCAGCGGGAGGAGCAACTGAGGAAGGAGTAGTGGGAGGAGTAACTGAAGAAGGAGCAGCGGGAGGAGCAACAGGAGGAGCAAAGAAGAAGACTTCGGGAGATAAACGAAAGGACAGAGGCTGAGGAGGACTGGAAGAAACAATATGATATAACAGAAGAAGAAGAAAGAGAACTTCATAGAGTAGGAGAAGGGTAGATGACTACTGAGTAAAATATATTCTTATAGATTATAAATGCATAGAGATAGATTTATATATATATAAAGCAAGAGGGTAGAGAGAGGGAAGGGAGGGGGAAGAGAGGGAAAAAAATATGGGAAAGAAAATAAATCGGGAGAGGGTATTGGTCTCTATGCCGGGAGTTGGCATACCTTCACACACACCCCCCAGGACCATGGCTGGTCGTTTCCAAGGCAGAAGCGCTTTGGAGGAAGAGGGGGGACAAATGTTTGTGTGGGGAGGGGAAGGGAGGGCGGGAAGGGGGAGGGGAGTGGAAGGGGGGAAAGGAAGGGGAAGGGGAGCACCATCACATTAAAGAGCCAATGGGGAGTGGGATTAGAAAATTCAAAATATGAAAAATGGAGAATAGATTGAGAATATCAACATTGAATGTGAAAGGTTTGGGGTCAATAATAAAGAGAAAAAGGATAGAATCGATATTAAAAAAAGATAAGGCCGATATAATTTTTTTACAAGAAACACATGGGAAAAGAGATAAAAAAAATGAGCTTAGATTGAACTGGGTAGCTATTTATGAGGAAGCATTTGGTACATCCAAATCAAGAGGAGTTGCAATAATAATTTCCAAAAGATGCAATTTCATTGTAACAAGTGTGGAGTTAGACGAAAAAGGTAGATATGTAATTATACAAGGTGAAATAGATGGAGAAACATATGTCATAATGAATATTTACGCACCTATTGAGAAGCAAAAAGAGTTTTATGAAGAAATATTTAATAAGATCAAAAAAATGAAAGGAGATTATACAATAATCGCAGGTGATTTTAATATGGTGATGGATAGATGGAAAGATAAATCAGATCCATCAATTAGAGATAGATATAATAATATAACAATTTTGAATAAATTAATGAGTAGAAATGAACTGATAGATGTTTGGAGGCTAATAAAGGATGAAGAAAAGAAATATACGTATTATTCATCAGTTCATAAAAATTACTCAAGAATAGATTATATTTTTGTTTCAAAGAATATGATACCTAGATTAATAAATACAGAATTTGAAACAATAAAAGTGACAGATCATGCTCTGATGAACTTGGATATAACTATGAAAAGGAATTATAGAGAAGCAAAAAGGTGGAGACTGGATACTAAGTTATTTAATTATAAGGAGATAGTAAATAAAATAGAGAAGGAGTGGCAAGAAATTTGGGATATAAACAATAAGGAAGTAACACAAGATGTATTGTGGGATACAATGAAGGCAGTGGTAAGAGGATTATGCATTAAAGAATCAAGCAAATTAAAGAGACAATTAGGAGAAAAAAAATTAAAATTAGAAAAAGAAATAAAGGAACTAGAGAATGATTATATAATAGATAGAACTAAACAGAAATTAATAATATTACAAGCAAAAAGAGATGAATTAGAAAAGATAGAAATGGACGAAGTTCAGAAAAATCTAATATACCTGGAAAGGGAATATTTTGAATATAGTAATAAAAATTCTAAAATGCTGGCTAAATCAGTACAATAAAAAAAAACTAGAAATATGATTGGCGTAGTTAAAGATAAATTTGGTAAAGAAAAAAGGTTGATGAAAGAGAAATTAAAAATATTTGAGGAATTTTTTCGAGAATTGTATTCAGCAAAAAATAAACCTTTAGAGAACATAGAGGAGTATATTAATAAAAATTGGAAAGTAAGACTAACAGAACAAGATAAAGGATTGATGGAAGAAATGATATCAGAAGAGGAAATAGAAGAAGTAATAAATAATTTAAAAGGAGGAAAATCACCAGGATTGGATGGACTAGGTCCAGAATATTATAAAACATTTAAAAAAGGTTTAATTTCTAAACTAAAAGTGTTATATAATAGTATATTGAGGGGTGAAAAAATTCCATTATCATGGAAGCAGTCACTAATAATATTAATTTTAAAACCAAATAAGGATCCTATGGATCCAGGTTCTTATAGACCAATATCTTTAATAAATCAAGATGCAAAAATTTTGACAGCAATAATGGCGAAGAGGTTAAATAAATTTATTTATAAGTATATACATAAAGATCAATGTGGTTTTATTCAAGGAAGACAGATGGCAAATTTAATAGGGAAAACGATAAATAAAATAAATATAATGGACAGAGATAAACAAAAAGCTGGAATTTTAGCCCTAGATATATTTAAAGCCTTTGATTGTGTGGAATGGCCGGCATTAAAAACAATTTTAAATAAAATAGGATTAGGAGAGAGATTTAAAGGGTTAATAAATCAATTGTATTCACATAATACATCTGTAGTGATGGCAAATGATGGATTTACAGAACAGATTCAAATAACAAGAGGAACGAGACAAGGATGTCCATTATCTCCAGTTTTATTTGCAATAGTTATAGAAATATTAGTGAATGTGATAAGAAATGATGAGAATTTGGAAGGAATTGGAGTTAAGGAAAAAAATAAAATAAGCTTATTTGCAGATGACACATTGTTGACAATTAAGGATCCAATTGAAAAGATAGATAGGATAGATAAACATTTAATAGAGTTTGGGGAGAAGACGGGATTAGAAATAAATTGGGCCAAATCAGAAATAATGTTATTTAATTATACTAAAGAAGAAGTACAAAAATTTATAAGTAGTAAAAGAGGATTACTTAAAATAAAAGAATCAATTAAATATTTAGGAATAGAGATTACAAAAAATTTACAAGAATTACAGGAAAAAAATTTCAAGAAATTAAGATTAGAAACAAAAAGGAAATTAGAGGACTACAAAAATATAAAGCTATCGTGGTTTGGTAGAATAGCAGTGGTAAAAATGAAAATTTTACCTAAAATTAACTTTTTGTTTAGAATGTTACCAATAAAAATATCAGAGGAAGAATTAAAGGAGTGGCAAAAGATATTAAATAATTTTTGTAATGGAAATAAAAAATCGAGGATTAACAAGAAATATTGGTATAAAAGTCAAAAAGAAGGTGGCCTGGGACTTCCAAATTTAAAATGGTATTATTATGCAAATCAATTGAGATATATCATAGAGGGGGTTTCAGGAAAGGGTGATTTAGATTGGTTAGAGATAGAAGATATGAATATTGAGACAAAGTTAGAAAATATATTTTTTAGGAATTTTTCAAAGAAAGAAATGGAGAAGATAGAAAATCCTTTTATAAAAAATATAATAGAAATATGGAAAAAAAATAAAAGAAAATTATTACCGAATATATCAATATTAACTCCGATAGTGATGATGGAAAAATTTCCAATAAATTTAAGAGAAATAATAGAGAAAGAAATAAAAAAACAAAAAATTTATAGATTAAAAGATTGGATGAAAATAATGATAAATAAAGATAGAATGAAAGAGAGATTGCAGGAAACTAAAATATCCTGGTTAAATTATATACAATTAGAGCAATGGACAAAGAGTATGAAAAGATATGTTAAGGATTTTAAAGAATATACTAAATTTGAACAAATTATTATTCAAAGAGAAAATATGCAAGAAAATGAAATACTAAAAGGTATTACAAGTGAAATATATAAAATATTAGCAAAAGAACAAGAAGAGGATTTTCTTAGAAAAATGTGGGAGGAAGAGATAGTACAAAATATAGATATACAAGAATGGAGAAAAATTTGGAAACAACGTCATTTAAAAAAATTATCAATAAGAATAAAAGAGAATTATTATAAATTAGTGTGGAAATGGTACTTGACTCCAGTGAAATTAAATCAAATAGATGAGAAATATTCAAGATTATGTTGGAGAGGATGTCAAGAAATTGGTACATATATGCATATGTGGTGGAATTGCAATAAGATAATGGAGTTTTGGCAAAAGGTTTTTAAAGAGATAAAAGAGATTATAGGAGCAGATATACCAGTATGTCCAAATATTGCATTGTTGTCTATATATGATAAGGTTGAGTGTACTCAAGTAAAGAAAGAATTAATAACAAATTTGTTAACTGCAGCGAGATTAATAATAGCAAAAAAATGGAAAGCAAATGAAAAATTTCCAATAGAGGAATGGTATAACGAAGTGTGGAAAATTGCAATTAATGATAAACTAACATGTAGAATTAGGTTTATGAAAGGTTTGGTTAAAGGGAATGATTTTGAAGAAATTTGGAAAATATTTTTGGATAAAGTTCTGAAAAGAGATAGTAATACTACCCTGTCAAAAGAAGAATGGCAATTTTGGAAAGCGGATTAAATAAAAAGTTGGCTCTGGGGGGTGGGTATTTTTTAGTTTTAGTTTTGTTTTTCTTTTATGTTGTATATTTTCTAATTCTTAGTAGGTGTGTGTGTCAAACTTGTGATTTATAGATTTAAATGGATAAGTGATGTTAATGTTTTTTTTAAAAAAAAAAGTTAAAAGAATTAACAATAGAAATAGATTAAAGGGGATGTGAAAAATATTGAATTAAATGTGAAATTATAACAGTTGAACAGATTTATAAATTTAAGGGTAAAGGTGCAAAATAACAATGAAAGTTAGTATTGCTTAAGAGAAGAGAAAAAAAGAAAAAGAAAAAAAATTTTTTTTTTAATTCACTATTATGTATATCACATGGTGTTTAATTTTTTTTTCTTGTTTTGTATTTGTGATTCAGTTATATAAATAAAAAAAAAATTAAAAAAAAATGCAGCAGCTAAAATGCTGACTGTGGTCAGTTATAGGGAGCATATAAGTCCCTTGTTAAAACAGCTTAGCTGTTTACTGGTTTATTTCTGGGCAGAATTCCAAGTGCTGGTCATAACCTATAAAGCCCTACACAGCTTAGGTTTGGAATATTTGAAAGACCACATCTCCTGACATGAACCTGTCAGAGTTTTAAGATGTGCAGAGTAAGGTTTTCTCTTGGTTCTGCTGGTTGCTCCCACTCTTTTTCCATGGGAAGCTAGGCTAGTCCCTTTCCTGCTTTCCATTCTCCAGCAGGCAAAAACATTTCTGCATAAGTAGGTTTTTAATGCGTCAGCAGAAGAGTGTTTTATTTTTATTAGGAAGTTCCTTTTTTTAACTTTAGTATGTTTTATAATGATTTTATGCTGTTTTATATGGTTACTTTTAATTGGTTTTTCGATTTTATTGTAAATGTTTTCAACTATTCTGGAAGCTGCCAAGGTCCCACTGTAGAAGAAAGGCAGCACATACATACATACATACATACATACATACATACATAAATCTTTATTTAAAATATATTAAAAACATATAAAATTGCTTTGTTTTGTGCATATATATAGTGTTAAACTTTTTAAAAATAGTTTTTAACAATAATGCAGGTGTGGAGATTGTTTTGTATAGTGTTTTGCATCTCCAATCTTATCCAAAGGCTCCTTGTTCAGAATATTTCAAGTCTCTAATGGATGTATCAAGCCCCAAGCTCCAATATCAGGAACACTGCATTTGCTTTCTGATACAACTCTTGCAGTCTCCTACCATTAGCCATGTTTGGTTGGACTTACAGTAATTGTAGGACAATATATTTAGAGGGCCAAAAGTTCTCCACTTTTGTTCTGTGCAAACCATTACTTCCTTATGAATGAGAAATGAATGCCAGAGTGTGAGCAACTTTCCTGGTGTGACTTTCTCTGTGTGTCATTCATTTGTTTGTTCTTTCTCTCATTTCTAAAGCACTTAGACTGTAAAAAAAAGTAAAATGAGATATTGTCCTTCTGAATAGGAAACTAACATGGCTTTGTATAGGCTAACCCAGCAAAGTGCTTTTATATTTCTTTAGTCTTCCTCCAGAAAATCAAGCTGACACCGTGAAAGTTACATGGTATATCTCATTCCCTAAGAGGTCAAGGGACTGGAGAACAGGTTATGCAGCAAGGACTAGAGATAGGTTGTTTACCTTAAAGCAGTGATGTAGGCTTGAGTTTATAGATTTGGACTCAAGTCGGACTTAACTCACTTGAGTGACTCAACTTGGACTTGACTCAGCCATAAATGATGCACTGACTCGAGTCGAGTCGAGACTTGTATATTTTTAATGACTGACTTGATGCCCTTGGTTCAGTAACATAACACATTCATCCAGAAACCTTATGACTTTGAACAATGCCTCCATCTCTTTTATTCCCACTAGTCACATGACAATCTGTCTCAAGCTCAAAGTGTGGGCATATTTCTCAGAGGGTAACAACAAACAGGTTAGGCAAGTGCTTGAGGCAGGCTTGAAGTCAGCTCAGCAGGCTGTCCTCATTGCCTTAGAGGAGCCTTCTAAAACATTTCCTAAGAGCAAAAGACAAGACTCACCCCCAGAGTGTAGGGTGCATTTCTCAGAGGGGAACAGCAAACGTGTTAGGCAACAGGCTTGAAGAAGAAGGATCCTTCCTTCTAAACCGTTTGAATCTTCAGTAATGGGGAGTAAGAAAGGATCCTATTTCCCACTTCCAAAGCTGCAGATGGCAAAATTACAAATTTTGGTTGGGGTATACAGTTGGCTTCCAGACTTGAGACTTGACTTGAGACTTGAAGGTAGAGACTTGAGACTTGACATAAGACTTGGAGTAAGACTTAAATACATCACTGCCTTAAAGGAAGATATACATGGCTAACTGACATTAGTCAAAAGTTTTATCCAGTTTGTTAGCTTGATGGAATTTTATCAGCACATGTGCTTTGCAACCTTGACTTGGCAACCTTGACAAATTATTTTAGAATGTGCAAGCTCATGGCTCAGGGCTCCCATTTTCTTCAAATTCTGGTCTGCCAGGGGAGGGGGAGACATAAAAGTGTTTCTTTCCCTGAAAAATTGGGTCCTTGATTCACCAGGCCTGGTCTTCTAATTTCTCCTACAGTTATGGGAGAAAGAAAGTCTCATTTGCTTCTTTCCGTGTACAGAGTTTAAATAATTGACACACATGAACAAAGACATGCACATATATGCACTCACATGTATCACATAATGTTTTCTTGGGAAGAGAGTTGAGAACAGCCATTGAAACAATCTAGAAGCTGAAAACCTACTGAAGTTATTTAATCTCTATTTTACATCAGTTAAAATTGTTGGTAAAAAGAAGATCTTCTCAGTTTAAGCATTTGAGTGACATTAAGGAGTTTTATTACTACTGAAAATGCCAGAGCCTTATAACAGCTTACTAAATGTCCCTGCTAGTAGAAAGGTCAAGGTATAAGATGTGACTAATACCACTGTCACTGAGCTCATATATTTCAATGCTGCTTTTATTGTGCCTTTTCTTTGGCACATATTGGATGGAAGCCTCATGATTTTTCATCCAGTTCAGAAAGGGAGATAATGGATAGCACTCATTTGAAACCACAATACTTTCATTAAAAGCATTTGAGCACTAGATGTATCATACCTATCTGTTTCCTTTCTGTTCCTTTGTGGTGAATTGCTTAGGGGAGCCATAATAGTGACAGAGAGAAATTTCCAAACAAGTTAAATGTACAGAAGCTTGGGGGTAAGTCAAGCTCCTCTCTCTGTCTCTCTCTCTCTCTCTCAATTTTCTCCACTCTGTCCCATGCCCATCCTGTCATTCAGTATACTTTAAAGTGGGTTTATGTGTTCCATTCTTAGCAATTATTACTTCTAATAAAATTAACCTATAAATATCCACCAGCATGTACTGGTACTTTTGATAGGCTTTCCCATAACTAATTGGAATAGGCTACCATTAGAATCAGTCCAACTAAGATGTTCCAACCAATTCAAAAACCTTGAGATTATTGTTAATTCAGCCACTCATTTTCCTAGAGATGTCTGATGAATCCAATCTTTTGAGACTTTTTTAAAAGAAATGTCTCGGGTCCATGTCATCCAGAAATAGGTGAAAACGAGCCACATTTTGTATTTCAAATTTCACATATTTCAGAATTAGGAGAAATACATGTGCTAAAGTGTGTGCACTTGAAAGTGTGCATAGAAAAATGCATGCTTTTCATAAGTGAATGCAGACATACTATAGCCAGTGGGTAGATATGTGCAAACAATATGCATAGTTTGAGAAGTCATAGAAAAATTCACACATTTATTAAAAATATACAGAAGAAAAACTTTTTATCATTGAAAAACATTACACAGAAACAGCATATGACAGACCTAGAAGTGAGAAAGAGGAGGAAAACATGAGAAAAGAGCTTGATGTAAACAAACATTCCTGCTTAAAGATACCAGGGAAAAAAAAAGCAGACATGTGTGTTCTCCTTCTGAAGGTTTCATCTCAGATCACTGGCAGAAGGGGGCTGGTAATGTCATCCTGTAGCATTCTGATTACTAGCAGAACAGATCTCTGATGCTTGGTGTGACTGCTGGCTGGTAAGGTTCGGGATGAGGCATTTGCAGTTGTGGAAATAATGCTATGGTCATCAATATGAACACTTAACACTTACAAGTAGTTAAGACTATGCCTAAATTTTCTGTACAGTCCTTAAACCTGCAGTTTTTCATAATTTCTCACAGAGGAAAGAAAACTCATTGATTTATTATTTCTTGACTATGAGAATGAAATTATCAAAGATCTGCATCCCTTGTTTCTGACCATACAGATAATGGCACTTCATTACTTCATTATACACAGCATATTTTTAAATCAGACCATTTCCACACTAGACTCATAGTGGTATTATTCTACTTTCAACATCCTATGGAATTCTGGGGTTTGCAGTTTAGGGAGGGACCTCAAAGGCCCCTCCCTAAACTGTAAACCCCAGGATTCCATAGGATGTTGAAAGTGGAACAATAGCACTGTAAGAGTCTAGTGCAGAAATGGCCTCAGTTTGAATGAAAATTAATCCAAAGGGTTCACTTGATAATACAAACTACAAACTCTTTATTCCCTGACTGGAGGAATTATAAAATTGCTATAAACACCAAATCAAACTCAAACAATCAAATATTTATTAATGAATGTATTATTTATTAAAACATTTAATTTTTTTTTCATTTAAAATGGTCAAATATAGTGTTATATAACTTAATTTTTAAAAAAAAAACTTAAAAAGATAACAGATTAAATAACAGGACCACAGGCAGAGAATGCCCATAAATTATATATTGCCAACCTCTCCTGTTTTACAGTCCCAGACTGGGGCTGTGTTTTCCACCACAAGCCTCATTTGGTTTGACAAGCAATTGCAATTCCAATTCTCAAAGGGTTTTATGAGTGCTCACAAGAAGTTCTCACAAACTTCAGCCAGGGTTTGTGGGGCTTGTATTCCAGCCTCAGTGTTCCTGGCCACAAATGCTGTTGATGGGCTATGAACTCCAGTTTGATTCAAACAAGCTCCAAGGGAGCTTTATTATAAAGAACAGAACTGTTTTTTGAGCTACCTTCTTTAACGTCTTTGATATAATTCAAGAGGCAGGAATTCTTTGATGGGTTACCAGAAATGGCTTGCAGACCACACTGAGTTTGGGGTGTATGTGTCAAAAGTTGTGCAAACCTGAGGTAAATGTTTACACATATTTTAAATCAGTATATAATTACACTGTGTGAATACTTGCATTATCTGATGTAATTGATAGTATGCTAAACTATAGCAAACGATACAGAATAGAATGCCTTTAAAGAACATGTGGAAGGTCTCACTCATGTCTCTAGTTGCCAGAGGTTACACATTATCTTCCCTTGGAGACACTTCACAATTTGCCTGAGGCCACTGGGTAAGGCATAAAAGGAGCTTAAGGAAGGCCCCTTGTGAGCAAGGGGAGAGAAGGAGAAGCAGACCTCTCATCATTCACTGTAGACAAGGAGAAAACAATAAAAGGAGAAGAGAAGCTATTGGCTCAAGACCAGAGAGCAAAACTAGTAGCCTTACACATAAGGATTGTAACTATTAGAAGAGCCTTTGTAAGTTAAAGTTCTGCTTATTTTCTCTCTAGAGTCCAGAGGAGTGAATGATCCCTTATTTGCCACTTTGCTCTCTTTCCGGTCCAAGCCATGATCTTGACCCTGGGGTGAAGAGAAAATTGCTTTGTGTGAAGGTATGAGCTCTGCTAAATGCCAGGGGGTAGTTGTTTTGCTCTTCCCTTCTCCTTCCCCTCCTTTCCTGTTTCTTTGCCTGCAGCAATGGCTCTGGGCAATACGCATACCAGCTAAAATAGGAAGAAAGTATCATATCATATATTATAGTGCTGACACTTAGCAGCTCTATAGTTATCCATTATAATCCTCTTTAATTCTCACTGTGGTAGGATAATGTCCTCTGTGGTAGGATAGTGCAGCCAGCGCAAAGCTGTGATTGATGAGAATTCAGCTTCATACTTATTTAAGAAAACCCATTCTATTCCTGTTTGGCATTCCTTTCTCATTCTCAGGAAGCACAAGCGTCGTGCTCTTTTAATTTCCTATATTACTTTTTGGTTTCTCCCTTTAATGGCTTCAGGCTGGTAGATCCCTATTGCTTGGGGAAGCACACAACCATCCATTTTCTATTTTGCAAATGGGAGCAGATAATTTAATCAAAATACCAAACAACAGAGATAAGGGATCTGTGATGCCTCCTGAAAATTTCACTAGCCTCATCAGAACTCATTTGGAATTTCCCTTGAAATTCTTCAGATGACATCCTGGACTGAGAAGGCAAAATCTTGCCCCATTTCATTTTAGGAAGAATCTAGAGACAGTTTGGGAATATGTGAAATTTTCTAGTGAAATGTCACTGATTTCACTGAAAATTTTTTTTTTGTGTGTCTTTTTTTCTCAAAATTCTTCAAATGAATCAACAAAGGTTCTATTTTCTTTCTAAACTTTGCTTAGAACAAAAATAGGTGATCATCTGCAAACAAATATAGAATCCTTCTTCAAAGCAGTGCTACTAATTTTATTTGATTTTTTTTCATTTTGTTTGCCTCCATGATCCTAAATCTTTTGCAAAAGTAGGAGACCCACATTCACTTTCAGTTTTGCTTTAGGTGACAGTTGAGTGAAAGTTCTAGAACCAAAACAAAAATTTCTAGAAGGCAACTCCAGAAAGTCAGTTTTAGTAAACAGGGCAAAACTGGTAAAGAGAGCTCACTAATGAGCAAATGATTTTGAGGAGTGAAGGAATAAGGCTAGGTATGTTTGCTTGTTTAAATAAAACCAGTTTCAAATATTAATCCATATGCAGGGGTCAGTCTTGCATGTCTTTTTCTTTTCATCATTGCAGAGGTTGGTATTCTTGACTCTTTATTGCATTATGCCAGCTCCTCCCATTGGCATTCCATTAATGGGGAGTGGTTCTGGAGAAGTGTCAGGTTTTGTTCCCATAGTGGACATTATCCACTAAGACCTCCAGAGGACCTGAGTAGACCTTGGCAAAAGATGTTCTTGGCCTTCATCTGGCTATGGGAAAATTCTCCTTTGCACCAATCAGTAAGTGAGCCAGGAATCAGATGGTTGTAAACCAAGAGCTGTCAGGTAGCTAATCTAGTCCAGGTCTATTATAGATTATCCAGCAGGATCAAAAGAGAAACAAGAGGGAAGTCATCAGCTGGTCCAGACATTGTTACAGCAAGTCAGTAATCCAGATAAACAAAGCCAGCAAGGAATAAAACACACTGTCATCAATTGTAGCCAATCCAAAGTCAAGAGCACATGAATGCTGAGAGTATATTCTGTCCCAAAGGTAAAATGGTTGCAAGCAACAGACACTAGGGAGCTACTGGGAGATTTATAGGCAGTTGTCAGGACGCCAGTCAGCATTCCCTATAACAGACATTGGGATCTACTTAACATCTCTCTGGTAGTCTTCAAAGGATAGAAGCAAGTCCTCAGCATCTGCCACCTCATGCTGGGGAGAGGGCTCCCAACTGCCTCATCCTGCATTTCCTCAAACTTGGAGAGGCCATGGTTATTTGGACCTGTAAATTCCTGGCCATATGATTCCTCTGTGTCTGAGCTTTCCAGTTCAAGGAAATTAATTATGAAAAACATAATCAAATGCTTCTCTGTTCTCCACTAGCAATGGAATGGCTAATAGGGAGTGCTTTCACAGCATAATGATGAGTTTTGGTAGTAGTGACTTGGTAGATACAGGGGAGTCCCACATGCAGAACTCTTATCCTACTCTCAACCACTCAGATTTCAATCGTTCAGATCTACTGAGAGACTTAGGTGAAAAAAGGCCAGACGAAATTATGCACAACCCATGGATTCTATTTTTGTTTATGTATGTAGTATTTGAGATGGTGGTGGTGGGGATGAAGAAGCTTCCATGATCTCATTTTTTATGCTCCTGAAAGATAACATTTTTCATCTCTTAAGAACAGTACCTTGTGATGGGTTCCTAAAAGACTAGCATTAGTGTTGATCCTTCCTTTCTCTTACATTAGGCTCTGAGAGTCTTATGGAAATGAAGCTGGTATGGTCCTGATACTAAATCCAGTTGTAAGTTCAAAGTGATGTAAATCATGGCTTTGCTGTATAGGATCATAGAGCTAGAAGAGACCAAAAGGACCATTGAGACCAACCCACCATGCAGGAATATACAATCAAAACATTCCTGACAGATAGCCATCCAGCCTCTATATAAAATTTCGAAAGAGAGAGAAACTACAAAACAAAAAGAACAAATCAAAAAAACAAAAACAAAAAACAAAAACAAAAAAAGAAAAGAAAAGCCAACTACCTCCAAAAACAAACAAACAAACAAACAAACAAACTCCAGTAAGATGGTGAGGGTCTTTCTGTTTTTCTTTGGTATAAATATTCAAAATTCAGAACGATGATAAATTTTGAGTGGTTTCATAGTCTATTAAAAAGCAGTAGCACTAAAACAGTTTCTTTCCATCTTTTTGCTCATTCATCCTGTTGTTTTCTGTTTGCTGTACATTTGTTGCTTCATAAAGTTACTAGATTGGCACAAAGACTTTTCACACAAATTGGGGAAAAAGTTACAGGGGTATGGGAAATGCTTGTAAACTTGTTCTGGAAGTGACAACTCTCAAAGGGAATGGAGAATCCTCAACAAGCATTCTCCACCAAAATTGTGCCAAATGTGAGAGCTCCCCCCACATCCAGAGTTCCAACTACAGTGGATCCAGGCAATTAATTGATTTACCATGTTTCCATTTGTTCAACAGATCTATTCTAGATGGGAGCAGCAGTTAGATTTAGATCACCATCTTTACATTTTGCTAGTCAACTTCTATAGCAGAGGCAGGCAACTTTGATGGTTCCAGGAGCAAATTTATGTCCCTGAGATTCTCTGAAAGTTGCATGGTTGGCCAAAAACAGCAATCTCCTCAGCAACATCCCTTCACCTATGGATACTAAACAGTGCAAGGAGTCCCTGTGAACTACTTAAAAAGTGGATTACTGCTTCTGGAACTTTTTGGGAGAGGCACTTCATCTTTTTGGCCCAGAAATGGCAGCCCAGGGAGTCTGGGGTAGCTAAGAGTCATAAAAGCAGCCTCTAGGGGCAGTATGTGATCTCTGGGTTGTGTTTTGTCCTGTATGTTCTAGAGGTATCTGGAAAACCATGTTTTAGAAAGAGAATGATGGATTACATGGGCCCTTTCACTGACCCCTGAAAATAGTTGTTATATTCACACAAGTCGGACTTAACAGCAAAATTTTAAAGCACAGCTTCCACCCAGCCAGGCAAGCTTTTCCCCCCTAAAAGTATTTTATTCCGGGTCCTGCCCTTTCCCGTCCCCCAGAAACAGCCATTCAACATTCTCAGTAGTCAATGAGCAAGTAGCCACTGTTATCTTTCAGGGTTACTTTGCCCCATTAGGATTTTCTTTCCCCTAAAGATTGGATTCTGTTTCTGCAAAGCATAGTATTCTTGTGATGGTGATGATGACACCTCCATGTTCTATAGGGATAGTTCTTCTTAGCTACATAAAAATCCATATTTAGAAAACTGTGCTTCTTATTGGTATCCCATTCAGTCCAACACGGCTGAGCTGATATGCTTTGAAGACTTTGGCTATCTAATCTATTCCCATGGAAACCAGAGCTTAACTTTTCTGTGGGTCATGATACAACAGGCAGGGATCCATACTGTATTGTGCAGTGTGGAATTAGAGTTGGGCCATGCAAAGGCATATGTAATAAAGTCCTACTTGATTCCTATTTTGCACAGTGAAGAAGACTTGTTCTTCATGGCAGTTATTTTTGGAAAACTGAAATCCCAAGTGCATAGTGCAAACAACCACAGTAGGGCAATAGATCCAATTTCATGCTATTCATTTTTTTGTGGCTTCCTGAGATTATTCAGTGGCAACTTGCTGTGCATTTCATCTTGAAGATTCAGTGTGTGATTATCTGAGGATGGATGGGAGGGAGGATTGTCCTGTAGTTTCAGGAATAAATGGTTTGCAGTTAGAACTGAATTAGATAAGAATGGATTTCTTATTCCAATCAAACTCAAATACCTGTGGGGTTGCAAAGTGCTGTCCAAACTACCTTTCAAGTGGGGAAACACTTTTGGAGATAGTTGAGCAAATCATCTCCCTGTTTGGGACTATTTTGGCTGTCAGTGGAAAGGTATCCAGCTGTTTTGATTTCAGGTGTTACCTTCAGAGAGCTAATTTCACTTTAAAATCTTCTAGCATGTCTCTCAGTTTGACATTAGCTGAACACTGCCCTAGCAGGCTGACATGAAGTAGTCTACAGTGCTTTAAAATATTTTTGATAGAAGGAAACTTGGAGATCCACAGATACCTGGAGAACACACTGATGAAGCTTTTGATTTACTGCTTTCTCTTTGTCTCCTCAATCTTGTTCACACAACTGTGTTCATCACTTCAAGACTCTAGAATGTTTGTTTAACTCTATTCAAGTGTTCTATCATAGGTTTAACTAAACATACAAGGAGGGGAGTAGACTTGATCTGTCTATTATTACTTTGCTAATGCAGAAGGAACAAAGGTAGAGTTGTAAGGCTCCACTTTGGGGGTTCCCAAAGTATGGTTTGGATGGGCACCATATCTAATTGGCATCATATGTAATTGGCAACACATTTTATTGGCTCTGATATCAAATTCAAGCCTGAGAGGTGATGGAGAGGTCAAACTCAGCGAGGGAAAGAATTTGACTGTAAATGTGAGAAGCATAGGTCAACTCCAAACTTCCTCCAGGTAAGACTGAGTCATTTGTCAGGCAAATACACACCGTTCCTGTGGATAATAGGCTTAAATAGAAGCTGGAATTTTCCAGGGAATCCAACTGTGAGGAGCCCACCAGGACACTGATTGACAGATGTTCATCCTTTGTACACCTGGATTCTTTCCTCTTTCCTCACAGCACCCACAATATACAGCTATTACAACACTCATCATGTCTTTGTCAATCAAAGCACTAAGCCTATCAACAGGTGAAAGACTCATTGTCTACAACAGGTTCCCTTTGTCTTGTATCTGGATCCTTCACAGCCACAAACCATTTTCAGGGTACAAATACCCCTGATTTGAGGAGGCCCAGTGCAGTCTCTTGAAGATCTACCTGTCACTCTGTCCATCTGGCTCCTGAATGAGAACTGTCCTTAGGTCCTACCTAAGCAAAAATACATTTCTGCTCTTCACTACTCTTCTGGATTGGTAATTATAAATCCCCCAAACCCCTTTTTCCTCTCTTTCAGTTAGCTCTTGTGTGAATGTGTGATTGTGTGTATCTTGTGTGCATACATGAATGAATTCCCCTCAATAAAACACTTTCTTTTTTTTGCTTACTTTTGAATCTTTGGCTGGTTCTTTTCCTATGTGTGCCTGTAAACACTGGTAGAAAAGATCTCGCTAAGTTGCCCTCCTCTTACAGCCTCCTGATTTTGAGCTAATTAATTCCCTACTTTTGCAAGGAGGTATTTGGTATTATAGGGTGGTCCTTGTGGCACCTACATTTTGAGGGTAACAGAATCAAGAGCTATTTCTATGAATGTGATTCCAAATCCTCATTTGGAAGGATCTGGCTCACATGAAGAGCCGCCACATCTACAAAAAGCACTCTGCTTCAGTCTTGTCCCTTCTCATGTGAAAAGAGTTATGGTAGAAGGGGTTAGAATGTTCCTTCAACATCACTTACTTTGTTAACCCATAAAGGAATAGGACTTTTGACTCACATTTGTCCATCATATCTAACATCCCTTTTGTACTTCTTTGTATCATTTTATAACAAAGGCTTGGATCCAGATTTGCTTTTCAGTGAACTGTACACACTAAGGATAGGCCTTCTCAGTACCAGGCCTTATTTTACAGAACTTCCTCTTAAAGGATTTGTGGTTGTTGTCTACAGTTATGTTTAGTGCTGTGCATTATTTTACAAATCTCCAGAATTACCTTCCTTCCCAAAAGAACTTGCCTTAACTTTCCATGGTGGCTGAGGGTGCTGTGTGTTGGTTTGTGTTTCATATCTATTTGTCACTTAAAAAAAACCAAACTTTTATGCTGTATGAGCAACTTCAGATACTCATTCCCCTGAGTTTTACTTGAAGCATCCCCCTGCTTTAACTGGAACTAGACAAACGAAAAACTGCAGGACAGTAGGTTACATAACTTGAGAGAGAACACTCTCATATATCCCTTGGCTACCATATAGCCAAGGTAAATGGAAGGGTCTTGCACCCTATCCATAAGAAGTCTATTCATTTTTTTCCTTCTTCTTGGAATTACCCTCACAAGTTCTTTTTTTATGAGTTTGGACGAAAATAATTGAAAAAATATGGAGAAGAAAATTTAGGTACAACACTAATTACAGTGTTTCAAAAGCCTTTGAAATTATTTTCAGTCAAATAGCATGTAGCAATAGCATGTGTATTTCTATACCACTTATCAGCTAAGTGCTCTCTAAGCTGTTTACAATTTGTTAGCTAATTGCCCCCAACAAGCAGGGTACTCATTTTACCAATCTGTGGAAGGATGGAAGGCTGAGTCAACCTGGAGCCCAGCAGGATCGAATTTGCAACCTTGTGGCTGCAGTAACAGCATTTAACCACTGCATCACCAGGGCTTAAAGTGTTTAATGGTGATGTTGCATATATTGTGATGACTATAAAAAAGTTTTATTAAAATATTTTAGTGTACTTTACATATTTTTGAATGTCATCATAATAAAATTATATTCATTAAAAGTCAGTCAGTCAGTCCAGCCAGCCAGCCAGCTAGCCAGCCAGCCTGCCATCCAGCCATCCTATCATTTGTCATGATACTGGACCTGAGAAAATTTACAACAAAAGTACAGCCAAAATCTATTTGATACAAAAGATTTTTAAAAAATCATTTTTTTAAAAAAAAAAGTACATTAACAGAACAATACAGATATTATTAATTTGCCTTTTTATTTTTGAGCATTTCAGAATATGCAGGGTTTTTTTTATCCTTTTAAGGTATATGTTTACTTTGTTTACTTGAAAATATAATGAGTGATCTTGAGAGAAAATGTCTGAATGCAGATTTCATAATCATAGTTATCATAATAAACTATGGCACAAGAATGTTATTTATTCTCATGTGATAGAAATAAACCACAGCTATGTTTTATAGGGCACAATAAAACATATTTACAGGAAGGAGCAGAGGCGAACCTTAGATTCACATGCTTCATCTCTCTTATCTTACTCTGGTGCATGCAAAAAGATTTCTACTAACTGCAACTTGTTGTTTCATCCATGGTTTGCTATAAGCATGGTTGCAGCATTTGATTTCTCTTTTTACCATGGAGTAACAGAGGCTACTGGGAGGAGAAATTCCTGGGACACAAAGTCTTGGAGACCTGGGATTCTTTCTAATTAGCTTAAATACTGGTCTCACTTTGGTGCTATTTATTATGTTTAACATTTGGTTTGAAAAGTTTAAGGAAAAAATAATATGTAGCTATGGAAAAGAAATCCAAAATATCAATTTCACTTTAGAAAGAACTGCAAGTGGGAAAAATTATGTCTTTCCTTGAAATCTATACATCACTGAAGTTTGTATTGTGCTTCACCAAAGACAAAATATGCACAAACCATGCACGTGCTTGAAAAAAAAATCTGCCTGGCTAGGAATGTCTGTATTTGAAAAATGAGCACCAACACCCTTTGGTCAATGGGAAAATACATACAGGAATGAATATGTTCAAGAAATACAAATAAAAATGTTTACATAAATTTTGGTTCCAGAATTAAAAAAAAGAAGAAGATTTGTAGCCCTTTAGGCAACTTGGGGCAGCTAAGAATGGCAGTTTGATTCTGTAAAACAGCATCAAAGGGGAAACTGAAGGATTTTCCTATCTCCATGTATCTTGGAGTATCTTGAGTCTTATAAATATGTTTGCATGGTGACTGATTCTTGTGATATACATACATACCACCATCACCACCTTTCCTCACAAGAACTGAAGCGTAGAACATGATCCTCCCTTTTAAAAGACCTATCCTTTGAGGTTGAGTAACTAGTCCAAGGGTCCCAAATGAACCTTTGATGGATAAGGTCTGCCTCGTCTGAGACCAACATGCTATATTTGCTACATAAGTACTTCAGTGAACAAACAGAATTAACTTGAAAGATGCTGTTGCCATATGCTGAAGAATGATTTCAAGCATGGGTTAGGCTGGGAGGACTAAAATTGCTTGGGTTCAAGTGGATTACAATGTAGAAAACATTTGCTATCCCACACATGCTGAATTTGTTTGAACCAGTTTAGACAGGAAAATGGCATATTTACTGTATGACTGATTTGCAAAAGTGGGTGAAACGATGGGAACAGTTACATTTATCCTTTTCTATCTTACCAAAAGGCTTAGAGAAAGAGGAGAGGGATCACTCAAATGTATGTGTGGTATAAGGAGTAAGCTCACTTGTTACCCTGTATTGTGGGGGTCCTGGGAGGGACGCCCAAATTACCAAATAAAAACACAAGATGGGGAAATTAGACTCAAGCACTCTCTTAAGCTAACGAGAGGCAGGGTAACTTTAGCTGGGATCTTTTACCCTATGCTTATGGCATCAGGTCAGAGAGCGTAGCCAGGCAAGTTTAAAAGTAATGAAAATGATAGTTTTATTAAAGGACAAACAATGAATAAGACAACACATACGCACAGCTAACTGAGAAATAGAAATGGAGAATTTTGAGGGAAGTGGGTAATATGACACCTGGTCTCGTAGTCCTGGAGAGAAGTGGAGGTTGAGGGGAAGAAAGCTCAGCGCAGTCTGCTGACGGGGGGACTCGCTGGACAAACCGACAGCAAGGCAGGATAGCAGTCCAGAGTGTTCCTGAGTATTCCAAGGAAGGCTCGGAGCTGGGGACCTTTTATAGGGTGGATTTTACCTACAGGCCATGCCATGCTTGGTGAGAACAAAGGAAATTTGTAGCTGGACAAAGGCATTGGAAAAGGTCAGGTTTTACATGATGGGCTTAGCGCTTGATGACGATAGTATGGCCAGTATGCAAATGTCCCAACATAAAAGACTGGCTCGGCCTCTTGGCAGAGTGTCTTTGTGTAGATTCGTGCAGAGCAAGGCATGTTTGCAAAAAGGTGTTCCCTGAAGCATCAGAGAGGCTTAAGTTGCCTGTCTAAATGAGGTTTGGAATTTACAACCATTAACGGCCGCGCCTAATACGTGCTTGTCCGGCAGATCTCTGCAAACACGTGGAGCGGGGTGGCAGAGAAAGGTCAAGTAAAGGCCAAATTATTTGATATCAAACGATATCTAGTGCTCTCACCAGACATAGCATAACTGTGGTAACACACCGATCTAGTTCCATAAGGCCAGTTTCTCTATATTCTATTTTGATTTATGCAAAACATATCACCAGTAGCCTTACTTGATATATTGCTCATGTGACTACACTACTTCAGGCTCCAGGAAGGGGAACACATATCTGAAATTATTCCTTTATTTCTTTCACATATGGAAAGGTCTTTAGTGTCCTGCTTCTTGAAATGGAATGCTAAGTGTGGCAACAGAGCATACTGACTTTCTTTCCTGACTTTTCCTCAACTGTCGTGTCTATGGCAGAGCAGGCAATTACTCATAAACAGCACAGCTCCTACTCACGAGGTGAGAGTCAAAGAATGTCCAAACCGAAAGGCAGCTGAGAGCAAACAAATCTGAAGGGGCAAATCCAAACCATAGTTCAAACAGGCCAAGTTCCAAGACAGCCAGATTCGAGAACACAGTACAGGATTTCAGGGCCAAAAAGACCAGTTGCTGACCCTGGGAGGAAAGGCCATCTGAAGCCCTCTTTTATCTACAGCTGTTGTCACCACATGTGTCCCCTCATTAGGGCTCACTTACTACTTAAATGGGCTGAGCAATGCAAGCCCTCCCTTTCACGGCATCTCTGATGCAAGGTAGGTGTGTCAGCTATGTCTTCCTCTATTTGTTCCCCTGGCTCAGGCCGTTGTTGTTGTTGTGTAATCTCCCTCTGGACAGCTTCTGGGGACACTTCAGCCTCTGGAGAAGCCTCTGCCCTGGAGTCAGAATCCTCCTCCTTGCTGCCACAGTCTCCAAGGCAGGGCATGACACCACCCTTGAAACTTAAGGCATCAATACAGATAAAAGCCCATTCCACTGAAAACATTTTTAAAAACTGGAAATATAATTAAGCTATAAATAGATTTAAAAGCAATTTAGAAGCATCCAATTAAAAAGCAACAAATAGGGACAATACTATGCAATATGTCATAAACAGTTCCTCAGAAAAGTTTGGTCAACCTTCTGGTTGCATGGTGGGTGCGAGTGGCAGCTCGGAATGAAGCTGCTCAATGGCGCAGCTCCGGGCAGCCACCCGCTGGATTCCAGCCGCTTCTTTTAAGATCTTGGAAGTGGCTAAACACCCCTCCAGTACGAGGGGTGCAGAAGAGGTCCAAAGGGGACCCCGTAACCAGCATTGGGCTCTACCCGGCTGGGGGAGCCGAAACGCCGGGGGGGGTCGAAGGACCATGACGGAGCCAGCGGGATCGTTGTAAGAGCAGCACAATCGCCACCATTGGCTTTTAATCAAGAAACAACCAAGAAACAAGTAACAGAAAGCATGTACCTGTTCTGGACTTTATTTCGGAAATATCACATCAGATTTTTGGCTTGCAACGGTGCGCAGGAGCGAAGGAATGTAAGGTCTCAGAGAATGTAAGTGCGGCATGGCTGAAAGTTAGTCTTAAAGGGGTGGCTATTTTAAAGAAATGGATGAGAGGCTCTTCCACTTTCCACTCAAGGATTGAAGTTATAAAAGATAAAATATTTTGATTTGTTAATTGGATTTACAATTGAAATGGCTGAATAAGTAAACGGCTGATACTGGATGAATAAAACTGGTTTACTTAATAATCTCCATCCGGACACTGAACTTTCTTTATTGCTATATTTTACTATGGTGGTGTTTCTGAGATGATTGGTGTTTTGGCTTTTTGACTCTGGATTTCTGACTTTGGAAGAATATTTGGGGAGGCAACAGTTATTGAGCAGTGCTTTATGAGACTTGTTTCCTGCTTTTTTTTCATGAGTCGGACTGTTGAGACTGTTGAGCCTGTGCTGGAAGGTCATTCAAACAAAACAACTCCACTCCCATGGACGGAACTGCCTGGAATTTGAGCGACTATGAGATTACAGAGAAACTTCAGAAATGAACTCTGGGCAGCAAGTCTGAGATGGGAGGGGGGAATAGGAGGTGGATTAGCACAGGACTTTGAATTTGATAAGTAGTAATCTCCTTTGGAAACATCAATTAAGCTTCTGTATTTGATCGATATACTGTCACTAGTATAGACAATGTGATATTGTTAAAGAGTTGATGGGGACAGTGTGATGGATGTCATTTAAGCAAAATATTCTCACTCCCATAGATGGAACGGCCTGGAATTTAAGCGACTTTAATATTACAGTGAATCTTCTGAGATGAACTTCCAGGCTGTAAAGTCCGAGATGGGAGTGGAGAATGAGAGGGGGATTTAGACATAGGCTGCGATTTAGATAGTAGTATGTACTTTAGTAAGGTCAACTAAGCTTACGTTTTGATCGGTATATTGTCTTTAATATAAAAACTGTTAAAGGATTGAAGGGGGATGAACAGGATACAGGTATAAGTGGGAAACAAGACAATTTTAATACATTGGAATCCAAAGTGAGAAGCTGGATGAATGTAGAAATTATAATAGCTCAGATTGCCAGATATATATGGACAGATGTACTATGGAGACTTTGAGAGTTCATGTTATAAATGATGGAGGATTGAAGAAGAAGGGAGGATAGTGGAAGAAGATTTTAAAGAGACAAGTAGAGAAATCAGAATAGACTGGAATTTGAAGAGAAAAGTAGAATGGTTAAAAATGGTTAATAGCTGGGAACTATCAAGTGGAAATGACTGTTTTATGACTGTGGAAATGACAATGGGATAACAGTAACATAGCATGGAAAGGGAGAGGGAAATGCATGTTAAAACATAGAGACAAACGTTGTACTGTGATACATAGAATGAAATAATCGGAGTGAATTTCAAGAAGTGAAGACCAGACCAGTGTGGAAGATCAGAAATAATTCATGTAAAATTACAGCTTAAAGAACTTTTTTTATTTTGTGAAATTCAATAAAATTATTATAAAAAAAAATAAAAATAAACAGTCGGTTCCCACAGGCCTGTTAAAGAAAGCAGTATAATCTTTCTAGGAAAAAAAATTCCAAAAGCTGGTAGCATACACCAAGAAGGCACTCTTTTTGTGTTTCCATTAAATGTACTTTTAAGAGGGGTGGGACAGAGAAAAGTGCCTTCCCTGAAGAACATCTGGGCAAGTTCATATAGAGGAATATGGTCCTTCATACCATCTGGACCTGAGCCATATAAAACTTTATAGATCATAGCAATCACTTTCAATTGTGCTTTGAAATAGGCTGGTAGCCTGTGGAGCTTTTGTACCAAGGAAATGGTATGCTTCCAATAAACTAGCTCAGGTCAGAAGTCTGGCTAAAGCTCTTTGAACTGGCTGAATTTTCTGAATGCTTTTTCAAGGCAGTCCTCCATAAAGCATATCACTATAACCCAAATGAGATGTAACTGAAGCATGTTTCACCACACAAGACATAAGAAACTATACAAAATCCAGCAGTATAGCTTCTCTTTGACTTTATAGGGACTTAATGTAGCAGATACATATTTGCAAGTTTGCATGCTTCCCTATGATGGGTTCCTTCTTACTTCATGTTGGTGACATCAGGACCATTGCAGTGAAATTATTTCTCACCCTTTCAAGTTACCATAAGAATTATAGAGCTACATGGAGCATGCTATGTTGACAATCCTTCTAGTACCACTGTCACTTTCACCCCAGCCATGCCCCTGAGATAGGGATTAGCTACAGCAGATTACAGGTGTTAGCAGAGGAAGAAGCAGATGCTCCTACATAATCAGGTAATGTTAGATGTTAACCAATAAACAAAAGTAAAAAGTACAAAGAAGGGTTCTTTGTGATCTTTCCTACAAGACCTGTCCATAAAATGACTCTCAAAATTGTCTATTTTATTTGTGGGAGGAGAGATGAAGGTAGTATTTCATGAAATTTCTCTGTGAGGGAAAAGGCACTATCTTACTTTCTCATGTATGAGGCTTGTCATCATCGGTGACCATAGCATAGCATTTTCGCCCACCCCCAAAGTTTGCCTGGTTCTGCAGCTGTTGGAAAAATGGTCATCCAAGAGCTTCTTCCCAAGACCAGAGGCTGAAAGTAATTAGTTATAAGTCAACAGAACATGTCACTTTTGCAGAGATCATGAGGATAATGATGAGGTTATATTTCAAAAGTAGCATAAGAACATTACTATTGGGGAGGGAAGGGGGCAATGAAGAATGTTTTAAAGTTATCTTTCAGATATTTTAAAGGATGTTTTAAGCACAGTGATTGTAATTTTTCAAGTCTAACAACATTCTCAATCATTCACTGGAGTTTTTTATACAGAGGTTACATGGTCACCTCTCTAGGATGCTTTAGACGTGAATTCCAGCACTGGCAAGAGATCAGACTAGCTGATTCTTTCTACTCTGATTCCATGCTTTCTATGATTTCTTGATTCTAATGTATTTTTCAAAATAATAGTATAAAAGTAACAAAGTAACGGGTAGAATAATAAGGAATGCAGGACATTGCTTTTCAAATCATTGTAAGGTGGTTAATAAGTCACTTATTTGGCACTGTGAAAAGTAATGAACATGAATTTCTTTTAAAAGCAACATCCTAATATCTGGTTCAGAGGCATTTGAGGAAAATGCTTAGTGTTGAGTCCCAATTATGAGATGGTCTCACCATGGAGATTGACCTTGTGAGTACTTTGATGTAACATCATCTTCAGATAAATGTACTTCCCTGGCCCTTTTAATGATAATCTGTTTGATCCCTGCCCACAATTTTATATTGTCCTTACAGTATGTTGTTTTTAGACTGAAACATCTTGACCTTTGCTTGTAGGTATCAAGAATGGGACTTTATTTGAAGGGAGTGATGAAAATCTATACATAAGCAAGGGGGGAAAAAGCCCCTAAACAAACATCAAGTAGTTCTCTATCTTAGATGAAAGATGAAAGATACAGAATCTACCAATGATTGTCTGTTTGTCCTTCTCTTAGACTTAGACTTACAGGAGTGACATGTGGTCTAACAAGGCTTTTCAGCAGCCCTTGACTGTTCCAGATTTCCTGCATTGTTCCTTTTCTGCCCCACTGCTCCCAGAAAACCTGATGCAGCTCTAGAAGTGTTGTTCTGACTGTCCAGTTCCAGTTTCTCCTCTTCTCCTGATCTTCCTCTTTTTTCACATTTGTGAAAGTCCATGTGGTTCTTGAGGATTTTCAGGCCCAGCAAGTGGCCTATAAATCCACTGCAGTTCCACTCCTGTTCTTTCATGTTTGACAACAGTGGGGTCAACTGCAGCTTGCAGAGCAATGCTGGCTAAATTGATTCTGATGAACCACCTCCTTTGTTAACCAATTACAAGCTTACCTTGTAATGGATAACAGAAGCACTTTTGGTTCACTGAACCTCCCAGTGAAGCTCCCAGTGAACCTCCAAGTGTCCCAAAGCAATGCTACATCAAACATCCTTGATAGTGCATGAAAGGTTCAGTGGATGTTGCAGCTACTTAAAAATGCAAGGTACTTGCATCAAACTGGGCAGCAACTATTAATATTCTGAAGTAAGTTGTGTATTGAGTCAAACATTCTCCTGCAAGCTTTCAACCATTCTTTCTCAGTCATTTGGTAGAAGACAAACTTTCTTTTTAAAGAAGATTTCAAGGGAGAAGAAAACATTGGAGGACTATATCTGGATTGAATGCAGAGTTGTGGTTATCACACTTTTGGTTGGTCAAGGAATGTACTGTTTATCTGGAAATTACCAGCCTTCCCAGCTTCAGTTCAGTTAAATCTGGAGAGGAGATATCATGAATGTGATGACAACTTTTAAGACCAAGGGAAGCAGTCATAAGGGCTCCAGTATATTGAAGAATTATACAATAGAAAGAAATCAGACATATGAATGGCAGTTGGTGGCTCCCATATCAGGGGAGTAGTGAACCTGCCCTGAATTTTAGTGTGAACTTTAAATGAGCTATCCAAGGAATGGAGCCTATTTTCAAAATACCTTGAATAGCTCTGTCAAGGTTTGGACAAAAACTTGGAATAGATTAACTAACATGGAAGGCATAATCTGCTATCACAATTGGGTACACACAGTTGAAGAACTCTTATACACACACACCAGAAACAGAAGAGAAATAAACGATTTTTGTGAGGTGTCTTCTTTCTCTTCTCCTTCACCTCTCCTCACAATGCTAGGTATTGATGTTATGAAGAATTCCAAACAGCAGCCAAAGCCCACAAACCTCCTTAGGATTTTTTTAAAATCTGTTAATAGCTGTGTGTGCCATGTCACAGAAAACTTTGGAGGATTTGCTCTCTCTTTGAAAGAATCTTGTGTAGTATTTCCCATGTTTCCAATTTCTGTGACCACAAATTACAAGAAGATATTTGCATATACAGCTATAGAAAGACAACTTCCTATGCTTTTCTAATCGGCTATCTCCTTCACTGAAGCACTCCAACCAGAATAGCATTAGACAGTATCACAGTTTACTTTCTTCTTCGCAACTCACTTTTGATATTGCCCAGCTACAGTATACCATAATACTCTCTCTACTTGATTTATTTTATAGATGCCTTTAAATGAGATGATTACATTCACCTCAGACATGCCTGCCTGCCTTCCCTCCCTCTCTCCCTCCCTTTATTTATATTCCACCTTTTTCCCAGATTGGGACTCAAGGCAGATTACAAAACATAAAATTACAACTAAAACTTGAGAGCTGAGATTAAAAGAGTATTAGATTATTAAAATGATTAAAACCACTTAAAATATTCCTATTAAAAGAAATTAAAATAGGTAAAGCAGCATAAAAAGCCCTTCTCCTGTTGACAATCGATTCCCAAAGGCTTGCTAGAATAGAAAGTTCTTCAGCTGCCACCAAAAGAAAGAACTATTGTAATTTCCCTACGGAGGGAGTTCCAAAGTTTGGAAGTAGCCACAAAGAAAACCCTCTGCCATGTTCCCACCAAAGGTGCCTGTGAAGGTGGTGGAATGGAGAGGAGTGATTTCCCTGAAGGTATTAGAGGTTGAGCAGGCTCATATGGGAAGGTATGTTCCTTCAGATAACATAGACCCGACTAAACCCATTTTTCTGAACTTGGATGATATGGCTGCAAGTCTTCACACTGTTGGTTGGCTACAGTGAGAATGTGTAGTATGTTTGCATCAACTGTTCCCCTTCTGAATGAAGTGCTGGAGATGTTGATGATGGCACCATTAGTAGATGTGACATTTTTGCTGGATAACCACAAACATGAGAGAGATTACGGTGATAATTGCCTGCCAGTGGGGAATTGTCAAGCAGCCAATAGACCCAACACACAGGCAGTGGTCTGTTTGTAGCTTGTTGAGTGACAGATTGTGCAGAACTCATGTGCAGTATATATTCAGCTTTCAGAAAGTATTTTAAAATGAGACCCTTTTTCTTTTGTACATTCCCTTCCCAGACATTACGTTTTTGTTCCACATGGAACCAGGATTTACCATGAAGGAGAAAAAATAATAAGCATAGCATCAGACAATTTTCTTTAGTAGAGAGGTTTGCAATAAATCTAATTAGCATCCAAATTAAATTCTTGGAATTATTGTTATATAGTAATGTACTGTACAGTACTCAGAAATGATTTATTTTAGAAACTGATCAGGAAATGAATCTCTCGTGTCTCTTTATATATATTTGTCTGCGCTCTAATTGTGCACAGAGAAAATAACAAGTTTTTGTAAAAAAAAAATATGGCTGAAAACAGAAATGTTAAAAAAAAGCATTCTTCATTAAGATAAAAAAGGCTCTCAGCTGCTTAGAACTGTGGAAGCCAGACCATTGTGGTCATTTATCTTTTGTTGAATGCAGCAGTTTATCAGCTCCTTTTTGCCCTCTGTTATTTTTTCTTTTTTTTCCCTATCTCATCGAGCAAGTCAACCTCCCTAAGGTATTTGGCCAGCGAGTGATAAAATAACTTTTGTTCTGCTATCTATCTTTAGGGGAACATTTTCTCCTATCAACTTTACTACTCTTCTTCATTTGCCTCCCCCCTTTTTTTTGGCATGGCCACTTAAGAGTCCTGTTAAAAAGCACAACTGCCAGGCCAAAATTGGCTGGCTAGTTCAGACACTGATTACTTCCTGAATCAGCTCTATGTTGACTGGTTGTTGCCAGGACAGACACAGGACACAAAATGCATTGATATATTTAGGATGTGTGTACAGTTGCCCCAAAAATAGTACAGCAGGATAGGGGAATGGCCCAATATATTTTAATGCCTGAGGCACTGAAGAAAATGGTCCCCAGGCCATGCAAAATGCATAGTACTCAAAACCAGCCAAATTCTTCTGGCACATAGGGAAGAAAATCCCACAAGCACTTCTCTTCATCCCTGGCAAAATACAGGAGTAACAAAATAAATGGATAACCATTTGCTGTTCTTTATAACACCTAAAATCTTCTGCTTAGGGTGGTTGCCTTATTCTGCCAGGGATGAGGGTGGCTGAGATAGAGACATTGTGTCTCTCAGATAAGAATTCTGCCTCCAAAGGAAATTTTTCTTCAGTCACTGAATTCTAGCATTGCAAAGACTGAAATAATGAGAACTGTTCATACTTCAAACTTGTCTATCTGTTGTATTTACATTCCCATTGAAGGTTGGCCTGTCTCTTTTCTTTAGATGCCCAAATAGTATTTCTAAACAATCAAATGAAGTTTTAGGTTACTGCAATGCTATTGGCCCCTCCCGAAACTGCTGGCCCCTCCCAAAACTGCAAACCCCAGGATTCCATAGGATGTTGAAGGTGGAATAATAGAATCATAGAATCATAGACTTGGAAGAGACCCCAGGAGCCATCGAGTCCAACCCGCTGCTATGCAGGAACACCCATCAAAGCATTCCCAACAGATGGCCTGCTTAAAAACCTCCGAAGAAGGAGACTCTACCACATTCCCAGGCAGCATATTCCACTGCCAGACAGCTCTGACCATCAGGAAGTTCTTCCTGAGATTCAAGTGGAATCTCCTTTCCTGCAGCTTGAATCCAGCGCTCCTTGTCCTAGTCTCTGGAGCAGCAGAAAACAAGCCTGCTCCCTTCCTGACCTGACATCCCTTCAAATATTTAAACATGGCTATCATGTCCCCTCCTAACCCTCTCTTCTGGAGACTAAACACACTCAGCTCCCTAAGCCGTTCTTCATAGGGCATGGCTTCCAGACCCTTCACCATTTTGGTCTCCCTCCTCTGGACACATTCCAGCTTGTCAATATCCTTCTTGAATTGAGGGCCCAGAACTGGACACAGTATTCCAAATGAGACCTAAACAATGCAGAATAGAGTGGTACCATTACCTCCCTCGATCTAGACACCATACTCCTATTGATGCAACCAAGAATCACGTTGGCTTGCTTGGCTGCCTCATCACACTGCTGACTCATGTTCAGCCTGTGATCTACCAAGACTCCCAGATCCCTTTCACATGTACTGCTATCCGGCCACGTGGCCCCCATCCTATATTTGTGCATTCCATTTTTTCTGCCTAAGTGTAGGACTTTATATTTCTCTCTGTTGAAATTCATTTTGTTAGCTTTGGCCCAGCTTTCCAATCTGTCAAAGTCATTTTGAAATTTGATCCTGTCCTCTGGGATATTAGCAACCCCTCCCAATTTGATGTCATCTGCAAATTTGATCAGCATACCCTCTACTCCTTCATCCAAGTCATTGATGAAGATGTTGAATAGCACTGGGCCCAGGACAGAACCCTGTGGCACCCCACTAGTCACTTCTCTCCAGGATGAAAAGCAGTCATTGGTGAGCATTCTTTGGGTTCGGTTGGTCAACCAGTTACCAATCCACCTAACAGCAGCCTCATCCAGCCTGCATTTTACTAGCTTCTTTGCAAGAATGTAATGGGGAACTTTGTCAAAGGCCTTACTGAAGTCAAGATATGCTATGTCTACAGCATTCCCTTCATCTATCAAGCTTGTAACCCTATCGTAAAAAGAGATAAGATTAGTCTGGCATGACTTATTTCTGAGAAATCCATGTTGACTCTTAGTGATTATGGCATTGCTTTCTAAGTAATTACAAACTGACTGTTTAATGATCTGCTCTAGGATCTTTCTTGGTATTGATGTCAGGCTGACTGGGCAATAATTATTTGGGTCCTCTTTTTTTTCCCTTCTTGAAGATGGGGATGACATTTGCCCTTCTCCAGTCTGCTGGGACTTCTTTTGTTCACCAAGAGTTCTCAGATTATTGCAAGTGGTTCAGAAACGACTTCTGCCAGTTCTTTTAGTATCTTTGGATGTAATTCATCTAGCCCTGGAGACTTGAATTCATCTAGTTTAGCCAAATATTCCTGCACTACTTCTCTACTTATTCTGTGCTGCATTTCCTCCCCCCTTCCTCACTCCCCATCCCCCAGGTTGAGTACTTCTAATAGCACTATAACAGTCTAGTGCAGAAATTACTCTAAATGCCCTCATGTCCACGTAGTTATATTGGTATAACAATCAAACCAGCTCTTAATGAGGTAACTTGGCATGTGGCTACCATTTGGTAGTATGATATACAAAGAGTTTAGTTATACATTGGAATGAATGAATTAATGAATGAATGCATTTTTTAAATAGAATGGTATTTTTTAAATACATGGCAGGGAAGGGGGTAAGATATGCAATTATTGTGCTATACATAATTTTTTATTTCATCCATGGAGGAAAAATGCAAAAACAAACTATCAGTGAAAAGTTGCTGTTCATTTCCTCCAGATCTTTCCAATAGCTCCAACTAACCTGCAGGATTTACCTTTAGTATCCAACTTTCCTTTTATATGTGAACAAAAGACTGTATGTTTAAGTGGATACTTCCTTTGGTATAGTCTCTAATGGGGTGCCATTCCTAATGGTTCCTAAAGGTAGAACTTTGGAACAAGTGGTGAGGTGGGGGATGCCATAAACGGTATACATAAGTGTTGGAAGTACACAGAATATTGTAGTGTAGCTGAAGAGTACTGCTAAGAATGACAGTCCCTAACTGATAAACAAGTTGACTTTTAGCATCCTTTCACACTATATAGTTACAGTACTACAATTCCACTTTAGATGCCACAGTTCCTTCCTATGGTATGCTGGGTTTTGCCGTTTAGTGAGGAGCATTTATAATTCTCAATGTGAGAGATCTAGTGTCTCACTAAACTACATATCCAGAATTCCACAGGATGCAGCCATGGCAGGTAAAGTGGAAGCATGCTGCTATAACTGACTGGTGTGAAAAGACACTCAGGCCATTTCTGCACTACACTGTTCTAGTGCTATTATTCCACATTCTGTGGAATACTGGAATTTGCAGTTCAGGGAGGGGCATTTGCAGTTCAGGGAGGGACATTTAGAATCCTCAGCCAGAGAGCTCTTTGGCCTCAGTAAACTACAAACTCCAGAATTCCACAGGATGTTGAAAGTGAAATAATAGCATTAGAACAGTGTAGTGTGGAAATGGCCTCAGTCAGTCTCCATGGTCCCCACAATGTCCAAACTGAAAATGGGAAATATTCTGTTCTAGTCAATCATTGGTGTTCCCTCTCAAAGCAGAGACTAATTCAAAGTCACTTAGCTTTTTGTAGCATCAAAGTCTTATGTAAACTGTTTTTAGATATCCTAATCTTCAGATGTTAAGCAATTCTAGGGAAGAGCTGAGGCATAGTGACAACGCGCATAGGAGAAAGTGGAGGCAGAATGACCTTAAATAGTCCATCTGGCAGCCAACAACAGATCAGGAAGGGAGGATTTTTCATATCATCCCACTTAAACAGGAAAGAGACTTCAAAAGACTAATATTATATTTGGTAGTCATTGGAAGATAGGAGGATTTCCATTCACCTTTGAAGTCCTTTGCAATATGTCAAATGCAAGCGTTCTGAATTCCTTTTCTTGCAGTGCTTCCTTTTGGCTTAGCTGTCATCTATGTTTTCATACACGACACAATATAAAGTTTGACAGTTACAAATCTAAATCTAGGTTGTGGCAGGTTTGTATATGCCTGCCTCATGCTTGATTTTATTTCAACTTAGTAACAAAAAACTCGAAGGAATGAATAAATTGTTTTGGTTGTGTACTTCAAAGTAGTTTCTGACTTTTGGTGACCCTAAGGAGAACCTATAATAATTTTTTGTGGGTGGAGTTATTCAGAGAGTAGTTGCCTTTACCCTCCTCTGAAGTTGAGAGAATGTGACTTTCCTAAGGTCACCCAGTGGACTTCTGTTGCTGAGCGGAGATTATAACCCTGCTCTCCAGAGTTGTATTCCAATGCTTAAACCACTACACCAGGCTGGTGCTCACTATATCACTCTAGTCATAATACTACTAGGATTATTGCTAGCATTTTCTGGTGGTCACCATTTGCTACCCACAATGCATGGAATGATGTAGCCTTTCAGGCATTTGTGCATGAGGAGGGGGTGGGATTATTAGGAAGCAGGAATTGACATTACCTTTTCTTTGTAAAAGGGACTGAAGGCACTAGATCCCCTCTGATTTTGAAAGCTAAGAAGGGTCAGGCTGGTTAGTAACTGGATGGGGAATCACCAAAGAAGACCAGGTGCTATAGGGTATATTTTAGAGAAGGGCAATGGCAAACCACCTCGGAATGTTACTTGGTCAAGAAGACCCTACGAAATTCATGGAGTCATCATAAGTCAACAGTTGGTTTGAAGGTATATATGAACAAACAATTCTTTGTAAACCATAAGTTTTGTAAAATATAAAAACCACAAATTAATAATAATAATGATAATGATAATGATAATAATAATAATAATAATAATAATAAAAATAAAATTTATTTCTATCCCGCCTCTCCCAATGGATCGAGGCGGCATTACAAAAATATATAAAAACATTAAAACATTAAAATGCACCCTATCCTCCCCACCCTCCAACCCTTCTATCCCCCTAAAACATATTAGTTAATTAAAACAAAAACAAGATTAACACAAAAGACAATGATGAGAGGCGGTGGAACACTAATCTGGGAAGGCCTGTCGGAAGAGAACTGTCTTGACTGCTTTTTTAAAGCAGTCAAGACTGGTAATGTGCCGGGTCTCCTCCGGCAGGCCATTCCATAACTTGGGAGCGACAGAAGAAAAGGTCCTCTGTCATAAAATAAGTGTATATTTAATGAATGTGTAGCATACTTGATGTGATTTTAACAAATGCATTGTGAAATGGATAAGGTCTTTTATTAGATGAAAATTGTGATTTTATTACATTAAAATGTGTGTGTGTGTGTGTGTGTGTCTGTCTGTCTGTCTACCTACCTACTACCTATCTATCTTTGCACATCCATATTACTGAGTCCACAACAATCATTTCCATGACTGAGTATAGCCAAAGTCACCTGCATCTTGAATTAATGAATGTGATGAAACTCATATATTTGGAAGCATGATTGGCACTGTAGGAGTCAAATCAACTTAAAATCAACAAGTGCTTTGTCAGATTGTGTAGCAATTATTTCACAAGGGAAAGCAGTGGCAACTTGAGACTTCCATGTGTTTGTAGTAAGCCATCCACATGGGCTTCTGTCCTAACTTTAGAGGAGCTGTTCAAAGTGCTTAAACCATTTGGGGGACACTGTTATTAACACCATAGATAACTCCTTTAAAGCTCAATGTAGAGACCAAAGTGGATTCACCACCCCATTGACATGAAACATTCTAGCTGCCACTGAGAAAATACTTTTTTTTGCGGGGGGGACTTGCCTTCAGTGACTTAAAGTTCCAAGATGCTTCTTCAGTTTCAAAAGATAGGTTGTCATTCCTTGGTATCACAGGAGACTTTGGTCTTCTCAGTCTAATGCTGCTTCATTCATTTCTACTATGTAGCTGTGTAGCACAAGGTTCTTATCTTTCACCCCTGTTATTTAATACTCATATAATATATTATGCTACTCAGAGAAATCATTCACAGTCTTTTTATGACTCCTGTGCATATGATAAATCACTCTGGGTGACAGTTTCTTCCAGTTCAGAGTAGCACTGTCTTCCATCTCTGACTGCTTTATTGATAACCATCTCAGGATGGAGAGCTGGCTGCTGCCCAGTTCTGATGAATCTGAAATAGTAGTCTCCTCAGTGTGAAATGATTCCTAGGCAAGACATACCATCCATTCCCTCTTCATTGAGCAACACAGGTAGCAATAATTTAGTTTAAGCTTCAGTTTTGATTGGAAGGTATATGTGTGTACATGTCATGCACGCAATTCAGACAAAGAAATACATCTGTGCAATTTTGTAAATATGGCTATTGATCTCATCTTCTGAGGAAGAAGCTTTTATTCAGAGGGATGCTGTGTTTTTTCTTTATTGATGTTCTTTAAATTGTTCTTTTAATTCTATGTTTATACCTCTTTATGTTTTAAATGTCAAAACACACAGCAATGAGTTATGGTTTAATGTGGTTTTATGTCAGTCCACATATCCACTGTCTAAAATAGCATTTTCTCTCTCTGATCAGAGATATCAGGGATTGAACCTGAAATAGGGATATAAATCTTTGTGAAATGTGTTCTCTTGGGCAAGAATGAATAATCTTTTTTTTTCCTTGTGAGAAAATCTGTGATGACTGCATAGCTTGCAAGGTTGATTTGCTGTTCTGGATTTATTCTGTGAAAAAAACTATGTGTGGGGATTTTTGCACAGCAAGTGACATTTTATGTTTAGTAAACATGTTTTTCTTCACAGAAACATGATTTTCTACAGAGAAAATAATGTTTTCTGTGCAGGAAGCTTGGCATTTTCTGTGCAAGAAACAAACCTCGTGTGTGTGGGTGTGTGGGTGTGTGTTTTCTACAGGATAGTCCCGGACTAAGTAGATTCTTATCTATCTAGGAGGACCCTTGTGAGGGTTTCTCAATACTGAGGAAATCTATTTGTGTCTACTATTTGCATATTTCAAAATATTCTTTCAATCTCTTCTGAGTCCTTCTGGATGTATCACCAGTGAGCTGTGACCTATTTCTATGTAAACTTTCAATATAGGTGCAAACAAATATGTTCTTGAATGTGCACTAATGATCTATGAGGAAATTCTGTTCTACATCCCCTTGCTAACCTGAAGTCTGAAGGACTGGCACAGAGGTAGCTTTATTGTGGTACTTGCTTTCGTTTATTAGGAAGGCCTTGCTGTTCTAGAGGAATCTTGGAAAATATATTTTGCTGGAAGAGTTCTTATACCCAACTGAATTTCACCACAGATTTTAGAGCCATGAATTATTTCTAAAGCTGTAGTGATAATTTCACAATTCAGTTTTTATTGTTTCACTTTGCATAAAACAAATGAACACTGTTTCCTTTCTACTTTTACTCAGTTCACTGGCTTAGCTCATTTTTTAACCTTTGTATTTTCTGGTGTTTCACATTATGTTTTATTATAGATTTGATGCTTTGCTATTATGTACTGGGAGAAGTAGCTGGCTCTGCATGGGCTGCAATGGTCTTCGGTTTATTACACAGAATAGCTGTTAGTTTGTTACACAGAAACCCTTGAACAAGGTTATGCAGCTGTAAAGAGTTGGATGTATTTGCCTAAATTCAATTATTACCCCCAACTGACATAGATGCATGCTTACTCCCAATTAGAGTAGACCCACTGAGTTTGCCTATACGTTGGCTCATCATTCAATAGTTGGTTCAATGAGTTTACTCTAATTGGGAGTAACCAACAGGTTTCTTGCTATTGTTCTCATCCTTTCTGTGTGAACCCATAACCACCTGGGACCCCTGGGTATACCTGATCGCATGATGCAACTTTAAAGTCTATATCCATTTGCTAATTCCAGCTAGAGTAGACTTAGTGTTTAGCAACTGAGCACTAAATCAACACTTCTGTAACTGTATTAATTTAGTAATTTCAACCAGGAATTGGTTTTAGGCCTACGTTCTCAAGTGGGGGTCTTCACAATGACAGAGAAGAGACATACCTATAAATGCATATTTTCAAAGCCCTCCCGCTCCCTCAAGCTTTAGCCCATATCAACTGTAATGCTATATACTGGTTAGATGACTGAAGCTACTGCACACTTCAAACATGCTGACATATTTAAGCTAATAAACATTAATCGCTATTTTCCATAACCAAATAACCTCAGAGTGTACACCTCAGGGGTCTCCTTAGTCTACATGCCAAATATTATGAGACTTGCTTTCACTGGAGCTATGACTCTAACAGAGAAACACATATTTTATAATTAATTGCTGTTTTTATTGTAGTTTATTTTCAGAAATCTGTGCATATATACTATTTTTTATTTTGCAATTTTAGTATGCATATTGTTCTAAACTTTCCTTTATTTATACTGATAAATAACATTCAAAAATGTTTTAATAAAATATAATTTAAAAGCATATATTGGATGAATGGATAAAAAATACTATTGTGTGAGGGAGAAATGTTTAAAGAAGTTCTTTCCACAAGTTCAGTATCTAAATTCAGGAGAGATTTAAAAGAAAAAGAAGAAGGAGAAGGAGAAGGAGAAACAACATTCAGACTTGCCCTTCACTTCTCTAAGGTGGAACAGTCCAGTAAGGATTACCGAATTGAAACTGGTTACTGGATGTCAAATGTTAATCTTTTATTCTGCATGCCAAACCATAGAAGTTTTCACTGTGAAATTACTATATGTGCAAAACATACAGGAAAAGACTTAGTGGACAGGAGATAGGCAATGACAATGGGGTAATTGTTGAGCAGAATGTCCTTCATAAAACATTAATCTGTTTTTGTCACATCAAAAAGTGACACAAAAGTTGTATGTTTTCCCGAGACAGGCCACAAAGTACAGAATTATTCTCCAATAGGGAATTCAAGGAATCAGGGTCACAGTGACCTTGATATAATAAACATGATAAACACTAATCCTCTGAATCTCTTTTCACCCTAAGATTAAGTATTTATACAGTTTCAATCATTTCTAACAATATTATTAAACTACTAAAACATTTATTAGTTTAAAATATCTCCAGACTTTAGGAATGTGCCGAATCCATATATTACAAACAACAATAACAATGGATCTGACAAGTAGCGATTTAAATGGAATTAATTTCCCCTCCGGGTTTCAGTGAAGCTGTAAACCAATCAAGCCCTCTTCTTGTGTTATATTATAACGTCAGATTCCAAAACCCTCAGTGAAATTATTTCCTTGTAAATCACTGCAGCTCATCCATTATGCTGAAGAAATATGATTTTCAAAAGTGAGAAATAGAAAGGGTCATAGACTTTTTCTTCACTCTACAAATATCTGTCAGAAATCTTTCATGCAGCTTGAAGGGCCCAGAGTTTAAGCAATCAGATTTTAGAAATTCAGGGAAGGAATCAGAAAGTATGTAGGACAGCAAGTAAACATTGTACAGTTTGAAAGAGGGTACACACCAACACTTTTTCATGTGCTTCACTGCTTCCTGGAAAAATGAAGATGATCACTTTTGCAAAAAAAGGTTCACCTTAGGGGAGGTATGCTGCTATGAAGAAGACTGAACCTAGAAGATTTGTGATCTAAGTCCAGGACTTTGAATGCTTCACTCTCAAGAATCTCCATTTGCATCTTGTATTAGTCAACTTAGTCAAATTAGTTGGAACTGACACACATACACACACCGTTTTTTGAAGTTCCTCAACTTTAATAGCTACATGATAGGCTGGTACACAGAAATATAGGTGAAAGAAGAAGTAAAAATTGCATAGTTACTGAATGCTAGATCTTCATTTACACTTGGATTTAATGTTTCAAAAACGTATCTTTCTCTCAGCAGCCTCAAGGTTGCATTCTTTTATCTGACTTCTTCCTCATGAGGTTAATACATTTATACATAACTCCTGCTACATTACATCTTAAGATTGTTATCACATGAGTGACTGTTCAGATATTAGGAAATTGACATGTCCAGCTTCTTCATTTGTTTTTTGTTTGTTTGTTTTTAAGCATCCAGAACTTCAAAAGTTGCTTATGTTCTTGTCTCATTCTAAAAAAATTTCAATATTCTGTAGCTTTTGAATCTGTTTTCACCAGTAACAAATATCTCTTTCCAGGAACATATAAATATTGGTTTAAGAGAATTATCAATATCTATTGTTTCTTTTGTTACCCCAAAAGGTGAGTGACTCAGAGGTCCACCTGCAATGCCAGTGCTTCCATGGAACAGAAGGGAATTATTAGCTCAAAACAGAGGCCTGCAAGAAGGGGGTAGCCTTACATGATCTTTCCACCTACATATATCAGTACTAGTGCAGGGACACCAGTTGGATATTAAAATAATGTTTTATTGGGGAAGAATCACAATCACATACAAGATTGAAGCAGTTTCACAACCACACAAGGATAACCAAAGAAAAGGAGACAAAAATTGGATAGTGAGTATTTAGAGTGAAGTGGCTCAGACTAAGAGTCTGAGGGCAGTACAAGAATGGGAATCGGAGCAGCAGAGTGAGAGCCTATATCCAGAGTACTATGAGTTCTCTGGCTCAGAGTCAGACTTTAAGTACCCTGTTTCTGCCCTGGGATGGAAGGTGTTAATGGCTTTCTGGCAGAACAAATAATGGGATCCTAAATGGGCTAATGGTATTAGCATTAGGTGACAAAACACTGAAAGAATCATGATAGTTTCATAATGTCTGGGCAGGTGAGGAAACAAAGGAGAATTTCAGTAGGAAGAGGGAATAGGATGATGACAATTGATTGCTCTATTGAGTCATCTTGAATCATGTGATCTTCCCCCTCCACCATTTGGTAAAGCCAAACTATAACTACAAAAGAGCCTAAAATTATTAATTACACTGCAAAAGGAGTTATGTTTCATTTTCATAACAGCAATGTAATGTAGTCAATACTGAAGGCTGCCATTATTACATGGCTGAGAGAAGGGATTGAACCCTGGTCCCCCAGAACCCTAGTCCAACACACAAGCCACTATACAATACTGGTTGTCAAAATTTCACACTGCAGAGGGTGAAACTGACTGTGTTAAATCCACAGCAGCTCATGCCCACTGTGGTGAGTGGAGCAGAGACTTGAGGCACTAGAAGTGAAATCATCTATGTGCTGTTTGCCACCCAGGTCGGAGTATACCTTGCATCCCTGGTTGGTTGGAAGCTGCTGGGTATAAGGTGGGCCGTGGGCCATCTGTCCAAACAGAAGTGCTACCAGTGTGTGAAATATATATCATGCAACTTCTTTCTTACTCCACAGTAAGAAATGGATTGGAGCCACCATGTGTGGGTACAGGAGTCTTAAATCTTTACACAAATTTCAACATTTTCAATTCCAATTTGACCACATGGTGAAGATTAAAATATCCCTGGGTACATTTGGAATGTAAGACAAAATGACTGTGTGGGGTATTTAAGTTCTTTCTTACCAACATGCAGCGGTCATGATCTGGACCAGGACCATTTGTGCTTGTAGGATAGAAGCTGTGGCTCAGTTGCATGTCCTGTTTAGTCCTCAAGAGAGACTGCAGGGTGTTTATGTCTGCATTCTCAATTATAATTCTACAAAGGTTACTGTAGGCTGAAGTCACTGACTTTCCCAGTTTGTTACCTCCTGCTAGTGATACCCTCAGAAGCTTACCTCATCTTCCAGCACAAGCACAAGGATGAGGAAAAGTTTTTGCTATTTCTTTATCCCCAACCTCTTCCAGGTTCTTCTCACTAGGCCAAGTTCTAGAATATCTGAACTCAAAATTTGACAGCCTAGTTTCCATAAAACAAGATATGACTACTACGTGTTCTTAGAAAACTAACTTATTCTGTTCTAAAATGTCTATCCCAGAAATCCATATAGACTGGAAGCAAATTTATTTTTCTTTGCACGGTGACACATATGCTGTACCAAATAAAAGGATGTAATAATCCTTCAAATGTCGATAAGAATTATTGAAAGGTAAAGGGTTCTACTATCTGATATCTGCTCTCAGATATTTTGGTGCTTTTTATTAAATTCATGAGAGATATTATTGTCTCCTAGATAACCTGCTTTGTTTGCATTTGCTCTGAAGTTTAATTTCCTAAACTTTTCTTTTTCCTGAAGATAGTAAGCAAAGTTTTCCATAGCATGACTTCCTCTTTGCTTCTTTAACTTCCATGGTCTACGGACTAGGTGGCATGTTAGGCCTGCTATGGTGATTCTAGTGAAACAGAATTCTTACAGCAGTATCACCTCCTTCCTGTATAACATCAATAAGTGCCACATTGTTTTTGTAGGGAGTAATGCTGGCAGCTAATTATTTCATTCCAGGGCAACTTCATATTGGTACATCTATAGTTGTCTGTTCTGAAGTAGTCTCTAGTTGTGAATGATTTTCCATTTTATTGCAAATACTATATTGCAGTGGTTTTGCTTCAGCTTGGATGATCTATTTCAGAGACCAGTGCTGGAGGATTATTCATGTCTCTTGTAATAATTATATCATAGGACTCCACAATGTTCTGTTCTATCTGTTTAATGTCTACCGATGATAGTTGGGAAGGCTAATATAAAGACGCAGATTGAGGTGTCTGCAATATGAATATGATATTTACTCTAGCTGTATCTCTTCTTCTTCCTTTTATGTAAATGGAGTAAGAGAGTGTTTTTCTGAAGTAGTTTCTGGGACATGGTAATGAAAGCATGGGAACCAAGAGACAGAGGATTAATTGAGATAAGCTGGAGGTAATGACATTGAGTCCTCTTTTGAGTGGTGTTGAACCAGATTCAGAGGGGTTGCACTTCCCTAAAGGATCATGTTTGTTGTTTGCAGGTCTTTTTATGTCAAGGTTGGCAAAATGTGAACCATGGGCCATATTCACTGGCCCCCAATTTTGACAACCACCTAGTGCTCCTCAGATATTGTTTTTAAAGAATTAACAACATGGTCCCCAGGGTTTCTACTTTTAAAAGAATCAATTCAATGGTCTACCAACCACTAAATGCACTATTGTTGGTGGGAAACCAAATGAAAGGCAATGCAGTCAGCCCTCCACATTCATGGAGCTTAGGAGAGCGAGACCTTTGTGAAAGTGAAAAGACTGCAAATATCTAAAGCCCCCCCCCAACAATGTTTAACACACACACGACAGGAAGTGGGATAGATACAATACACTACAGACTCAAATGTACAGTACACAGTACATTTGAATCCATAGTGGGGAGCATGCCAGCTGCCTGGTTCTGACTTTAAAGTGGTGGGGTTCTGCTGCCTTATTCCACTTTTAGTAGAGATTTACAAACCTTGGCTCTTTCCACATGTGGAGGAAGAAACGGGGTAAAACATCCTGAAACAAAGCTTACCTGCAACCGGGTAAGTCCATTGCCACGTGGGGCAGCGCGAGTTCGCTGCTCCACACTCCTCGGCATCCTGTGGCATCCAAAATGGCGGCTTACGACTGGCGGAGGCTCTCCACCAACCGGAGAAGCTCGCCAGCCTAAAGCCCACCCCTGGCAGGTCTGCAGGCGCTCACTTGCGCACACCTGCAAATCTACACCAGGCGCTGCGACGTGGCTGCACGTGGCTGCAAGCCCCGTGCTTTTTAAAAACCTACTCAAAAGTGGTTTTTAAAAAGCATGCGGCGCCACCACTTCCGGTCACTCCAGTGCGGATTGGGGTGTGGAACTATGCTAAAGTAGTCTGCCCCAATCCACCTTACGGTGTAGACGACCTCCGTCAGAGGTCACGCTACACTGTTTTATTACCCCCATGTGGAAAGTGCCCTTGCCTTGCATTTGCAAGTCCATTGCAATCTCTCTCAGTCTTGTGAGGTCTGCAGGGAGATGTGAGGTAGGATATGAGGTAAGGTAGATGTGAGGTAGGATGTGAGATGTCAGGTAATGGAGCAGGGCAGCAGCATAAGGGAGCAGTGAATAGTCAAATTTGTGAATGTTAAACCTGCAGACGTGGAGGGCCAACTATATAGTCAGTGGGATAATCAGTATGGTAACTAACATTATTGCCAATATAGTTCCTTTTAGTTAAATGTCAATAGTCAGTGTCATAATCAATATTATTTTAATTACAGTAAATTTAAGTGCATGTCAAATTTGATTAAATATAATTAATCAAGTATGTTCATGAATGAAGAAAATTTAAAGTGGGTAAAATATTATTTACTAATAATATTTTATAAAATGATTTTAGCCAATTTCAATCAATATAGATTTTTATATAGATTTTTATTTTTTATAGATATAGATTTTTAAATTGTTTTTTTCTTAGATATTTCAGCAGTTACCCTCCCCCCAAAATTAATAGAGGTTTTAAACATACAATACAAATAGCCAGTAAACATTAATGTTTTAACTGTATGAAAGACAGGATCATCCCCTGCATTTTTCTATCTGCCAGTTCTCAGGTCAGTCTCCTGGGACAACAGTTCCAGCTTTCTCCAGAACTATAACGGGGCATCAGGAGTACAATATGTGGATTAGGCATTATTACAAAATGTAATAAAAGGAAACCATGGGCCTGCAAAGATATCAATCTTTTTCTTTTCCTTCACCTTCAACCTATTTGACAATTTTTCCAAAAGACCAATATACCTTTTCCATACTGTGTGACTAAGCTGTCTTCTAGCATTTAGCAATCTTTATATTCATCCCATAAACATATCAAGCAATAGGTCCTTATTTGTGCTTGGTGTGTGCCTTCAAGTCATTTCCAACTTACAGTGACTCTAAAGCATACTTATCATTGGGCTTTCTTGGCAAGATTTATTCAGAGAGATTTTGCCCATGCCTTCCTCTGAGACTGAAGCCAGTGGGTTTCTGTGCCTGAGCAAGGATTGGAACTCTGATCTGCAGAGTTGTAATCCTATGCTCAGTCCACTACAGCACATTGGCACTTATTAGCACTGATAAATATTGATAATAAGATCAAATCCCTACAATATTGTATAGGTCTGTTAGTCCTACTCAATGTGAGCCCTGACATCTAATCCCACATGTTATATGCTTTACAATTCTTTCATCACACATCTCAGCCAGTATGGTGTGTATGTGTGTGTATGTAATTAGACAAATGAGATAGAGTGCTTCTTAATCTGTTTAATGAGGAGAATAGCATTTCCCCCCCAATGTGATGAGGACTGGTACTATGCATGTGCCCATTGGGTACAACTGTTTCTTTCTTTCCTTCAAACTCTCCTGTCAGCTGATGTTTAATGAAATAATAAGGTCCATGGATCTCCACTTTGAGTAGCACTAGCCTAAATGGTTTTAATGCTTTTCCTTTATTTAAAGCAGCGGTTCTCAACCTGTGGGTCGCGACCCCTTTGGGGGTCAAATGGCCATTTCACAGGGGTCGCCGCTCCTCTATCCCACCCTGCCCCCTTTTGAAACAAGGTAGCCTCACAACCAATGGGAGTGCTGTTTCTGAGACCCCGCGCTGGGAAGAGGGAGAGGAGGCGTGCTGGGCGTGTGCGGGGATGTTTCCCCGTCTTTCCTTGCTGAGTGGGCAGGCATTGTAGGAGCCAAAGGTGGAGAGAGCGAGAGGAGAGGGTGTGGAGCCGGAGTGTGGAGCCGGAGGTGGGGAGAGCGAGAGGAGAGAGCGTGTAGCCGGAGTGTGGAGGCGGAGGTGGAAAGAGCGAGAGGGGCTCGCAGGTGTAGCGTGGTCAAGGGGCTACAGCAGATATCGCACCTCACTCTGAGCCCTCAGAGGGACGAAAGGAGGAAGGAAGGGGCACCCGTGCGACGTGGGAGTGAGAGTGTCCGAGCAGCCGCACTCCCTTTAAGGGAGGGAGGGAGGGAAAGTCCTGTAGTGAAGGTGGGGGTTGCCGCTGTTGGGGCTTGGCTGAACAAATCGATGGAAGAAACAGGGAAGAGACCCACTCAGGTGTCTTAGTGCTGAGCTCCTTTCCTCATATCTGGGGTAGGGAGGAAAAGGAATAGCAGATGGACGTGCACATTTGCTTTAGTCTGCTGCCTGGGAGCTGTAGACTGAGCTGGGGGAGGAAGGGGCGGGGCGGGGTGGTCGCACGACCAGGAAACCAGCTGCGGGATGAAGGAGCAGCGAAGAGAGCACCTTGCGCAAGAGCCTGCGAGCGTGAATGTCACCTCCCACCTCCGCAATAAGGTAATGTGCGGAAAAGGCCCAGGAGTGGTGGTGCGCAAGTGCGAGCCATGCGTGTGTGTCCTCCTGCCCCCTGTTCAGAAGGGACTGAAATCACTTCCCTTCTCCGCTACCGGGAGAACCTCCCATCTGATGGGCCAGCTTGGTGGGGCGGTGGCAGCACAGGGACAGGCCCCCTCCTCACCACGGCCCCTGCCCCACTCGCCACAGAGGGGGGCGCTGCGGAAGGGCTGGGGGACCTTAAGCTGGCGCTTTTCCGGGGAGGCGAGCTGCGCCCTGCGCAAAAGACAAAGGCATTGGGATTCCCCCCCCCCGGCCAGGGTCGACACTCTGGAAACTTTTCCCACACTGCCCCCCCAGCGGAAATGAGAGCGAAGCAGAAGCAGAGCCCGGGGGGGTTCTCGGAGTTTTTTCCCAGGGGAGACACGCGGCTCCTCTTTCTCTCGTGCCTGCCCCCTTGTTCCTGGCCGGCGAGGCGGCCTTTGCCGGAGGGGGGAGGCACTGTAAATAATAAATAAATAATTTTATGGTTGGGGGTCACCACAACATGAGGAACTGTATTAAAGGGTCACGGCATTAGGAAGATTGAGAACCACTGGTTTAAGTGTTCTGCAGCCATGACAGATTTAACCTCCTGAATTTACCTTCTATTCATACCGTTGTCCCCTCTGAAGAACTAATCCTTGAATCAGTAGATTCGTCCCTTTCCTCTCTCTACTCTTTATACTGAGTTAGTTTACTCCTAAAGTGGAAATGGAGAAGAAAAGAAAATTGAGGAGTCATGAGAACTGAGGTGCAAGGAGTTTCACTTGCACTCTCCAGATCTAAGCCATTTTAAAGATTACTGAATATGCTAGATGGATCTCAATCATAAAGGCTGGAAGGTGGGGGGATAGAGTGTCTATCCAAATGAGATAACATGTTGAACTCCATTTGTGGATAGGAAGTGGCCTTTAGAGCTCCAGCGTTTCTACTTTAAATAAGCTTTTTTACTGGCTGTACCTAGCTGCTTACTTTTACTTAGGTTTTTAAATCTTGTTTTAATTTAATTTCATTTGTTAACTTACCCTCTGCCTTGAGCAACTTAACTGAGTCCGTACATGCTTTCAGGCCTATTGCTGATTAGCTGACTCAGTTGGCCGGAATCCTGGAAAATTACATAGAAAACTAAAACAATATACTTGGGGGTTGTTAAAATGCAAGAGAACTGCTCAGGACACTATCTGGTGTTGTAGTTTATTTCTCTTAGCAGAGCTACTGGAACAGGCCCTGTGGAAAGAGAATTGCATTTGGAGTCCCTTGGAAAAGGTGGAGACTATGGTTGTAACCAGAACCCAGAGAAGGCAGAGGAGAAGTATAGAACATATTTTTTCACCTACACAAAAGACTATTCTGGATTTCTGTCAACAAACGCTTATGGAGAAAACCCCAGGTAAAGATAATTCTACCTCTGTTTCTCTTGCAACAGAAGCACTGAACTCTACTCCTTTGATGGGCAATAATATCAATAAAGATCTTCTAGAAGCTTCAGTAGTCTTATGTGACCAAGAACAGGTGGGCAACTGGTCTCCAGACCTAGAATTTTTATGGAATAATCCTTGTTCTACTCTCTCTGCCCACAACATTCCACTGTCTGGCTCAAGCACAGTACAACAAGTTCAGCCTTTGGATAAGGGCACAGATAAGATAGGACAGGAAATCCTTGCAGAAGTGTATGAATGTCTGCGGGACCAATGTTTTCCTGCAGGACAATCTAAAGAGAAAATTTTTCAATCCATGGACAACTTAAAGAAGGAAATCTCTGGCCTCAAAGCTAATATTCAGGTCCTAATGGGTCTAGCTGAAGCAGGGATTTTAATAACAGCTCCTGCCCCATTACAACCCAATCATGAATTTGATAAAAATCTGACTTCCACTGACCTGCAGGCTGATATGTCTTTCAGCAACAAAAGTGATTCTGAGAGACATTTGGGTGACCCTTGGCAGGAGTAGGAACATTAGACCGAGTTACCAACAAGAGAACAGAAGAATGATATATCTGAAATGACTCATCTTACCCTCTCTGATCCCAATCTGATAATAAAAGATGTATGGCAAGAGAATCAAGTCATGGAATCCAAACAGGAAAATACAGCCAAGGCACTAAATGGTTTGGAAGCCGAATATGAGGATTCACGGGTGAATATGAACCAAACAGGCAAGGACTTAGATCAAATCAGGACTTCTTCCAGTAAGACTTTTTAGTCCAAGCCTGATTTTCAACTGGCCGTTAAAGCGAGCAGATGGTTCATGGAAAGAAAGTACAGATGTGCTTCCTGAAATTCTAGCGATAGCTGGAATCTCTAAGAAGGATCTAGGAGGTCTATCATGCTTGTGTTTATATCCCAGGGGGCAAAAGGGAATAAGAAGTGTTACTGAATTATTTTTTACATCTTTGGATCACTGTAAAATTTTCTGGTCCTCACTTCCAAATTTTACAAACAACAATGTGTCCTTCAAGTGGGGTAGGCACAACTTAGGTCAACACTCCACTTTTACTTATTCACACAAACAAGCCACTTTACAAAGAAAAGTACTAGGCATTCTGTTCCTGGAAAGCCTAAAAGGATTCATATGTGCAAGCTATTTTCATGTAAAGGTACAAGTGATAGTGAAACCATACCTTCATAAGTAACCTATCCAAATAATATCCCAGTCTTTTGCAAGGGCCAGAGGCATCAGGTATATCGACCCCCTAGGTCTGCTGCTTGTAATCCCTTGTTTCCCCTTAGAACTTATGACAGGTGCTCTCAAGCTAGTTGCAGACATGATCAACCTAGGCACAACTTCAGGATGAACCCAGAGTGGTTTCTCTACCAGAAAAATTGGGATGGGTTTAAGGTAAGTAGGGGGAAAACCTGACGTATTTCTTCTGCTACCAAGAACCAATTAGTACACCCTTTATGACTGGACATTTCAGACCCTCAGCCTTCCTTTTTGGTTTTATCTTGGAACATTGCTGGGTGGCAAAATAAGAACATAGGACAGGAATCTGGGAGATTTCTTTCACCATTTCATATCATATGTCTCCAAGAAACCTGGGTCTCAGGCAGCTCTTTTTCTTTTCTGCAAGGATTTACCTTCTGCTTACTCCCTGCAACTAGATTACACAAGAAGGGGAAAGCTAGGGGCACTGTTGACATTTTAGTCTCAATGAAACTGGATGTAGAGTCTGTAGTAATTTATTAGTCTCAATGCAATTTTATTTTGTTTGTATTGTTAAGAGGAATTGGGGGGGCAGGGATTGATGCTTTAATTTGTATAAATGTATACTGTCCCCCTGATAAATCTGGGAGCTCAAGGATCTTTTGGGAGGAAGTGGAAGAGGCTCTGAATTTTTGTGAGATGAAATACCCCAAGGAAACAATAGTGGTGTGTGGTGATTTTAACGCCTGTGTTGGCTCTGGTCCAAATGAAAAAGAAAATAGTTTTGACCTGGACAGTAACAATGTCCTTTTATCTGATCGGTACTCAGTGGACAAAATAGTAAACAAAGCAAGTCAGAAGCTATTTGAGCTAATGTCCAGCCTTCAGTTGACATGCCTTCATGGTAGTTCTTGGGACAATTCCAATGGATATTTTACTTTTCTAAATAGCAGGGGTGGTAGTGTTATTGATTATATTTTTTGCTCTTCACAGCTATTGTCCACTAAGATAAGCTACAATATTTTAGACCATCCAGAAAGTGATCATTTACCTATTCTTTTGTCCATTCCTATATTAGTCCCCCAACTGCTCTCTCCACTTACTGATCTGGCTGAGGGAACAATTATGGTGGGGAAACATTTAAAATGGTCTCCTTCTGTAGAACTTTCAGTTCGAAACCACCTAAATAGCCCCATTTTAAATGTACACCAGAATGTTGTAAATAAACACATAGATCCTATAGAAAGTTTTATGACTGTTTCTGTAGCCTTAAGGCCACTCCTAACTAGAAAAACCCATCAGCCTAAAATGGTTCTCGGTAAGGTGGGCTGGTTAATAATGAATGTAGGCAAGCTGAAAAGAATCTGGCACAACCAACTAGGAGCGTAAGAAGAACCCATCTGCAGGCTGATTTGGAGGCATTGACTTCTAGTCATCAAACTCACAAGGATTTACTAAGAAAGAAAGAAAAAGGTCTTCACGATAGCTCAGTGGAAGGAATTAGTAGCTTTGGAAAAGAATGAAAGATGATTTTGGAACTTGATTTCAATATCAGACACAGATTATAATCCTACAGTAGATGTGTGCATTTCAGCTAATACCTGGTGTCTTATTTTAGAAATATCTTTGAAAGCAATATGCATGGGAGCTTTAATCAATCAAGCATTGATCAAGCTTTGCTAATGGCATTACCTGAATGGCCCCCAGTTTCAGAACAAGAAGTGAGCAAACTCATACATGCTTTAGCAGTAAATAAAGCACCTGGTGAGGATATGATTCCAGCAGAGGTATATAAGAACAACTCTGAATGGTGGGTTCCTATTTTAGCAAAGTTATTTTCCCACATAAACTCCACAACTACTTTTCCTGAGGGATGGAAGCAGAGTATAGTCTTTCCTACTTATAAGAAAGGAAACAAATCAGATCCTCAAAATTATTGACCTATCAATCTGTTGGACATTAGTTTTAAGATTTACGCTCACTTTCTTCTTCAACAGCTGACTAACTGGGTGAAGGGAAAAAATGTTCTTCATCAGGAACAAGCTGGATTTAGAAAAGGTTATAGCACAGTGGACCAGATTTTTGTCTTACATCACCTAATTCACAAATACACCAGAAGTTGCTCTAAATGACTTTATGCTGCATTTATTGACTTTTCTTCAGCTTTCGATACAATCAATAGGAATCGTTTGTGGAGTAAACTTGTGATGACTGATATTGATAAAAGACTGTTGTTCCTAATTCAGGAATTATAGACGAATACATCTATGAGGGTTAGAATCAGTACAGAAGGAAGGCTTACACAGGAAATCTGTACAACAAAAGGAGTTAGACAAGGGTGCTTATTAGCACCCCTCCTGTTTAATCTTTATATAAATGATATAGTAACCCAGTTAAATCTTCTTTATCATTTCCCTCCCTCAGTAGGAACTTGTAAAATAGCACTTTTAATATATGCTGATGACATCGTCCTGCTCTCAGTTAATAAAATCAGACTGAAGAGAAGTCTTAACAAAGTTTACAAGTACTGTTGCACAGAACTTAGAATCAACTATACTAAATCCAAGGTGATTATTTTTGGTAAATGCTCACTCAAGTTTAAATGGAGCTTGGGTGGTGACAATATAGAACAGGTCTCCTCCTTTAAATACTTGGGGATATATTTTGGTGAAAAAAATTCCTGGAAGACAAAATTACATAATATCAAAACAATAGTACAGAAGTCAGCCCATGCTACTTTGAAATGTTTCTGTTCTAAAGGGAGGAAACTGGTAGTACCAGCTTTAAAAGTATACCTAGAGAAAATAGTTGATCAAATGCAATATGGTATAGAGATCTGGGGGTAAATCATACGAACTTGAGTGACCTGGAAGTCTGTCAGAACAATTTCCTGACAGTACCATCAGGACTCCAGTGACATTCCTCAGAACAGAGTTAAGTGTAGCATCTGTAAAAGCGAGGGCTGAATTGGCTACCCTTATGTACTATAAGAGGGTCCTAGACATGACAGAAGATCATCTTCCCAAGCTGTGCTTAGCTGAGCAATGGAAGATAGGTGACTGGGCTAAAGTAGTCCAAGACCTATTAACATCTAAAACTCTCTCAACAGACATCTTTGTTTTTCATGGACTCAAAGCTAAACTGAGGGACTATATTTACAAACTGGATAATGAACAGGACCTAGGTTTAATCAAAAGCTCAAAGTTTTGACACTGGTATCATTTGATGAAAACCAATCATTTGAGAATTCAATACTTACATACACTCACATTTTCCTCTCTGAGAGCTGCAATCACAGAATTATGTTTTCAAACTATGCCAAAGTCTGTTCTAGTTGGTAGGTATAGAAATATTCCTAGACATTTAAGGGTCTGCATTTGTGGCATGGGTGAGGTAGAGAATATTATACATTACCTACTCTTTTGCCTTCTTTAGCAGAACCCCAGAAAGAGATTTCTGGGACTCACTTTGGCATCATTACAAGGTGAGACCCACTCATACAAAACTTTGTTGGCTGCGCTCAGATTGCGATTCACATGTCACATATAAAACAGCCTTATTTGCCAAAGCTGGCAAAAGTATTCGTGCCAGCTACCTGAAAGTGTTTGCTATAGATTGTGCTGGGGATTATTTGATTTAATATCTTATATTGATGTATATGCATGCATACATTTTTATACTAGTTTTACTGCTTCGAAGCTGAATTTGTAATGACTTTTAGTCAAATACAATAAAACCGACCAACTGACTGACTCCATTTGCACCTACAATATTTACACTGAAATCATTCAACTAATCACCTGTTTTAGCTTCTGTAGTACTCAACCTGGGTAAGCTAGCCCTTCAATATTGGCAGGGTTATACTAGATTTAAAAACAAAACACCATTTTTGTTTCCCAGCCAAAAAAATCCTCAAGTTGTTACTGCTAATTTTTTTCAACCTCAACATTCTGAGGTAGGTTGGGATTGCTTGGAAGAGGTAAAGGGAAAACATGAGAGTTAGCAACAGGGAGACCCCACAGATCCCCAAAGATTTAAAACCTGCCTTGTTTTACATATATGAAGCTAATTTTATGACTTTTTAAATTTAAATTTAAAAAAAGTTTAAACAACCAAAAAAGTGAATCCTGTGACTACTTGGCTAACCTGAAAAGTGCCCAGCTTGCCTTAGGTACAGCATTATCATAAGACACAATAACTTCATTGGCTTGTGTCAATTTAGACTTATACACCACCTACAAGTTTAACCAGGCAAAATGACCTTGCAAAACTTGGCTACACCTTCCATTTGGTCTACTATCATGCCCAGTATACAGAACTGCCTTTGAAAATGGTCTTTTAGTTCAAAACAGAAAAGCAAGCTTGTCAGCAAGCTTGTCAGTGCTTGCTCATTCCTACTGGCAGCCACTGCTTTGTGAGACAAAATTTGAAAACTCTATGGTTTGAGCAACTTACCTAAAGTAATGTTTCCTTCCATATATATTTACCTGTACCTAATGGCCATATTCTGAGATCTTCTCTTGTTCCCATAGCAAAAGAGGTGAAGCAGCTGGCAACTGGAGAGAGAGGACCTTTTTAGTGGTTGTTTTCCAAATATAGAATATCTTCTTCAGACACATTTACATCGTTATCTTGTTGGCACCATGTAGAGACCTTGTTATTTTCCTGGGCTGTGTAGTCCTCCAGTTTTTACAACATGTTAATGCTTTTTAGATACTTGCTGTGCTGGTGTTCTCCTCTATTGGTGTTAACTTGATTTTGGTTTGTAGCTGCTATTATTAGTTTTACATTTTCCATCACTTTTACTTTTATATTTGTGCACTTTATGCTTTCAGCATCTATTTGACGAACCACCCAGAGTGTTTCAGCAATTGGGCAGGATAAAAATGTGGTGAATAAAGGAAAAACAAAAACAAAAAACACACACACATGAGGGAACATTTCCAGTGAAATATTTACCATGCAAATAGACATTGCACATTTTCTCTTCTAATGTGCAACTTTGAAGCAAATTCAAAGAACCTAAATAACTTTATTGTGCTTTGAATAACATGGTTTGCAAAAAGGCCCATCATCTGGTTGTGCTTAAAATAACCCAAGCAATTTTGAAATGGAAGGGGAGAGACCAAACAAGGATTTTGTCATGCTTTCTAGAAGGTTGTTTATACACAGGACATCATAGTCCTTGTTCTGATTTGTTCAGCCCCATTTCACAACATCAACTGTATACTGAGTATGCCACAAAACCCCAATAAACAAAATTAGAATGGGCCAATCTGATGCTGTTTGTCATGTCTGTTTTCTCCAATCATGATGTATCACTTCAAGGGGTCCTGTCTAATGTTTTATAGGATAAGGAAGTGACTATGAGCATCTCCTTCTTTTGCTGGCCTTATCTTCTCCCCTGCTCCCATTCATCAGTATAATTTCTGGTGACCTAACAGGAATGATCTACTCTCTCGAAGGATTTGATAGTCTCCAAATGTTTTAATTCACTAAGAAATGAAATTTGTCTGTAGCTCAGTTCACCACCTTGTTTATTGTGGATGATCACATTATCAATTCTTCAGTACTTTGGAGATAAGATGTGATGAGATCAGGCTGATAAAAGAACGATGGCATGCCACCTAGTTGCCTTGGCAGCATGGTATATATTTCAGTTCTGCAGGTGTCTTGCTACTTTGGCAGCCTTTACTCACCACCCTGTGTGCTGCTGGCCTAACAGGAACAGTCTACTTCATCCATAGAATATAAATGCATCAACTTCAAATCCGTTTACTCAAGAGCAAGTGTCATGAAATGTAGTAGGTCTTACTACTGAGAAAATCTTCATAAAACTTCACTTCCAATTTCCAAGAGAAGGTATTGTACTGAATAATTCAAAGCACACTTTTTAGAAAGGAAGACACATTAAAGACAATAGGACATATGTTGGTTCAAGCATGTATCATAGCAGGATGCATGATATATTTCATTTACTTCTACCAGAATTGGCAGGAAAAAGAAGAAGCTCTTGGATCAGATTCTTACTAGTTTCCAACAGGAAGCCTTTTATTTATTTTCATATTACAAACTGCTGCATTATTTCAAGTTTCAGAGGTTCTAAAATGCATTCCAACCATATAGTCTCTCAAGTCTTAACCAGCATTTTTTTTAAAAAAGAAATCATTGTCATTGTCATGTCACTGATTATTTATATTTTTAGCAACTTTTTATATTAATTCTATCCAAGGGTGTAGGTCAGGATACATGGCTCTACTTCTGCCATTTTGATTTTGAAAATAGCACCATGAAGGAGGGGGAGGGGGGAGAGAGAGAGAGATTGGGTCAAAATCACCCAGAGAATTTCATGGCTTAGTGGGGACCTGAACTTTTTAGTGGGGTGTCTGTGTTGCTCCTTTATTGTCTTTTCTCATGTTGTTAAGCGGTTTACATGTTTTTCAAATACTGATATTTTAATATACTGGTTTATTCATTTTTTAATTTTAGGTTTTGTGAGAAGCACCTCATTTTCATGGTGTTGGTTGCCATGGATCCCATGTGTGAGAGATTAAATCCATACATCCATCTCAGACCAAACTCCATCCACTTTGCTACACTATCAATATTAGGATAAACTCTGTCAGTCAAAGAAAGATATCAGATACAGGTTGAACAATTTAGTGCAACTCACCCTTCCTCTCACAACTCAAATGAGATGACGTATGGTGGTGGAACAGGCACGTATATGCTGCTAATGTGTGTACAGTGTTTATGACAAGGGCCCTACATGGTACAGATGTAGGGTTATTCCTCATGATTGGGAAACAGAGACCAATCAGGTTTCCCAATCACTGGGAGAACCTACATGTGTACTATTTATCTATACATAGGGTCCTCTTTCATGGGTTCAGCAGTCCCTGTTCAGTGGCTGTAGACAAAAGTTTTCCTCTATCTGAGGAGGAATTCTGGACAAAGTTAATTGGCACAACACCATGCCCCTTGTAAGTTGGCCGTATGAAAAAAGGAAGGGATCTCCTGATATCTTTAATAGATGTGCAGAAAGTGGAATGTCAGAAGGTGTGACTTGTCATGCAGGGAACCATATAGAAGCCTTGTTATCTTTTTCATGTGGCCACCCTACCCCTACCCCAAATTACTTTTCTGGCTTCCCCCAGGTCCTGATTCATTCTTCAAGCTTCCTGTCTTATCTGCTTCTTTCTCTTGTTTCTCAGTCTGCCATCCTTGCCTGTAGCTTTTCCCCTTCATCTAACTACATACAGACATTTAAAGTGTTCCACAGAAGTTCTGACTCCAAAGGAAATGTACCAATTCATGCTGCTTAATCAGGGTGAAGAGAGTTTCTTGTCTTTTTTCCCTCCGATTGTTCTTTGTTCTTCCAGAGCTTGTTTTTTTAATTGTACTTTTGCTGTTCTAGAAGGTGTCCTTTGATGATGGAGTAAATTCTCTCCTGTGTTTTGGTTGGTCCCATCAAAATTCAACTCAAGGGAGGTCCAGGGCTGCTATCATATTTTGTTTCAAATATATTTTTAAGACACTGTATGATCCAAGTTAGGCCAGGGTTCCAAGGAATTTTAGGGGACATCGAAAGGATTGTGATGACAACACTAGCAATAATGTCCAGAAGTGGGAACAGAACAACCTCACTTGGACCCACATCAATACATGTTGTTTGGTGAGCTTTGCTAGAAGTAACATCTGCTTCTCACAACAGTGACTGTCTTTTTAGAAGCGTGTAGGTATTAGTAAATGACAATGATAAAATTTTGGGCTGACTTTTACCTGAAGTGAATTTTTGAGGCAACTTTGGAGGTTACTGCTTGGAAAAAGAACAAATGAGGAAACTTGAAGCAAGAACTACAAAGCATATTTATAAGATTAGCAAAATGTCTAAAAGCAGGACAGCACATCTTTATGGAAGGTATGTGACTGAAATGTCAATGTGCTGTTCTTTTATTTAGTGGACATTTTCAATTTTTTAATTTATATATTTAATTGTGAAATATTTATATTTTTCGTATATTTTGAACTGATGTATCAACATCCATCCATCCATCTGATGTAAAGAATATATATATAAAAAAATGAAAATTTGATACTGAGGACTCCTTCAGGTGGCCTATTCTAGAATGGGAAGTGGGCAAACATTCAGCACCAATTTTTCATTAGCTGCAAATTTGCTGTTGTAATTCATCATACAGGTAAATATGAATGGATCTGGACATCTCGTATCTGGCTTATATTTTCCCAGTCTTAGTAATGTGAGTGAGCCTGCCTGCCTGCCTGCCTGCCTGCCTGCCTATCTATCTATCTATCTATCTATCTATCTATCTATCTATCTATCTACTATCTATCTATCTCATCTATCTAATTTATTGCCTTTATAGGCCGTCTTTCCTGGTATGTCATTATGTCAGGGATTGGGAGAATGCAGCCTGTAGTTCCCCAAAACCCTCCACAAGTCCCCTGAAGCTCCCAAACTCCCTAATAAGAGGAAATGTTTAACCTTAAAACTGCATATGAACCCCCCAACTTTACAGAAAAAAAATTTAAAACAGCCTCTAGGAATTAGATGGGTAGGGGCTGCTCAGGTGGGGAAGAGGAGGAGATTGGACCTTGGCTCCCATGCAGTTGACTGCTTCTGATGTATGTCCAAAGAATAGATATCACATTATTAGTCCTTTGGGTTTTTCACCCAAACAGTTTTGGCAAATCTACTGTATATTTGTACTTTATTTCACATCTGAAGAACTTCAGTCCCACAAAGCATAATGTCCTTGCCCAGAAAATGTTGCTTGGTATCTTCTTTGTGGCCTGTCCAATGTTAGTTGAAGACCTTTTTAGTCTGCTTGGTATTAAACAATTGGGTATGCTCTTTTTAGATCTACACGTTGTTTTATTTTGCTTTTATTTTTCCTTTGAGTCTTATGTGGCAACATTTTTACATCTTTCTTCTGCCTTTATATTGATTTCATAAGGCTTTGTTTCTATCATTTTGTATGTTGTTTTTCTGTCAGAAATTGATGTTGTTACTCCACTGGAAAAACCCTATCCTGGGGTCTACAATTTGATATTAAATATGATTCCGTGTGCCTGAGAGGTCGCCCGGATGGGCACATAGGCAGCCACGGTCGAACGATCAAAAACCAGGTCAGGCCAGTAAAATCCCCAATCACGTAGCCCCAGGAGACCTCAAGAGGGGTAAACCCACAATAACCAAAGGGTCCTCCACCACTGAGGAGCCAACTTGAAAGGATTAGCATGTTTGCCCCAAGTTGAGCAAATATTCTATCAAGCGAGGACCATGTACATGAAGTCACACCACAACCAAACACAGCCAAAGATCCTGAGACTTTGGCAACACCTTGTAATCCCATCACACAAAGGAAGTTACCATTATGGAACTTCGCTCTCACTGCTGCACCCCTTGTTCTCCCCAGGAAAGGATTAGTCCTTCAGGTACTTTTCCCCTACAAATAGTCCCAGTTTTTGAGCATTTCTTGGATCACTCTTGGTCATTCCAGCAGATTGTTTCTCCATCCGTTGAGTAATCCCCTCAGTCCTCTCCGTGCTGAGCTCTACTTCTCCACTGTTTTTCCCAGACCAAGGACTCCAGGAAAAGGTGCAGTATTACCCCAACTACACCCCTTCAATATTCCTCTATCCAGTCTCCTCTCTTTTGCTTCTTAATAGCTCTTGAGTGAGTGTGTGAGTGAGGACATTGGTGCATGAGACTCTCTTTCCATAAAATCATTTATTGGACATTCTTGTTTGGTTTTTGGCTTGGCCTGACCCCGTAAAAACTGGGTAAAAAGACCCCGCTAGCTTGCCCTGCCTCTCGCATTGCTAGTGCTTGTGCTCTGGCATGTTTCCATTCCCCATCATATGGAGCGCATTGAGGTATCCCCCAAGAGACCCCAGAAATCAGGGTAACAATGTCCTATCAAGATAGTCAGTTATGCTACCTTGTTCAGAACAATAATATTATGGAATGGGTAGATGATTGAAAGAGAGAGAGAGAGAGAGAGAGAGAGAGAGAGAGAGAGACAGCATCTGAGAGGCTAACATGACTTGTGAGCTATGTGAGTCACAAACTACTATAATAAGTTCAAAAACTTTGATGGAAAGCAGTGGAAAACAAGTCAATCCTATGACAAGTTACCTGGGAGTTATTCTCCCTTAAACTGAGTAGATATGTATAAGGTTCTGCTGTTAAATGTCAAAATGGAACAATGGAAAATGGATTGTATCTGTCTTCCAGCTATTTATATTTTCATGACAGCACTTGATTAAAAGTGTTTGTGCCACTTAGCTAGGTTTTAGGTCATCAGCTGAAGAAAAGAATGTTCAATTAGGCATCTCTGTGGTCTCAACATATCTCTCATGTAAGGAAAGGCACACTATAACTCTTATACTATTAAGTGCCATTATCTTTTTCTTCATCTATATTTTTCTGAACCAAGTAGCTAAATGGATGTGAAGTATCACTCTTGATGGCAAACAGTAATGAGATATAGACAGGCCATATCCTCAATTTACAGAATGTGGGCTACTCCAAAACAACTTATTTATTTAAACAATAAATAAATGAAATAGATCACAGAATAAGTTGGGAATATTTATTAATCACTGAGGAACAAATATAGCTTCTTCTCTTCCACTAAAGTAATTAGCACATATTTCAAATGTCCAAACTGTTAAATATGGGAAATGGGTGGAGCCACTTGTTTCTACTCTGAGAAGATCTGATAGAATGAACAATGCATCTATTCACACAGACTTCAAAGCGTATCATGGAATATAGAAGAAATATCCCTAACCCATTCTTCACCACTTCACTAACTGCTCAATCCATTTCTAGAATGTGCCCAATAGTGCTAGAAGACAGTATTCTTTGGGTACTTCAGAAATGCTTCCACTCTAGTCAAGCATAGAGGGCATAATATTCACAAGATATTTGTTCACTGATTAATGAAAATTGTTGGTTTACCTACCAGTCAAGAAGCACCCAAGATGCACTGCAGCTGAAGCCAATGTTCTACTTTGTATATAGCAAAGATGCACAGAAGGCATCTTTGAGACAAGTCCTTATTTTGTGCCCATCTGGAAGAAGAATCCTTGGGTAGCCCCAGTTGGATGCTATCTGCCTGCCTGCCTGCCTGCCTGTTTTGCCCTTTTTCCTTCCTTCCTTCTTTTTCCCTTTCCCTTTCCCTTTCCCTTTCCCTTTCCCTTTCCCTTTCCCTTTTCTTTTCTTTTTTGAATAACCCACTAACCAGAGTCATTTGGGAGAAATGGATTCTGCTTTATAATCTAATATTCTCTTGTGGGTTTGGATACAAACAGAAAGTAAGCTCCGGAGTACTTTCACTTGGTAGGAGAGGAAAGTGCATAACACTATATTGCACATAGATTCAAATTATCAGTATAGATCTACAATGTGCTGGAAATTTACCTGAAAGGTTTCTGAAGGTCTACAGCTGACATGCCATTATAGTTTCACTTTTGTGTCCTTATAATGTAATAAAGCCACTTCCCTATATTATCTCTTTATTTATTTATATATGTGGATAGCTTTGATAGGACCTTGATGAGAGACCATTGTGTAGAGTCTTATCATAGCACTGCAGCCCTTCCTCATTAACATTAGTGGAACATGTGAGAGGAGTCATGGCAGGAAAATGATTCTGTTATGCAGAAGGTATAGCTTTTATGTTAGGTCTTCAAACTATTGGATGGGTAGATAATTTTTGTGTTATAAATGGAAGCAAATATACAGGGGAAAGGAAATCTTGGGTGATAAGAGTGGCACATTGTGAGTGAATAAGCTTGAGAGAGGGCAGCAGCATCTGAGAAATTAATAAGAATTTAATTGCCTTTCTCTAAGGCCACTCAATGATTTCTTAACACTTTCGCAAAGTCAACCCCATCTTGTCTAGCATGAAGGGCACTTGGGATCTCATCCACCTATCTTTGTGCATATATCAGGGGTTCTCTTACCAGTCCCTGAAACTAGACAATATTTACAGACAACACAAAGAGAGTCTTAAACTATGGTAGAATGGCATGTCAGCCTAGTGAATTTCAAGCAGCTTACTCCCATGTAGATGTGTACAGGATTGCAGTCTAACAGTGCAATATCAGCTCAGAAGTATGTCTAGTTTTTTGTTCTTCTCTTCTTTGACATATTTCTAGCCTCAAAATAGAATGCAATATTGTTGTTTGTTTTTGTGTGCCTTCAAGTCATTTCTGATTTATGACAACCCTAAGGTGAACCTATCAAAAGGCTTTCTGGGGCTAAGAATGTGTGATGTGCCCAAGGTCACTCAGTGGGTTTTGATGGTCAAGTAGAGAATTGAACCCTGGTCTCTAGGACTGTTGGCCAAGTCTCAAACCACAATTCCACACTGACTCTCTCAAATACAATATGATCCAAATTAGTGCCCCGTTTCTACCAAGATAAAGAAGACCACACAATAGCATAAAAGCAACAGATCTCCCTGATAATCACAGCAGTCTTTAGTATTTAGTGTCATGACAAATCCTGTAATGACAAATCATTCTTTCTCTGGACCTTGAAACAAACTTACCATTTCCCCCCTTAGCTTTTGTCTAATTTGAGAAACTGATAGTAAGAAGCATGTTTATTTTTGCAGAACTGGAATGATTGTGGCATCTTCTACACAGTTCTTTCTGTTTACGCCCCTTACTTTCCTGGATGGCTGCTATGCATTTATAGCCAAATGTGGCAGTATGGCATGCATATATATTAAATATGCAAGGGGAACCAATGCCATTTAAACACCATTCCTTGTCTCAAAGATGTTGTGTCATTTCTTAAAATGAAATCTAGAAACTGAGACCTAACTATCTGATTAATACACACCTGCCTTGGAAGCAAGAAGAGTACACATAACAATATACCAAGGTCACTAAAGACGAGTGTGTAAGTGGGAGAACAAGCTCATTCTAGTGCACGTAGATTGTATCTGAGCACCTGCTTTTGCTTTTGGGATCTCAGTATCCCTACTTATGGAGATCCTTCCTCTTGCTGCTAGATCCCTTTTACTCCTCCTGTTTGTACACTGAGAAAGTCAGGCAGTTCTTAAATTTAATTTCTTAAGCACTTGTTCTCATGCAAGACTGTTACATAAGGAGATGTACTTCTATACCTCAAGCTGTAAGCCAAGAGTGTTCTAATCATGACTTTTTAAAATGTTGCTAGACTGGGACCCATCAGCTCCAGCTGCCCAGTATAGCAAATAGTGACGTGAGGGATGAGAATTGCAGGCCAAGAATACTTTCCTGGATATAATCCCTATTTTTTTTCCTGTAAGCACTCTCTTTCTCTTTCTTTCTTTCTCTTTCATATGGAAGCCTCAAATAGCATCCTGATTTATTCTAACTTGACTTCCAGTTGGATCTTATAAATCTTACAATATTAAATCTGGACACACCATTTAGACAATAAGCCTTACAACATGTGATCTTTACTTTAACTCATGACCATGGAAAACTGCCTCCATTGCCCTGTGCTTGGCCCATGCCCCTCCCAATAAAAATATTTTCTCTCACCTGCATTATGAGTACATTAGTTTATCTGACTCATTTGAAGGCCTTCTAAATAAGGGACTAATCCATGTCTTCTGGTAATAAGATCCCTAAATAAGTGACCATCACTTATCTTCTTGAAAAAATTCTCATACATTAATCTTCTGTTGTATGAAACACTATATTTTTAGTCTGCTGAAAATGTTTTTGTCTGATCATTATAAGGTTATATGTAGGATCACTTATGGTTATTTTAGACTGTAGCAAAATTCTACATTCATAATTTTCAATGTCTGTTCAGCTTAATTGTGGTAATGTACTACTTTTTTTGTTAGCCTACATTCAAATCAAAGAGGATTTTCTTTATGCTGTATATATGGGATGTCCTTACAAAAAGTGCTGAACTTTGAAGATGAGAAACTCCTTTATCTGAGAAGGTTCTCTACATGAGCCAGAATGCTGAAAAGTCAGGATTCATAACTATATGGAGAGGCTCCATGCATAACAGGAAGTTATCTGCTGTATATTTTTATGATCAAAATGACAATGGAGGGGTTGGGGGTAGCATCCTTTCTTTCCCCACATATTTACGTCACCTCCAAAGGGAAGACTCAACAGAATTTATGTTAACTGGCCTTCTATAAGCACAAATGGAACTCTCAGATTGTTTTGGCTAAGTCTTGAAATGAAAAGCAGAAGGAAGATTTGCAATTTTATCATTAGCTGGATTAATGGGTTACATAACTGGGACCTTTTCCAACTGAGTTTCTGCTTAAATAGCCATAAATGAAATGTGTCTTTTCTAGCTTGTAATAAAATCCTCCCTACAATATTTGATTGAAAAGAAAGTATAACAAAAGCAAGCTGCCAAGATGGCTATGATCTACATAAATACAGGGATCTTAATGATGAAATTATCAATTTGACAGCTATATTATAAAAGAATGAATGAATGGGGGTCTCTTAAAAGATGCTTTTAATTTAGTTGAGAAGCAGATAGAGGATGAAGTCTTAAATGTCTACTATTAGATGATATTATCAGCCATGAAACCCTTGAGCTGACAAATTTAAATGTGAATGAATAAATACTCCTGGTTTATTTTTAAGCTGGGCCAACAGGGCCATTTCTAGCCAAGTGAGGCTCTGAATTGCACAAGTGCTTTTCCACTTTATTATCTATTACTGTTTGAAGGAATACTTGGATTGGGTCAAGTTAACTGTGCAAGTGAATGTGGAGCCAAAATGGAAGAACAGTGTATATGTGGTTAAACTGGCAAACATGTATGGAACTTCACAGTGCCTGCAAAAGTATGGAGAGCTCTTATTTAGTGAATCAAATTTACAAGCCTAATGCTAGCTTTGGTTATGACATTGTGTTAGTTGCTGAAATACCAAACCTATTATTTTGGACATCTGGACCAGTCCTCTCTGAACAGTGGGAGTAGGGTATTTGTGCATATATGCCTTCTGGTTGCCTTTTGACTCAGGATGACCGAATGAGTTTCACAGGGCATACTCATGTACTATGAGACATCCCAAAAATATTTTTTGAGTCTGTCAAAGTGAAGTGTGATTTTAAATTTAAATAATAAAGAAGTATGTATACCCCAGTCATCAGAATTCTTGGAAAGATGTTGCCCCCTTGGTAAACCCTGTCCTGGGGTCTACGACTTTGATATAAAATTATTCTAACCCACCACGGAGGTCACCCGGATGTGCACATAGGCAATAACGGCCGTACAATCGAACGCACCAGGTCAGACCAGTAAAATCCCCAGTCATGTAGCCTCAGGAGACCTCATGTTGTGATAACCCATGGTGGACAAAAGGTCCTTAACCTTTAAGGAGTCCACTTGAAGGGAGTAAAAGTGTTCCCAGAAAGTTGAGAGCTGGAAGCAATAAAACCTTATCAAATCAATCTCCAGAAACTCACACCACAGCCCCAAAGTGGAGGAAGATCCTGTTACTGGGATGACAACTTGTTATCTTCTGAGAAATACCAGGTGTGGAGTTGTTTTTCTTTTCTGTCCCTGTTTGTTTTCCCTGGGAGAGGATTTGCCTTCAAAGTAAATTTCTCCTACAAATAGTTGCCATTTTGGGGCTAGTTAGGCAAGAGGTGAGGCAAGGAGAAGAAGTATGATGCCTCCTGGTCATACCAACTGACCGGTTTCTCCCCTCCCAACAGCTGCGCGATCTCCTCAGCATCTCTTCGCTAAGCTGCTGTTCAATTGCTGCTTCCTGGACCAAGGACTTCAGGAAGAGGTGTAGTATCACCCGAGCTGCGAATCCCTCAACAATCCCTCTTATCTTATTTCCACTCTTTATTTCTTTTAGCCCTTGGATGCATGTGTGCGTGTTTGCATTAGTGCGTACTATTACTATTCAATAAAGTCATTCATTGAACCTTTTTGTGTGATTTCTTGAATCCCATAAACATTGGGTAAAAGATCCTTAATCACCTTGCCCTCTTTGCATTGCTAAAGCGGTGTTCATAGCTAATTTTCCCCACAAGTGATAATTTTGACAGGCATTGGGAATCCCCCTAAGGGGCCCCCAGCAAGCAGGGTAACAGTATATCAGGTCTGTTCATATATAGTAGCTATAATCTTCTGACCTAGCATGCAGAAGCTCCAAATGTGATACATTTGCTCAACGAATTTACCTCTGTTCTGAGCATCAGAATACCAAAGGGAGCACAACAGAAAGCCATCGCCTGGTGGTATCCAACAGGAATGGCTTTCCTGTTCCCTGCTATGCAAAGATGGAACTGGCTGTAAAAACAATCTATTCCCTTCATGTTTGATTCAGTTTGCTATGGACTTACATGTATAACCAAAAGTGCTATCTGGAAGAAAAGAATTTGACTTTATTTATAGGTTTGTCAACAATCCTCTATCTTTTTTATTAGAGGGAAAAATATGTCTTCAGGGATAGGAGGGGTTGTGCATAAGAACAGGGAACTCAACAGCAAGATTCAGCAATGAAATATGAGCAATGAGGAAAGAGTTATTTTGGATGAACACAATCTCTAGGTTTTTGTGGAAAGATAACTGTCAGACAGATCAGTTATAGTGACAGCAGCCCTTGTGAGTTATTTCCAGGGCTTATATAACTCTCAGTTTTTCACTTACGAAACAGATTTGGTGAGAGAGAGCAGGTTGAGGTACTTTCATCTCTCTCTCCCTAGAGTCTAGATGACTGAAGAATTACCCTTAACAAAGACTTGGAGTTCTTCCTAGCACTAAAAACAGTGGAATCTTACCAAATAGCACAATCTTATTTACGCTTGCCCAGAGCTACAGTAAGTCCTACTGTGCTCTGAGGGGCTTACTTCTAAGTAGGTGTGTTATACCATACTGAACTGAAGGATAATCCTTCTTATTCTTGAGTACATTTTCCTTTGGGTGTGGATGTGATTTACATTACAGAACACTGTATATGCCATATATTAGTATTAGTACTTTTCTACCCTATAATTTAAAGTGTGTTGTCTGTTCTAAACTAGTTACAGCTATACTATACAATGAAAGTGGTTTATCTGTTTGCCTGACTATTATGCTGCGCATATCCTTGTGGCAAATTGCAAACTCAAACTTGGGGTATCACCTAATGGAATCAAAATTAAGACCTCCCAACACCTCCCAACTTCAGATTTCTGTATTTTTTTGCTTTAACATGCATACTTCTGAATTAATTTATAGCAAATTTGATATTTATATGTAGGTTACTGTTCAAGTTCAGACTGATAGGAAACCATCTTTTTCAGAAAATTGCTGGGTCCAATTTGCATGGAAGATGGTTTGAAACAAGTTTTAACATGATAGGTGCTACTACTCAAACTATTGCTTCATTCAAATCACAAGTAAAATGATCAACATCAACTCAGATAATACCAGGTAAACTTACTAATAATTAGTGGCTTAAATCTTATTTGTTTGTTCCAACTAGAACTGATCATTTGAATAGGTTGTTTGATAGTGAGTCAACCCATAGGTAAATCTCATTAATTCAGTGGGTATACCCTGTTTGAGACTAATAATAGGGTTTAGAGTAATGGGTCATGTTTTTCCCCCTTAGTTCATTGAAAAAGAGGTGGGTTTCTTCCAGTATGTGTATGTCTGCCGCAGCTATGCTTAGTTCTCAGTAGACTGAGGACTTGGTTTTCAAATGATAACTGGGTTTTTGAAGTACATGGAATTATACAAGTTGCCTGTTCATGTTACTGCTTCAATGTGCCACAGGTAAGTGTGACAGAGGAAAGATAGGTCAACTTTTAAGACAATAATGATGTCCACATACCAGAGAATGACACACAGGTCCATGTTTATTAAAGTGCATTTTTGTACATGTATACTTGCCTATAATCTCAACAGCAAAATATTTTTCAGTTCTGGGGGTTGTGTATTCATCATTTAAGGGCTCAAGGGAGAGTGTTGTCTGCTGACTGTTACAAAAGACCCGAGACACAAAATTGGAGAGAAAATTTTGGTTTATTCTGGTTACAGCTGTTTAAGGGTTGGCATTTGGATGGGTCCAGATCCAGGCATCAGCCAACCCACCTGTTGACTGATGAGCCTGACTGTCCCATGTCAACCACCTAAAGTTGTGACAAGAAGCAAATGTACAAACATAACATAGCAAAGGGAGGGGAGGGAAGACACTAAGAACAAAGTGAAGAGCAGACTGAGGAGGGCCAGCTTAAATAGCCCCTTCCCCGACCAGAGGGAAAACTGCAAGAGCCTCTGGTCAGGGAAAGGAACAGCCAATGAGTTTAAACCGCAGTTTAAACTCACTGGCTGCCACAGATAAGCCCAGATGCCAAGCCAGCCCAAGGCATGCTGGGGATGAGGAAACAAACATAGCAACCATATGGCCAGCAGCCTCCCTGAAGGGCAATAAGGCCACCTGGTAAGTTGGGCAGCATCAATTGGGTCATCTTTGATAAATAAACTATTGACAATGAACAGGGATCAGGCAGATATTGTATACCCAGAAAAAGAAAAGGACTAGAGCTTTTAATATTATTATTGTTTGGACTAACACTATAACTTCTCAAATCATGAAGAAGATGTGGGATTTTGGGAGCTGTAGGAACTATTCCAAGCACTGGGTGCTCGTGTGTTGTCACGAGAATTCAGCCATTGCCAGAATGCAAGGAACATTTTTTTTTACCTGTTTCTTGTTATGGCTTTGAGTTCCTTGCAATATTTTCTTCTTATGTCTATTTACACACAGCACAGTGCTACTTTCCCCTGTGCTTCTGTAGCAGGCATTTAGAGACAAGGAGACCACAGAGTTGGAAAAAGAGTAAATTTATTATTACGCGCAGGCTAGTTGGCTGAGCTACTACACTTCCAATAACCAGCTTCCAATAACCAGTTTCCAATGTGACCACAGAATATAACGGCTACTGTGGAGTGGTTAAACCTGGAGATAGGATCTATGCCTTCCATTCCCTAAAGCAACATGTAGGGGGCAGAACATAGCATATTTGCATTGATGAGTCATTCACAGCCATGGCTTTTAAAGTAATCATTAACATCTCTTGAACAATACATTGATTGGTTTCTTCCTGGGAACGCTGTTGATGATACTTCTTCCTTTGACATCACTGGTATAAATCAATTCATTATATACAGAGAAAAGAGTAGTGAAGTTAAAACTGGAGACTTCTTACTCAGCTTCATATCAAAGTATACTGCAATGCATTGTGTCTGGCATATAAATGGTTTTGTTTTTACTAGCATTCATTAAGACTTATTAGTTGCATTACTCTTTCATTCTATGTATGTTTCCAATCCATCCAAACTCTCTTCATTCGAAGAGTGATAATTGTTCTATTGCAAATTAAGTGGATGATAAGATGACTCAGATTGTATGAACTCAGTTTGCCTATTGCTCGCTGCAGGGGTAAGATCACACAGAAGCAGTATATGCCCACATCATACCTAGATAGCCCTCCTCATTTGAAAAATGGCAATTAATGAAACAGTTCAGAACAAGCCATAGTAGGAGAAATCTATTCTTATGATATGGACAAATTATCTTTCATTCCTACACACATTCTTGACTGAAGTGTCATCTAAGCTACTAGAGCTAAATTTGAGGTATCTAGGGATAAAATGGTTTAAATTGTAAGTTAAGTGTAGGACATGATGGGATGACCAAATGATTTCATTGTAGGTGTGCCTGTAAAGCATGCTGAATAAAAGGACATATAGTTACAAAACAGCAATTTATAATCTGTGTTGGGAACCTGTTAATGAAGCATATAATGATTACTGACTTGAATAAATATGAAATATTTTATTCAGAATTTTGAGAAATATATGTCAAATTTTCACAATGAACTTTCATTCAAATGTGGGAAATAAAGTGCTTCTAAAACTATAGAAAAATACATTAAATGGAAGAATAATCATGAATGGTGCTGAAACGTGTAATTCATATTTAGCTTCATATAATTTTCATGTCTTCCTCTGTTTTCCTTTTTTTAGATTAGAATTGGAATGATCAATGCGTTAAACTGAAGGTATGGAAATAATCTTGTAATAACCACAACCATCACCACCACAACAACAATAACAACTTGCTTCATGAAACTAAAGACAGGTCAAGTCATCTATTAAAGTGCTTTCAATACAGTGGAAAGGTGCTGGCATCACATTACTTTTGTGTTCAAGTAATATGTAGATATATGTATACTAGACAGAGCCTGTGGATGTGATCAGTTGCAACATTTTGATTTAAGGGGAGTCAAGAAAGTTATATGCTATAGTGTTGCATTGCACATTATATGATAATAATAACTTGAGTGGCCTTCCTCCTTTTTCCTTCTGGCATCACACATTATTACTTTCTTGGTTGCTCTCCCTTCTGTTCCTTTCCCATCTAATCTAACAAAACACATTTCTGTTAGTAAAGAGACAAAAATCCTTAGGTCATGTTGTATCACATGAGCTGCACACTGCATGAACCAAGGTGTAACTGTGAATTCTTGTGTAATATAGTGGTTGGTTGGTTGGTCAATTTTTTGTTGAAACATAGATCTGGGGTTTCATAGCCCTTTTAGTTAAACTGCTATATCATCTGGTTCTGTACATTGCTTTTTAAAAGAAGTCTTCTAAAGGGAACAGATCTGGTCTGATCTTGAAAGCTAAGTAGGGTCAGCCCTGGTTAGTACTTGCCTGGGTGACCAGCAATGAACACCAGGTGCAGTAGGTTATATTTCAAAGGGAGGAACTGGCTAAACCACTTCTGGGTATTCCTTGCCTAAGAAAACTTTAAGAAATTCATGGGGTTACCACAAGTTGACAGGTGATTTGAAGATCCATACAAACACACATGGAGGAAAAAGCAGGATAGAATAATTAGAAAACAACACATCCGTTCATGCTGCAGCTGTTGAATTTTTGGCCTCAATAATGGTTCTTGAAGAACAGAGTGATGGGCCTGGTTGTGTTACCATGCTCACAATAGTATATCACTTCTTTCTCTCCTCCTGTCCATGATCCTTTTTCTTATACAGCTGTTGCTCTACCTCCAACTTTATTATCCTTCTGCCTCTTTTAAGCAATATGGTATATGCAACTAGATATACACAGCACAGTGATATAGTAAATTGCTTAACTTACAGCAAGATTCTTGATAAACATGTTTTCTCTAATCAAACCTCATACACCATTACTACGAGTAAAGAAGTGCATAAAATGGCACAGCTATTAGGATAATAGGATAAAGTCTTTTAGGATAATGATCCCCAATAAATACAACAACTTTCAAAAGAGAAGCCTCAGATTTCCAAAATTGATCATGCAGTGATCCAACACATTTAATTCTATCTATCTATCTATCTATCTATCTATCTATCTATCTATCTATCTATCCATCTATCACAACACACACACACACAGGTATATATATGTTTTTATATATATACATAAATAGCATATATATTTTACATAATATTGCATATATATTATACACACACACATATATACATATATTTGTATGTGTGTGTATATATATATATAAATATACATATATTTGTATATATATATAAATATATACATATGTATAAGTGCATATGTGTATATATATATATATATATATATATATATATAAATGTATATATAAACATGTGTGTGTGTGTGTGTGTGTGTATGTGTTTGCTTAGTTGACCTGATAAGCAGAGGGGGTTGTGGGGGGTTCTTTCTTGTACACATATGGCTGAAATGGTCAAAGTGTAGCCTGCTGACTTTAAGTTGTTCTCAGAGCCCACCCAGGACTGTCTCCAAATGCCCCTCACGGTTCCACTCATTGCACGACCCAGAAGCTTCTTAAGGATATGATTGATTTGCAATTTAGACATCATCCTCGCTGCTCTAGATTTGTTCTAGACCTAAAATGGTATTTGTTGCGATTCAGAAATATTTTGCAAAAATTTTGTAAAAAAAAAAAAAGGGGGAAAGATATTTTCTGCAAAAACAAAAATCAAACAAAAGTTTAACAAAAAAAAAAATCTTTGTGTAAAAAATGCTTTATGTCTGCAAAATGTATTGCCTTATGTGCAAAAAATGCCTACCAGAATCTTATATGACCTGTCATGTTATGTAAATTTACATATGCTTAGTTACATAGCAGAGGGAATAATATACCCCTTCACCAAATTGTGAAGGTGCTTAATGGAATGCTGGCAAGAACACGCAATGTGCACTGGGACTGATGCTGATCAGTGCACAATCCACATTAGTGTATGATGCATATTAGTGCCTGAGGCGCATTGGTGCATAAAGCACATCACTATACATTGGTGCATATTGTGCACTAATGTGCATCAGGCACTGATGTACACGGTGTACTGATGTGCATCACTCACCAATACACATCAAACCATTTGCTGGCTCTGCCATATAACAGCTTAACAGTAGACCTCTACTGAATACAGACATTGCACAACTAAACAGTTCTAATTTCTGCAGACATAAGTCTACTTACAAAGATGTAAGACCCCAGCAATATTCCCCCCCTCAACAAAACACTATTTGTTATTGAAGCACTTAAAAAAAAGTCCCAAAATGAGAAAAAAAATCACAGCGATTGACAGTTTTCTCAGTGGTGTGTCTCATTGTGTTGTGACTCACTTTCTCAATGAGCATGAGAAAATATATGAATATCCCTATGTTACTAGTACACCCTCACTGACATATTTTAGGAACCTGGTCCTGTTCCCCCCTCCCAACTCAATTTAACTATGGCCATTGTCTCATGATGGGGCTGTGCTGCTTTGGGGACAGGATGGCAGCTGTTGACTGGTTGTGATTCCACATGACATTGTTGCTGGCCCACTGCCATCCTGTCCCCAAGTGTCACGCTCGCTCAGTATTCCAAAAACAGAAAAAATCTATTTTGCACCTATGATTGCAAAGCACTCTCATATATATCATCATGCAGAAGGGCAGGAAAGTGTGATGGTAATGCTTCTTTTCATAGCACAGCATGGGAAATACCCAGCTGTTCTGCAGAAGGAAGGCCATTGCGCTCCCTTCCACAGGGAGCCAGTGAGGTGTGGAGGGGAACGTTTCTTTACACTCCCTTTCCTTCTGGGACTGCTGCAGAACAATAGACAAGGACGTCATCATGTGGAAATGGCCTACATCAAATGGTAATAGGAATTATGCGTATTGAGTTCCAGCAACTTCCCTGCTTATTTTGCTTTTTTGTACATTATGACATTACTGATCAGGAAAATAGTGTTGAAGATGTCTTCTAGATGGTGGAGATGCCTCATTAGGAGTGACACTATAATTATGGATCAGACTTCCCTTGATAACTTACATAGTTATAACCAGGAGTTGTGTCAGCATATGTAATTTCTCAGATTTTGAAAAGAAGGTATCCAGTGTATGATATAGTGCATAATATTTTTTCACTTGCTGTGCAATAGCAACCAGATAGTTCTAGGGCACAGCTCTAGCAACTGGTTGGCTATGGAGATTCCAGGTTCTATTGCATAGTTTGGAAAAAGGAATGACCTTTGTGTTCTGGGGGTCCAGCACACTGTGTAGGAATGATAGAAGTATCAAACAGGACCTTACCCATGGACTGCTGTTCCTTTCAGCTTTGCCTACCTCATACTTGATTTTCATGAATTTAATTAACTGATTTTATGCAAATCTGCCCACATCCATGGATTTGTATTGTCCTACATGATTTTCACTATTTTAAACTATCTCACTTTAACATGCAAAATTATTTAATCTGATTGCATTCTGTTTAAATGATTTTTACTATTTTAAATTGTCAACAAATAGCAGAAAATAAAACATAAAATTTTCTGAAAAACAGCAAAGAAAACATTAAGCAGCATCCCTCTTGCTAGACCCACTCAGCAACATATCCTCTGGTGAAAGTTAATGGAAATAGCTTCCCAACAAGATCAGGAGATCAGATCTACAGTTTGCCCACCCCCTGCAATCGGAAATATTGACAGTGTTTTATTTTCCATTTTATTGTAAGGATTATTGAGGTAATGTATGTGAAACATTTTAAACAATCAGAAGAAGAATACCAATGTTGAATGCCATGGTAGAATTTTTAGTGGTGGAAATAAGGAATGCAGCATAAGTCATCCATGTTCCTCTTCTCTCTTGCCACAAAGATGAGCCACAAATAGTCTACCTTCCCCCAGCTTTGGATCTGCCACCACATTTTACCTAAAATAATCTACAAAGCAAATATTAAGGTCTTCCTGCCTAGACAAACATCATTTGATACAATATCCTTTAGAATGGAAGTCAACAGAAGGGAATAGAATTCAGTAGGGAGGAGAAGCTCTAGGGAGTCATCCACCATGATAAATTGCTATTGAAATGTTGCCTGAGGCAAAAGTTTCAGGAAATGTGGAGGGTTTCATTCAGTTGAAACATCTCTTAGAAGTTTTGAAGCAAAGTTATAGGTGTCTCAGGGGCTTTAACACAATTCTACGCAGAGTAATCTCAGATTGATCATCATGAAAGACCACTCATTCTCTCTACCTACTCAGTGGACAGACACTACTGAATGGTTCATAATTGGGCAGTTTTTGATATGAGAATCCATTCAGTGTCCTTAGACTCTGAAATAAAAATGAAAGAGGAAATTCTTCTGCAGTCAGTGTTTGGGCAACCATGTCATAATAGAGATTCACTGAGGTTGGCTTCAATTAGGTATAGTCTCCATACTAGCAATTGGAAAGCAATAGATATCTATTCCTGCCAAAATGCTATTCAGAGCTAGTGAGGTGTAAAGTTCTAGAACAACCTAGAACTTGGGGGGCATTTTATGTTCTGTGGGGTAATGGTGTGCAAACCTAGCTTGTTGTGCTGCAAGTAAAGAGGAACTGCTCACATAAGGGGGATAAACTGTTTATTATTGTAATAAAATCCAGTGGAGGTCTGAAACCTCTAAATGGATAAACCTCTTTCTCATGCTGCCTTTGGAGGGAAGATTACTGCTTCTGCTAATCTTAATTCTTCATTTGCCACAGTACTGTTACATGTACTTTACCTCAAAACATCTGCATGGAGCATCAAAAAGGAGCTTTGCAGATGGTTGAATAAGGGTGCACTGAGCTTGCTGTTCCTCTACCCAAGGGATATGCTAATTCAGTATGTATTGATATTAAATGATTTACTTGTGAGACCTATACATTCAGCCTTTAAACCTAAAAACCCCCTCTCTGCCCCCTACAGCAACAAATCAAGTGACAATTGGGCTCCCATAGGTCCTAGCTTCTTTCATCAGCTCCTGAAGTATGGGTTGATTAAGTATCTGACTAGCCTACAGCAATATTTTTCTTTTTAATGCAAATTTCCTGTTGTGGAATGTTTGAATTAAATGCTTTCAGGCCATTCTGAGAAAGCTACCTGTTCATGTAAATATATTTGAGTAAAACAAGGTGGTTTAAATTTAAATTCTGCCTAGGATGAACAGAGTTTTCAAGGCAAATAAACATATCCTTAAGTCCTAGGTAAATGGATTTTGCAACATAAACAGAGACTCTCGAAAGACAGAGAGACATGAAGATATTTATGAAAACAGAATAAGGACAATATTTAATACTAGAAAGCTAAAATAAGCAGAATATGTGTGATTTTTCTCCCCACACATCCTAATACTCTGCTCAAGAAATCCTACAGATAAAGTCTGTACTGATATTCTTCTTAGTGCCAACAAAAGCTGATGATATTTTGTTCATCTACTGCTCTGGGGAAAAAAGCTAAAACTTTCTCTTCTCTGATGCTCCCCCAAGCATTAATTTGCTTCTTTGACTGATTTTCTTAAGCTTATAATTGGGCCATCCACAGGAGCTAATCAGCTATCATGGAAATCCAGGCAATATGAAGATCCAAGAGACAAGTTCATGGCTCAGATGAACATATTAAAAAAAAAAAAAAACCTCTTTGCATTTAAAAAAAAAAACACAGTAAAGCCAGCAATTAAAATTATCACAGCCATTTAAGTTATCCTTTTCAAAGAGCAGAAGATCCTTTGCCTAGGCAAAGAAAGAAATTCAACCCTCAACAACTCAGCAAAGCAGGAGAAAAGCAAGTTTAATCCATGGGTGATCTTTAGGAGGCACTGCTGTACTGTTAAGAAAGGGATTTTCATCTGCATAAATGCAGCAGCCTTCAACTACAAGAATTAGTTGTTCCTACTTCTGGTAATACTGTCTTTCCAGAACTGACATTCCTTTCCCTAACATTACAGAAGATGTAGCAGTTCAGCTTTATTCTGGATGGTGTTGGCATCCTCCAAAACATGCATGTTTAAATCTTTAAATTTCAACCAGCTTGTATGCAGTTAGAGATAGCTCGAGAGACACAGATTTGCCATTGTTATCTGCAACTACCTCCTCTTCCACCACCACCCATTATTTTGGGAGGAACAGTTAATGGTGAAGTTAGATTTCCAAGTAGCACAGTGGTTAGCAAATGAATCCAGTGGAAGCTGTTGAGTCCAATATCAATAGAGTAGTAAATCCACTCCATTATTTAGTTTTAAGCCCAAGGAAGCTATCCAAGGTGCAGAACTTATGGGAGAGGGCAGGATTTAGCACTTTGGACAGCTTCTTTAATATTTAAAATAAAATTTTAAGTGGATTTACCATCCTACTGATTTTAGACCCAATAGCTTCAAATGAACAAAAGAAATTCATTGGTAGAATGGGTAGCATTTTCCAGTTCTTTTTGAAAGCTACTGTTCAAGTGCATTGAAGGCATTGTAAAAGGCCTTTTGAATGTACTTTTCAAGTTTTATGCCAATTTCTTATCATATTTGAGCCCCCTCTCACAAAATTCCCCAGAAAGTAACAACAACAACAACAACATCATCAACAATAACAACACAAGTAGTACAGAAAATAACCCATCAATGGCACTGTCTTTCCACAGTGGTGGGATTGGATGCTTCTCTAAGGCAAGAGGCTGTGCTGATGGCAACAGTGTTGCTGGTAGGTTCTCCCAGATCAGACAGGTTTTTGCTGAGAAGCCAGATTAAATGTGCCAAACAGCTACTGGGCAGCTGCAGAAATGTGTGTGTGGTAGTGGTGACACTGCTGGTAGTGGTGACATTGCTGCAGGATCTCTTTGAGGCAATGACAGTGGCACCATAGCTAATGGTTGTTCAAACTGTGCAAAGGGACGCATAGTAAACCTTTTGAATATATGTTACCATGAAAACCTTATGATGAAGCAATCTAAATGAAACAAAATATGGTGCCAGAAGATGAGACTCCGAGGTCAGATGGCAGATATGGGTACAGTAGAAGACACCTACAAGCAGCGTTGTAGTTAATGACACAACTGGATTCAAGCCAAAAGGACACTCAGCAGTTGACATACTCAGAAATGAAAGAAAAGTCTGAAGCTGCACAACACATATTGTAGGAACACTGAATGTAAGCTGCATGAATCAGAGGAAGCTAAACTTAGTAAAACAAGAAATGGAATGCATAAACCTTACAATACTTTGTGTAAGCAAGGAATGGGGCATTCTGAGTCAGGTCATTATAGCATTTTTCTAATCAGAAAATGAAAATCTAAAAAGAAATGAAGTGGCATTTATAGTAAGGAGAGATGTAGCAAAAGCAGTCAAAGGATACAAAGCAAATTGTACCCAATCATATCAATAAAACTTCAGGGAAAATCCATCAATATAAACATAATTCAAGTTTATACTCCAACTACAGAAATGAAAGAAGAAAATAGTAAATGATTCTGTGCTGAATTCCAGGGAGAATTGATCACACACAAAACCAGGGCTTTTTGTTAATCGCAGGCGATTTGAATGTTTTTTCCCAGAAGGATACAAGCACTCAACCTGGTGGTTGGGGAGCAGGGGAGGAAGCAGGAGAAATGAGGCACATAATAGGTAGAGAGATGGTACAGGAATACCTGGCCACACTGGATGAATTCAAATCTCCAGGGCCAGATGAATTGCATCCTAGGATATTAAAAGAGCTGGCAGAGGTCATTTCGGAACCGCTTGCTATAATTTTTGAGAAATCTTGGAGGACAGGAGAAGTTCCAGCAGACTGGAAGAGAGCAAATGTTATCCCCATCTTCAAGAAGGGAAAAAAAGAGGACCCAAATAATTATCGCCCAGTCAGCCTGACATCAGTACCCGGAAAGATCCTGGAGCAGATCATTAAGCAGTCAGTTTCTAATCATTTAGAAAGCAATGCGGTAATCACAAGAAGTCAACATGGATTTCTCAAAAATAAGTCATGCCAGACTAATCTTATCTCTTTTTATGAGAGAGTTACTAGCTTGATAGATGAAGGGAATGCTGTGGATGTAGCATTTCAGTAAGGCCTTTGACAAAGTTCCCCATGACATTCTTTCAACGAAGCTAGTAAAATGTGGGCTGGACAGGGCTACTGTTAGTTGGATTTGTAATTGGTTGACCGACCGAACCCAAAGGGTGATCACCAATGGCTGCTTTTCATCCTGGAGAGAAGTGACTAGCGGGGTGCCACAGGGTTCTGTCCTGGGCCCAGTGCTGTTCAATATTTTTATCAATGACTTGGATGAAGGAATAGAGGGCATACTCATCAAATTTGCAGATGATACCAAATTGGGAGGGGTTGCTAATAGCCAGAGGACAGGATCAAAATTCAAAATGACCTGGATAGATTGGAGAGCTGGGCCAGGGCGAACAAAATGAAATTCAACAGAGAGAAGTGTAAGGTCCTACACTTAGGTAGAAAGAATGGAATACAGAAATATAGGATGAGGGACACATGGCTGGATAGCAGTATGTGTGAAAGGGATCTAGGAGTCTTCATAGATCACAGGCTGAACATGAGTCAGCAGTGTGATGTGGCAGCCAAGAAAGCCAATGCAATTCTTGGCTGCATCAATAGGAGTATGGTGTCTAGATCGAGGGAGGTACTGGTACCACTCTATTCTGCTTTGGTTAGACCCCATCGTGAATACTGTGTCCAGTTCTGGGCACCCCAATTCAAGAAGGATATTGACAAGCTGGAGCAAGTGCAGAGGAGGGCGATCAAAATGGTGAGAGGCCTGGAAGCCATGCCCTATGAGGACAGACTTAGAGAGCTGGGTATGTTTAGTCTACAGAAGAGAAGGTTAAGAGGGGACATGATAGCCATTTTTAAATATTTGAAGAGATGCCACGTAGAGGAGGGAGAGGGCTTGTTTTCTGCTGCTCCAGAGACCAGGACAAGGAGCAATGGATTCAAGCTGCAGGAAAGGAGATTCCACCTGAACCTCAGGAAGAACTTCCTGACAGTCGGGGCTGTCCAGCAGTGGAATCTGCTGCCTCGGAGTGTAGTGGAGTCTCCTTCCTTGGAGGTTTTTAAGCAGAGGTTTGATGGTCATCTGTCGGGAGTGCTTTGAGGGTGTTCCTGCATGGCAGGGGGTTGACTGGATGGCCCCTGTGGTCTCTTCCAACTCTACATTTCTATGATTCTATGAATGCAAAAGAAGGAAACAGAGCAGATTCAAAGACTGTAGGAAAATTTGGCCTAGGATCAAGAGATGTATCAGGGCAGTGACTGACTGAATATTGCAAAGAAAAGAGTTTGTTCATCACAAACACATTCTTCTAACAACCAAAGAGGCTATGTGGACATCACCTGATGGCTAATATAGAAATCTAATAGACTATGTAATCAGAAGGAGAAGATGGAGAAGCTCCATTCTCTGTGCCAAAAGAAGACCAGGAGCAGATTGTGGCATAGACCATGAACTACTAACATCAAAAATTAGAGTAAAGCTAAAGAAGAACACTAAGCCAACTATTGTGCCCACATACAACCTGAAGATCATCCTTATAGAATTTAAAGATAATGTAAAAAAAAAAGAGTTGCATTATTAAACTTAATTGATTGGGAGCCAGACGAACCCTGGACTGAAGTCAAGGGCTTTGTCCAGGAAGGGATGTGAAAAGATACTATCTTCCAAAAAAAGAAAAAGAAAAACCTCAAAGTATGACAGATGACATCCTTCAGTTAAGGAAAGACAATAAGCAGAAGTAAAAGGTGACAGAAATAGAGTCAGAACCTTGAATGCAACTGTTCAGCAACTTGTATGCAAGGATAAGGAGAACTGCTATAATAATCAATGCAGAGAAACAGAGGGTGGCAACAAAAAAGGAAGAATAAGGACCTTCTTCCACAAGATCTGAAAAACCAAAGAGAAATTTAAACCAAGAGTGAGGATGTTCTATCACCAGCAGGGGAACATATTACATGACCAAGTAGAAATAAATAGACAGTGGAAACTATACACAGAAGAACTATATAAAAGAGTTGAAAGGTTAACAGATTCATTCAAGGAAAATCCATATGAAGACAAATTTCCAATTTTAGAAAGGGAAGTGGAAGCTGAATTCAAGGCACTTGAGAAAAATAAATCACCAGGAACAGATGGTATCCCAATAGAGCTGATTCAGGTTACAGAAACAAAAACTACTCTAGTTCTAATTAAAGTATGTCAACAAATACAGAAAACAAAACAAAAAAAGATCCACAAGTTAGAAACACTCAATATACATTCCAGTTCCCAAGAAACACTGGTGACTACAATAACCACAGGGCCATTGCATTAATTTCCCATACAGGAAAGGAAGAGGTACTCGGGGTCATATTGCATACATACATTGGAGAATGGAAGACACTAGAGAATTTTAGAGTAAAATCAGCCTGTGCTTAAATAGAGGAAAGAACATCAAGAGTTTAGGATATGAGTTGACACCATGCTATCTGGAGAAAATAGCAACGACTTGGAAGGATTTCTGAAGAAAGTCAAGGATGAAAGTACAAAGACACTGAACCTTAAGAAATCAAAAATCATAACCACGATGATCTATATAAGATTAGGACAGATGATGAAGTCACTGAAATAATTAAATATTTTCCATAACTTAGTCATTTATCAGAATGTACTCAAGAAAAAACTAGAGGAGGAGGACTTGAAAAGGAAGCTATGAAGGAACTAGACAAGATCCTGCAATGTAAAGATAAATAGTTGAATACTATGTATGTTTGTGAAAGTGAAGTTGGACAGTGAAGAAAACTCATAGGAAGAAAATCAATTCATTTGGAATGTGGTACTGGTGAAGAGTTCTGTGGATACCGTGCACTGCTAGAAAGACAAATGAATAGCGTAAAACAACCCTTCTCCCTAGAAGGCAAGACTGTCACACTTTGCACATGTAATGGGATATGTTTACCAAGCATTATTGTCTTTTCTATTAAGTCATGAAGACAATGATGCTTGGTAAGGAAGAAGGCAGTAGGAGAAGAGGAAGCCTACATTACAGATGGATAGACTCAATCAAAGAAGCCATGGCTCTGAGTCTTCAAGACCTGAGCAGGGCTGATGATGATAGGATGACTTTGAGGTCTATCACCTATAGAGTTGCTGTAAGTCAAAGTCAACTTGATCCCAGTTAGCAACAGCAGTAAATAATTTAATGAGCTTTTTTCCCCCAACACTGCGATGCATGATCATAATATGGTCTTGTTCAAACACTATCAGGCGTAATGGAAGTGAACCAATGAATTGTTTTTGTAATTTTCCAAATTCTGTTCATCACATCTCCTTCAGGGCCACTGGTCCCTGGTCCCAGGATAAGATGCATGATCAAGTCTCCCAGGAGAATGGTAGTCCTAGCAAGCAGCATAAGAGAGGAAAACTAACAAATCACCACACAAATTTCTTTGCAAAGTTAGCAAGGTCCTCTCTCTCTCTCTCTCTCTCTCTCTCTCTGTGTGTGTTTTCAAGTTTCCTGTCAACTTATGGTGACCCTATGATTTTCATGGGATGAGGTGATTTTGCCAGATTCCTTGTCTAAAATATAGCCTACAGCACCGGATTTTCATTGGTGGTTTCCCAACTAAGGCCATTTCCGCACTACACTTTTATAGCCGGGAGGCTCCTCCCTAAACTGCAAACCCCAGGATTCCACAGGATATTGAAAGTGGAATAATCATGTTGTAAGAGTGTAGTGTGGAAATGGCCTAAGTACTAACCAAGGCTGACCCTGCTCTGCTTCCAAGATCAGTGGTGATCAGGTGCCTTTAGGGTATTTAGGGAATCATCCTTTCTTTTGTCTTCCCTGTTCTTCTTTCACCATCTTAGAGAAAATAAGTCACATCCATTTTATCTTTTCTCCTATTCTTTTCTTTGCTGCTTTGGATATCCCTGCCCACAGCAATGGAAGCTTTTGGATAGTGACCTTCCATATGTTAACGACTAGGATGTTCCTCACATGATTGTCCTAGGCTGATATCCTGAATTATGCTCTGCCTACACAGGTCTATGCCACAACCCTGGGTATATCTAAGCAGAGTTCTAAGGCTTCCTCAGCTGGTAGCTTCTTCCATGGTTGGTTTTTCATTGTAACATTAAAGACAAAAAGATGGGGAAATGGAGAGAGAAAAGACCTACAAAAAGATTGCCTCTATCCCAGTGGTGAGGAAGATGCGGACATCCAAATGTTGATGGACTGCAATTTCCATCAACTCTAGCCAGAATGTTTAATGGTATGGGATTGTGGAATTTCTCTGTTCTTTTTCTCTCCTCTTTCTGTTCTCTATTCTTTCACTGTCAGGTCCCTCAGATACACAGACCTTCCATAACTTTGGGCCCTGAGCATTCCCCCTGCATCAGGCCTACCTGGTGCCCTCTGGAAGCTGTGGACTATGATTCCTATAGCCATACTCTCTGGAGATTATAGGTTTTGTAGTTTAAAACCTCTGGAAGTTGCCATGTTCCCCACCACAACGTATTTCATGGATTCCCCCTGTGGTGCACTTCCTTAACAGCATTGACAAAGAGAAAACGAGTCAGGAAGAGATATGGTACTGTCCCAGTGAGTGTGTCCTTCCCTCTCATGTCTCTCCATACACATATATCCCTACCATTTCTCAGCTAGTTCTGGCATTCTTAGGCCCTTTTCACATGCCAGTCCTGTTGCAAAATGGCCTCGGGAGCATCAGGCGATTGCAAGGACCGTTCCACATGACATCCTCGCAATCGTGTGACACTCCCGAGGCCATTAGGTGATGATCGTGCATTATATCATTTTTGGCTTGTTGCCAAAAAAGATATGTGATCACGTGTCCCTCCCATGCCCCAATGCACTTACTTTGTGTGTGGAGGCTCCGGACGCATGGCCATCGTGCTTCCTTCCCAGTGCAGCCTGGGAAAGTACCCAGCTGTGCTGCTGAAGGAAGGGGCAGAGCGCTCATGCTTCCTTCCAGCCAGCACAGAGCCGGTGTGGAGGGGAAGCAGAAGGGACATGATTCCCTCCTGGATGAGGCTTTTTGCGCGATCCCTGCATGACACCAGCAGCACTAGGTAAGGTGTGAAAAGAGCCTAAGATGAGAATCATCTCGTCCCTAAAACAATGCCAGCCTCTGCTATGATTAAATCACATTGATATTACAATTTAATGAGGTATGACCCCTTTTGTAGTATAACTGTAACTTTTGGTTTGTTTTGTAGTTATGAGCTATTGCTTCACTGAATGGTGAAGGGGGAAGATCATGTGGTTTAAGCATTGGCTTATGCTGTGTCTCATCTTTCAGCATTATTCTCTCTTGTGGGTTTGAGAAGATGACAAGATGGATAGAAGGAGAGCATGTTTTATACTAGAATCAAGTAGCTTGTAGAATTCATTTCCTAAAAAGTGACTGAAAGAGCCAGTGTTATCTACACAGCCAATCTGGTATAGTCATGTGAATGTTGTGTTACCCTGTTTACTGGGGGTCCCAGGAGGGACACCTATATGCGCTCTCAATTAACTAAGTTTGGGGAAATTAGCTAAGAGCACAAGCTAGCAATACGAGAGGCAGGGCAAAGCAGCGGAATCTTTTACCCAAAGTCTACGGGGTCAGGCCGAGCCAAGGAGCACACCAAAGTTTAAGAATAATTGTAATATTTATTAAATACAGACAAACAGTGTATGCAACACACACATTCAGATAACTATAGAAAATAAAGGTGGGAGAAGTATAGAGGGATTTTTGAGAGAGATTGTTGAATTGGGTGATACGACACTTGTCCTGAAGCCCAGATGGATCACTGCGAAGGTCTGAAGTTGTGCAATCTCAGCCAATATGACTGAGGGGGCTCACCAAGCAGAGTGGCAGCAAGAAGGGATGGAACTCAGGAGCGATCTGAGGAAGGTCTTGGAATTGGGGGGTTTTATAGGGAGAAATGTAACTGCAGGCTATTCCGTACTAGGGGAAAACAATGAGTTTCGGGCATGATACAAAGCTTTGGAAAGGTCAAAATTTAGCATGATTGAGTTAAGTCCGAATTGACAAAGAGGTAGACAGTATGCAAATGCTCAGTGCTTGACATTTGAGTATTCAGCTTGCCAAGTTGCCTGCTCGGGGCAGGGAATTCTTTGTAAACAGCGTACATACATAATGAGGGTGTTTGCAGAGAGGTCTCCTAAAGCAGCGATCTGGCTATTTCTGGCATGCCTGTATTGTGTTGGAATATTGCAGCATTTAGTGGCCGAGCCTAGTTCTGTGCTTGTCTGGGGGCCTCATAAACACTTGGAGGGGGTGGTAGAAGAGAGCCAAATAATTGATATCAAAATGATATCTAGCATCCCCAAATCCAGGCTAGCAAATGCAGCAACAGTTGGAGTGGGACTCCAGGAGATGAGGGTTTGAATCCCTCCTCAGTCATGGAAATTCATTTGGTGACCTTTAGCAAGTGTTAGGCCATTTTTGCCCTGCACTGTAATACTGCTATTATTCCACTTTCAACATCCTGTGGAATTCTGGGGTCTGTAGTTTACTGGGGCCAAAGATCTCTCTGGCTGAGAATTCTCCCTCTCCCTCCCTAAACTGCAAACCCCAGGATTCCATAGAATGTTTAAAGTGGAATAATAGCACTATAATAGTGTAGTGTGGAAATGGCCTTTCTCTCTCAGCCTTAGAAGAAAGCAATGGCAATCCTCGTCTGAATAAATCTTACCTATAAAACCTGAGATAGGGTTGCAATAAATTAACTTGAACATACAAAACAGCAACAAATTAATAGTACTTACAACAGGGAAGTAAAGTGTTACTTTTAAGAATGTAATATAACAGTAACTGCTACTATTATAGCTTGGAACCTTAGTATTAAAAAAACTAAATGCTTTTCAATTAACTTGCAAAGCTCTCAAAGAAACATTGTCCACGCAGGTGCTGCAATGGAGAAAGAGAGAGAGGGGGAGAGAGAGAAAGATGAGTTTCTGTGTATATTTTTTTTTAAAAAAAAACAATGACAGAGTGGCCATGCAAAGGATGGAGAAGTGTGTTTGTGTGTGTGCATGCACACACGGGCATGCCTTTGCTATAGTTCTTTGTTCAGGATAGTTCAAGGCTCTATGAAAAATTTCATGGCATGGCTAAGGGTACGAATCAAATCCAGTGTGAATCTGGCTGTGGGAATGGACTATGGGATTAATCTATTGGATGTAGTGATACAGGGGATTATGTGATGAGTTTAGGCATTAGCATATGTGCAGGATGTAGACTGTCCAATGCAAGACTTTTTTTTTTTTAATGGCAACATATGTTAAAATTGTGAGGTAGTGTTCCTTCCCTGCTGATGGCTCAAATTAATCTCTGACCTGATAATGTGAGTTGCCATGATATTTCATTAGGGATGTGTGAGTCTCGGCTGCTTTGCTTTTTACAAATGAAAGAATTTTATATCTATTTTTATTGCAGGATGCAGAGAGGATGGGCCAAGAAAATATTGGCAATGTATTTGTCAATCTGCTAATGAGAGCTGTATATTGAAATAAATTCTAATTGTACTGGCAAAATGATTTGCAGTAACTGGCTTTTTGCACCAAATGTACATTAAGAAAAAACAGATTATTTGCACATTATGGATAACAGAATGGATCTGTACAAGTTATAATTGCAGTCAGTATGGCCTTATGTTATGTCACATAAGTTGTGAAGGTATGTTTTCAGAAAACAGCCCCAGAATGGAAGAATTATTCTGTTTCAACTTTATAGAATATGCCCAGAATATGAATATGTGTTCAGAAACACATTCTGACACACTAGTCTGTGATTTAAAAAAATAAAATAAATCAAAACATGCAAAGCTAACATTTAAAAGTGGATTTAATTATTTCCAATTTAGGTATTTCTAAATCTGTTTTCTGTCCAAATATCCTTTTATAAATACATTTGGATATGCTTTTTTTTTTTTTCAGGCTCAAAACCCAGTAGATAACTAAGGATTAAACTATATGATATGCTTCACATGTATGCAGAAGTGCTCCCTCAAATGGTGAAAGACTTAGTTACTCTTAGGCCCTTTTCGCAGCACCGGCACTCGCGTGACGGAGGAGGGCAGCTCACGCAAGAAGCCTTCTCCGGGAGGCTGCTGCTTCCCCCTCCTTCCTTACACAGGTGAAGGAACGAGCGGGGAAGCGGCAGCCTCCCGGAGGCGGCGGCGGCTCACGTGTCCGTCCATCCCCCCCGCGCGCACGAGAAAGGAGCCTGTCCCGTCCATCCCCCCCACGCGCGTGAGAAAGGAGCCTGTCCCGTCCGCCCCCCCGCGCACGCAAAGCAGGACGTGTCGCGTCCGTCGCGCTAGCGCCCCACCCCGTCCCTTCCTTCCGCAGGGGCGGAGGGAAGGAAGCGCAACCCGACCGGCTCCCCGACGCTCCGCACAAGAGGTAAGTGCGCGCGGGCGCTGGGAGCGTTGCGCGAGTATGGGTGATTTTCGCTTCGAAGCGAAAATCAAAAAACCCACGCTCGCGCCGCTTCAGCCCCGTGAGCCTGGCGGAAGTGGGAGTGCATCGTGCGGAGTGACGCTCCCACTCCCACGAGGCTCACGGGGCTGTCACGTGAGAAAAGGCCCTACGAAAAGGCCCTTAGTGTCTGACAGTTTGCACTGGAATTCACAAAGATCAGATAACTCTAGCATCTCTGTTTTTCCTTATTGGCTTGAGACCCAGGAGCTGAAAAAACAATAGGAAACGAGTTTACACATTGCAAATTATATGTACACGTATGCATGCTCACCAATATCAAGTGATTAAGAATGTCAGAAATCTTTGTGATTTTCTTCCCTAAAGACAAAAAAAATGCATTTTAACTTTTTATGGGTAAGTGAATAATCAAACTGAATATTTGCAGGTATTTTTGCTTCATGATAGTTATCAGGCATTAATGGATCAGAGAAGAAAGATGTCTAATAACTCAAAAAATGCATGATAGCTTGCATGGAATGGTTTGAACAGTCAAACTAAGGGGAATATGTTTCTCTTTATCTTTTTTTTCTTTTATTCCCTTTTATGTTTGCTACATAATCAACACTTTCATGTATCTTATTTGGCTCCAAAGCCAATATTGACAACAATTGCATATCTAATTATTTCTCTCAGACTTGATCTGGTTTCATTGTGGATACCATGGGGGTGATTCTTCAAATACAAACGCAATAAATGTATACCATACTGTAACAAAGTTGTCCCATCTGTTTCCATTAATTTCAATGTCAGTTTTTCAAGTAGGGCAGCATAGCGTATCCTGTAAAGTATCAAGCTATCCTTAGAAGTACTGTGAGATACCATTATTGGGACTTTTCTTCTAAAGAGCTGGGTAGGAACTGATTATATTGTGATTGGGCCCTGTTCAGAACGTGAGTTTATTTTAGTCTTCTATTAAATGGTCATTTGTGCTGTTAATATTCCTTTCGGCTGGGTGTTCATTTGTTTAGTTCATCTTTAATTCTTTCTCTTGACACATAAACATTTTCATCGAACCCTAGTTTTCCTAGGTTCCTTTAAAAACTCACCGTCAGTTCTCTTTAATTACAGTGGGTGTTGGCTTTGCTCTTCTTTTCTGCTGTGCATCATTTGTAGTGGTTGGCAATGTGCTAGATGAGGATAGGTAAAGTGTGACATGTAGATTGCATGGGCCCAATTTCCAGCCCATGAATCCCCCAATATGGGGTAAAAATCAAGCCCATCAAAATAGGTGGAAACAACTGTGAAATTTGAAATCTAGCATTTTCGCTCTCAAAACCCCCCCGACATGCTCCAAAATATCTTTTCCAACAAATTGGATAAAAATCAGCTGAAAATGAAATCAGAAGTCATGTGACATCACTTCCAGTCATTTTGGGCACATCTCTGCAGCTGGCTAGGGGGTCTCTTCTGAAAAATGGTCCATACCTCCTCCACAGTTGCCCACTATTGCTCTAGATGATCTAGGAAGGTTCCCCAATATTACAGGTAGTTCCAAGACAAAAGCAACATAAATTGCTAAAACTGAGCAGAAGGACCTCCCCCCCCTTTTTTTTTTTTTAAAAAAAAATAGCCTTCTTTATAAAGTAAAACTTACGGATACCCAGGAAGTCAATGGAATGTAAACACAGGTTTAATTTGCAAGTCTAATTGTGGAAGCAATCTACCCTGCTGAAGACAACAAAGTGTATTACTGCTTGCACTTCTTTGTATGCATAAATCTTGATAACATAGCCTTTTGGTACTGCTTGTAAAATTTGGAAATAAAATCTTTCAAAAATATAATTTGCCCAGTTGTGTTTTAATATTATGGCCTTTGTAGATCCCTATATATAATAATATATGAATAATAAATTGATAAATTAGCAGATACAAATTATATGGAAACCTGTATCCTCTTTTGTGGGTGACACATCTTCCTTTTTTTTGGCAATATGTAAGCAATGACCATACTTGAAGCTAAAAGAAAACAGTGGTGTTAGCTTTTTTAGCTTTTGTTAGCTTTTTTAAAAGTTCCAATTCAACTTTCAGTGTTCTGGCAACCAGTTAGCCTACAAACAAAACAAAACAAAACCCCAGATCACACAACAGCTTCCTAGTAGTTCCCAGCTGTAGACTTCAGGTGCCAGTGGTTGTTGTTTTATTCCAGCTAGTCTCGTCTCCTCTGGCAGTCTATCAGTTCTATGTTTTCTTTTGGCAGATGCCTACTTCACAGGCTTCCTTTCCAGGAACTGAATTCCTGTTGAGTTGAATCAGTATTTTCTCTGTCACAGTAAATGTTTTGTCTTCAAATAAATATTTGAGGAAGTTCAGTTACTTTACATGTGAATGTTCATCAACTCAACTGATGTAGCACTGTGGTGAGTGGTATTTATGAACCTAAAACCACTAATAACACTTTCATGCTACCTTAAAAAATGTTGTGGGTCCTAGGTGGTTCATCTCACAGAATGGGGTATAAGTGTTTTGCCCTTCATCCTAGAGCTGGGAAAAAACAGTGGACCTCCGGATATTATTGAATGTCTATTTCCATCAGTCTTAGCCAGCATGGCTCGTGATGAAGTATGCTAGGAAATTTTTCAATTGCTAAAGGATCAAGGATTCTACAATTCATGATATTGTGTATGATTTCAAAGGGTCACCTAATCTTACTAAATGGATTTTGGGAAAGTGTGAGACTCTGCATAGGGAAGGACAAAGCTTGAAATCCACATTCAATAGAGTCTGCTGTATGCTGCATTTCTGACTTATGGCAACCCCAAGGGGTTTTCTGAGGCTGAGTAAATGTGATTCACCCAAAGTCATCCAGTGGGTTTCCAAGGCTGAGTGAGGAATCAAAATTTAGTCTCTAATGTTCTAGTCCAAAGCTCAAACCACTACCCAATATTGGCTCTCTGTTGCATAGATGGAAGGACAACTAGTGTATATACTTAGTTGTATGTAACTGGCAGACAGCACAGTCAGTAGGAACTTGAAATCATGGATCCCCTGCTTCAAACTGGGAGTGGGGTACCTGCTATCTGAACCGGCATAGTCTGAAATTCTGCCATCTCAATCTACCTCACCATTCTGAATAATGTGTAGGGTTCTCTCTCAGGGTATGATAAGGTAAGGGGAAGCATTTTAAAGGTTCATACCATTAAACAGAGAGTTAGCTGCATGTTTAAATTTCTACCATTGAATCTAGTTGATCTTAAACTGCTTAACTGTGGTAGAACTGTGTTCTCCTTTTTCAATCCACAGTGCTGCAACTGTTGAATAAAGGACATCAGTTGATTGACTGATACACTAGACATAGATCTGAAAGAAAGGCCAGCAGACTGTTCACTTTTCAGAAGGAAATAGAGTGCAGCATGTACATTAAATCATTTTGTATAAAACAATGGCCTTGAATATCAACCATCATCATTCATTTGACTGTAGAAGCTTGGAACAGGGAGATGGTGTTTCCATAATTTTCTGTAGAGTCCATCTTTTCCTTTTTAATACCATTAATTGTGGACAATTTATCTCTCTCTCTTTTTTGGGGAAAAAAAGCAAGAAAAAGACTAAATAAAAGAAAACTCCACTTGCGCTTGTTAACAACATAACGGAGACTCAAGCATATTGAGGTTAGTTTGGCATTCTCAGGGAAGAAATACCTCATCTAAAAGAATACAAAATGTTTTCAGAAAAATAGCCATGTAACATTAGGTTACATGATCTTCTTTCAAATGTAAATGATATTGCTGTAAATTTTCCACAGTTTGCCTGCTTGCAGTATGTTCTCCATATGATTATTGCTTGCAAGCCCAGGAGAGAGAATTCTTATTCTATTTGTTTATTTTAATTTTGCATTACATGTGTATGGTCATATATCAGCTTCCATGCCTTTTGATCTTTCCACTGTTCATTGGCAACAGAGCCATGAAGGGTATTCACTCCAACGTTTACTGAGCAACAGGCTTGACTATCTAAATTGTGAATTTCTTGCTACATAAATGGCTGTTCTTGGAAGAGGATCGCTCAAGTTGTTTAGCTTTAGTACAAAATGCTAATCTAGGAATAAACTTCATTGCCCTCAGTGGGACTTATCTTTCATCAAAAACACCTAAGATTACAAAATACATCTTTAAATTTTGGAAGGGACAGAATGTGAATTTACATCCCTTGGCAAGTTGATGATGACGATGATGGTGATGATGATGGTAATAGTCTTCCATAGATCAGGGCCTTAGTAATACCCAAAGAATGGTTTTCTAAGACAAGCCTGGAAAAGCCATGTAAGCCAAAAGAATCCCCACAGGAACATTCTGGGACTGTGGGAAGCACACCAGCTATCTCTTGCAGCAGGAGATCATAGGGGCTTCCAAATATTAAGAACTGGATTAGAATACTGTTCTTGAACTTCTTGTTTGGTATCTGAAAAAACATAGTCACTTGCACAATGGTATTTATGCCAGTGTTTCAGAAACCAACAAGATTGTGTTTGATGGTATTCTTTCTTCAGTAAACAAGAGATGCAATCAGGCATTTCTTATTTTAATGTCAAGTGGATATGAAGGCAATTTAGGAGGTTTTTTTTCCTGAAAAAAAGAAAAAACCCTGTTAAATTATAGCTTACCTACAGAAAGACTAATTAGCATTTCCCAGTCAGTCCAATTGGCTAATCAACAGAAAAAATCTAGGAAATATAAACAAGCCAACTAAACAATGATGTGAAGGGGCAATAACTGCCTGGCTGCCAAAGACCTTTGAAGCTTGCCTTCCTGGAGGAAGCAAAATCATTAAGACTGTGGTTAAGTAAACCTCACTGGGATGTGACAGTTGAACCTGGAGCCCTGCAACATGAAAAACCTAGCACTGAACTACAGCCTACCTGCAGATGCATTGACTGTCTTCTTGCTCTGAAGTGATCTTTCCAGTAAACTCCCTTTAGAAGGACAGTCAAACTGGGCAGTCAATGTATGTGACCAATGTTCTAGGGGAACAGTGCCAGGACAAAAGCAGTTTGAAATGCATTTCCCAGACTGAATAACTGACAAGAGCAAATTGTATAGGTGCCTTGAACAGAAATCCCTGAAGCTACCCGGCAGAAACTGTGATGGATTAATCCCCTCTTAGAGTGTACTACTTCTCCACATTATTTACAGATGTGCTAAAAAATACAGTTGCATCCATTTTTTTATTTTTTTTTGTTTCACAGTGGGTTGGGCTTGTATAGACACAGTACAAATTCGGCTCAGATTTAAATTTCTGAATCAGGCTCCAAAACAAAAATGGTGGCATTATTGATCACAATGTCCAACGACTATGGTGCTTTTACTGAAAAAAGGGAGATCTACTTACACGTTTCTTTTGTTTTTCACATGTACATTTTATTATTTTACTCTGGCCCTTTCCACACCACCCTCCCAACCTGCCATGAGGATGGGAAAAGGATAGGACTGTGAGGATGGTTCTGCATGATGTCATCACAGTCCTGTCCTCCCATCCCCAGGTGGCGTAATCACAGATTAAACCATTGATGGGTTTTCCCCATCAATGATCTGTGATTGTGCCACCACTGTGGACTTACCTGTCCTGCAGAAGTCTAGGAAGGTACCCGACTGGACTGAGGAAGGAAGAGGCATGGGTATTGCTCTCCCTTCCACAGGGAGCCAGCTGGTGTGGACGGGAGTGCTCCTGTCATGTTCCCTTTCCAGCAGAGCCAATGCTAGGATCCCCACTGGAAGACTCCATGAAAAGATAGGATGTGGAAAGGGCCTCTGACTGGAAACATGGTAAGTCAACACTTGTGTAAACTTCATTGATTCAATGAGTCTACTTTACTTTGGACTGACAAATGGATTTAGAACTTATTTTGTATGATCCTGTCCAGTGCATTCAAACATGACTAGTACAGTCAATTTTTCTCATGATGGAAGGTTGAATAATCTTTTTCCCCATCTTCACATGGCTAATTTTATAACTTAGTTTTTTAAAGCACATAAATTCAAATGACTGCTACTGCCGATATTATAATTGCACTGTTGTGATTTTCATTTTATTGTTTCAATAATCTGGAATTTTATTTCTAACTCATCACTGTGAGCCACCCTGAGAGGACAGATAACCAAGAGGTGGGTTAAGGCATCTGTTAAATAAAATATAGATAAATAATGTGTTAAGATAGCATGACAAAATTTGTATCACACCCTGTGTAGCACACTGATCATGGTGAGCTGAAAAACTTTTGAGTTTTTAAATAGAACATTAGGAATTAGACATGGTAGATCTTGGTTTTCATTACATAGTGGCATATTTTGAAGAAGCATTGTAGAGCACCCAATTATGTTTTTAATTAAAACTTCCAAGCACAGAACCACTTTTCTCCCTGTTTAACTGGAGTGGTGAACCTGGAAGGGCATAGACAGGAGAAATAAGCTAGCTTTAAATTGGGAGATTTAGAAATACATGTCAAATGTCTTGTATACCAGAAGAACAAAATTATTCCTAATTCTATTTTAGATGCTACATCAAGTTGTCATAATTAGGCTTGTAAACAGCTGGTTGGTTGCTACTGGGAAGAATAGCCTGCAGGTAAATAGTCAGGGAAGCTTATATAAAATGGAAGCAACTTAATTTTGGACTTTCAGACCATCAATATGATTCCATAAGACATACAAGCTAAGAACAGAAAATTAAAAATGTTGTAGTCTAGCAAGTTGTGTTTTTACTTACAAACTGGACACAGTATTCCAGGTGAGGTCTGACCAAAGCAGAATACAATCACACTATTTCCCTTGACCTTGAAACTATACTTATTTTGATGCAGCCCAGAATTGCACTGGCATTTTTGAGCTGTTGACTCATATTTAGTTTTTGGTTTATTAAGACTCTTTACATCCATTTCGCATGTACTGCTTTCAAGCCAGGTGTCAACCATACTATATTTATGCATTTCCTCTTTCCTCCCTAGATGTAATACCTTACATTTATCCTTGTTGAAATTAATTTTGTTAGTTTTGGCCCAATTCTCCAATATGTTAAGGTCATTTTGAATTTTGATCCTATTCTTTGGAGTATTACCCATTGCCCCAGTTTGGTGTCATCTGTACATTTGAAGAGCATGCCTTCTATTCCATCATCTAAGTCACTTATACAGAACTCTGAGGCATCTTAATTGTTACTTCTATCCAAGATGAAGGACAATCATTGGTGAGCAGTCTCTGAGTTTGCTCTGCCTACCAGTTCCTGATCCATCTAATTCCAGATCCACCTAACACTGTCAAACTCACAGCTCACCAGTTTGTCTGCAACAATAGCATGTGGGACCTTGTCAAAAGCCTTACTGAAATCAAGACCTACTACATCTATTGCAGTCCCTGACCCAACAAGCTTGTAATTCTATTAAAAAGATAAATATAGAGAGAGGCGGGGGGAGGGATAAGATTGGTTTAGCATGACTTGTTTTTAAGAAACTCATACTGGTTCTTAGTAGTCATACCATTCTGCTGGGACATCTCCTGTCCTCCAAGATGATTAACAGTGACTCTGAGAGATGAAGAAACAGAAGAACTACTCTGAGAGACAGTGCTTCATTTAGTACACTTCAGTTTGGTTCATCTGGTACTAGAGATCTGATTTTGTTTATAGCAGCTAAACATTAATTTACTACCTCTTTACTTATTCTGGTCTGCAGTTTTCTTATTGCATGATTTATTCTATTTTTTTCCCCTAGTAACAACACTACTTTCCTTTGGGAAGAAGACGGAGGCAAAGAAGGTATTAAACTGTTTAGATTTCTGTGTCCTGTGTTATCATTTTACCATTTTCCCCTACTTAATGGCTGTATCTCGTCCTTGTTACTCTTCTTACTCTGAAGATAGGAAAAAACACACCCTTTTTATTATTTTAACCTCTCTAGTAAGCCAGCGCTCATCCTGAGCTTTAACTTTTCCGACTTTCCTCCTACTGTGTATGTATGTGCCTTCAAGTCACTTGTCCACTTATGATGACCCCATGAATTTCATACAGTTTTCTTAGGCAAAATATATTCACAGTGGGCTATTTATTTATATTCCTCTTTGATGGTTTCCTACTTCTTTCCTTTCTCATACATGAGTCTCTTAAATTTGAACTCATTCGAAAGTTCTTTGTATAATTCACCTTGGTATCTTTAGAACTTTTCTTATCTTTTTTCTTTCTTATCTATTAGAAGTTTTTGCAACTGTGTCTTCAATATCTCACCTTTAAGAAAATCCCATGCACCATGAACTCCCATTCCTTTGAGTATTTCAGACCATGAGACCTCATTCAGCTATTTTCCTAAGCTTATTGAAATCATCTTTCTTGAGATCCAGAGAGTTTGTTTGACCATGTTTGGTCAAACATTTCCTCTGTGTAACAAATCCCAAGAGGAAATGGTCACTCCCACCCAAGAATCCCACTATTTCTACCCCATTGACCAGTTTGTCTCTGTTGGTTGAGATCAAATCCAAAAAAACCTATTCCGATTATTGCTTTCTCTACCCTTTTTTCAATGACATTGTCTGTTAGACTAGTGAGGAATCTGTCACACCTAACACTCTTGGCAAGAAACTATGAGGCTCTAGGGAGGATGCTAAAGGACCTATTATGAAGACATTGTTTATTGAATTGCTCCTTCCTGTTGAAAAATGTGGCCCAGGAAGAGGCAGAAGAATACTAGAAATGAAGAACTGACTTCTCAGATGGTGCCATCAGGAAAGATTTGGCTTCTTGGATCATGGCTCTTTGCCCCTGGGTGACAGCACATCTCTCAAGGCATCTCAGCAGGCCAGCACACTACTGCTTCTATTCTGCACAACAGGGAATACCCTACTATTACCTCATGTCCCTTCTTCCTATAGGAATCAACAGAAGCTCTCCATAGCAACCTCCAAGGTTGTTTCCATGACTTCAGAAGTGTGAGGTTCATGTCTCTGTTACTGTGCCTCAAAAACATCAGTTAAGGGGAGAGCTTGAAACTGATTGTGTAGCTCTGAGTATGATGCATGGTTGTTGATGGCTCAGGAGAATAGATGAATTAATGATACCTGAATGTAAATCATGTTAATCCTAGTAAATCAACAGGTCTAGCTGAGTTAGGATTAGCAACTGAATAAGGTTTAAATATGACAATTATATATTTATTTGTGAATGCCACTGCATTCTACAGGCACAGATAATATTAGATGGAGATCTTAACCCTAGAAGAGCAGTCAGATTTCTGCTGTTTGCTGTCTAATAATCACTAAATATCTCATTTAAAAAAAGGGGGGAGGTGATGTTCTCTACCATAATCTCTATCACCAGTATCTTATGTTTTCCCTTCTTTTCCCCGATTTATTTCACACTGAGCCAGTCGAAGAATTCTGTGAAATCTGAAAATTAACTTACAGCTCTCTGTGTTATTTTTGAGTAGTCAAAGGTACTGTTGTGACACTGTTCTTGTTGGACATTTCTTTTTAATAGAACATGTCCATATGGATTTCTTTGCTTCATACATTCACAACATAATTGCTACTCAAATAAATAGTAGACTAGCTAAGTTAGATTCTGATCACTTGCTCTAGATCTCATTATAATTCTTTAAACTCTGAAGACATTGCTAATAACACGCAGATCTGTTAAAAGGCCAACACTGAAAAAGTGTCCTTTTGAGAAGAAAATGAGAAATAAAGCACACATTAAAAGAGATCACAAATCTTAGCCTTTAGATGTCTGAAAGACATTTTCTCTTGGAATTGAAGTGCTTTTAGAGTTCAGAGTTTCACTAAAGGCGATCAGCAAAAATCAATGCTCTTGCAAGATAAAAGGCATAACAGTGGGACTTCCAGGGATCAAAGAATTTTAAAAGAATGATTTCCTCTACTCTGTAACCCCTGTACAAGTCATAGAAATCTTTTAAATAATATAGCTTATGTTGTGGTTATAGCTGGTTAAACACAGTCTGTAAACAAGGAGGTAGCATCTCTGGCTGCTTGGGAGAGATGCTTGTGCTGAATATTTCCAATTCACTTATAAAAACTTTTTTATAGATTACTGTTGCATTAGTATTCTTGACATACTATACATGTATCCCAGTTTATATGAAGCAAGATCATTGTATGACTTGTAGCCTGAATAACTTAAGAAAAATATTAGAGAAAGCAGATCGATATTAATTTCCTCTTTTAAAAATATTATTGTTTTAAAAAATGAGAAACCAATACATAAAATCTTTAAGTACCTCTGGTAATGAAAATCAAATGAAAGCTGCATCAAAACAGTAAACTGTCAGTAAGGACATTACAATCTCATTAAAACACAAATCTGGATATGTAAGCAGTAGGTTTCGGTTCCTGGGCTCCCAGGGATATAGCATGTTGTCAATAGTTGATGTTTTGTGAGATTTTTTTTCTGAAGAATGAATCTTATATTCATCCTTTTGTTCAGGTTTTTCTTAGTATAAGGCCATGACTGTGATAATTAGTGCAGGATAGGTTTTTAAAAATTATTTTTAATGGCAATGAAGAACTCTCATTAGCAGATACTATGAAATAAGAAAAAGAAATGTTAATTGTGAGCCTTTTTTCTTGATAATTTTACTGATTTTAACATGGATGTTAGATCTTAATGCTGGCAATGGCATAACTATTAGAGGTTCAGATTGTAAAGGTCCTCTGTTCAGAGATACTTTTTAAATTTAAGTTCTCTTACAAGGCACCCCATACTATAATGGCACTAAATCAGAGAGAGGAAACATGTAACCCTTCACATAACGTTGGACAGCAAGTCCTATTAGCCCTGGTCAGCATATCCAGTGGTGAAGCATTATGGGAGATAGATGGCCACAGGTGCCCCCCTTTGTACTAAATCAGTGGTGGGAGTCATGCAGCTTATGGATCACATGTTTTCTCCAAAGCCATTTTTGTGGTATCCCCAATATCCCTAAAACCCACAGCACAGCATCTCAGTAGCAAACTGTACCACCATAAAAAAGGAGAAGAAAAATGATTTAAATAAAGTCTATAGCTGTTTGCTGCTGAACATAGATAGCAAACTGTATTGAATTTAAAATGGATGTAGTACTCAAAGCAAGATCTACAGATACCAGGGACTTCCAAAGAGACGATCAAATAGGTCTGAGAGCAAATCAAACCTAAATTCTTCCTGGAAGCTAAAATGACTACCCTAAGGCCATTGCACTTTGGCCCCATCATGAGATGATGTACTAACAGGAAAAGATGATATTTAGTGAAGTAGAAGGCAGTAGAAAAAGAGCAAGACCACATTCCAAGTGAAGTGAGTTAAGCGAGGAAACAGCCCTATACATACAAGACTTGGGGAGGGCTGTTGATGTCTGGGGCCCTTGGAAGTTTTTCATTCATATGGTTGCTTTAATTTGAAGCCAATTTGATGGTTAATAATAACAACACAAATGGTTGATATGATTTTCTTCAGTTGCCATCAGATTTCAGTGGCTCGGAAGTGCAGTCTGTGGCAGACCCTGAAGGGCAAAACTGGCTCTTTGATCTGCTAAAGTTGTCCATAAAGAATGAAAAATAATAAATGAATAATAACCAATGTGGAATCATTGCAATAGGTGGCAATTGTATACACACTTACCTGGACTTAAGTTCTATAGGATTCAATTGGGCTTGCTTCTCGATAAACACGTAAAGCACCACAGGACAAAGGAGCATATCTGCTCCAACATTTTGTTCCAATGGGCATCCAGAATAAGCTACCTACCATCATACTTTTAAAAAATCAATAAAATACTCATGTGGGGTGGTGCAGGATCTAGATAGTGAACAGTCAGGGGAATTATAAAGATATGGTCTTTGTCCAGGATCTTTTGTGTTGTTTGAAAACTTTCTGTTCTTCTGTCTGACAGCTGTGAATACCAAATTATCTCTTAAGGTTTATTGTTCAAGTTCTTAGGAATAAAAGGGGGGATATGTATAGATGTATGATATCACTAAATATTGTGGTTTTCTTTACAGATTATTTGCAGTTCTCTGCTGAAGTAAAAACAGAAGGAAAAGCAAATTCCCACTGTGTTAGAAAACATTTTTCAGGAGTTCTGAGAAAACCACAGTGCAGGGGACATGTGGGTTGAAGTGAAAGAGGAAACCACAGCTTTGCGACACAAACACCATGGGAAAATGACAAAAATTGCTGTTGCTCAAGCATACATTTAATTTTGTCCACAAATTATTTTTCCAAAGGTACGCTCTGCAGGGTGAGAGTTTTCTTTTAAATTAAGGCTGAAGTACAGATGGGTGAGTATTTCTCCTTAACAAAATTATTTAGTTTCCTGGAGAAATACAAAGAAAACTGTTTTTTTTTTCCCCTAGAAAAAAATTCTGAAAAATGCGACTACACATAACTGACCTCAGAAATAAAGAGACTAGACAGCAAGGTTGGTTTTAAGTAATGGCTGCTTAATTCAAAGTATTTAAATTTAAAGATCTGGTAGGAAGAGCTTAGAGCCTTATTAAGGCAGGGTTCCCATCCCATCTCAACAGGGATCTCATACCAACTCTTCCTCAGTTCCTCCTGGTAAAGCATTTCAGCCCTGAGTGCCAATAACTATATTAGCTGGGAACCAGCCAGCAGTCTGTATGAGAGACCATTCCAAGGAACATCCCTGTTCCAGAAGTTACTGGAGGATGTGGTCCAGGCAAACATCAAACATACTCTTCTTTCTCATCTATTAGGCTCCATGATCCATGGGAGCAAGTGTGGAGAGTCCCCATTCACTCAACAGATGCCAAGGAATGCTGATCATTGCTACCGCTCCATTCTCCTCACCAAACAACCCAGTGACTGCTTAATTAAATGACTATACACAAATCCCATATTTCCTTCTAGGATACAACATACAGGGTTGAAAAACAAAAACAGGAAAATCCCTACCCTAAAAGGCAACCAGTCAAAGTCTGCACTGGTTTGAACACCAAAGAGGAAAAGGTCAGGGCAGAACCATTGTTTAAAGCTTTTAGATCTACCTCTGCCCTTCCATGCCTTAGCACTCTTAACATCTGTCCTTGCTTCTTGCAAGACCACCAAAGCCAGCATCTCCTCACAGCCACACAAGTGTCCTATGGATATGGGAATAAATTTCCAACATTTACTATTCCACCAATTTTTCCACTTAGTCTTGACCCCTTAAATACACCTAAATACTGTCTTTCTTTGTGAATGATTATGCTTCTTGTGCTTCCTATATAGCATGCAAGTTTAATTGCAGATAGAGAATGATAGGGTGTGGAATTGGGGGGTGGAATGCAATGGGCTGAATAAACTTTGGATCCAAATGAGAGAAGAATTTAGAGAGCCTGAACTTATCTCTCATTTGAGTTCAGCTTTTTCAAGCCCCTAAAGCAGTGTCAGGTAGACAGCTATGAGGCAAACTACACATAACACTTACTATCACAGATATCATATAGCTATATCTTTGTGTTTAGACGAACTACTTACAATCATGAAGAGGATTGTTATCTTTTTTTATTATTATTTATTTGTATCCCGCCTCTCCATATGGATCGAGGCAGCAAACAACTTACAAATAGCATGTATTTCGAAACATTTCTTATACATGCCCCCAACAAGCTGGGTACTCATTTTACCGACCTGCGAAAGGATGGAAGGCTGAGTCAACCTTGGAGCCCGGCAGGATCGAACTCACAACCTTGTGGCTTGCAGTACTGGCATTTAACCACTGCGCCACCAGGGCTCTTGATTGCAGCATTCATTGAGGACATTTTTTATCTCCTTAATGGCGCTAAAAGGAACATTTTTCTTAAAGCCTGGGGCAGCACAGGGAGATGGGTTGACGGGGCGGGTATTCTTTTATTTGGAACATGATTGGGGATGAAGAGTTAAGCTTCTCCTTGCCATTTTTTTTGTGTTCAAAGTAATAATTCCTTCTTCCCATGTATTATTATAATTAATTCATCAAAAATGCAAGACAGAGCTACTCCCAGTGCAAGAAGTGTAATGTGTACTTTAGTCTTAAGTAGCTCAGATAATAGACCTCTGCTTGAGGACTTTAGTATAATATTTCCCAAACATATGATAAATTAATTAAAATCAAAGTCACAACTTGTACCTCTAAAATGTTTACTCTTAGGACCTGGAAGAATTCAAACTATTTGCCCTTGTAGAAGTCAATTCCTTTTATTTCCATGTGAGTTAGAGTTCTGGTTCTGGTTCCCCTGATGGAATGGTGTGTTCTTGTTCTCTGCATTGATTGTAGCCTGTGAGTCTCACAAAAGTCACAAACATTGTGTTATGAAAGTTAGGTCTATACTGTCCCAAGCTTGGACTGATAGCTGCTACCAACTGTAGAACCGAGGAAAGTATATTAGGGACTTCATTCCTGTAAAGTGTCTACATTTTGTCTTCTTCATCCTTCTCCAGGAAAGGAAAATGGATCCCAGCTGCTGTGATTAGATAAAATAGGGTTCAGCAGCTTGGATAGCAACTTTAACTTTTGAAAGAAGCCAGAATGGATTCATCATCCCACTGATATGAGATCCACCAGCCACTACAGGCTTCATCATCTGGGCAATTGCACACACATATTATAATAGCAAAGGAGTGGGAAGGAAAGGTAACAAGAAAGTAAAGGGAAGAATGAGAGAAACAAGGATAACAAGGGATGAGGTAAGCAAAGGTGGTCACATCTTTAAATTTGATTTCTAGGATGATGACTGAAGGGTTGAGCTGAAAGGCTGAAAGGCTTTATAGTATGTATGTGTGGAGGGGGAATTACATTTGATTTGTAGGGAGAGAAAGAGAGAAGTGGTACCTTGTATTTCTTCTGGGACAATGTTTTAGGCATAAGGTACAAAAAGGAAAAGTATATTCATCTCAAGCAAATCTAAATGTGATTGGTAATGAAAAGGATGTGGGGTGGATCAGACTGGGCTTGAGTGTTATATGTGGATTTTCCTTTTAAACTATATTAACATAAATTCTGCAGGCCACGTATGAGGATTGCTAATCATATTTAGAGGAAGAGAATAGCTTACTTTAATTTCTTTTATTCAGCCCTGGGGCCTTTTTAACAGCATGTAATTTCTTCAGCCTCGAGAGAAAGATGAATCTTTACCTTTCTGATTTGTTTCTATTAGCTCCAAGAAAGTCTTTTTCAGATTTATTACTTCATCCTATTAATTAATGTAATTAATATATTTATTTCTATCCTGAGAAATGTATGAAATCTTTTTAATTATACTGTGTTTTTATCTCACACACATACACACATGCACACACACACACACACACACAGATCAGTCTTGAGAGACACAGACCTTATTTGAATAATGAAAGTTCATCAGTCTTCAAAGCACTACTTCTCATCTGCCTTGACTGAAACTGTCAACACTTCAGATCCCAGTAGTGAATTTGCATTCAAACCTAACTTGTTTTATCATCCTGTGCCAGACCCTGGGGGCCTTATCCAGCTGTACCCTGGGAGTCTACATTAATTTTCCACACATGTAAGATATGCATTAGAAATCAATCAATTTGTTGTAGGTTTTCTCCCCCTCTTTTTGGGCCAGATGGATGAGGGTTTCTGTATCCTTTATATTGTAAAGTTTACCACAAATATTGTGTAGAGTGTTGTGCTCCAGACGTTGGATTGTAACTCCATTGACTGTGCTTGCTAGGGCCATTGGGAGTTACAGTCTAAAAAAATCTTCAGGGCCACAATTTACTTATTCGTACTTTAAATAATGCAGTGGCATAGGAAGTTCTCATGCACTTTTCCAGTTCTCAGATCATAAGGAGAATGCCCAGTGATAGTGAGAACACATTCCCACGCTGGGATTTCAAATAGGATTCTTTCTATATATCCTACCTGCAGATGCCAGGGACTGAACCATCTATGCTAGAAATGTTAACCTAAAACGTGGGTGACTCAGAAGTCCAAGTGCAAAGTCAGTGCCTCTGTGAAGTAGTGGGGAATATTATCTAAAGAGAAAGCCTGCAAGAGAAGATCCTAGCAGGATATTTTTCACCTGTGTATGTGGCACTAATGCAGGGACACCAGTCGGACAATCGAATAATGTTTTGTTTTATTGGAGGAAATTACCAGTCACATGCACACAAGGCCCAAGCCATCTCACAGTCATGCAAGGCTAACTGAAGGAAAAGTGACAAAAAAATGGATAGCAAGAACTTAGGCAAAGTGCATATTGTTGTTGGAGGACTTCAGTTGTAGGCACTATCAAAAGTAAGCTTTGCATCAGTACAGACACAAATATTTTGGTCTTGATCCAGAATGTTCCTTTTCAAATGAAACAACTTTTTTCATGGAGTGGCTCCACCTCATTTTTGGGATTTTCCAATCACAACAGTTTATCCAATGGAGTGCCCTCCACCAATGTGTGATCATTTCAAGGATCTGGATAGGTTTCCTGGGGGAGAATAGGCAGGAAAGTCCACTTCATTTAGCCCACCTGTATGCATCCAAATCTGAATCCCAAACTCTGATATTTGTGTGCTAGTATTTGAAATTTTGTGCTATTAATACTGTGATAGTAGGGCAGAGGAGGAGAAAATGCAGCCTATTTTGGTGATTTCCAGGGATCTTCAGGGTCAAAAAAATGTACTTCTGGGTTACTTCTTGTTGTTAAAAAAGGGTTTCTTTTGAGCCTAGTCCATGGAGGGAAAAATATGGCAAGTATGTTCCCATGGCCCCTATAGGGCATTTGGGGGCAAAAATCAATGTTTTGTAGGGAGTGTTACTCCCTAAGATCACCTGGGGGGCAATGCAGCCATTCAGAGCCTCCAGCATTTACAAACCCCTACTGTAGAGGGAAAAGCAGCCAAACAGAAAATGTTTGAGTCTTCCTTGCCACTCATATCATATTGCCATGCTGTAGTTCACACTACAGTTAACTATATATGTTTACCCTTTAATTTGTTTCACTAGATAGAGAAAAATTCTTCCTGATACACTATACTTTGGGTATTTTCCACATTTTTTTTACAAGATACTTAGTTTTGCTGATTTACAAAGTTTAGAATCTGCATCATGTCATTTCCACAATGGTTGGGATCACAATGTTATGGATAGGGCCACAGAAAATATGTGACCTCTCAAGTCTTATTGACTTGTTGATCTCTGTCATATTGATTTCCTGACTTTCTGACCTCATTGACTTCTTGATCTCTTGACATTTACATGTCTTATTGAACATTTTTGATTGCCTTTCTGTTACTTGCATGCTTTTTCTTGAGGAAGAAAACAGGCACTTAAAAATGCTTTAGGAAAAATTGGGGTACATAAAACCCTTCCCTAAGTAATAATGGTTCACAACCAGTTTTATTCTTTAGAGCAGCTGAATTGATAGAGCAGGGGTGGAGAACAATGGGAACACTGAGCAGGGCTTCATTGTATGCCAGGGACATCTCAAGGAGCTATAGCACTGCTGTGAAACCTAGGGGGTCTTGGAATCATTTTTTATTTTTTGAAAAATATTTTCTACCAAAACAGCCCCCATGCCGTTTCAGAGCCATGGGGGCAATTTCAATTTGGTTTTGTACCCTCTTGGGCTGCCAGGATATGCCCTTTTTCAAACAGGAGATAAATTAGAAGGGTTTTTTTTTTCTGTTTATGCAAAGGTTACTTCTGGGTTATTTCATGTTAAGCCAGAAACATAGCAAAATGGCCACAATACCCATGCACTAGGGGTATGGGGGGCTATGTTAAGTTTTAACCTTCCCCCAAAATTTTGATCAGATTTGAAGAGGAAGCTGGTGGGTGTTTATGATCCTCAAAAATAGCCTGGGGCATAGTCCTCACTCCTTTTGTAGGGTATATGGCCCAAAAAGGGCAGGAAGAGAAAAACGGTATGCATTTCAAAATCAAATTATATGTCACTTCCTGTTGGCATTTTGAAAGGTACAGCAGAGGAAAATGGAGAAGTCAGGGCTTTCTGGGGATGTGGTTGGTGAGAGGTGCTCTGGGAGGGAAAAATGTGGCCCCTGGCCCCAGTCAGTTGTGCATTCCTGGTCTAATCCATCTAGGCTGCTATGTTCTCTCCAGAGTTAGGCTGCTTCAAGACTTGTGTTCTGAAGTACAGCAGAAAATGTTTTTCTTGTTTCATGCATAAGTGACTACAGTAGGCCAACTGACATATTCTGGCATCTGAGATAGATCTTGGAAGCATCTTCTCCAAATGCTTGTCAGTGAAAAATTAAAATACTTTTACTTATGTATTTGCAGACTTTTAAGTCATTAAGATGGCCATCTTGTTCTGCCTAAGAGTAGGCTGTACTCCTAAAGAAAAAATTGAGGGAAATTTAGAAAGTTCAAATAAGACATCTGCAGTAGTTTCAAAGAAAGCCAAATTACATTGATGGGTAGCAAAATGTACTGGGTGTGTGCATAAGTTATATATCTCTAAAAAATTTTATTCATCTATAAGATATGACTGTGAAGTTCACTTTTGATTTACCAGTTCTCAGTTCAACGCTTTGAACTTCTATGTCTGAAAATTCACTGTTGGCTGCTTATCATGTGCCATGGAATAGAAATATGTCCTCAGAACATGTTGAGAATCTTGCCACTATTATCAGTTAATTGCTGTTTTTTTTTTATAAAAGGCCTCATTTACATCTACAAGCTTATTCAGTGGTAGACATCTACAAAGGTATGCTATTTCCCTGTGTTATCATCACTTATGCAGATTGTCTCTGATTCTGTGTGAAACTATATTCAAGTTCTTTCTTTCTATTTTATTTTGTATTTTGTCACGCTGTAAGACAGTTGAATACAAATAATGGCTTACCAAATGCTAAGTAATCACTAGGCAAATACAAGCCACACAGGCAGACATCTTGTCATATCTTTAAAAACACCTACTATCACACATCAACACCTTGACCTTACTACAAAAATTAGATGATGCAGATGATGGCCAAGTTATTCCAGGATAAGGCAGCTGAGTCTGAAAATAGTGGTTTGAGCTCATGCTGCCAAATGGTGATTAGGGAGAGGTGAGAATTTTGTTTCAGTGTATCCTAAAGGCACTGGATCCTGTCTTATCTTAAAAGCTAAGTTGGATCAGCCCTGACTAGTAGTTGGATGGGATACCACAAATGAATAACAGGTTCTGTATCTATATTTCAGTGGAAGGAAATAGCAAATCACTTCTGAACATTCCTTGCCTTACTTATGTATTTAATTTATGTATATCTCACCTTTCTCCAAATAATGGGAATCAAGGTGACTAACAACGTATTTAAAACAATAGAAATTAAAAACAGCACAAAATATTCATAAAAGTATAAATGTAATTAAACAATTTATGGATTTAAAGCCATTACACTTTAAAAATATTTAAATACATTAAAAGACTATGTGAACCTTAAAAACAGAACTGCACAGCATTGAAAGTCGAATCCTAGTCATTTTGTAAAAGCCTGACAGAAACAAAATGTTTTGACCTGATGATGGAAGAAGACCAAGGATGGGGCCATCCTGGCCTCTAGGGAGGGAGTTCCAAAGTCTGGGAGTAGCCACTGAGAAGGACCTCTTCCTTGTTCCCACCAGAGTGGGAACAGAGAGAGTGGTGGGACAGAGAGAAAGGCCCCTCCAGATGATCTTAGAGCAGCGGTTCTCAACCTGTGGGTTGCGACCCCTTTGGGGGTCGAACGACCCTTTCACAGGAGTTGCCTAAGACCATTGGAAAACACATATTTCTGATGGTCTTGGGAACCAAGACACTGCTCCCTTATCCCACCCCGCCCCCTTTTGAAACAAGGTCACTGACCTTCTTGTCAAAAGCCAGCCCCCACTGTTATTTGGTGGCCTGACAGCCAATGGGAGTGCTGTTTCTGAGACCCCACGCTGGGAGGAGGGGAGAGAAGGTGGCTGTTGCTCCGGGTGGGGAGGTGCGCCGTTGGAGGAGCACCACCCCTCCTTCTCACTGCCACTGCCTCACCAGCAGCCTTTCTTGCTTGGGCCGCCTCCTCCTCTTGCTCCTCTGCGTGGCAGCCGAGCACAGGCAGGCGGGTGGGCGAGCAGGTGGGCGGCCTCTGAAGTAGGACATGGCGCTATCTTTTCCTCCCCCCATGGAGCTGCCAAGGCAAGCGAGCAAGTGCTGTGTAGGAAAGGAGGGCGTTTGAGCCTGTGCCTAGAGCGAGGCTCTGCAGCGGGAACGGGGCCACAGGCGAGCGGGGAAGCTCCGGGTGCCCCGCAACAGGAGGAGGGATTGCACTGTGCGCAGAGAGAGGAGAGCCTGGTCAGCGTCACCTCTTGCTGGGCTCGCCCCCTCCCTCCCTCCCTCCCTCCCTCCCTCCCAGCTCTCGGTGCCCGCAGCACCTTTCACCGCGGGTGGCTTGTGTTGCCTTTCCTGCCCATGCTTTGGGAGAGCGGTGGAGAGGCAGAAGGAGATGCGCCACCCGCCCTTGTGCTGGGTTTGCTATCATGGGAGCGCAGGGAAGTGGCAGTGTTGGGGAGGGCTCTGAGCCCCTGGGCCCCTACCCTTGCCCCCGCCACTGCATGCGCACCGAGCACGACTGCCAGCTTCCAGGGCTGCCATTTTGTCACCAGTGTCACTGACTCAGAAGGGGGGCGGACAGCTGCAAAAACGTCCCGATCGGGTGCAGTTCGCATGGGCATTAGGTGGGGAGAGGGGCAGGTTTGGCGGGTTGCAGGAGGGGGATGGTATTTTGTTGCAGGCCTTGCTCGGGGTGGGGGGAAGGAGTGTCCATCTTCTGGGAAAGAGAGCTGCAGGTTGGAGCAGCTTCCAGGCAGCCCGGCACTCCGCGGGTTCGGCGGGCGGGCTGGGCGGCAGCCTGAAACTGGTCTCAGCCCCTTTGGTGGAGGCAGGGAGCTCGTCGTGCTACCCCAGGGATTCCTGGTCTGGCCTGTAAGAAGAGTTTATTTCAGAAGAAGGGGGAGACCTCCTTTTCCTAGGAGATGGGCAGTCTTCTCTCTCTCTTTTGAGCCTACTTTTGGAAACTTCTTGCTTGAATATTGCATTGCAGTTACTTGCTCTCTTCTCATTTGCCCACCCACCTACCCTCCTACCCAATGGTAGGTCCACCTTAGGGTCAACATAAGTCAGGAACAACTTGAAGACACACATAAGAAGCTTGTGTAGTCCCCCGAGATGTAATTAGAAATTAATATTTCACAATATATAATTACATATTGTTTTTGTGATTAATCACTATGCTTTAATTATGTTCAATTTGTAACAATGAAAATACATCCTGCATATCAGATATTTACATTACGATTCATAACAGTAGCAAAATTACAGTTATGAAGTAGCAACGAAAATAATTTTATGGTTGGGGGTCACCACAACATGAGGAACTGTATTAAAGGGTCACGGCATTAGGAAGGTTGAGAAGCACTGTCTTAGAGCCCTACTGGGCTCACAAAGGAAGATACAGTCCTTCAAATTACCTCAGCCCAAGCAATATAGGTCAAACTTAGCACTTTGGATTGTGCCTGGAGACAGCCAGTGGAGCTATTGCAACAAATGAACTATGTGCTTCCTGTAGTCAGCCCCAGTTAACAACCTGGCTGCAGCTCTTTGGGCCAACTGTAGTTTCTGAGCACTTTTCAAAGACAATCCCGTGTAGAGGACATAACAATGATCCAAGGTGTGTACCATCATAGCCAGATTTGACTTCTCCAGGAATGTGCACAGTCAGCACACTCGTTTTTAGTGTGCAAAAGCACCCCTGCTAGCTGCTGAAGCCTGAGCCTCCAGACTCAGACCTGAATCTAGGGGTACTCTCAAACGTCAAATCTGCTGTTTTCAGGAGGAGTGTAACCCCTTCTAACACAGGGCAATCCCCATTCTGGGATTTGCCTTTCTTTTTTAAAAAAATATTTTTTATTGAAAAATTAGTAAGAGGTTAAAAAAGAAACAACAACAAAACAAGAAGTAGCATGAACAATACAACTTATTATAACTAGAATCATCACAATTAAAAGAAGAAAGAAAAAAGGAAAGAAAAAAAGGGGGGGGAAAGGAAAAAGAAGAAAGAGTGAATGCTACTAAGAGATGTTAACTAAATTATCAAAATAAATAACTAAACACAACAATACATTGCAATGCAACTTTTAGACAATTACAGATAATGCACAACACCCGGTAAAGACACTCCCTGTTCATTACCATTATTCTGTGGTTGGGTGATTATTTAGTTTTCCTTTGATCCTGATAAATGATAATTTAAAGAAAAAAATGATTCTGAACCACCAAGTCCTAGCCTTTGTCAGAGATATAGAACATTCAGTGAAAAAGTAGATAGAAAAAGGTGACTAAAACTAAAAATAAAGGAGTTATCGCAAGCTTTGGTCATCAAACCCTGCTACAGATAGCTTCCCTCATCTGGTTTCCCAGAAGGGCGTTAAAATTTTCCATTCCTTTTTAAAATATCCTTTAGTTTTATTATCCAACATTAGTGTCATTTTATCCATTTCCATGATATCGTATAATTTAAAGATCCAATAATCAACTGTAAGAATATATGGGTCCTTCCATTTTTTGTGCATAGTAGAAATCACATATGACAGAATTCTAGAGTATTTATTTCTAGACCAAGAGTCTAAACTTTAAAAAAAAAATTCAATAAATAAATCTCTGGTGCAGAAGTTAATTAATTTCTAAGGTTTTTATGATTTGTTCATGAACTTGTACCCAGAATTTTTAAAGCTTTTTTTTACCTTTCCACCAAATATGGAAGGAGGACCCTCTTCCTTGGCATTTCCAGCAGTCCAGATTTGTCTTTCAACTGACTAGAAGCACCTCTGTCTTGTCTGGATTAACCTTCAGTTTGTCCATTACAGCTGCCAGGAACCAGTTTAGCACAGGAACAACTTCCCTGGACTTAGGTGGAAAAGAGTAATAGAGCTGGGGATCATCAGCACACTTGTGACATCTGACTCCCAAACTCAGGGCAATCTCTCCCAGTGGTTTCACGTAGATGTTAAATAGCATAGAGGACAAGATTGAATCTTGAGGGATGTCCAAAGAGTGGAAAGGAATCCCTAAGACTGCCCCACCAGGAATCCTGAAAGTGCCCTTCCAAGAAAGAACAGAGCCACTATAGAACAGTACCTCCAACCTCCATCTCAGCAGGGTGATCCAGAAGGATGCCATGATCAATTGTATTGAAAGCCACATGAGTCATCAAGCTGAACCAGCAGAGACATACTCATTCTGTCCAGTTCCCTACAGAAGTCATACATAGGCCAAGGTGACCAAAGCTGTCACTGTTACATAACCAGTCTGAAACCCAGCTGAAATGGATCAAAATAATCTGCCCCATCCAGGAACCCCTGGAGTTGAGAAGTACCTTGTCCGAAAATGGAAGGTTAGATACTGGCCAATAGTTATTTAATGTACTGGAATTCAGGGAAGTGGTTTTTTTTTTTTTAAAGCGGTCTTATCACAGCCTCCTTAAGGGTGTTGCCTTGTTGTAAAGAAACATTAATTCTTCCCTTACCCACCTGCTAGTATCCTCCTCTGACCTATTTAATTAGCCAGGAAGGGTAAGGGTGTAGTACACACGTGGTTGCTCCTATCTGTCCAATTATGCATCACCACTGGACAGACCAGGGCCAATGGAACTGTATCAACTCTGACATCTAAGTCAGAGTGAATCTGAGCAATTTTATCTGACAAATGATGGGCAATAGTTCATAGCAGGCTGTTGAGTGGCTTACATTCTCCATTGGGCCAGATCATAACAGATACTTGACCACTCAAAACAGTTCTTGCTATCTTTATTGTCTCCCAGAGGCATTCGGGCAGATTTTAATCATTTTTGGTTGAATACTGAACATTCTGCCACTGTTACTCTACACCATTTCCACACTACACTGTTATAGTGCTATTATTCTACTTTCAACATCCTGTAGAATTCTGGGATTTGTAGTTTACTAAGGCCAAAGAGCTCTCTGGCCGAGAATTCTAATTGCCCCTTCCTAAACTACAAACCCCTGATTCCATAAGATGTTGAAAGTGGAATTGTTACTGCGGTCAAGGCCTACCCGGAGATAGCACTCGATATCACTTTGATAACAAACAATTCGGCTTTTCTCTGCCACCCCACTCCATGTGTTTGTGAGGCCACTGGACAAGCACGCAAACAGGCACAGCCGATAATTGCTAGACATTCCATTCTCCACCCAGGCAGGCCAGATACAGCCAGTTCGTCACTTCAGGGACCTCTCTGGCAAACACCTCTTTGCATATGTGTGATACTAACAAAGGCTCCCTACCCCAAGCAGGCAACCTAACAAAGCTGTACTAAGCGCTCCACATTTGCATACTGGCTGCACTATTGTTAATTCAGCTCTGATTCAATCATGTTAAATTCTGACCTTTACAAAGCTTTGTCCCGTGCCTAAAATGTATTGTTCTCACTGAGTAAGGTATAGCCTGCAGTCACAATTCACCCTATAAAAACCCCGGACTCCGAGACCATCCTGGGATCACTCCCGTGTTCCATCCAGCCTTGCCGCCGCTCTTCTTGGCGAGCTCCCCTCAGCTAATCGTGCTGAGCTTCTTCAACACACCCCAACTCTGCTCTCAAGGTCCAGGACTACGAGACAGGTGTTGTATCACCCATTTCCTTCTGAAATCCCTACTCCTAAGTCAACCTCTGATTCCTTAGTTATCTGTGTAACTGTGGTGTCTTTAATATTTGTCTGTACTTAATAAACATCATTTTTATTATTTTAACCCGTCTGGCTGCTTGACTGATCTGACCCCATAGATGCTGGGTTGCAAGATCCTGCTGAGTTACCCTGCCTCTTGCTAGCTTTAGTGAGTGCTCCAGCTAATTTTCCCCAAAGTTGTGTTGTGGTTTGGTTATTTAGGTGTCCTCCCGAGACCCCCAGAAATCAGGGTAACAGAATAATAGCACTTTAACAGTGCAGTGTGGAAATAGCCCATGTCTTCATCTCACTCATTTCATTGCTGACAACTCCTTAGAACATCAGGGGGCTGGATTAGCAACACTCCTTGAGAAGAGATGCTCAGTAGTATCATTTTTAAAGTCAAAAAGCTTCTCTTATCAGATTAATTCCTATTAACCAGGTCCTAGTTACCTTTACATATTAAATACTGCAGTTTGCCCCACAGCTTTTTTTTTTTTTTTGGTAGGCAGGGAAAGGTATTACATATTATACAGTTTTGTTTAATCTGGATTTTATATTTGTCATTCTTGTTTGTGAAAACAAATTACTAGCATGTACATATATTAAGTGGTTCCTTCAGTTAATTCGCTTTGCACATGCCTCAGGACTGCAGGAAAAAGCAGCATTGTTTTGAGTCAGTTTGTTCATAAGTCCCTTCGTTACTGCTCCAGGGAAACCTACATTGGTTCCTTCTGTATACATGGATTTTATGAATTTGAACTAAGATTAGTGCAGTTTTCTCTGCTGTGCCAATGCAAATGCCCTCATCTTAAATAATAAATACTAATATGCAGTTTCTTGTGCAGGTCATGAATATAATTTGAATAAAATTTGACTTGCAGAGGACAGCTTCTTGGCACTGAAATGATAATCACTATGAATGATATGTAATTTGTAACTGTAAGGACTTTTTATCCTTTTAATTTAAGCTAGATGCATAACGAGAATCATAAAACGAGCAGAAAGACCAATGAGCTGGTGTCACAAAATGATTCTGGTATGCTCTTTTGAAGTTCTCCTGATTAATACGTATATTTATTGCATACATTTATTTTGTTTATGAGACCAAGGATTCTCTCCATTTAAAATCATGCTAGGTTCCATGAACAAGAAGACTATGGGATATATCTCTTCCCCTCCCCTGCCAATAAATCTATCTTCTACATCCTATGAGCACAAACTTTTGTTTTGTTTTTAATTCATCTTGAGACATAATTACCCATAGGGAAAAAAATAACAAAATTGTTGATAAAAATGGCAACTTGTGTTACGCACCTTGTCACTGGCCACAGTATCCGTGTTAATTTACCCCAGACTTCAAATCATTTTGAGTGCCTGTCTTCTATTTTTGTGAAGAAGGAAAAGTAAGGTGGAAAAGTACTTTGTATAATGATGTCAGGCGGCAAGATAGGTTTATCTGAATTTGGGAGAGTGAGGGTAGCAATTGAAGTTTCACAATAGTATATTTCCTTGTTTGGACACAGGCATTTCTATTTTATGCAGAAATACTTTATTCTAGACTTTCTGTTGTTTTTGTTCTTGTTCAAAGTAAACTCAAGTTCTCTACCATCAGTACAAAAAGCTGGGAGGATTGTCATGAAGATTGTGAGAGAAATTGGTTAAATATATATGTGAGGCTGGAAGAAGAGGCTGTCCCAACTTGTGGGGATATGACTGGCCCTTTAGCCCTACATTGACTTTCTAGAGGAAGATAGCATAGTGGATTCTACTTTCAACATCCTATGGAATCCTGGGTTTTGCAGTTCAGGGAGGGGCATTTAGAATTCTCAGCTGGAGAACACTTTGGCCTCAGTAAACTACAAACCCCTGAATTCCACAGGATATTGAAAGTGTAATAATAGCACTATAACAATGTAGTGCAGAAATGTCTTCTGTCTCTTTCAGAAACCCATCTTTTTCTGAAAGTCTTGGAGTATAGCCAGAATGAAGTCCTTTTTGAGCCTTTCCTTGACTGGAAAATAATGGAATTTCCTGCTTATATTTAAATTTTAACTTGGGAGTGAACAGTTGCTTGTATTGCAAATTTCTCCTTCCACACAGCCATAGACTGTTTCAGTTATCCTCCATCTGTTCCTTCACAAGTGTTCATAGAATCATAGAATCATAGAAATGTAGAGTTGGAAGAGACCACACGGGCCATCCAGTCCAACTCCCTGTCATGCAGGAACACCCTCAAAGCACTCCCGACAGATGGCCATCAAGCCTCTGCTTAAAAACCTCCAAGGTAGGAGACTCCACTACTCTCCGAGGCAGCAGATTCCACTGCCGGACAGCCCTGACTGTCAGGAAGTTCTTCCTGAGGTTCAGGTGGAATCTCCTTTCCTGCAGCTTGAATCCATTGCTCCTTGTCCTGGTTTCTGGAGCAGCAGAAAACAAGCCCCCTCCTTCCTCTACGTGGCATCCCTTCAAATATTTAAACATGGCTATCATGTCCCCTCTTAACCTCCTTTTCTGCAGACTAAACATACCCAGCTCTCTCAGTCTATCCTCATAGGGCATGTTTTCCAGGCCTCTCACCATTTTGGTCACCCTCCTCTGGACTTGCTCCAGCTTGTCAATATCCTTCTTGAATTGGGGTGCCCAGAACTGGACACAGTATTCAAGATGGGGTCTAACCAAAGCAGAGTAGAGTGGTACCAGTACCTCCCTCGATCTAGACACCATACTCCTGTTGATGCAGCCGAGAATTGCATTGGCTTTCTTGGCTGCCGCATCACACTGCTGACTCATGTTCAGCTTGTGGTCTATGAAGACTCCTAGATCCCTTTCACACGTACTGCTATCCAGCCACGTGTCCCCCATCCTATATTTCTGTATTCCATTATTTCTGCCTAAGTGTAGGACCTTACATTTCTCTCTGTTGAATTTCATTTTGTTCGCCCTGGCCCAGCTCTCCAATCTATCCAGGTCATTTTGAATTTTGATCCTGTCCTCTGGCGTATTAGCAACCCCTCCCAATTTGGTGTCATCTGCAAATTTGATGAGCATGCCCTCTATTCCTTCATCTAAGTCATTGATAAAAATATTGAACAGCACTGGGCCCAGGACAGAACCTTGTGGCACCCCACTAGTCACTTCTCTCCAGGATGAAAAGCAGCCATCCGTGATCACCCTTTGGGTTCGGTCGGTCAACCAATTACATATCCAATTAACAGTAGCCCTGTCTAGCCCACATTTTACTAGCTTCGATGCAAGAATGTCATGGGGAACTTTGTCAAAGGCCTTACTGAAATCGAGATATGCTACATCCACAGCATTCCCTTCATCTATCAAGCTAGTAACTCTATCATAAAAAGAGATCAGATTAGTCTGGCATGACTTATTTTTGAGAAATCCATGTTGACTTCTCGTGATTATTGCGTTGTTTTCTAAATGATTAGAAACTGAACGCTTAATGATCTGCTCCAGGATCTTTCCGGGTACCGATGTCAGGCTGACTGGGCGATAATTATTTGGGTCCTCTTTTTTTCCCTTCTTGATGATGGGGATAACATTTGCTCTCTTCCAATCTGCTGGAACTTCTCCTGTCCTCCAAGATTTCTCAAAAATTATAGCAAGCGGTTCCGAAATGACCTCTGCCAGCTCTTTTAATATCCTAGGATGCAATTCATCTGGCCCTGGAGACTTGAATTCATCCAATGCGGCCAGGTATTCCTGTACCACCTCTCTACTTATTAAGTGCCTCATTTCCTCTGCTTCCTCCCCTGCTCCCCTACCGCCAGGTTGAGTGCTTGTATCCTTCTGGGAAAATACGGAGGCAAAGAAGGTGTTAAGTAGCTCTGCCTTTTCTCTCCCCCCTGTGAGTAATTCGCCATCTTCTCTGTTGCCCTACACACATTAATTGTCTACAAAGAGCTGAATGCCTCCCCAGCAAAAAAACCAGTATTAGATAATAGGTATTAATTTGGGAGGAAATTTAAAAGGAGTAATATAGTATTTGTGTAAATGAGGTGTTTTTTAAAAAAAATAAAAGAGAGTTCTGCAGTGTGACTGGTGATTTTAAATATGGGCCCATAATTCATATGCTGTAATTGTGCATAGACAGGTCTTTATACATATATGAGCCCTGGCATATCAATCAAGAAATTTGGGGATCAGATTCTGGATAGATTGGACAGGAAAAAAGTCATGACATAGCCATTCAGTCATTCGCTTGTTATAAATTACTCACATTTTAATAGATACCTGCAACCTCCTAATGTGATAGTTGTCCACAATTCATTTATCTTCTGTTGCAAACTTCACCATGTAAATGGAAAGGGGATTTACATTGTTTGTCACTTTTAAAATAAATACTTTTTTTCTATTGGATTTTTTTTTTTTTGCACCTTCCTCAGGAAACTTGATCTAGAAGACCTCCGCTGAGGCTGCTGCTGTAGTTAAAAATGAAATTCATAATGAAATGAATGCTGATTAAGGGGTTTTATCAGTTCATTAAAGATTCTCATATAACAAGTTTATGAACATCTTTGATAAACATTTGGATTTGTTGTGCATGAGCTGCTGTTGAATAGTCATTAAACTGTCCCCAAGTTTATTCATTATGAATGCTTATTAATTTCTCATGAAATTATAAAAGTCAGGCTGCCGTGGCAAGCATGCAGATACAGAGAATCATCTTCTATGTCATGGTTCAATTGTCACTAACAATAAAATAATATTATAGTCTACATAATTATTAATGTGAATTAATTAATTGAAATATATTACCACTGTATTAATATTCCTTGAGTTACTATTAATTTGATTGGAGGTAGCCTGAAAGAAATTTGCAAAACATGTTCATGAGAACTTTAAAACAGCAATTTTTTCTCAGTTGTAAATGAAAACAAGATATCAATTGCATCATCCTTGAGAAAATATCATTTGACTATTGTGTTACTTTGATGCACATGCACATTAGGGAGAGAGAGATGTTCAGTACAAGCTCCCTAGAATTGTCTTCGGATATCTTTGTGCAATCTAGTTGACCACAAAAGTCTGGGTAAGATTTTCTGCTGGCCTTAGAATAGAAGTAACCATCAACCATCAAGAGGGAACTACTTGTTAAGATATACTGTTATTTCTGAACTTTTTAAATCTGGCCCATAGTCCCTTGCATGGCTCCTATGGCTCAGCTGGTGCTTCAGAAAGCAGTGAAATCTCAATATCAGCCCCAGGGCTTCTCTAGCACTGACTGCATCCATTTTGATCACCCCTTGCCTTTCTTGTGAAGGAAAAATGAAGGTCAGTAGAGTCAGCACTTTCAGAGCCAAATGAGTACCAAGGTCAAGATGCAGCCAACTCCTGAAGAAGACAGTATTTCCTTCCTTATTTGCATGTGAAGAGAAATGGCCCTAGCTTAAAATATATTAAATAATGTTTCCCATAGCTGATGTTAGAAGGCAGCAGAAGACCCACTGCTGCTGACACCATTGCTTTTTTTTCTTAGCTTAGTCAGTACTCCTCCAATCAATGCCAGTGGTTGAGCTTGTCTTTGGAGGAATTGTGGGTAATTTCAGGGGTGACCATTCAGTACACCAAAGGAGTTCTGTGACTACCCACCAGCTCCTTCTGTTTGCAATAACCTAATGCAACATCTTCTTGTTTCGTGGAAGTAAATAGGAGGAAGAGAAGCTGTCCCCAGAAAGGGAATATTAAGAAGAAAATGGAGGAGCCTTCCACCAGAGAGGGCCTCTTTGATACTTACTAACATCCACACCAATTCTCAGTACTCAAGAATTCAAAATAGCAATAGCAATATAGCAATAGCATTTAGTTCTATACCGTTTATCAACTGAGTGTTATCTAAGCGGTTTACAATGTATTTTAGCTAATTGCCCCCAACAAGCTGGGTACTCATTTTACCGACCTGTAGAAGGATGGAAGGCTGAGTCAACCTTGGAGCCCGGCAGGATCGAACTCACAACCTTGTGGTTGCAGTACTAGCATTTAACCACTGCGCCAAACCGGGCTCCATACATTACATTAAAACAATACATTAAAATAGGTAGAAATAGAATGTATTCAGAAGGAATTAAATTTACATTGTGTTATAATTTAAAATAAAATTTCTACAAGATGATGTATCAATTGGTATTTGACACCAGAAAGTTTGCCCAAAATGCACAAAAATGCACCTAGCAGATGTTCAAAATGTGAAAAGCATGTGAGATCTTTTTTTCATACGTGATGGGCATGTGATAAGGCCAAAAAAATAAATAAATGCTAGAATCAAATCCATCTTACATTAATTTTTAAAATTATGTTATTCTTTTTTGAAAGTTAATGTTCAAATGAAACCAGATTTGGGATTGGTAAAAGTCACTGGAGAAGAAATACAGCAAGATCCTGTGATACATGATGATTGCACTAAGACTGATGTATTCTCTATGTTGGGGAAGTTGGGAATCATTTTTTTTAAGTAGTGTTTATGTCAGATTTTTAAAATTCTTTACGTGGTATTAGTAGGCTCTTTTTGTTGTACAGTAGAGTCCCGGTTATCCGACCTGCGGTTATCAGATGCTCCGGATTAACCGACGTCACGGCTGCCTGGGGGTGTGGCTGCAGGCATTTCCGCGCCCCCAGACACACCCTGACATGCCCCCAGGCCCACCCCGACACCCCCCCGACACGCCCCCAAAATGGCGGCCGCCACGGGGCTCCGTGTCATCCGACATTTCAGTTATCTGACCCTGTGCCCGCCAGTTTAGGTCAGATAACCAGGACTCCACTGTATTTCTTTTGTGTTTTTGCTTATGCTTTGTGCAAAATTAGTAGCTGTAATTGTTTATTTTAATCTAGTTTTATAGTTGTGCACCTTAAAGTTTGTACTTTTTTTTTAAAAAAAAGCAAAATAGACAGAAATGCGAATGTTTGCTCTAGCATTGCTTAAGACTTTACTTTTTCTTTCAGCATATATGCCATAGATATGCTGATTTCAAAGATTCCCTCTGCAGAACGTGAGCATCTGCAATAGCTAGTGATGTCTCTCATATCGCATAAATACTGAAGTGAAATGGATATGTCTTCCCTTAATGTTTGAACTAAACATCCATTAATGTTAATGAGAGTTATACATGCACATCAAGGGAATTATATAACCCAAAGCTACTCAATTTATGAAATCAGGATCTTGTCTTATTATCTAATTATCTGCATCTGATCAGAAATGATAATTGTACTTTGGTAAATGAGAAGATAACTGAAGCCAACAAATACAAATTCCTACCTATTGCCTGATATTCTTTCTGTTGTCTATAAAGGCCACAAGTTGTTCAGATTCAAAGCAGAGTGAAATGTAGCAATGTGAAGATGAATATACAATCAGAAAGAAAAAAAAAACAGAGGATTAGTAATGAATTATTCATCCTGATTGTCAGGGCTGCAGCCTGCACATATTTGCAAGGTCCTGAACTGAGAATCTGAAGGATGTCAGGTGGGGATTCTTCTTGTGGAGGACTGTCCAGTTTTCAGTGAAATGTCAGGAAGAGTCAATATCACCAGCAATGAAATCTCTTGAATGAAGTGAACCAGGTGATACTTTTTCCTAGAAAGATTTCAAGATCAGGCTTCCATGATAATATGAACAGTTATGAAATATTTTACTTCAAGCACCATACTATGAATTTTTTCTCAGAAGTAAGCCTCACTAAATCTATACAGGGTCACAGCCTTACTATTGCTTATGCTAGTTTCACCACAACTCCACATGATTTCATTGTGATTCAAAATCAGGAGATCTACCTGCAGGCCTGATCTAGGTACTCCAGTTGGCCATTTCAGCACTAGCCTGTTATAGAGCAATGATTCCACTTTCAACATCCTCTGGAATCCTGGGGTTTGCAGTTTCGGGAGCTGCTCTGTTTTATTATATTCATGCTCATTCTGATGCCTGTTTGTGACTTTTTAATATTCAGGAGACAAGTTACAGCCTATTACTTCCCCCCAAATTTAAAATTCTTGCATTTTGCAATGTAATCATTTTAATGAAAATGTTTTGCAATTTAGATGTTAAATGTATACTATTTAGATTATCCTGTGTTTCAGTATTTTCAGTGTAATGGGGGGAAAAGTTTAATTACTATTTTGCTGCTTTTGTTTCTGTATTATTTTTGTGTTAGAAATAAGTTTAAAATGATAAATGTGTTTTCTGTTTAATATTCAAATAAATTTAGAAAGAATGTTGAAAAATTCCAGTTGCACTTCAATACATGCCAGTTTACTGTATGGTAACTTTGTGCATATGAAGCCAAAGAACACAGAAAGCAAAATGAGTATTTTGTGGAAATTATTTCTTTTCTCTTTTTGTGCTGTAGAAGGCTGAGCAATCGTTAAGACTAATGGTATGTAACAAATTCACACCACTGAGGTTTTTCCAAATGGATTTACCCAATTTACCACTGAACAAACAAACAAACAAAAATGAACACCAGTTTTCAATCAAAAATCTGAGCACTTCCACAATTGTAGAAAAAAAAGACAAAAAATTTAAACATTTTTTTTTAAAAAAACACTGTATCCATTTATAAAAGAAAATGCATATTAACCAGTAGGGGTATGTGCTCAATATAATGTGTCAGTTCAAAAAATGACACCAAAATATGTGGGTGGGTGGTAAGAGAGAGGGGCTGATGGAAATAACAGAACTGAAACGGAACAAATGTGGAGATTAAAAAAAACACCAGCAAGTCTGCAGAAATAGAATTAGCAGATATGACTATTCTAGTCAAATGTATGTAAAATTCTTCAGCCTTTTTTTTAAGAATCTGATTTTAATATGTGACCCCAGTTATGAAAATTTTAAATGAAAAATGGATTTGAATATTTGCCATGTATAGCAACTTTGAAGCATTTGTTGTACCAAGCACAAAGTGTCTACCACATCTGAGGTCCCCAGCCAATCCCACTTGATTCCCAGTGGGCCCTTTCTTTACAGCATAGGATGGACAAGTAGTTCAGGGACATCTGCACAGGTGTTATCTGTTATAGTGCTATTGTTCCACTTTCAACATCTTGTGGAATTCTAGGGTTTATAGTTTACTGAGGCCAAATTGCTCTCTGGCTGAGAATTCTAAATGCCTCCTCCCTAAACTACAAACCGTAGGATTCCATACAATATTAAAAGTGGAATAATAGCACTATAACAGTGTAGTGCAAAAATAGCCTTTGTGTGGAGTCTTTCCCAGGACTTGAAACACTGCATGCCAGAATTCCGGGGCCAGGGGAAACCTCTATATGTAGAGTTCTACTTGTCAAGGTTTTCTTATCCCAAATATTCATGATAACACACAGAGAATGGTATGGGTAGACATGAGGTGTGTTCCAATAGCCTTTTCCTATATGCTTTGAAGTTTCATGCAAACAATACATGAAAGGGTCTTGTGTTTCCCTTTGAAATAGCTGGGGTTACCAAGTCCTTCCTTCTCGTCAGGCTTCATAACATCTACATAATATTTAATCCTTCAACATGTTACACTCTGGACCTTTTAGGTTGTCAGAACATAATACTCCATTGACCTAGGCCATTTCCGCACTATACTGTTATAGTGCTATTATTGCACTTTCCACATGCTATGGAACCCCGGGGTTTGCAGTTCATGGAGAGGCCTTTGAGGCTCCTCCCTAAACTGCAAAACCCATGATTCCATAGGATGTTGAAAATGGAATATTTGCACTATAATAATCTAGTATGGAAGTGGCCCTGGTTATGCTGGGAGAATGTGAGGCCAGCCAGATGGGCAATGGCATGAGGGAACTTTCATAGTGCCTTCTGTGGCCAACCATTGTCTCTAGGTTGGGGTGGAACTGGGTCCAGGTGCTGTGGGATGGGGAAAAAAGTGTTGCATAAGGATATTTACTAGATGTCTTCTTGTACAGTATCCATAAGGGGCTTAAGACAGTGTAGCTGCTCATTATGTAAGCTTATATCACCAGGCAGAATTTAATCTATATTTCCCTTTCATGCTACTGATTGCTGATGGAAAAGTCAGAATAATGCAAAATCTGGTGATTCTATCGAAGAAATGAACACACACACACACACACACGAAAAATCAGCAATCTTCCGACTGCTCTATAAGGAGATAATAGTTCTGAACAGTTTTCAACCACTGTACCCGCTTTGTAACTTATTTTGGGAAAATTCATTTGAAAAAAAATGCATATCTTTTTCTCTCTCTCCAGAAAATGGACTTTCACAGAAAAAAGCTGTTTTCTGCATAAAAAGTAATATTTCGTTCAGGAAATAATGCATTTTATATATATTTTCTGCACAAAAGAACATGTTTTCTGTGCAGAAAAAAACATATACTTGTTTGCTGAAACACATTTTCCCAAAAGAGGTACCAAAGTACAATGAATCTCTTGGCTGTTCCATAGAATCATAGAATCATAGAGTTGGAAGAGACCCCAGGGGCCATCGAGCCCAACCCACTGCTATGCAGGAACACCTATCAACGCATTCCCAACTGATGACCATCCAGCCTCTGCTTAAAAACCTCCAAAGAAGGAGACTCCACCACACTCCGAGGCAGCATATTCCACTGCCAGACAGCATTGAACATCAGGAAGTTCTTCCTGATTTTCAAGTGGAATCTCCTTTCCTGCAGCTTGGATCCGTTGCTCCTTGTCCTAGTCTCTGGAATGGTAGAGAACAAGCCTGCTCCCTCCTCAACATGACATTCCTTCAAATATTTAAACATGGTGATCGTGTTCCCTTTTAACCTTGTCTTCTGCAGATTAAACATACCCATCTCCCTAAGGCATTCTTCATAGGGCATGGCTTCCAGACCCTTCACCATTTTGGTTGCCCTCCTCTGGACATGTTCCAGCTTGTTGATATCCTTCTTGAATTGAGATGCCCAGAACTGGACATAATATTCCAAATGAAGCCTAACCAATGCAGAATAGCATGATACCATTACCTCCCTCGATCTAGACAGCATACTCCTATTGATTCAACCAAGAATCATGTTGGCTTTCTTGGCTGCTGCGTCACACTGCTGACTCATGTTCAGCTTGTGATCTACCAAGACTCCTAGATCTTTTTCACACATACTGCTATCCAGCCACACGTCCCCCATTCCTGTACTTGTGACTTTCATTTTTTCTGCCCAAGTGCAGGACCCTACATTTCTCTCTACATTTGTTGAAATTCATTTTGTTAGCTTTGGCCCAGCTCTCCAATCTGTCAAGGTTGTATTGAAATTTGATCCTATCCTCTGGTGTATTAGCAACCCCTCCCAGTTTGGTATCATCTTCAAATTTGATCAGCATGCCCTCGACTCCCTTATCCAAGTCATTGATGAAGATGTTGAATAGCGCTGGGCCCAGGACAGAACCCTGTGTCATCCCACTAGTCACCTCTCTTCAGGATGAAAAGGAGCCATTGGTGATCACCCTTTGGGTGCGGTCAGTCAACCAATTACAAATCCAACTAACAGCAGCCCTGTCCAGCCTGCATTTTACTAGCTTCTTTGCAAGAATGTCATGTGGAACTTTGTCAAAGGCCTTACTGAGGTCAAAATATGCTACATCTACAGCATTCCCTTCATCTTCATCTTTTCTTTGGTGAGGTATTTTGAGTGCTAAGACACTTTGTTCTTGAGGAATTTGGAAATTAATCAGGTATGTAGCTTGGATACACTTTTGGATCCAAACCTAAGCATGGATGCCCGGGTTTCAGCTGTGGCCATGAATGTATTTGCAGAGTTAAAACAGTTATGCCATTCCTGGAATTGTCAGATCTGGCCACAGTAACAATCAATGCCTTGATTACCTCCCATTTGGATTAGTGTAACATATCTCCTTATATGAGCCTACCCAAACCTACCCAGCATTGGATAGCTTCCTCTCCAGCCCCCTGCCAACACAGGTACAGCTGATAAGGACATGGGAAGGAGGTTTCTTCAATGGCTACTCCTACACAGCTCCTAAGGGGGGCTTCTTTCTGTTGCTTCCTTTCCTTGAAAAGTAAAAAAAAATCTTACTTTGGCATTACTTTCATGTGGTGTGCTATACTTTTATCTTCTATTTTATACATATTTTAAACTGCTTCAGTTATTTTAATGATTGTCTATTTAATTCTTTTAAAACTTTTTTTTAAAAAAACATATGCTTTAACTATATTCTGTAATCTTACAGGATAAGTTGACTTGGGTATCATGTTGGAACAAGCAAACAAACTGACATCTCTTCTCTGATGTCAGTGGAGGGTGAAGCCACTCTGACATTTTTCCTTCTGAACATAAAACAAAGCTATTTAAGCTACTCTACTCTATCTCCAAAATAGGTCCAACCCATTGTATAGCTCCTTCAAACATCAGACTAAAACCTATAGCAAATTCACTGTCCAAAAAACACTGAAACCCCCAGACACTGTTGGAAATGCAAAATGTTCTGTTCTCATGGACAGAGGCAAATTCTTCTCCCTGTAACAGAAGGGAACAGAGATCCAGGGGTTTCACTTTGCTGGTGGTGGATTAGCCTTGCATTTATCAGAATAATACTTTTGGTTCTCACTTAGGGAGATGAAGTCCCAAGCATCTATACCTCCCAACCTCAAAACTATGCTAGAGATATATTATTCCATTGCTGGACTATTTATTATCAACTTCAGAGCATCTCTGAGGTTAGAATAAATCAACAGATATGCTGAAAAGTCCACAGGGAGAATGCCAGAGAAAAGTTGTTTAAAGAAATCCAGCAGCTGCACAGTTCCTTGGTGTTCTTTCATATAGCACAGATTAATCTACTCTGTGCCATTCATTTCAACAACCCAACAGAAGAGAATATATTTACATTCATGCTGTTTGTTTCTTCAACCTATTTATTGGATAGCTTAGCCTCAAGTTGTTTTTAATTAGTTGATAAGGGAAGCAGTGACTCTAAACTACACTAACATTTTATTACAGAGCTTTTGAGTATTAATTGCTGCCAATTTATCTGCCCCAAAGCTCTCTAGTGCTGTGGGGGAAAGAATGGATTTATTATTGTTTGCTGTATATTTATGAGTACTATCTCAACATCAGAGTATTAGTAAACAAAAAAAATCTTTTGAATATGAATTTTCACTCTCTTTTATTCACTGCTCAAATAATAGGCTCTGGTTGCTATTTCATGCATGTAGTGCACAGAAAGTGATTTTAATTAAGATCCTCCGATTCGGTCCCTTTTAAACTTAACGGGTTTGCTCATTCCTTTTATTTGCACACTGTGGACCATACGGTCATCTGTTACATCAGCCATGATGTGGAGGGCATAGCTTGGAAATGTTGCTTTTTGGACTACAACTCTCAAAACCTCCCAGCCAGTATGGTTGATGTCCATGCTGGAGGGGGATTCTGGGAGCTGTAGTCAAAAGTATCATCTCCAAGCTCAGGATACAGAGTTGTTCCTGGACAGTGATGTCTTGTGTCTCATGTCTTGATTTTTAATCTTCTACTCCATCAACATTCAGTGGTTGAATGTGGAGTATGGAAAACTTTGTTATCCAAATGACTTACTGTTGTAGTCCCAAAGCATGCAAATGTAACATTTTCTCAAAACCAAGAGTAATTTAAAGATTAGCTATGCTGCAAAAAGAGTGAAGGTAGTCCTCACCATGTTTACAGTAGGGCAGTTATTATGGGGAAAAACATAAATCTAACATTTCATATGTCAGAACCTGGATATGTGTGGCCAAGCAACATTTGAATGTGGTCAAAATGGCAAAAGTTGTTAATGATGAAGAACACACAAGCTAGGAGAGACTTCAGCAATCTCCTTTTACCTGAGTCTGGGAAGGGCAAGATTCTGCCCTGTCTACTCCTCTCATCCCAGCTGAGCTAATTGAGTGCAAATTACTTTTGGAGTTTGAACTGAGTTTGCACAAATTAAAATAAGCCAAGAACAAACGGAAAAGTAGAAGGAGGAAAAATAATCCGGGACATTTTAAAGGCAGCCGACAGACTGGGCTGACAGGGATTGTCCCTGCGAATTTGGGACAATTTGAGGGTGTATTTAAGTAAAGGGCTGTTCGTTACTTTAAAAGGTTGACTGAGTACTAAGCTTGTTTTTGAATTTGGATCCTGAATATATTCAATACATTTGTCATCGTTTTAAGAATGCTTAATATAGTACATGATATTTAATGCTTATTTTGTGGATCGAATTGTTCCCATAGCTAGACTAACTGTATTTCCTCACCGTACATAAGCTACTAATTTATTTCACTGGCACAAATTCAGGCATGTACATAACTCTTGCACCGGATTCAACATGACTTTTAATAGTACATAAAGGAGGCTGGATCATGGTGAATTTTGCATGCAATTTATTTGAAAGCTTTTTTAAAAAAACAAAGTGAGGATAATGTTTCATAGAGGAGACATGGTGCTGTTTTAGAAGTCGGTAAGCCACATTTTTATTCAAGAAAAAATGCCTCTAAGACATTTTGCTGTTGTTGTTGTACGCCTTCAAGTCATTTCTGATTTACGGCAACCCTAAGATGAACCTATCAAAGGGTTTTCTGGGGTTGAAATTGTGTAATGCATCCAAGATCACCCAGTGGGTTTCCATGGCTGAGTGGGGAATCAAACCCTACTGTCCAGGATTGTAGTCCAATGTTCAGACTAGTAAACCATGCTGCACTTAAGTTCTAAATACTAAAATACAGTATTTTAGCTTGTGCTACATTGCTGAAATTGAAAAATCTTCTCTTCTAATGATTATATGAGGCCTGAGGAGGTTGTCTATTTCTTTTTATTATATTTTTTCCTAAAATATTCAAAGAAAGACTTGACAATAACTGTTCCTTTCATCAGTAGCCAAAACACTTCTTGACCAATGTTGTCCACAAAAACATTTGATTTCCTGTCCCACAAATGCTCTCAGACTTCTCTAATGTGTACTCTCAGTCTTCCTATTTATTTCCATTATTTTCTCTTAATCATAGGAGAAAACAAATATTTCTACACAGTTTCAGCCCAATATTTTAACTTTCCCCAAAGGTGTTTTGAAAACAAGTAACATTCTTCCAGAACAACACTTTGGAAGGCACCAGAAGTATTGTGGGAGAGGTGTAATAGTGGACAATAAGCAGCAGGACCTTGTCAGATAGAACATTTTTTTTTCTTTCCCCTCCTCCCTTCCTTTCCTTTCCCTTTTCCTTTCCTTTCCCTTTTCCTTCCTTTCCTTTCCTTTCCTTTCCTTTCCTTTCCATTTCCTGCTGAACCACCCACTTATAGTGACCAAGAAGAAAGAGGCAAGGGAGTGAGGGAAAACTTTGCCCTTACCGTGGCCATATAGGAGATAGGAAACATTGGTTTCTTGGACAACTCCTTGAATATTCACCGGCCAGATGGAAGTCATAGTTAGAGATGTGAAAAGTTACTGTTTGGGACCAGATTCCTAATGGTTCACTATTTTTCCAGTGTCATGCAGTAGTGGTTGCAAGGGAAGTCAAATGATAGCTGTCCCTAGTGCTTTATTTCTTTCATGCTCACTGCACCCATGCTTTCTTCCCTCTCTAATTGCCACTATGTCCACTCATGTGGACAAACTGTGTAGTCTAGCAATAGATTTCTGATCTTGGATAAGAGTTCCCAGAATATCCATTTGCCGTACTGTCAGCGTATTTGTGAGTCACAGTCTCAAAAGATAATGTTTCCTGTACCTTCATCTAAGGCATTATTGTTTGAGGAACATAGGGCAAAAACGTGGCTGGGTACAATGACTGATGCAGAGATCATTTGAATTCCATGTATAATCAGTCAATTTCTGTTTCATATCCACATTTGTAACAAGATATACCTGTGCTTGATTCTTATTGGTTAGTCCCATTTCAAATAGACCAGCTGAATTGATTTTTGAATAGTTACTCCATAAATACATTAATCTCATTGATTCAATGGGTTTACTCTAATGCAGATGAGCAGCAGGCTTCATACCCTGTTCTCCTAATCCAACCACTTCATATCTGCTTCAACAGTCTCAAATAAAGTAGCACAAAAATCTCAATCATTTGCTGGAACTACTAAACTGTTTTTTCTCTTGCTGGCAGCTGATATCACCACTATCATCCTGAGTATTACGCAGGCTTCACTTTCACAAATTATAACGGTAAAGAATCCCATTAGAGAAGTCAGCATGCATTCTGTGAAAATCTCAGGCAAAGCTTTTCAACTTTTCATTTTCTAAAAAAGTTTGCCCAAGACACTGAGAAAGAGAGAGAACATCAAAGCATAACAAACAACATTGTGATGTACAATGAATATGCGACAGAGAGCAATTTCAGGGAGCTGCAAAAATATTATTCCTTGCAGCTGACCTTGCATGAATGTTATTTTCTATTTAGAAACAGTTGGCTTTACAATCTCATTATGGCATGCAAAGCATTATACTCCCTCCACAAAAAAAATATGATGTATTTAGAGAAAAAAGAGAAACAGTGATTCCAAACACGTAAGATTGCCAGCTTAGACCAGTGGCAAAGTTAAATATTTCTGATGGTTATTGTGAACAGCTGGTTGTGGTTCTTCCTCTTCATTTGCTAGTTTTAATGACCTAATGATTTACGGTGCTACTAAAAAAATGGTTGGATATGCAGAACTACCACATGCAGAAAAGGTTCCACATAATAATTGCGGATGTTAAAGTACAATGTTGCCAAAGACATCTTATACACCTATCACCACCCTTTCTTTTCATCCACATGATACAACCATACATACAATTATGCATACTATTTGCATAGGCATAACCAATTTCAAACTGAGGTGTGAAAAACAGAATTCATGGAATCAAAAAGTCCATACTATAGCAGATTGAAAAAACTGAACTGAAATGACTGTATCAGAGAATCAGTTTATGGTCATACGTTTGCGGTCGATATGCTTTGTACTGAGATGTTACATTCAGTTCTGCCTTTGGCATTTCTGTATGAAAGGATCTCAAGTAGGGATGGGAAAATCATGTTGCTGAAGTTTCCCTACAAAAAATTCACACCTTGAGAGACCAGTAATAGAATAGGGCTCATTCTGACTGGATTTCTCTTTGTGACTTATGCTAGTGTGATGGAAGATAGCTAGCATTCCACAAGGAAGTGTCTGGTACCTTCCTATGGAATTCTGTTTTTCCCAGGCTGTGTAACAGCTGGTGGCTAGTGCCCAGGTGCAACTTTGTTCTAGCAATATCAATGGCCACTGATTGGTCAGTGGATGCTGGGAAAGTTCCCTCATGTTATCATCTAGATGGCAGCGATTACCTTCTTGGGCTTCCTAGTGGAATTTTATGCTCTGCTTGTATTAAATAGGATCTTCACTCTTTGCTCAAAATATCTATACATTTCTGAGCCATATTTCTATATTCAGTAAACAAGGGATGGTTGAACTACTTGACTTCCTCCATCACCAGTTCCATTGGCTTTTAATTAAAGAGAATAGCAGTTCAAAAAAAAAAAATCCACTGGCATCTAGGGAGATTGTTCATACTCTTTAGAATCCTGGTTTTCCAGGGTTTCAAATCCCATAGAAAGCCTTCCTAGATAGAGGGAAATATCTGATCCAGATTTTCACCTACCATGGATGGGTCAGGTCTAGTTTGCTCACTCTCTTTGCCTGTTGAGTACACATCATTTAATAATGTTTGAACAGAGCTTGAAAACTTTTCATATCAAGGGGTGAGGGAGGAAAAGGCTTCTGATTGATACACTGGAGAAAAGTACTGCTTACAAAACAGACTGTGACAAAAACACACCATTTTGTACATCAGTCCCTATGACCCCTATTTCAATTTTACATTTCACACATTGGAGAGGCATTGCCAGTAAGAACATGCAATCCTAGATCTAAATCAGCCAATGTTCTACCAGTGATCTAACATCAATTTATGTAGATATGGGCATCTTAAATAGTTTTCAACAGAATGGGAAAAGATTCAATTAGGAATAGACAATTCACCATCTCAGTGATTAGTCATCAGGGTGCAGGAAGGCAGGAGTTTACATTGTAAGAAACATGGTTGAAAACAGCAGATCCACATTGACTTTCCTTATCTTGTAACTTCTTGAACAATAACTGAAGGGCATGTGCTGCTTATCATTGAACTCCAATTTCTACTTAGCAAAGTCAAAGGTAAGAGATGAAGGGAATAGTGTCAGCAGGTGGTTTTCATGCCAGCAGGGTGGTGAATCTATTCCAAGTTTTCGTCTCAAATTTGAAGGAACAATCCAAAGTGCTGAACCTATTTAGGGAAGACCATCCAGCACCTTGGATATCTTCTTCAAAATCCCATCTATATCCTGAAATAGGTCTCCCTGTCCTAACGACATAAGGATCCACTTAACTATAACACAGGTGGAGGGATCAGGAAGAGACACACATTTCACATCACTGTAGTGCAAATTAATTTGCATCCTGATCATTGTTCTTCCATGAAAGAAAATAACATGAAAGCAGGAGGAGCCCACCATACAATGATATTGGATACCTAACATGTAGTGATTACTCCCATTCTGAGTAATGGCTGGGACACTGAGATGGGTGCTCAAAATGGTGGTGGGAAGTGCTGAAGCTGGATTTCCCAGCAACATTCTAACTACTATTGGCTGTCATGAATAATTTTAAAAGTAACATTGTAACCGACACTTTGAGCATCAGTATTCTCAACAGTGCAATCCTACACATGATCTGCTCAGAAATAAGTCCAACTTACTTTAATAAAACTTTTAAAATATGTACAGTTTGGCCATTTCTGCACAGGCTAATAGAAACGGTGCAGAGCGTCCTCGAGGGAGGACGTCTGCACCTGCACCTAGGAGCGGACTGGGTCGGACCTACTTAACGTAGATCCACACCTCAGCCCACTCCGGAATGACCCCAAGTGGTTGTCAAGTGTGCTTTTGAAAGACAACTGAAAACAGATCTTTCAAAAGCACGGAGCACACCATTCCATGCTGCTCTTTAGTGCAGATTTGCAGTCTCGCACCAGTGTGAGCCTGCAATCTGCCGGGGGCAGGCTTTAGGCTCGTGAGTTTCAGCAGTTGGTCAAAACCCTTGACAAAACCAGAAGCCACCATTTTTGTCCCCGGAGCAGCACAGAGTGATGAGCATGTACTGCCCCAGAGCAGCACGGACCGGACCGGGGAGCCAAGAAGTCCTGTAAGTAGCGGCATGGGGTGATTCCCTTGCCCTGTGTGGAAATGGCCTTTGTCTAGCCTTAATAAAATGAATAACTAAACTATACTGTGTCCTGGTAAGTCTTTTCAGGTGTTTATTATTATTGTTGTTGTTGTTTGTTATTATAAGTTACAATTACAGGTAGTTTGAAACATCATGGAGTGAGATGGTTTTTCCCAGTTGTCCTCAATGATGCCCCTCTAACCATCAACCAAGGAACTGGCAAAACTGTCTCTGAGTATTCCTTGCCTAAGAAAATCCTATAAAATTTATGGGGTCACCTTAGGTTGATAGGCACCTTGAAGGCATGTGAGCACACACACACACATCTGACTTACAGCTAACTTCTTTGATCATTCAGGAGGTTGCAGTTCCCATTATCCAACAATCAGAATTCCCTCAAAACCACCTCTCTCATTTACAGCCCCTCAACCTGGCCATTTCCTCATCAGTGGAGAGCAGACAAAGCATCAGGCAGGTATCCCCCTTTTTTTTGATAGATTGATGCTGAGTGACTATGTCATCTACAGGGTCCTGCACAAGACTCACGGAAGTACCTGCAGATGGCTATCACTGTGTATCAGCGATAGGTAAGTAGCTCAACACCTGTTTGCTGCTTCTCCTGCTCCCTGCCAGTCAGGAAAGGACCAAGTTTGGTGGGAGTTGTTCCTGCTAAGAAAAGGTGGGGGGTTGGAGATTATAATAGCCACTTCTCATAGCTATATTGCGTGATGCACAATCACAGCCAATATTTTCAAAATAAGAGTTTGAACCTCAGTGATGAATGTCATGGACAAGCAAAGCAAGTCAGCAGAACTGTGTTAATTAAACCATTATGGTGGTGGCTTTCTTTTTTTTTTCGTGGAAAAGAGATAAATCTATGAATGAGTCAGCAATGCTGCTTAATTGCCTTTGACCAATTCTGCCTCCCTAGGACAAATTAGATCTTTATCCACTTAGACCTCTAGCAAAGCACATCTGACTTTGTGTTTTGTGCTTACACAACAGTGTCCTAGAGTCCTTTGCATTCTCTTAAACTTAACTTCACTGTGAACAGACCTCCCAAAGGTGAAAGATCGGTTACCTGCTCTTTTCAAAGATCTACGAGATAATGCAAAGATTAATTCCCATGATACTCCAATTAATGTCTTGTTTCTTTAGAACTGAAAAGTTGGTGGTATGCACACATTCAAGGACATAATTAAGGTTTTCTTTTAGCAGATTTTCCACTTGAATTAATGACATTCTAATAATATTAGGATATTGTTAAAATACTATAAATTGAGCCAAAATGTTGTTTTACTTCTTGCTTATACTCTACAGCCATTTCCACACGATGTTGCTGTCCTGCAATGGGGAGGTGTTGCCAGTGATCCATGAGTCATGCTTTCACTTGGTCCTGCTGCCAACACCCTCCCATCACAATTGTGGGATATTTCATTAATGGAAAAAATCCATCAATGGCCTGCAATTGCGCAACACTGCCATCATGGGTGGCCATATGGAATGAGTAGAAACACAATGTAGGTGCTTGCTTCCCTAGTGCAGCACAGAAAAGAGGCTGGCTGCACTGTGGAAAGAAGGTGTGTGTCACTTGCACTTCCATCTGCAGGGAGCTGTTCAGGTGTGCAGGGGAGTGTTCACGTCATGCTCCCATCCCAGCAAAGGTGCTGCCAGGATCGCGACTTGAGGACATTGTAAAAGGGTACAGTGTGGAAGTGGCCAAAATCAGTTTCTCTGTAAGAATCGATAATTCTTATATTCAGCTCAATGATAAAGTTTTTTAACTGTGTTGCTGAAATAGCTACGTTTCAAAAACTCCCTCTCCTCAGTTTACAGTAAATCTTGAATGGTTTGAAAGGAAGGTTGGAGTCTGTGGTCCTGCAGACGTTGTAGGACTGCATCACAACCAATTTTCACCTTCGGCTAACATAGCTAAGCCTGGTGGGGCCTGTACTCCAAAAAACATCTGGAGGGCCATATTTGCCCACATGTGTTTTCAAGGGTCTACAAGAGATTCTGTATGCTCATGCTGCTGAAACTCTAATTTCCCATTTATAACATAGTCTAATTTTCATCACTTTCCCAAATGCTCAACAATTAACTCAACAATCAATTGTAGTCATTTTTCCAGGTGCACATTTTGTGTCCAACTGATGTTACAAAAAGAAGAAAAAGAAGAAGGAAGGAAGGAAGGAGGGAAGGAAGGAAGGAAGGAAGGAAGGAAAACATAAAAAAGAAAAAAAAAGAAAAGAATAAGAAAAGAAAGAAAAGGGAATCTTTTCAGAGTCAATATGGTACAATTAATTGCATGTTTTTTTAAAAAAAGATTAACCCCAATCTTAATCTTAATTTCCATCATCCTTAAGTACGTGTAACTATATTTATCCATGCTCCTTGCCCTCTTTACTTTTTTGCCTCATGCTCTGTCAGTTGTAAGCTCTTCATTTCAGCATATTCTGAACATGTGTGTGACAAAATAGCCACAAACTTTTTTTTTTTACTTTCCATTGATAAATCACAAAATAAAGCACACAAAAATGCAAGATACATAGATAAGAAATCGTGTGATATGGCTAACAAATGTGCTTCACCATTTGAAGGAGCACAGCCACAAAAACCGTGCTAAACGTGTTGTAAAGCTTGACCTTCATGTGTAACTCAAACAGGCTCATGGGATTTCAAAGCACTAAAATATCAACAATAATAACAAGAGAAGTGTTGGAACAAAGAGTGTTACTTCAAAATGTGGGTGATTCAGGGGTCCACCCACGATGCCAGTGCCTCCATGAAATGATGGGGAATATTAGCTCAAAGAGGAGGCCTGAGAGAATGGGGTAACTTTACAAGATCTTTTACACCTATGTAGATTGGTACTAGTGCAGGGAAGAACCAGCTGGAAATCCAAATGTAAGCTTCTTTGTTTTATTGGGGGAATTAACAATTGCACAGACATGAGATCCACATAGTCTCACAATCACACAAAGCTAACTGAAGGAAAAGGAGGAAAAACAGGAATTTTAGGGCAAAATGGGTGATATTTACCAATCCAGCAGAGAAGAGACAAAAAGGGAATCATGGCTTAGACAAGATGTATAAGAGGAGTACAAATCAGGAATTGAAGCAGCAGAGTTATGGTCTGTATGCCAAAAGTGCTATGAGTTATTTGGTGAAAAGCCAGGATTTAAATGTTCTTTTTTCAGCTCTGAGGAGGAAGATGTAAATGGTTGTCTGGCAGAGCAAACAATGAGGTCCGGAGAGTGGACAATGAGGTCCAGAATGAGCTGATGGCCTAGCATTAGGTGACAGAGAGACTGATGGGAATCATGATAGATCCTTAATTGCTGGACAGGTGAGGAGAGAAAGGAGAGTTTTTGCTGGATAAAGGGAGAAGGTCAAAGACAATCAGTTCTTCCCTGGAAACAGTTTTTGAAATTGTTTCTAAAGGTCGAGTTGTTGAAGACCATCCACAAGTCCATTGTCTGGGAGTTTCCCTGGCTTTAATGTAGCCGTGCTCTGAGGTCTCATCCTCACCTAGTTTTGCAACATATGTGTGCAGCCAATTTCCTCTTTGCAAGTCAACTCCCAGTTATGGCAGGATATAATTTATATTTCATGCCAATTAAATATATGTTTTGCTAATTAGACCATATCATGGAGAAGGGGTGTACAGCCTGGTAACAAGAGCTTTGTGAAATGAACACACTATGTATAGTGATGGTGGCATTGCATCATGCCATTTCTAAAACAAACAAAAAATACATGAATGAATCAACAATGCTGTCTTCCTGGGACAGAGATGGACCTGCTATTAGGCACAGTGAAGTGAAGTGGCCACCAAAGATGGGAGATAGAAATGGACAAGGTGTGGGAAGACACAGCTGTGCTTCTTAAACCAGCCTGCTGTCTTCAGAAGTGCTGGAGATGCTATGTTGTTTTAAGAATTAATGAGTTGCCTCATCAGTTTCTTACAAAGAATGGAGAAAGGGGCATCTTGTTCTTTGCCTGTGGAAGCAGAATTCATTGTCCTAGCTCTAGTTTTGAACAACTTCTGACAAGATAGGTAGGTTTAGTCAATGGTCAGTTAGTTCATTTAGTCAATAAATACATCAATATCATTTTCAGATCTTTGGAGAAAACCCTGTAAAGATGTACAAAGTATGTGTGAGGTCCCAAGATAAATTCCACTTGATTAATTTTTTTAAATAAATTTATTTTTGTCTTCTCTCAAAATTCCTGTCTTTTTGTCTAAGGAAGGATCTTCTAATTGATACTGTATTCCACTTAAATAAAACTCTAGCAAAACTCTGGGCTTCCCTTACAATCCCTCAGAGAGAGAGAGATTTTCTGAGAAGGGAGTCCTCAAGCTTGGTTAACATTTTACTTCAAATGAAATTTTGGAGACAACTAGAGAAAAATAAATGGAAATGAAAACCTGTCAAACTTTACATGTGGATTTTGAAGAAGAACATTCAAACCCCAGCTCTGCCATCATCACACTAGGTGGCTTTGGGTTGTAATTTGATTGCTCACAGAGTTCAGTCTGTTCCTATTCCCCCTTTTAAGTGCAAAGAGATGACTGCATGCAGTGATACATATTCAGTATGAAAAACAGCAGGCTCTGTTGGTTCCCAAAGAATAATGCTTGCGGATGTTCCAAGCTGAAAACAGAAGGTCCTGTTCTGTAACTGATAACTTAGAGACCATAGACATTTCTCCTGCAGGTAGTTTTAAGCTCTGTTGGTCCCCAAATTATGCATACACTTGTGTTTTATTAAGTTTGAAGTTTTTTTGGAGTATTTTTTTAAAGTTTGAAGTGATGAAGTAGCTTGTAATCAGAGCCAGCTCTATCATTGGAAGGAGTACAATTGCCCTAAGCAATATGTTTTGGATGTCATGAATGAAGTTATTTGATTTGCATTATTATCTTGTTATTCTCAGAGACAGGGAAAGAGAAGGCCTCTCCACACTACACTGTTATACTGCTATTATTTTCGCTTTCAATGTTCTGTGGAATTTTGCCTTTTGTAGTTTACTGAGGCCAATGAGCTTTCTGGCTGAGAATGCTAAATGCCCCTTCCTAAGCTGCAAATCCCAGGATTCCATAGGTTGTTGAATGTGGAATAACAGTGTAATGTGGAAATCATCATAGTTTTGGGATTTTCTGTCATGTGTGCCAAAGAAAGTAAATTGGCTTGCTTTGGGAATTATATGCCTTGATTGGGGACAGGTGACTACTTGCTGCTGTGTGTCAGGCAGCAAAATCTCTTGTGCCAGCCCTAGTTGTCATGTATTTCTGGATGGCAATGGTTAAAAAAACAAGCAACATTCATCTGGGACTCCAATGGATTGTATACAAGATAGCCTAAATATACGCACTTATAAGCATACAAATATTTGCTGAGCAGCTGGTTCACATTCCCATTCAAGATAATGAAAAGCATGTAACTGCAACCTAAATAATCATCTAAAGAATAATATGCAAGTAATTTAACTAATGAGAGCCAGAGTGGTTTGAGCATTGGATTATGACTCTGAAGACCAGAGTTCAAGTCCCCACTCAGCCATGGAAACCCACTGGGTGACCTTAGAAAAGTCACACTCTCTCAGCATCAAAGGAAGGCAAACACAAACCTCCTCTGAACAAATCTAGCCAAGAAAACCCCTCATAGGTTCACCATGGGTTGCCATAAGTTAGAAACAACAACAATCAAACTAATATCTAGAGAATTACGTATTAGTGATATAAGTGAGATGTGACCCAGCAGGGAACTGACAAAATTAAGGAATTTATGTGGCTTCCTCAAAAGAACAGATCCTACAAATCCATTGCTAGAGTTTTTTGCGTCATCAAAGAATTACAGCTTGCATGCACAGTGTAGAAATGTACACTGTTGATTTGTAGCATGGGTGGGAAACAAATTGTCCAGATTCGCAAAAATGTATATCTTATAGTTGAAAAAGGTAATATTGCTATGCTCCACTGTAGTCCTCCAGACAGTGTGTTTCAAATCCTTTCCCTCTCACCATTGGGTTAAGCTGGCTAGGGGACATGGGAATTGCACTTCAATATCTGGAAGATCACACATACCCTAGCCCTGGTTTACAGGCTTTATATAGGCAGCAACTCAGAAATGTTACTTTTTGCTCAGAAAATACATTTTTTTCATGCAGAATAAGTTTCAAGTGGCAAATATTCTCCCCATCTAGGATTCTCCTTGTTAGGGTTTCCCAATACTTGAGAAACTCTCTTTTCAACCATTTTTGAAAATATGTTTCGATATAGCTTTCATCCCTAGCCAGGTATTATTCTGATACTTGAATGATTACATCACACTGGATTTTGTCTACCTGTAAGCTAAAGTCCCAGATTTTGTTCCTGTTCTTTCCAAATTCATTTTGGAGCTCCATGCAGGTTCTGCTTACTCCAGAATATTTTGTATCCCAGTACAATCGGAGACTTTTTAGTACCAGGTCCCTAGAGCAGTTTATTTTAATCCATTATAAAACTGGAAAGAATAGGAACAAAATCTAGGGCTCTTTCTACAGTTTACTTTTTGCCGAAGCCATCCTGTGGGGATCCTGAGGTTGAGTCTCCTGGGATGGAAGCATGACAGAAGCATTCCCCTCCCACACTGGCTACTTGCTGGAAGAGAGGAAGCACAATGGCTCTGCCCCTCCCTTCAATGACACTTTCCCAAGTTGTGCTGTGGGAAGTAGTGAGGCCATTGTGCTTTCTGACCCTCTGCACAGCAGGTAAGTGTGGGAGAGAGGCAGGAGGACTGCACAATCATGGTTCATTGATGAGAAGAATTTGTCAATGATTTACTCTGCAATTGCAATAGATGATCACCATCATGATGGGATTGTGACGATGTCATGCAGAACCGTCATTGTGGTCCTGTTGCAATCCTGTCACCATTGCAGGTTGAGAGTGGACTGCAGAAAGGGCCAAGGACTTTTCAATCAGGATGCACTCTGAATTACTGCATCTTAATTCTAGAATTTATAAAAAGAATTCTAGACAGTAGATGTATGGATTCAGTAAATTCAAGAAATCTGAGTTTTTCTCTATAGGTTTCTTGGAGATGCATGAGAACTCTTCTGTTCAGGTCAGCTGTTTGTGTGTCACCTATATTTTTAAAAACTTTCTGTACAGTATAATACTTTCTGATTGCTTTGCTCTTCTATTTTTTTTTTTTTGTGTGTTCCATTTTATTTGTCTGCTACAGAACAAATTGTCTTTGAAAAGGTGGTCAATAAATCCTAAATCCAGTTAATTTGGCTTGGAAATTAGCTCCAGTTGTTAGTGTAGACATGTCCTCAGTTAACCATGCTGTGCACTTACCCTTTCCTGCCATAGTGCCATCAGACAGAGGTGGGAGCACATCCATCAGCTCACCTGGCCTGAAAATGAATGGCACTATTTCTCTCAGTCAAGGAAAAATCCACTAATTAAAACCACATACAAATGGGTGAGGAGAAATTAACTTTCTGTTTCTATAAGGGTTCCTTTCCAAAGGTACATCTGGTAAAGCTACTTCTGGCTTCCAAAGGGCCAACCCCCACAGAGCCCCATAAACAAGTCCACTGAAGTAGAGATGTAAACGATATTTTCCAGTTTTCTCCTCCTTCCAAATATGCAATTATTTGAAAGGTTTTTAGGAAGGGAGGGATTTATCACTGATGGTGGAATGACTAGGTATCCTCTCTTTAAGTGTGTTATTTTTCTAAATCAGCTATGTTCATTTATTGCTTCCAGCATAGGTGATAACCCCTTCATGTAAGTTTAAAAAAAAAAAAAAAAGGGCAAGGAAAGTATCTGATGTCATTGTCAGTAATAGCTTCCTTCCATGAAGTTTTCATGGAATTTTGCTTTTCCTTTCTGCATTTCTTTTTTTTTTTTTAGTTTTAAATTGGTTTTTTTTTATTTTTTTAATTTTATTAAACTATAACACAACAACAAACGAAAAATAAAACACCATGTGTTATATATAATAGTGAATTAAAAAACAAACAAACAAACAAAACAAAACAAAAAATTTTTTTCCTTCTTTTAAACAATGCAAATTTATATTATTGTTTTTCCCTTCCCCTAAAATCATAAACTTGTTTAGCTTGTTCCATTCATACAACTTATACATTTTTGTTACGTATCTTCAATTCTTATTTTCATTATATTCATTTTTATTATTATACTTTCACTCTTAATTTTTAACTTTTTTCCCCCTTTTAAACATTGAACATCACATATCAAATTACTTCTATAAATCACAAGTTTAACACTCACAGATAATAAACAATATAAAAATAGAAAATAAAAAATAAAAGTAATAATAATAAAAAAAAAACCCACCCCCCAGAGCCAACTTTTTATTTAATCCACTTTCCAAAATTGCCATTCTTCTTTTAACAGGGTAGCATTACCATCTCTTTTCAGAACTTTTTCTAAAAATATTTTCCAAATTTCTTCAAAATCATTTGTTTTTACCAAACCTTTCATAAACCTAATTCTACATGTTAGTTTATCATTAATTGCAATTTTCCACACTTCTTTATACCATTCTTCTATTTGAAATTTTTCATTTGTCTTCCATTTTTTTGCTATTATTAATCTCGCTGCAGTTAACAAATTTGTTATTAATTCTTTCTTTGCCTGAGTACACTCTACCTTATTATATATGGACAACAACGCTATATTTGGACATACTGGTATTTCTAATCCTATAATCTCTTTTATCTCTTTAAAAACCTTTTGCCAAAATTCCTTTATCTTGTTGCAATTCCACCACATATGCATATATGTACCAATCTCTTGACATCCGCTCCAACACAATCTTGAATATTTCTCATCTATTTGATTTAATTTCACTGGAGTCAAGTACCATTTCCAAACTATTTTATAATAATTCTCTTTTATTCTTATTAATAATTTTTTTAAATGGCGTTGTTCCCAAATTTTTCTCCATTCTTGTATATCTATAGTTTGTACTGTCTCTTCCTCCCATATTTTTCTAAGATAATCCTCTTCTTGTTCTTTTGCTAATATTTTATATATTTCACTTGTTGTACCTTTTAGTATTTCATTTTCTTGCATATTTTCTCTTTGAATAATAATTTGTTCAAATTTAGTATATTCTTTAAAATCCTTAACATATCTTTTCATACTCTTTGTCCATTGCTCTAGTTGTATATAATTTAACCAAGATATCTTAGTTTCCTGCAATCTCTCTTTCATTCTTTCTTTATTTATCATTATTTTCATCCAATCTTTTAATCTATATATTTTTTGTTTTTTTATTTCTTTCTCTATTATTTCTCTTAAATTTATTGGAAATTTTTCCATCATTACTATCGGAGTTAATATTGATATATTCGGTATCAATTTTCTTTTATTTTTCTTCCATATTTCTATTATATTTTTTATAAAAGGATTTTCTATTTTTTCCATTTCTTTCTTTGAAAAATTCCTAAAAAATATATTCTCTAATTTCATCTCAATATTCTTATCTTCTGTCTCTAACCAATCTAAATCGCCGTTTCCTGAAACTCCCTCTATGATATATCTCAATTGATTTGCATAATAATACCATTTTAAATTTGGAAGTCCCAGGCCACCTTCTTTTTGACTTTTATACCAATATTTCTTGTTAATCCTCGATTTCTTATTTCCATTACAAAAATTATTTAATATCTTTTGCCACTCCTTTAACTCTTCCTCTGATACTTTTATTGGTAACATTCTAAACAAAAAATTAATTCTAGGTAAAATTTTCATTTTTACCACTGCTATTCTACCAAACCACGATAACTTTATATTTTTATAATCCTCTAATTTCCGTTTAATTTCTAATCTTAATTTCTTGAAATTTTTTTCTTGTAGTCCTTGTAAATTTTTTGTAATATCTATTCCTAAATATTTAATTGATTCTTTTACTTTAAGTAATCCTTTTTTACTACTTATAAATTTTTGTACTTCTTCTTTAGTATAATTAAATAACATTATTTCCGATTTGGCCCAATTTATTTTCAATCCTGTCTTCTCCCCAAACTCTTTTAAATGTTTATCTATTCTTTCTATCTTTTCAACCGGATCTTTAATTGTCAACAATATATCATCTGCAAATAAGCTTATTTTATTTTTCTCCTTAGCTCCAATTCCTTCCAAATTCTCATCATTTCTTATCACATTCGCTAATATTTCTATAACTATTGCAAATAAAACTGGAGATAATGGACATCCTTGTCTCGTTCCTCTTGTTATTTGAATCTGATCTGTAAATCCATCATTTACCATCACTACAGATGTATTATATGAATACAATTGATTTATTAACCCTTTAAATCTTTCTCCTAATCCTATTTTATTTAAAATTGTTTTTAACGCCGGCCATTCCACACAATCAAAGGCTTTAAATATATCTAACGCTAAAATTCCAGCTTTTTGTTTTTCTCTATCCATTATATTTATTTTTTTTTATCGTTCTCCCTATTAAATTTGTCATCTGTCTTCCTTGAATAAAACCACATTGATCTTTATGTATATATTTATAAATAAATTTATTTAACCTCTTCGCCATTATTGCTGTCAAAATTTTTGCATCTTGGTTTATTAAAGATATTGGTCTATAAGAACCTGGATCCATAGGATCCTTATTTGGTTTCAAAATTAATATTATTAATGACTGCTTCCATGATAATGGGATTTTTCCACCCCTTAATATACTATTATATAACCCTTTTAGTTTAGGGATTAAACCTTTTTTAAATGTTTTATAGTATTCTGGACCTAATCCATCCAATCCTGGTGATTTTCCTCCTTTTAAGTTATTTATTACTTCTTCTATTTCTTCTTCTGATATCATTTCTTCCATCAATCCTTTATCTTGTTCTGTTAATCTTACTTTCCAATTTTTATTAATATAGTCCTCTATATTCTCTACAGATTTATCTTCTGCTAAATACAATTCTCGATAAAATTCCTCAAATATTTTTAATTTCTCTTTCATCAGCCTTTTTTCTTTACCAAATTTATCTTTTACTACGCCAATCATATTTCTAATTTTTTTTGATTGTACTGATTTAGCCAGCATTTTAGAATTTTTATTGCTATATTCAAAGTATTCCCTTTTCAAATATATTAAGTTTTTCTGAACTTCATCCATTTCTATCTTTTCTAATTCATCTCTTTTGGCTTGTAATATTATTAATTTCTGTTTAGTTCTATCTATTATATAATCATTCTCTAGTTCTTTTATTTCTTTTTCTAATTTCAATTTTTTTTCTCCTAATTGTCTCTTTATTTTGCTTGATTCTTTAATACATAATCCTCTTACCACTGCCTTCATTGTATCCCATAATACATCTTGTGTTACTTCCTTATTGTTTATATCCCAAATTTCTTGCCATTCCTTCTCTATTTTATTTACTATCTCCTTATAATTAAGTAACTTAATATCCAATCTCCATCTTTTTGCTTCTCTATAATTCCTTTTCATGGTTATATCCAAATTCATCAAAGCATGGTCTGTCACTTTTATTGTTTCTATTTCTGTATTTATTAATCTAGGTATCATATTCTTTGAGACAAAGATATAATATATTCTTGAATAATTTTTATGAACTGATGAATAATACGTATATTTCTTTTCCTCACCCTTTATTAACCTCCAAACATCTATCAATTCATTTCTACTCACTAATTTATTCAAAATTGTTATATTATTATATCTGTCTCTAATTAATGGATCCGATTTATCTTTCCATCTATCCATCACCATATTAAAATCACCTGCCATTATTGTGTAATCGCCTTTCATATTTTTAATCTTATTAAATATTTCTTCATAAAACTCTTTTTGCTTCTCATTAGGTGCATAGATATTCACTATAACATATGTTTCTCCATCTATTTCACCTTGTATAATTACATATCTACCTTTTTCATCTAACTCCACACTTGTTACAATGAAATTACATCTTTTGGAAATTATTATTGCAACTCCTCTTGATTTGGATGTACCAAATGCTTCCTCATAAGTGGCTACCCAATTCAATCTAAGCTCATTTTTTTTATCTCTTTTTCCATGTGTTTCTTGTAAAAAAATTATATCAGCCTTATCTTTTTTTAATATCGATTCTATCCTTTTTCTCTTTATTATTGTCCCTAAGCCTTTCACATTCAATGTTGATATTCTCAGTCTATTCTCCATTTTTCATATTTCCCGTTTCCTAATCCCACTCCCCATTGGCTCTTTAGTGTGATGGTGCTCCCCCTCCCCCTCCCTTCCCCCCTCCCACTCCCCTCCCCCTTCCCTCCCTCCCCTCCCCTACCCACACAAACATTCGTCCCCCCTTTCCCTCCAAAGCGCTTCTGCCTTGGCAACGACCTCCCATGGTCTTGGGGGGTGAAGGTATACCTACTCCCGGCATAGAGACCAATATCCTCTCCCGATTTGTTTTCTTTCCCATATTTTTTCCCTCTCTTCCCCCTCCCTTCCCTCTCTCTACCCTTTTACTTTATATATATATAGATCAAACTCTATACATTTACAATCTACAAGAATATATTCTAATCACTAATCATCTACCCTTCTCCTACTCTATGAAGTTCTCTTTCTTCTTCTTCTGTTATTTCATATTGTTTCTTCCAGTCCTCCTCAGCCTCTGTCCTTTCGTTTATCTCCCGAAGTCTTCTTCTCTCCTCCTCCTGTTGCTCCTCCCACTGCTCCTTCTTCAGTTGCTCCTCCCACTGCTCCTTCTTCCGCTCCTCTAACCGCTTCCTCTTCCTTTTCCTCTTGCTGGATCAGTTTCAGTTCTCTCAGGAGTTGCAGTCCTTCCTTTCTGCATTTCACTGGGCTGTGCTTCTAGCTAATAAGGTGTCTGTCACCAAAAGAATATTAGAATTCTTGTTAGCATCATGAGCAAATGTTAACAGCTGCCCAGGGACACAGAAAATGTTGATTTGTATTTTGTAGGCCTTGTTCAATAGTTTCACTTTGTCAGTTAGGAAAAGATGTGCAGCTGGGAATGGAAGGCTTGGAGTATACTGTAAATAACCCACTTGTACCATTTTCATAGCTGTTAGGGTGCCATAACACTTTGATTTTTCTTTGTTTGCTTCAGCATCCCAGAACTCTTTGGAATCCACCTTTTCATTGAATAGGATGTGGGAACCTGTAGCCACAGAGATCTTGAACATTGGTCATGGGTTAGTCAGTGTGGAATTAGTTGTTTAGGGACCCAGTTCTACCACTAAAAGACTGTGATTTTTCTCTTTTGTAGCCACCAACTTTATCATTTACCAGCAACAAAACTTACATCATAAAAATCATATTTAATATGAAATGAAATCTTGGAAAAGTCTGGAATTATAGGCAGTTCTAGCTCAGAACAGTACTCCTCCTCCATCAGTTCCATCTATTATGGCAACAGCAAATATAAGCCAAAAGGGCAAGGAACAAAAGGAAAAGATTACAAATAGTATAGTCATAAAGCTCTCCGCTTCATTTAAAATTGTTTCTCTCTCTCACGTATTCTCTTCTCAATCTGCCACCTTAAAACAAGACAGTAAATCAGAGGAAGCCATTTTCACTCTGCCTACCATACTCCACAACACACACTACCTGTGGGCAACTTGTGTGTTTGCAGAGTGTAGGACTTTTCCTTCATATAAAGCTTTCCACACAAATATTTTTGTTGTTTTGTATAATTTCTAGTATCAAGATTTCTGGAGAACTGTGAAGCTTGCTCCTTATATTAGCTCAAGTCCAAAAGCACGGCAGCAGTTATCACAAAAAAATTGTCTTCCTCTTCCTTCCCACTGTAGCCTTCTCTGCCTACAGAAAGTATGGTCTTGGGTTTCTCTGATGAGTCTGATTTCAGCCGATGAAAGTGATTCCTTCAGCAGAATGGTCCTGCTCCAACTGTTACTTTTTATGTTTGTGTGTATGTGGTCCTAATGAAGTTATCACCTTAATTTTGGATTTTTCCCCCTTACTGGACCAACATTCACCTCCTCAGGCATTAAGTTTTGTTCTATAAAATGCTTTGATTGTGGAAGTAAACTTCTTCTAGTCTATTTTTATGACAACGATATTAAATATTACCACCTCTGAAAGCAGCTGTTGACTAACATCAGTGCATCCTTTCTGTTGTGGCATATGTTAGTGTTATGACTAAAGCTATGCACTTTGCCCACAAGTAAGCTCTCCTGCCATAGGACATTGAGCAAATTCTAGTGCTGGAAGTTATGGCCTCTCTCCTATTAGATGATTTCCCTGCTTGTCAGGAATTGTACTTGTCACTGTGCTAAGATGCAGTTTATAATGAAAGTGATAATGCACCATATGGCACTTGCTGTAGGACGGCAGGAACACATTCAGCTACTCACAGGCTATTAATCAAATCCTGGCTCACAGCTCTCTGAAACTACGCAATCTCACTCCTGTGTTCTGCAGCAGGAAAATCGTTCAAGGATCTCTGAGCTGGTTAGTGCATAATTCCACAAAAGAAACAGGGTATTATCATGAATCTATTTTGATTTCCCTATAGCAGATTAGTCAAAAAACAAAAACAGAAACAAATAGTATCAATGTAGATTTACAATAATCGTCATTTCACAGTTCAATAAGTGTTTATAAAAATTGACATTAGTAGAGTTATCCATCCTCAACTAAAACACCACAATCTTCCTGTTGGTAATCCAGGGATCTCTTCTTGCTCCAGTATGTGTGCTCAGTTCATGAGTTACACAAATCCCCTCCACCAATTCAATGAACATAACAAAGGGATCAGGGAATATCATGAAACAGAACCAACCACCGATGGAACCACATGTTGGAGCTTTGAAAAATTACCTTTTGGATTACAATTCACAGAATCCCCAATTTGCAGACTTGCTGTATAGCTAATTTTTATAAAGCTGGCTCTTGTCCATGATGAACATCATGGCTGTTCATAAGATTATGCTTGCTCTGTTTACATATGTGCCTCAAAAAATATTCTTAGGGGACTACACCAGATAGTTAACAGATCCCAAGAAAGAGGGATATGGAGCTAACCAAAATTCACCCATATGGAAAAGATGGCCATATGTCCATAGTCTCCTCTATGGAGGAGACTTGTGGAGATGGCCATATATATCTTGTTTTAGTTCTACATCAAGGATTTTATGCCCCTTGCACACCAGAACAGAAAAGGGATGGGTATTTTCCATATTCTTGAGGTTCATTCTAGTCTCCAAACATTGGTTGGGAGCCAGAAGCCCATTTGGAAACAAAAACCAGCACTGTATTTATGGCCAGAACTCAGAGTGTAGGGGATGTTTTCTAGCAGTAATGGTTCTATGATTAAAGAATATATGCAACTCGTTTTGTGCCTTCAAGTAATTTCTGATTTATGGCAGAGTTTTCTTGGCATGATTTGTTCAAAAGAGGTTTGATACTGCGTTCCTTTGAGGCTAAGAAAGTATGGGTTACCCAAGGTCACCCAGCAGGTTTCCGTGGCTGAGCAAGGATTTGAACCCTGGTCTTCTAGAGTCCTAGGCCATTTCCGCACTATCCTATTATAGTGATACGATTCCACTTTCAACATCCTCTGGAATCCTGGGCTTTGCAGTTTCGGGAGGGGCCAACCGGCCCCTTCCGAAACTGCAAACCCTAGGATTCCAGAGGATGTTGAAAGTGGAATCATAGCGCTATAACAGGATAGTGTGGAAATGGCCTCAGTCCAGTGCTGAAACCACTACATATGTGTACATAGGCAAATAATGTACAATAAAAAATGTGACCCATGTTATAACTATGGATTGCATGAGTCTTAACTATTGTTTCTGTATATGCCTTCCAGTTATTTCTGAGTTATGGTGACCCTTAGGCAAACCTCTCACAGGTTTTCTTGCCAAGATTTGTTCAGAATGTGGTTTGCCTTTGCCCCCTCTGAGGCTGAGAGGGTGTGGCTTACTTATGGTCATCCAATAGGTTTCCATGGCTGAGCAGGTATTCAGATCTGGTCTCCAGAGCCACAGATCAATCCTCAAACCACTACAACACACTGGCTTTTTTTTTTTTGATGTTTTGATGTTTATTCACAGAGTGAATCCTTTATGAGTAGAACTAAGAACAAATTATTATATGAACTGAGAAGAAGAAGCAATAAAGAAAAGGGAGACTCTGATAGTGTGTTGATGTCAGTCTACAAAAAGGAATGCAAGTATATACTTAGAATGTGTAAGTAGGAATGTAAAGGAACATAATTGTGCACCCTGGAAGCTGGTGGCTTCAGTGTCAGTGGGATGGTGAATCCACTCTTGGGAGCAAAAAATGAAAAGGATCTGTTCAAGGTGCCATACCTTATCTTCCAAATATATTCAACAATTTGGGTAAATTCCTTTAAAGATCAAAAATTCCACAGCAGATTTGCTGCCCCAACAGTAACAATGGAGCTGTCAGTCTCCTAGGATGCATCTTAGAAGCAGAGGGAAAAAGTGCCTAGCAGGGCCAGATTATCAATTGGTGTAATTGCTTCAGGTCCTTCAATGGCTTGGATCCGAGTGGTGATAGAAACATTGCTTGCTTTCAGTTCTTCCCCAGTCACTTCCTGAAAGGCCCTTTTCACAGAACATTGTCATCCTGCAATGGGGACAGGATGGGACCATAACAATGGTTACACATGACATCATTGTGATCCTGTCCTTCTTCCATCCTCAGGTGGTGTGATCACAGATTAAATCACTGATGGGTTTTCCCCATCAATGGTCCATGATCGCACTGACAACCTGCACTTATCTAGTATGCAGAGGGTCTGGAAGCAAAATGGCTGTGCTTCCTGCCCCAGCACAGCCTCAGAAAGTACCCAGCTGCTCTGAAGCAGGAACAGGTGGGGCCATTGCACTTCCTGGACTGTGGAGGCAGCCAGTGTAAGGGGAGGGCTCCTTTGGTTCTCCCCTCTCAATAGATCCACTGCTGGGATCCCCATGGTATGCTGCCACAATAAGACACTGTGCAGAAAGGGCCAAAGTCTCAGTTTGCCTGCTATTATCAGCTTTTTGTGCATCACTTGAGTAATTGAATAAAAATAGGTGGGATCAGACCATTATCTTATCAAAACTGCAAAGCTGAAAATGGGTTCACATATAAAGATCCCATGTTATTGTTTATCTTAATATTGTACACATTATTTTAGAAAATACTATGACAGCCCAACTGGCTTAATCAAGCCTTGGTGCCAAGTGTGTGTTTGTCTTGGGTCACAAGCGCCTCCTAATAAAGAGCTCTCTGGCATTCTAAAGGCCCCTCTCTAAACTAAATTTCCGAAGGATGTTGAAAGTGGAATAATAGCACTATAACAGTGTAGCGCAGAAATGGCCCTAGAGTTCTGCATCTTTAATTGGTTCATATTCACAGTCTGTATATATTTAATAGTATAGGGACTATGCTGGAATTGTAGAAGTCTCCAAATCCTGATATGGATGTTGAAAGTGGAATAATAGCAACATAACAGCGTAGTGCAGAAATGGCCTTGGCTATGCATTCATAACTGTAATCATGAATTCCAGCCAATGACCAGTTAGTAAGCCCCTTCCACAGTTTGTGGACCAAAAACCTTTCCATTTTTACCATGAGTGTGTACTATGACTCTCAAATATCTATCTGTCTATCTATCTATCTATCTATCTATCTATCTATCTATCTATTATCTATATTTAAGAAGGCCACCATGCACAGATTAAGGGAGAGGTGTTTTGTGACTATACTCATAGCAACTCAGTGGCCCTTTCCACACCTTACCTTGTTCCGGCACTGGGGTGCGGGGATTGCGCAAGCAGCCTCTGCTGAAAGGCTCTCCCTTCCCTGCTGCTTCAGCTCCACATGAGCTGCCTGCTCACGCAAGAACCCTGCCTCTTCCTTCTGCAGTGTAGCCTAGCCTGGGACCTTCCCAGGCTGCACTGGGGCTGGAAGTGCAACTGGCTCAGCTCCAGAGGCTCCACATGCCATGTAAGTGTGCATGGGGCCCAGGAGCAATGTGCGATCACACACCATTTTCTGCTTCAAGCCAAAAATGAAAAGGTGCACGATCGGCCCCTGCCAGCCCCTGGAGTGTTGCGCAATTGTGAGTGCGTTGTGCAGATTGCTCCTTGTGATCACGTGACGCTCCAGGCCCTCTTTTGCATGGCAAATGCTGGTCAAAAAGGGCCAGTGTCTCTAGGGCCATTTCCACATGGGGTTTTTAAAACAGGGCAGAGTGTCCTCCAGGGAGGTGTCTACACCTGGGAGCAGACTGGGTCAGACCTACTTAACATAGATCCACACCTCAGCCCGCTCTGGAACAACCTCAAGTGGTCGTCCAGCGTGTTTTTGAAAGAACGCTAAAAATAGGTCTTTCAAAAGCACAAAGAGTGTCGGTGCGAGCCCGCTCCCTTATGCAGATTCACAGGCTTGCCCCAATGTGAGCCTTGATCTGCTGGGGGTGGGCTTTAGGCTGGCGAGCTTCAGCGGTTGGTCGAGACCCTCAACCAACCAGAAGCCACTGTTTGGGATGCTGGAACAGTGCGTATTGATGAGCACTCACTGCTCCGGAGCAGTATGGACTGGACCGGGGAGCCAAGAAGTCCAGTAAGGAGCATCACGGGGTGATTCCCTCGCCCCATGAGGAAATGGCCTAGGGATGTCATTGTTTGGAATTGAGTTTTGAATTCTTTCTTGTTTTAAAAATCTCTAACAGCTGCTGTGTGCTCATTGTGGGGTATCAGGAGCTTACAGGAGTCACAAAATCTGTTTCTTCCTTCACTCATGGCTGGGCTCGGTATCTTCTTGTTAGTCTCTGGCACCATATAATTTAGGCACATTCCTTCCCACTTATATTTTCTACTCACTGAGATGGGCCTCCTGAACCCAGGATCCCTTGTGAATGGGAAGTTAGTTTTACCGATTGGCTTCCGTCCCCCACAGCAAGTTTTCTGTGCTATATGTTTTTAATACAACAAATTCTAGAATTTAAAAATATTCTCATATAAAATACAAAAACAAAGACTCTTGCGGCATCTCAGGTATTAACTTTTTCAATGGCATAGGATTTTGTGACCAGTGTGAATTGTTCACAAAAGGATATTAGTTTTTAAGGAGCCACAAGAAGATCCTTTGTTGGTTCTGCTGCAACTCTGAATATGACTATCCATCTGGAAATATATAAAAGGAAAGTCAGGAACAACTTCCTTTCTAGAGGCTACTAGTACTGAAGTGGATAATACTTTGGTTTTAACACGGATATTAGCTTTATGCCTCATTGTCTGTTGTATTGTCTCTCCTTCATTTCACAGCTCATTTAACCATATTTACCCGCAGTGTCTACATGACCCTTCTCTAATGGCCCACTATATTACAAATGGCCATCTTCAGGATTGTCTCCAATGACCCTATTTTCTTAAAAGTTTTTGAGTCTTCTGGTATGTTAGTAGCTTAGGGGCAGGCAAATGAGGCTTTGATAAGTTACTTCTTGCTTAATGAAAAGCAACCTCAAAGAGATGCAGTTATCAGAAATGAAGTGGCATGAATGACTGTTTTAACACTTTGCATGCGAGTCAACACCCCTATTTCCAAGCTGTTTCCCCCCTGTTAAAGTTGAAGATGCATATTGTTGAACAAAAATGTGGGGACCAATTGTAGAGTAAAAGGAAGGTTATTCTTTTTTTTAAAAAAAAAATCAAACCAAGCATTTGAGTTATATGAATAGATCATATTCTGTAGATCCATAAGACCCATAGGGTTATTTTTTGTTGCATACACTGAGAGAGGAATAGAAAAATGACAAATCAAAATACCTGGTTGCTATCTGTGTTACCCAATCTTTCAAATATTCACTGAAAATATATTGACCATTTCTGTACAAAACTGTTATAGCGCTATTATTCCTCTTGCAACATCTTATGGAATCCTGGTGTCTGCAGTTGGCCCCTCCTGAAACTACAAACCACAGGATTCCATAGGATGTTGCAAGTGGAACAATAGCTCTATAACAGTCTAGTGTGGAAATGGCCTATATGGGAAAACTGTTCCAATATGTTCCCAATCTCTGAAGAGTTGGGCGGCTTGTTGTATTTATAGAAACTGTACCGATTCTTTTTCTGTTCTGCATGCTTTGGCACACCTTTAATGCCCACATTATCCAACTGCTTCCCTGGCCTTTTCCACAGTACTTTCCACTAGTTTACCTAGAATGTGTCTGCGTGTATTAAATGCATGTCTCCAATAATATCATGAATTCCTGCCTAGATCACTTTTTAAAAAATGGGCGTACATCAGTTGTTTTCTAATCAGCTGATACAGAGGCAATTTTAGGGAGAAATTTATTTGATTATTGTAAAAGATCATATTCATACAAAATTTGTACTTGCATTCTTTGAGAAATCTTTCAGGTGAACTTCCAACTGGGCATGGTGATTTGTTATTGTTCACTTTCTGTATAATGCAGGTGTGAAAAGTGAAGCTGCTTGGCTATTTATGGGCTTTCCAGGCTCTTTTTGTGAGCTTGACCTCTCCAGATTTCTGGGACCAATCTTTTCTGCCCCTCAAAAGGGTAAATTGCTTCTCTTTTAAATAGATAACACTCTTTCCCCTGCACTGCACATTTTTAAAATGTCTCAAATTTGTGATTAGTATTCCATTTATTTCCATTTTTTGTTTTTGATTTTGTGGGGGTTTGGCAGCCCACACATACCCCAGAGAGCCCCAGGAGAAGAAAATTGGTCAATGACTTGATTAGAGTTGTCTATAGACAGTTGTCCAACTTGGTCTTTAAGGTGTCTGGCCTAGAACTTTATTTCTTGTCACCTCTATTTGTCTCGATCTCATAAATCTTTTTCAAAAAATCAGTTTGGTGGGCATGAGTATGCGCCCCACAGATTCCACTATGCAGTTTGAGCCCTTTCCCCTCCACCTCCCCACCCTCCTTAGGGACGTGAGAATGATGACGCTTATGATGCTTATGTACAATGTTGTCATGGTCCCATTCTTCCCCCATCCCCAGGTGGCACAATTCTGCTACAAATCATTGCTGGATTTCCCCCATCAATGACTGGCGATCACTGGCAGAGGTCCAGGAAGTGCAATGGCTGCTCTTCCTGCTCCAGCGCAGCCCGGGACAGTACTGGGCTTTGCTGTGGCAGGAAGAAGTGTGGCCATCTCGCTTCCTGGATCCTGGAAGTGCTCTTGTCACACTCTTCTTCTGGCAGAGACAATGCTGGGACCCACACCAGATGCTTCCATGATGAGCTAAGTTGCAAAAATGGCCTTACTGCACAGGCTTGTTGCTGGCTGGGGTGGATGTGATGCAGTGGCAGCCTTCGCCTTCATGGTGAGCCACCAATTTCTTCCTCTTAGGGGATGGCATGACTTGCTGAGATATTGGGAAGCCAATGAGTTCAAAATATGGTTTGAGTTCATTGACTGCTGGACCTTCACTGGAGTGACCCAGATGCAGGTTTCACTCCTGTAATGTTGGGTGTATAAATTCAGCTGCTTCCTAGATGTTCATTCAGTTATTTCAGGACCTCAGAGGAAGTGGACTTTGGGAACAGCAAGAAGAGAAGAATGACATTGGATTCAGTGGCAGGCAACAAAGAGGAGCTTTGGGAGAGCTCTGAGAGCAACATCACCAAGAGCCCGTGGATGAAGCAGCAAAAGGTAGCGATCTTGAGGGAAAAAAGGTGTTGCCAAGAGCTGAATCACTCAAAACAACCTCTTTTCAGGGATCCATGAGCTGAACACTAAGGCCTGCTTTTCCACACACTACTTTTTGCAAAGTCAACCAGTGGGGATTCCAGCAGTGACTCTGCCAGGAATGGAACATGACGGGAGCACTCCTCTCTAATGACTGACTCCCTGAGGGAGGGAGCACAATGGCTATTGTTCTTCCTTCTGCAGTGCAGCCAGGTACTTTCCCAGTCTGCACTGGGGCAGGAAGCATCTGCAACTTCCACAGGACATGTAAGTCCTGGATTGTGGCATGATCACGTGTCATTGATGGGGAACACCCGTCAATGATTTAATCCATGGTCACACCACGCACCATGCAGAAGGATCATTGTGGTCCCATCCTTCTCTCATTCCCATTGTTGGATGGTAGGGTGCTGCAGAAAGGCCCTTAGAGGGGATAGTCCCCTCTGTATACAGGTGGGGTGGGGTGGGGTAGCTAACAATGACTTCATCAGTTATTGGTCATAGTGCCTTACCCTGCCCCCATCAGCTGGCATCACTGCCAGTAAAGTTTCAGCCTATTTTCTTTTAACATATTTTTATATATATATACATAGAACATGTTGTGCCCCTATCACACAAATATAAAGGATTGTAACAGTGTCCCTATAATATCTTTATGCTGCTTTAGTCTACCATTAATTAGCCTACCATTAGCCTATCCAGCTGCTTCTCTGGCTGGTTTTGTGCTTCTGCTAAATTTACCCAGTTTCTAAATTGTTAATCTTAATGTGGTATGAATGTGGAGTGTGCTTCTCGCAGCCCCTATGCTGCCTCACTGATTGACAGATTGAACTGAATTCTACTGTATTCTACTTATATTATGATTTTATTTTATTTGTGTATGTGCACGTTCTTCCTTCAATTGAGGAATATTTCTTGTCCATAATAATTCCTATGACTTAGTAATAAAGAAAACCTTCATGTTTGCTTGGGCTTGGTGATATCTTTCCTTAAATGCAGTATACACTTTAACTGACCTTCTGTGGTGGTGGTTAAGAGCAGCCCCCAAATATTCTGGAGAGATTTGATACTTTTGATTTTTACTTGCCATTTCCTCAGTGCTCTCATTTTTTTTTTGGAGGCTTCTGTTTTTGTAATTAAATGTGACTGTGTTGGATTTGCTTAACAATTTCCTATTTGCATATGTATGTTAAATTGTAGCCATTATTTCTGAAAAGTTCAACTACAATTAAGTCTCTGCATAGGTCATTGGAACCCCTCCAAGAGGCCTTTGTGTATATTGCCAGAGCAGTAATTGCCCAGTTCAATGAAACTGCTGCATAAGTAGTACACTAAACTATACACACAAGGAGTAGGTTTTTTTTTTTAATCATTTTTCTATCTCAGTGGGGGAGATTATTACAGTTTTTGTGCATTTTTCATTTTTTTTTCAGTTTAAGAGTTGCTTATAATTTATTTTTCCTTAGGAGTCACTTTTGCAAAATTTGTTAAGACAAAATACAATCTTTCACAGAGAAAATTGTACCTTTGGAGCAAAATCTATCCTAGGGGCTTGTCTTTTTTCAATATACAGTATAGTCTTCCCTCCATAGTTGTGAGTCTGACTCTTGATTATTCGTGAGGTGTGCACATGCCCCCCCCATTCTCCTCCTTCCATTCCTTTGCCTTTTGCCCAGGTACATGTACCTTCCTTTTCTGTGCCTGGGCAAAATGCAAGAGAATGGGATGGGGAGCACTGCACACAGGAAAGGGAGGTAAAATGCATGCCTCCCTCCACTCCCTTGCCTTTGGCTGGGTGTGGAGAAAGAAGGCATATGCACCAGGGGAAAGGCAAGGGAAGGAAAAGAGAGCACAGAAGGGAGTTATACATTTTTTCCCCCACTTTTGCAAGGATTCTATGCCCTGAACCCTTGCAAAGGTGGACAGGCCATTGCATATAGGAAGTATGTGGATTTCCAGGACCCCAAGTGGCTTCTTTATGATGATGCCTTTGGGATGAGCGTTGCCATTAATCCCTTATTATTCTGGGAGGAACAGCAGTCCCAGCTGCAGCTGCCAATTATGATCTCTGTTGGATTGGACCAAGGTAATCAGTCTGTCAGTGGTCATATAGTTAGTAGAAGGTCAGACAAAGACCACTCCTGCCCCTGTAGTAGAGCAGGTGGCTCTAAACTGCCTACTCTGTTGAGAATTTTGGTTGTAATAGGCTGCCATGTTAAGCACCAATATTCCCCTGTTAAATGGTTTAATATGTTTTATCTTTCTAAAATCAAGTTTATTATTTGCCCTGCTTTAATTAGTTAGATTTGCACTGCTTTAATTAGTTAGATTTGTGTTCTTGTATACAGCCTTGGGATCACATGACTGGGGAGAGAGGGAAACTCACCTAAAAGAACACCCAGGCCTAATCAATCTCAATTAAAGGGCCTGAGCTCAGTTAAAGGAGTTAAACACAAGGCTTCAGTGCTGTTCCAGTGTGGAGGACTGAGAACATTTGTATGTCAATTATATTTTCAAATTCCTTTTGTGAGAGAAAGACAGGCAGACACAATGCCAGCCTAGATTGATTGTGGGTTATAGCATGGTGGGCAAATTTTCAGGAAGAAATGATGGACAATAGAAACACTGGTCCTTTTCAAAATATTCCTGTGTACAAACTCAGGCTGTCTCCTCCAGCTGTTGTTCTCAAGAAGGCCCAGGGAACATTCTGCCTTGCATATCACCAGCAGGTGACTCTGTCAGTGATTATATATCCCCTGACTTGTGTTTGGGAAAATAGACATCCCTTAGCATGGCTATTAGGATGCTGCACTGCCACAAACTGGGTACTGAGCTGATGAAATGTGGCATAAAGTTTACCAGTTGCTTCTGGTGTAACCCAAAGATTTTGAGTTATTGGGTGTTCAGTAAGAAAGTGGAAATTGCATGAATATGTCGCTCTGAATGGGCTGCTTACTGTCTTGCTCAGATTTCAACCAATTTAGCACAGAATGGTCTCTCAGGTTAAGGATATGCCTTAGGATACACAGTACATTACTTAGATTATTTTTTGTATGCTGACATTTTGGGATCTGAGAGATGTTCATATTTGATGAATGAATTCAACACACTTACAGAGGAAAGTCTGTGAGCCCAGTATCCCACGTCACATTTCTTGAAATCAAAATCAGTATCATCCAACAAACATGTAGATTGTAAGATAATAAGCTGTTGGATCTTAGACCCAGACTTATTGAGTTTAAAGTTCAAAACTGGGTAACCTTTAGGGATCTCCAGAAGCTTATCAATAACCTGAACTTCACATGTAAAATTGTCTCCCCAAGCAGGTATTTTTGAACAACATATTTGGTGTCAGGAAAGATGTACAAAACCCATTGCATAGGCTGAGATTTATGAAAGACATGATGGATTATTTGAAAGTCTATAAACCAATTCTGTTTGAATCTAATTGCATTTTATTTTGCTGGGAGGATGTTTGCCTGGAGATCAGTTTCAGGTGCATTTTGATGCTGCAGGTTTGTCATATATTTTAGGGGGCATGTGTGCCTGGAGTCATGGCCTACAGCATGACTGGAAGCTGATTTAACCCGGGGGTTATTTTTTTAAAAAAAGATCAGGATAATTCTTTCAGTATTTCTGATATGACAACTTTGCAGTGATGTATGTAATTAACACACACTGACATCTAGATCAGATAGAGTTATTCACCTAGTTAGAATGTTCAGTTGGAAATATTTGAGTTTTAATACTTTCTTCTTAGCTAAATATACTCTTGGGATACTTAATGGTATTGCCAGTTGTCTACCCTGCAGACAAATAGAGAGTTTCTGGTTGCTTGCTGTGGACACCAAGGATTCCAGAGTCATGGTAGTCAAGCCTTGAAAACCTGGAGGTGTAAGGCTGAGTGGGCTATATGTATGGGACTGGTTTTCAGGGAGATCAGTAGTTGTCTAGAGGCAAAGTATGAATCTGAAGGAGTCATGGCCAGTTGTGGTAGAACAGATCGTACAATTCTGTGTCAATTTACATGAAAAAGGGTTGACACATTGCATTCAGGTTCAACTATTGCATTTTATTTTAAAGTAGACAGCCTATGGCAGGGAGCTTCTAAATTAGAAAAATTCTGGGGAATGGCATGTGGTGCCTGGAAGAAAAAAAAAAGATAGAGCATCTCTTTCTCCAACCATCCTCTGGGGACTTGGGTAGTCTCTTTGAAGCTGTGTAGGGACGGTTTCAGAGTGGCCCTTTCTCATGTAGCTGCTTTGTTGGCCTTTCTCAGAGCATTTAAGTTCGGTGAAGTGATGGCATCCTCTAAAAAATTTCTATTGCATGAAGTGCAGAATAGGAGATGACAAACATCCAACAGGCACTGTTTGATAAAAGGAGGTTTGTCCAGCCAGCTCCCAGGCCAACAAGACTGCCATTGGAACAGAGCTACATTTATACTCAGTTCTTTAACCCTCAATACATGAGGGGCATAGTGTGGTTGATAGCCTGTCTGGGTAAGATTGCCAGCTAGTGTTGGGCTGTAGGATTACAGCCTGTACATTTGGGACGAGGTATTTCACCTGGAAGGATCCCTCTATATTTGGTTGTAGTTATAAACAGATATACGGTCTTGTTTAATCCAATAATTGCTGTCAATTTTTTAATGTCTGGTGGCAGGTGAGAATAATTTCTCATATTAAAAAAAAATGTTTTCTTCTTGTGTGGGGGGAGGATAGGGATTTCTTCTATTTTGGCAATGTCCAAGCTTCCAACTAGATGTTAAGGGAACTGTGTAGTGTCGCTGATTAGAATGCTCTACCTCCAATAACTGTCAGATACATTCCTCACCAATTGAACATAGTTGTCTTCTAGTAACCAACCAGAAAGCAAGGAATACTCGAATGGAAAACATAAATGCAAGAGAAAACATGTGGTTAGACCAGTAGATGCCTTTTATCTTTGAAGGAAATGTCTCTTCTAAATATGTTCTAGATGAATTTGCTTAATTTGATCCTAGACTATTTGTGACATATTGTCCTATCTCAGTCTGGGCACAGCTGATAAAACAAACAAAACAAACTGAATAATTCCCAGCTTATTACTTATTTTCAGCCAGTAAGCACAGAGTCGTAAATAAAGTCCAACATAAACAAAGTTTCACAAGGTTTCACAGCAAGGGAGTGTGCAAGGTTAATCCAAGCATTCATCAAGGCATCCAGCAAGGGAGAAGGTCAGATAAGCTCTGATAACTCCTGGAGAGGAAGGACACCAGCTAAACAGACTCAAAGCCTAGTGCAGCTGTGCCTTGATTGATTGTTGCTGGTTATAAATTCTGAGAGAGTGATGCTAGGTATCTCTTTGCTGCTTGTGCTGTGCGAAGCTGGGTCTGGGTAAATGTTCTTCTGTATCTGAAGAGGCAGGACTCTCTGTAGGAGCTGAAACCACCCTCTGTTCTGTTTCTGGCACTGTAACCTCTCTCTGTACAGCAGGTCCTGGTATGCCCCCTGTTTCAGTCTCTGACATGCCCTCTGCTTCAGACACTGAGTCAGAGTCCATGCTCTGGAAGCAGAGCATGACACCTAGGATTAAGTCAAACATGATGGAAAAACTTTTACCATTGATTGACCAAATATTTAGTGACAGTACTGGCAGACTGGATAAGATGATTTTGATGCCATTGTCAAAGAGAGGGATTAGAAGATGGCTATTGCATGAATGTATGAACTTCCTTTCTTTTCTTTTTTTCTATTACTATTTCTTTTTCCTTTTCCTTTTTTTGGGGGGCAGGGCTGGCCTGTGCTCCTAACCATTTCCCAGTATTTCCCAATTTCCCCACTTTCTCTAAATTGTGACAGCAATCATTCTTTTTATGTATGTATCCCTGGATAAAGGGCAGGAAACAGGACAGGATATAAATATTTTACAAATAAATAAATATTCATAACTTATCAAAGGTCCCTGAAATGCATAATGGTAAACCATTGCCCAGAATATCACAAGAAAGGGTAGCAGTGAACATCTAATTATCAATCACAATTAAAAGTCCTAAGAATAAACCAAAAGGCTATTAAACACATCAATATGAAACTGAACACTATGAAAATAATGCACATGAAAAGACAGGCCACACTATTCACTTCTATCATCACCTCCCACCAGCCTGAGCTAGGAAAAGAAGCAACCAGCTCTCATCCATTTGAATTCCTGCTTTTGTGTCATCCTGGCAAGTTGGAAAAACTAATAGAATTTTTTAAGGCATGATTTATCTTCCTCCAGACATTTGTACAGTGAAGATATTCTTGAAGATGAATCTGTAACAAAAAGAGAGATGGCACTGGAAGAAAATCAATGAGCTTGCATCACTCCAGAATAGTGCTAGGATTCTTGCAATGAATAAATTCCTTTTCAAGTTACTGTTTCCATAATATGGACTGTTCAGTTGCAAGATTTAATACTTGATACAAAACAAGTAATTACAGAAAAAGCATCAGAGGATGTGGCATTTTTGCTTCACAATGGGGTATGATCCACTGAAAAAAGTTGCTAGAGCAAGTATACACAACCTGGGGATATACTTAACAAACCATCCACAAGGTAAGCGACCTTGTAGTTGATACCTGAAAATTGCATATTCTGTGAATGACTGTCCTCATAATGGCAAGTGGCATGAAGGCACCAGAAGAATGAAATATGTGTGGGAAGAACCAGCACAGTAAAATGTTCCATAGATAACATGCTATGATGTACAAATTAATGCAGTGGCAGATCAGAATTCTATATAGCCATGTTTTACCTGCCTCAAACATATCATGCCATCTCATCCCTACTTGTGATGTGTGGGTCACCTGCATGATGTGCCAGAAGCAGAGACCACTGGGCTGTGCCTCCATGAAAGATATAAGAAATGCTTTTCCACTACAAGAAAGATGTTAGATCCCTTTAGACAGTGCATAGTCCATGTGTGTGCTTTCTTTCTCTCCCTTTCTCTCTCTCTCTTGCGCACGACACACACACACACACACACATAAAGAGGTTTTGTGCTTCCTATATGTCAGTCTATAATTAAGGTTCAAACCCATTTTGAACATATTTCAGAAGGCCCACAAATTCTTCTCACACTTAAAATTGCCTTTGAATGACTAAAATTATGTTTAAACTAGAAATCTAGTGTTTTCTTATTTGTTAGCTTTGTTTGGTTGCTTCTTGGATGGATCAAAACCATTTTTAATCTGTTGCACATTTGAAAAAAGAATGAAACCATTCAAAAAGGTTTGTAACAGTAGCTTTGCAACAATAAAACTATAGCTAGTTTTTCAATCCGAAAAGGACAGTTAACAGAAAAAGATCATTATTCAATAACAAATGTTGATCCCTGTTGGAGTTCCAAAGAGGAAGAGATAATATACTAAAAGCTTTGTTAGCTCTATGGTGAATGAAACCTCCACAGGCCTGTGCAGAGCCAGGAGCAAGAGACCATATGATCAGTTGCATTACTCCCAGCACTTTGGTAATTTCATGAAACTGAGATAGAAAGAATTAAATCCTCAAGCAGAGTATATATGGAGAATGCAGTGGTGGGGCACATGTCATGCTTCCCCATGGTTAAGAGTCCAGTAACCTTTCTTTCTCAGAATACACATTCTGAGGGGGTGGTTGCAGCAAGGCAGAAACAGTGGGTAAAAACAGTGAGTCATTTCTCCTTTTAAAAATCTCCATTTTTATTTTACTCTTCTAAGTGTTCAGAGAGTTGCCCTCTCTCATGAAGTGAGGATCATGGGAAGGGGACAAAGGAGAGGATAACTGAATTATCTGCCTAGAAAATCACATTGGGAGTTATGTGGGGTTTTTGGAATAGATTTTGAATATTTCAAATGGATTTTCTCTGCGTTCAAATAAATAAGTAAAATATAAATGGATGGAATAAATTAAAAAAAAAGAAATAATCTCAGAAGGCAAATGTTCCTTTGATATTCATTCCAAGACGATCAATTGAGCTGTCCTAAATTCCTATTTGTAAAGTTCATTTTATAATAATAACAATCAAGGATGGTCTCTGGAAAGGCTATTTGTACAAAATCATGACTAATTTCATGCCAAATGCCAAATGTTCCCATCAAGTGCAAGCAGGGTTCGCATTTGATTAAAATATCTCAAGAGGTCCCCTGCCTGTCAGAGATATCAAATTAAAATTGTTAGTTGAGACTCATCAGTTACAGAACTTCAAGTCCTGTGATTTGAGAAGTCGCAGTGCCAACTTCCCACAAGACTGACATCATTATCTATAGAAGGCTAGAATTAATGAGAGCCAGGGGAATTGCACTGCCAATATGAAGCAAAGGAATTTAATTTTTCAAAACTCTGTAGACTGGATCATCCAGAGGGGCAATGCAAGGGAGTTGGATGGGATGTCTAGATTTCTCCCCTTTTTGCCCTCCAACTCAAATGAAGTTCTGGGAAAGTTATTTCACAACTGCAGAATCATATAGCTGCGTGTAAGACTGCCCAGACTGAATATAGACAAAGCAAGAGGATCATTGAACATTTAGCCATACATAGAAGACTGAGGAACTGATAGAACAGGGGCAAACAAAATGTGGCCATGGGGCTGTTTTTGCAGCTTTTGACCCCTTCAAATTCCATGCACCATCTTTTATTCTTCTCACCCTCAAAAGTGTCCTTCCTGGAAGCCACATTTGAAACCCCACATCCTGATTAATTTTAAAAAAACAAAACAAAACCTAGAAGTGCATTTCCAGGTTTGTTTGGTTTTTTAAATTAAAATATTTTTGGTTGTCTGGAGCATGAAATTGGCCAGCCACTATCCTTTACCTATCTCATAGAGGCATCAATATACATGTGGAAATCTTATTCTAAAAGTAAATGTTCTCTTGATAGCTCATCAGGATAGTATCTGCATGCCTATTCAGACCCCTGGCACAACTCAACCAAAGCCAAACTGTTTTAAATCCCATCCTTCAACTGGGACATGCAACTGGTTTCGATGGCCATCCTAGAGTTATTGAAGGTAACCCTCAGCAACACATTCCATGAAGAACTTTCTCTGTAAGGAGAAACATGGTCACCTAAAGAGATATATGGTCATCTGTAAATTAATTTCAGTACCCTGTTAAGGTGAGAATGCAGGTTGCTCGCAAACACTGTATTGTTGTTCTGATTCACTTTTTTAAAAAGAGACAAACAATCACTCTAAGATGCTTTCTTGGTTAAGCACCTATAGACATATGATGAAGTAATATCGTCCAATAGGATTGGGGGTATACATTTTGATGCACATTATGTGCAGGTATACATTTGTTCTACTTTATCGAGTTGCAATTAGATTTTAAGGCCTAAATCCAATTGCCAGTCCCAGCTAAATACTCCCTGAATAAATGAAACTTACATAAATGATGACTGTTCAATTTCTTCTTAATTCAATGAGTCTGGATTAGCAACTGGATTTAGGCCTTAGTACAAAGGTGTGATTTGTGATGTGGTGGTACAAAGGTTTGTCCTATTGGAGTTTCATGATTATATCTTAACTGATGGAATTTTAAAATATTTATTCTTAATAATCATGTTACAATCCTTTTCCAAGACGTTTGAGCCAAAGTCTTGTATCAGATCTATTAGACTGTACCTAATTTCTGTAAAGATATTGGGCTTTATTTCCAACTGTCTTGAAGGTATTTAGTCTAGTTGCATATTTCCTTCTATAGACTGGTAACTGACTAAAATAGCCCAGTATACTCTTTGAGTAGTTAACCTCTACTCTCTTGCCATCTGTCTTGCTTACTGAGAATCAAGTACAGGGGTTTGTTAGGAGTGCAAAATGGAAATAAGGTAAGTATTTTTAAAGCAATTTCAAAGAAGGGATGAATGAGAAATGGATTGAGTTTGCAGTATAATGCAAAATTATTCACTTATACTATTCCAATTTATGGCCATTTTCACCCTACACTCTTACAGTGCTATTATTCCACCTTCAACATCCTTTGGAATCCTGCAGTTTGCAGTTATGGAGGGGCCTTTAGAATTCTCAGCCAAAGAGCTCTTTGGCCTCAGTAAACTACAAATCTCAGAATTTCACAAGATGTTGAAAGTAGAATAATAGCACTATAATAGTGTAGAGTGGAAATGACCAGTGTGTGGACATGGGTGCAATGCTGGTAAAAATTTGCTCATATCTAAACTTGCTATGTGATGTGAAAATCAGTCAATGACTTACTCAGCTTCTTGAAAAGAATGTCACATGTGAAAATTCATTTTTTATTCAGTGGGAAAATGTGTACAAAATGCATTATTTGATAAAATGCATATGAAAAAGGCATCAGTTCTAAAAACTGAGCACAGACATATGTATGAATTTCAATGTGGAAAAAAAGCTAACAATCTGAGAGTTGGAATTTAAATTAAAAAAATAACATATTCTCATCCTTGATGAGAAAAAAAATCCCCGTGCAAAAAAATGCTACGAGATGTTCTTGTCCTTCATTGAGAGTAAAAGATTGCTCTGCCACCCTTGTTAATTTTCACTTGTTTTGCATGATAACATTGAGTTGGTATAAATGAGATTTTTGCAGGAGATGCTAAAATGCAAAAATAAATAAATAAAATATAATAAAAATAAACATCTTTCTCAGGAGGGAGAGGACTGATTTGTTTTTGTTTTTGTTTCAATTTTCAGATTGCAGCAATGGAATATGTAATGATTTACATTCCTACAACAGTGATTTGGCGCCATAAGTGGTCATTGAGTGATATACTTTTATGAATCACTTACCGTTTTCCAGATTTCTGCTTTGTCTGTCTGGTGAACCAAGAGTTTTTTGGGGCCCCTCATCACTGCCCTCCATGCTTGCCCCTTACCTTGCCTAGAAAGATGTGAAATGAGGAGGCTGAGAGTCACTTGTGCCCAAACCATGTCACCAAAAATCATGCAAGCTGATGTGGCAGCTGAAATGGATGAGTGGCTGGGGCTAAAGAGGATGGTGAAGGATTCAAAAGGGGATGACCAAGAGGTGGGACAGACATTTGGAGAAGGAATGGTGAGGACCTACAGAAAAAGATGAGTTGATAGATAGGTAAATAGATAAGATAAGAGGGTATGGATGAAAAGTGGACACAGTGAAAAGGAAATGGAAGGGGAGGAGAAATGGGAAACTAAAGTGCAAAGAGTGAAAGAATAGGATGAGGACAAGTGGAGGACAGAACAAGAAGGAAGCTTGGAGGCTGGGAGTTGCATGAAACAGAAGGGAAAGAGATGGACAGAAAGAAAGGGCAAGATGTTACAGGAGGGAAGTTTAGTGACTGGGTATAAATGAGATGGCGGGAGAAGTGATAAGGCAAGAAGAAATGGGAGATATGGAGAACAAAAGACTCTGCTAGGGGAAAGCAGAGATGCTAGGAGGAAGTAAAGTGGAATGAGTCTGTGAGAGAAAGTGAAAGGGACCCAAAGGAGTTGAATGGGGCAGAAGAGAGGAATCTGAAGGAACAAGATGAGTATGTGGAAGAGGTAAAGAGGTAATGAGAAATCTGAGTGGGAGGAAACAGAAAAAAGAGATGATAGAATGCTGTGAGGGAAGCCAGGTGGTGGGAAGGGTAGGTATCTGGGGGAGATCCTTAGGTTGTTAAAGAACTTCAGAGTAGTCTGAGGGAAGGGAGACTGTTGGGTAGATCTGCCAGAAGGGAAGTCTCTCCCCTTTCTCTTTTTTTTCGGGGTCTATTTCTTTTCAAGTCATTCCACTTAATCATTTTGTTTTTGAGAGACTCACATGCCTTTATCATGAACCATGAATCATCAAGGAATAAAATCTGATGACATAGACAAAGCATTTCTGGAGTTGTCATGAGCAATGGATTTTCAGGGTGGGACCAACCTCCTGTAGGGAGGGATCAGATTCACAGTATGACTAACAATATAACATTGAGTCCTAGTCTTGGTCCACAGATGTTATTGGATAGCTCCTCCCAGAATTTCTGGTCATTGGTTATGCTTTGTTTTGATAGCATCATCTAGAACACCTAAAGATGGGGGAAAAACATGTCGGAGAATACCAGAGCATGTACAGAGAACAGAAAGGTGCTTTGATTACTGGGAACAACTCAGTGATAGAAATATGTATTTGTGTATGTACTAATACAGAATTTTCTCTTGCCATGGAAACCAAGGTGTCTTAAAATTATTTAAAACAGAAGTTAGTTAAAATATCATATTACAATTTTTTTTAAAAAAATAAACCAACAGTACTATTTAAAGCAGATAATTAAAAACAGTTTAAATTACATTGAAACATAGGTTTATTTATTTATTTAATAAATATGTATATGCTGACGTTCTCTTGGAGTGGGATACAAGATAGTCCCAAAAACTAAGAACAAGATCAGCTAAAACCAGACAATAAAAATTAAAACACAACTTTAAAACCATCACATTAAAACCATAGATTTTAAAATCATAAGATCAATCAAAAACCTTAAAATTTTTAAAATCAAGCAATTCCTCCCCCATAAAAAGAGTCCATGGAAGCAATTAGAAATTAAATGCAATTATTCATTAAAAGTATGTTTGAACAAAAAAGTATGTTTGAACAAAAAAGTTATCAGTGAAAGGATAGCCAAGCCTCCAATGGAAGTGAATTTCATAACGTGGGGAAAGCCACTGAAAGTCTCCTGTGTTTTCAGCAAATGATGGCCTATGATGGTAGCAGGACCAAGAGAAAGCCCTCTCCTGAGGCTGTTAAGACTCTGGCAAGTTCATATGGGGAAGTACAGACTTTAAGAGAGTCTGGACCTAAACTATACAGGGCATTTATAAATTATTTCCAGTCCTTTGGACTGAATTGATGCAGCCAGTGAGGCTGTATCAACAAGGGAATTGCATGCTCTCTGTTACTGATCCCAGTCAGTATGCTGGTCATAGCATTTTGGACTTGTTTCAGTGTCTGAATATTTTCCAAAGGTAGCCCCACATAGAGTGAGTGACAGTAGTCAAAATGGGCTGTAATCAAGGCATATGTTGCCATAGCCAGATCAAATTGGAAACTTCCACCAACAAGATTCTGGGCAAAGTATGGTACATATAGCCCCATTAATGTCAAAGGGAATAAGACATGTATATTTAAAGTTCTACAGCTGAAATAAATATGAAGTATCCACATTTAGTTTTGAAATAGTTGTGCCTGACTGGGATGAACTGGCATAAAGCCAGTGGCTTCATCCAGAGTGGACTCACTTGCAAAATGAGACAAATATGGGTCTCTCTTCTCCCAACCCAGTGCAGTCCTCACGAATGAACCCTCCAGAGCAATGTGGGTGACAGTGTGAGGAGGGGGAAAAATAATAAATCAAAGTTGCTTTTTCTAGCTTTTGTCTATATTTTGGCTGCAACAAATGTTCTGCTTCTAGGAAGAATTTATAGTGGAGATTATATTCCCTTACAGTCTGTCCTTTTGGGTTCAGACTATTTGAAATAATGTGTTTCCCGATGTGAACTTCCCTGCATTTTGACATCCTTGGGGGGAGGACTTTCTCTTGATCCCACAAATCTCACAGACTTGTTAGGTGAAGACAGAAGGCTGGGCATTCCAGACAGGGGCTCCTAAAGCATTGGTGGTCCCTTCCTTCCTGCCCCCTCTCATCTCTCTTTCCACAAGCAGTCACAGACCTTTTTATTGACCACTGACTGGCTGCTGCATAAAGCTTAAAGAACAAAAAGCAAAACAGAAGGTGTTGTATTTCTCCTTTCTTCTCATTAAGATTTTAAATGCTTTAAAACTGTTTTAATTTAATGATTAGCGTGAATATGATTGTGCATTTTTAAATTTTTTTATTAAGAATGTTCTTCAGCATTAGAGCTGATTGGCTTTTAGCTTTTAGCTATGTGCTATTTCAGTTCCTGTCATAAGCTGCCTTGGCTTCTGCACGGGGACAAAGGATGGATACAAAGAAATACATACATACATAAATGAAATAAAGTTATGACTAGTCTTTGTGAGAAAGTTATTGCAAATCACATCTGAGCTTCAGATTTCATATTACCTGACTAGATCACACTCAAAATGAATTTTGAGCTGAGGAAATGGCTCAGAGGCATGAAATTCTAAGCTGAAATGCAGGTACAATTGGCTCTCCATATTCACGGGTTCTGCATTCATAGGTGCAACCAACCACAGCTTGAATTAAAAAAAAAAATCCAAAAAAGAAATCTTGATTTTGCCACATGTTGAGCATTACGCTAATGTGTAGGCATACCCTGCTGTAGCTTCGCACCATTTCACAGATCCTTGGATTCTCTCACTTATTTGAGTTGTTCACCATTTTATTACACCATTGTATTTAATGGGACTTGAGCATCCACAAATTTTAGTATCCGTGAGAGGTCCTGGGACCAGACTGCAGCTGATACTGATGGCCCACTGTAATGTGTAAATCTGATGCTTTACCAACAACCTTGCTTTTGGATATCCTTGAAGGCCAAATTATTCATTCACCCCATCCCCAAAGGGACTATTTTCCTTTCTTTCAAAAGAAACACACACACACACACACACACACACATATGCACACGAGGTTGACTTTCATATATTCAGACCACTAATCCAGGTAGCTTAGTATCATAAGATAGCAGAACTCCAGAGGTTCAGTTACAGATTTCCTTTGTCCTATCTATAAAGCTAGGAATTGAACTTTGGACCTTTGTTATGAAAAAAAAAAAGCATGCTATATCGTTAAGATCACTAAGGCCCTTTCCACACGTGTATATAAAACGGAGCAGTGCGACCTCTAATGGAGGTCTTCCACACCTTGTGGTGCGTTTGATCGCATTTATTTTTTCGTTTCCACACGTCAATTCGCATAGGTGCGGTGCAAACTGGCGTTTGTGTGCACTTTTTGAAAACCTAGAAAAATGTGGTTTTTTCCCCGAGATGGGGGTTTGTGCACACCTGCGGATGTGTGTGGAAGCACAGATATGCACTGACTTGCCCATGGGAGCAACGGAGGGTGGGAAGTGGGCATGGCCAGCTTCAGCGGTTGGCCCCGCCCCACAAAGAGCTGGACGGCGCCATTTTGTTTTCCTCGGTAAGTGGTGAAGAACAGAAAAAAAAAGGGAGGATTCTAGGTACGTGGGTTCTTTCACTTATTTATATTTATTTATCATTTTAGAACATTAAAGGAACGTGCGCATGGGCCTCTTGGCGGTTTAGGGGGCTGCGGATATGGGTTTGGGGCACCCCTGACTTCTGGGGGGGCCGCCTTGGGATATGTAACGTCAAATCTCCTCTCCTCCTGAGGAATTCGGGCCTACAAAGCCCAGGAGCAGCCTCCAGCTGTGGAAGCTGGGGTGGCCACGCAAGGGGTGAGGGGGAGCCCTTCCCTGGCCAGAATTGAAGTGAAATGAAAGCATGGGCAGCGTGGGGGCTGTCCAGGGGTCCCATGGTAAGTATCCCATTTTGCTTATTATTCAAATATTAAATTAAAAACAAGTTTGGGGCGCTTTGGCTATGGAACGGTGCTCTGGGGCTCTCATGCCAGTTGCCCTGATATGAGTTGAGCCATGGAGGCAACTGGGGCAGGTGCGCAGCAGGGGCCAAAATGTGTGCAGTGGGGGGTGGTGCTGGCCCAGTTTTTAAAAGGGAGCTCGCCACGCACTGTGGCGAGCAAGCTGTGAGAACGGGTGGAGGGGGAACACATTTTAATGCTGCCCTCTCTTGCCAGGCTCCATGTGGACACCTGCTGGACACCTTGCAAGAAAGTTGGGGAAAATGAACCTCAACCGTGTCCCCGTGGGGGCTCAGAGGAAGCTGCAACCGGCCTCAAGGTTTATCAAGTCACCTGCAGAAGGGTGGGGAGGGGGAGGGAGGTCATGGGAACAGCGGCGCCTAAAGGGGCCCTCTCTTTGCAGGCGCTGCGTGGACACCTGCTGGACTCATGGCAGCAGGAGGCCTCAGTAGAGTCTTCCTTTTCCAACACTTCCTGTGCTTCCCCGCCAAACAGTATTGTGGTCCCAACGTTGTGGAGCTCTGCTCACAGGTATTGGCTGACCTCTTCGCCCCCAGCGTAAGGCGGGCATCACAAACGACCATCCCTCGCTGTCCAGCTTTTCAAAAGGGGGGTGGCACGGGGTAAAAAAAGTCAGACGCAAGCCTTAAAATCCAAATACAAACTTTAATAAACATTTAAAAAAATAAAACAACTGTTGCATATAAAAACTTGGGGTTTGGGGCTTGGTTCGGTGACCTCTCGGATGTTTCTCCCTCCACACACAGTCCCTCTACAGTGGCCGCCCACTCCTGTGCAGTTGTGCCCGTACAGATCTTATTGACCTTTTCACGTCAGCGTAGTGCCCCTCGAGTGCCTGGGATAGCTCTGACAGGGATCTTTGCGTTGCCTCATCTGTAGGGAAAGAAAGGTCAAGCCAAAAATTCTTGGCCCACAATATAGAATGCACAGTGATGTGTCTGTTATCTCCTACCTGTTCGCGATCATACGTACAGAATATTTTTGTCGAGTTCTCCAACTTGCACAGACTTTCCAGTGCCGCACGAACCGGTGACGGGTGCTGCTGGCGTTGAGGCCCTATTGAGATTTTGAGGAGGGAAAAATTAGACCACACACGTGTGGTCCACTACCTTCTTTTTGATTTGCCAAACATGACTTGTGTGGTTTCTCACCAGATGTGGATGGACCTGGAATCTGCACCGGAGACCCCTCTTCCCGGACGCCACCGCTTTCCATGGCGTGGGCTGCTAATGGAAGACAAGGATTGATGCTGTGTTCACGGAACTCTACCGGAAAAGCATGGAAGTAATAGGACCGCGAGATGTTGCTCACCTTCCTCCGCCACCAACTCAACTTCCTCCCCCACGACTATTTCAAGCCTTTCCTGGCTTGAGGAGGACGGGTCGTGATGCTCTGCCCTTTGTGGTCTTTCCAGGCTTGAACTAGGGGCAGATTGCGGCGGGCTGTCCTGTTGTGCTGAAGGGTCAGACAAAAGGAGTGAAATGAATTTTTCCGGGCAAAATAAAGGCTGTTTTGGAGGTGGCGATGCAAACTTTCTCCCTAACACTCTGCCACAGCTTTCCAGACTTTGCACTGGTTTGCACACAAGCCTTAGGCTGGATGAGTAACCAGGAGCCAAATAAAAAAGTTTGGTCAACCTCACTCGACTGTGTGAAATTCTTACCTTCCCCTTCTGTCGATGTGGCTGCCACCACATCCTCCTGGTGGCGTTCCCTCGCCCCACGCCTTCTCCTTCCTGTGGTAGCAGGAGAGAAATCTGACAGTGTGTGCGGACCGGAGGAGTATGAGACCCTTGCCCCACAGCTATGGGGGGACCTCAATTATGGCTCTGTAATTGAGGTCCCCGACAGGGATGGAGGGGGAAAAACTAGTACTTACGGTGCCTTCAGAACCTGTCGCGCCAAGAAGGCTGCCCCGCATGTATTCAGAGGCGAAACATGGGGGCGAAATACGAAGGCTTCGCGGCGTGCGGGGGATGCCCATTGAAGCGCCTCATGGCATCATAGAACACTCCCTACACCACCTTGAACTTCAAATTGACCTGGGCGGCGGTCCTCTCGTACCCAACCCTGGTCAGTCTCCTCACGATGGCCTCGTAATACTCTTTGTTGGGAGCATTAGTGCTGCGCATCAGCACATTGAGGCCACCACACCAGCGGACAAGGGATAACATTTCCCTTGTCTCGAAGTCACTCCAGACAACTCCCCCCTCTCCATTCCAAAGGCCCGCCCACACCACGCGCACAGCTCACCACACCACAACACAACACACCTGCAGCACACTCCCAGCACACACAACACCCTGTCACACCTGCAAGACATGATCAGCACTCAACACCCAGACACACCCACAAGTCACACCCAGCTCACCAAACTCAAACACACTCAACCCAAACACACCCACAAGTCACACCCAGCTCACCAAACTCAAACACACTCAACCCAAACACACTCACAGGACACGCCAAGCACACCCAAACACACCTGAAACACACAGCCAGCACAGAAAACTCCAACACACCAGCAACACTCACCCAACACACCAGACAACTACTAAGAGGGAAAAGGGGGGAGTGGAAAGCACAGGAGAAAGGCGGGGGGAAGAGTGGAGAAGCAGGAAGTGAAAGGAGTAGAGATAGGAGAAGAGAATGGGAAAGCTGGAAAGATAGTGATATTATTTTTAGCAAAAAGCAGAAGCAGAACAAACACTCACCAGCACAGCAAAGCAAACACCCTCCTCTCCTAGCTCTATAAACCCACGAAATGGCTGCAGTTCCCCTGCCCTCCAATGGGGGTTTCCCAGCGCTACTGCGCATGTGCGATCGCGCGATCAAACGGGGACACACAGTTCCTGCCTGGAGGCAGCCATTTTGAGCGGGGGAAATGCGGTCTCAAGGCTCTATCCGCTTTCCAAGGTATTTCTTTCCAAAAATAAAGCATGGAAAGCCAGGTATCCAGCTCACAAGACTCTGGCAGCCATGTGGAGGAAGGGTTCGAATTTAGAAGGAAGAAAAGCCACGGACGAGGCTTAGCTTGGCGTCCCTCGGAGGTGAGAGACCTTTTAGATGTTTGGGGAGAACAATGGTTCCAGGCCGACCTTCAGGATAGTTACAGAAACATCAAAATATTCGAAGACACAGCAAGGGAACTGGCAAAGAGGGGTCACAGAAGAACTGCGGAGGAATGCAGAACCAAAACCAAGAGGCTCCGTTTGCTTTACCGCAGCGCTGTAGCTGCGAACAAGCGTAGCTGCAACTCCAGGGTCATCTGCCCCCACTTTGAGGAGCTATCAAGAATTTGGGGGTGGGGATGCGAGTGCCAACCCCCCTAGACTTGTGGCCAGCCTTCAGATCACCGAGGAAGAGCATCCCACAGTGTCCAACCCATGAGCATTCGAAGGTATGCATGATTTTGCGCACATTGCTTTTCCTTTCCCCAAAAGTTAAAGTCTTCCACAAACCATTTTCTCCTGTTTTTTTCCAGTGGATGACACGGCGTTGAGTGAGGACATGTTTGAAGGAAATGAGAATAACTCCTCAGAAGAGGATCCCCTTGGTAAGTTGGGGGCAATTTGTGAAATGACAAGTAATATGTATTTGGTTTTCCTCTTCAGCAGTCATTGCCCATATTCATGGCCACTGTGCCCTTTTTTTACCCCCAACATAGTGGGTTGAAGCCACAAGAAATGCAACCTCCCCAGCTTGTTTCAAACCCAGCCCTGCAAATCGCATCATTTCCCAAAGCAATGTGCCAAAGAATGAAGAGGCCACTTGCTCCTGGCTGGGCGCCGGTTTTGGTTGTTTGTGTAAACTTATCAGCGTGTTAATCGCGCACACACTCCCACAAGCACTCACAGAAACACAAGAACACGCGAACATAGGACCACAAACCTTTTTTTGCCCGTCCCCAGCTCTCTTTTCCTCATTTTGTTTGAACGCACCGCGGCTATTGGGACATGGGAAAGGCCCATGGAACACGGTGCCGAAGGACCACACTGTTTATGTAACAGGGGATGTCAGGGAATGAGCAAGAGTGAGTGAGAAGTAAGTGCTTCATCGGTCAAAAAGCAAACCTGTCGTCCCCCTCTTCACCTTCTAGGGACTGAGGATAGGCCTGTGTCGCCGGTGGAGATTTGCCCCCAGAGCGCAGCTTCCAGTGTCACCACTGACCGGGAAGAGAGCAGCATCCAATCCGGCGTATCCCCAGGTAAAACCACAGCATGATGGCAGAAAGCATGCAACCAGTCAACCATGTTTGGTGCACACACTTACCTCTTCCACTCCACCACACGCACAACCCAAAGACAGGAAGTTGAAGTAATTGGGGGAAAAAACCTAATGTGGAACAAGGCGAGCTCTCCAAACAATGGGAGCATTCGATTGACCAAAGCTTGCAGTTGCTGCATCAGGACTTAAGACAGATGTTTCAGGAGCTTGAACATTGGTTCCGATGAGCGTTTCCAATGCCATTATCCCAACAACCACTGAATGTTCCCAGAGATTTACTCCTCCACGTCACCCACAGTTGTACACCACTGAAATTGGCAATCTCTCAGCAAAACAAAGCATAGCAGAAAAGACTTAAATTCCTGACAAGGGATAGTGTTTGGTTTTGTGCCCAAAGCTGTTTGCAAAGCATACCCCTTTTGACCACTATAAATGTCGATTGCCGAAGCAACACTTCCAAGGATAAACTTCCCACAATTGTTCACATGTTACGCTCTGATCATTTCCAGGCCTCCCGGAGGATGCAGGCAATGCAACCACCACTGCCCCTACGCACACTTCAATTGCCGTGATCTCTCCAAGGTCCAAGCTCTGGATGTCGCAGTTCAGGGACTGAAGCGCCAGCCGCAGCAACACCTTCACCGCTGCCGTAGCGACCATGGAATTCATTGAAGACCAACAGCGGCTCAACAGGGAGCAGCGCACAAGGGAGTACGAGCAGGACACTGGCACAGCTGCGCAGGAGCGGCAGCAAATAATCTCACTGCTGAATGTATGCGCTGACGCAATGCAGAGGATTGCGGCTGTAGCTGAAAGGCGTGGGACAGCCGCATGCACTTGTGGAGCCCCCGAGGATGCAGCTCCCACATTGCCCGAGGGAAGCCAGGGCATTGCCCCGCCAGCCACCCCAACATCTTCGGACAACCAAACCCAGTCATGGAAAGTTGCACGCCGCAAGAAACCCCGCGATCCTTACAGCCCCTGAAAAGTTTCAGACAGTGGTTCCATGGTTCACTCACCAAGTCTGTTTTGCGCTTGCAGTTTGAGGGTTGTTTTGTAATCCCACAGTTCTCAAAGTTCTAGTATCACATTGACAATACTCTTGTTGCACCGTTTTAAAACCCCAATAAATATGTTGAAGCAATGTTCAGATCCAAAGATTTATTGGTCAAACAACAATGTGAGGGAAAAGTAACAATGTGTTTCGCCATGGTATGGCACCATGGGAATCCCAGTAAATAACAAAATGGGCAACACAACAACACAGATCCTGAGAGACCTTACATAACCACCCAAAAACATAAAGGTGGCTGGCCACAACACGCAGAAGTCACTATTCGCAATCGCTAGCTATGAGGCTAGCGATCGCGCTCCTCACCCTTTCCCCTTCTTTGATCCGCCTTGCGGACGCTTAGGGACGGAAGTCCTCGTTGCAAGGTGGAAGGGTTATAGGTGGTGGGGGCTCGATTTCAGGGTGTAGCACATGACCCTTCGATTCACAGATGTTGTGCAAAATAACACACGCCGTGATGACTGGAAGGTATCTGGCCTCTTTAACGGTCAGTGGGGCTGACAGGCAACCCCAACGCGCCTTCAGCCTTCCAAACGCCCTCTCCACCACATTTCTGCATCTATTGAAGACTCAGTTGTATGCAGTCTTCTGTGGGTCCAGCTGTCCACCGTAAGGCTTCATAAGCCAGCGGCAAAGGGGGTAGGCCGCGTCACCCAGGATCAGTGGGCCAACCTCTATACCCCCAATGGTGATGGTTGGGTTCTCTGGAACAAATCTTCCTGCCTCCATGGCGTGCCAAAGGGAAAAGTGGTGGAACACAAACGCGTCATGCGTTCTCCCCGTGTACCCCAGGACAATGTCCACAAATCTCCCAGCATGATCCACCGTGCCCTGGAGTAGTATGGAGAACGCACTTTTCCAGTTTATGAATTCCTCTCCTCTACCCTTTGGAGGCCACACCGGAATGTGTGTGCCATCCACTGCCCCAATGCACTGGGGAAACCCCATCTGGTGGAAACCATCCATGATCTGAAAGAGAAGAAAACATATAAAAATTTTCAAATTTTCAAAGGATGCAAACGCGCAAGCAGAAGAGAAATGGGGAAATTGCAAGCCAAGAAAGGACATGATGTCCAATGCACAATGCTTCCTGGAGGTATGGGAGGGGTTCTCAGGTACGTTGGTACGTTCCTGTCAGAAATGGAGCGAGTGCTGAGTGCTGGCCAAGGTACTTCTCGATTCATGGCCAAGAGAGTGCAACCATGAAGCCTTGAAAGTGTCGACCCACGAGGACCGAGGAAGTGGGGGGGGGAGTAGAGGAAGGGGAGAACAGGATTGCGGTGTGTGCACAAGTGGATTTTTCTCAAGCCATGCAGGAGTGCCATTGGCCGCCAGAATGGCAGGAAACGTGAGCCGTGTGTCATAGGGGGGCTGAGGGTACTGCTCTGTTTCTTCTCCCTCTCTGTCCTTTCCGGATAGTTCCCAATAGAAACCTGTTGTATTTTTCCCACCCAAGACGTGGCAAGACCCCTTTCCCCTGCTGCCGAGACCAGGACACGGTGCTATGGATTAAATATTCGGGAATAATGTCTAATTCTTTCCTGGCGGAAGATGATAGGGATAGCTTGGGCATGGTCGGCCAGGGCACGCATGGTGCTCCTGGGGCCACACGGAACTGAGTGCAGAGCTTTTGGTGCAGTGTGGGAGAGGGGAATTGGTTTTCCAGGTACTCACCCTCCGATAGTCTTCCAGGCACACAGTGGATGGCAGAAGCACTTGCTCCATGGCTAGGCAAACCTCAATCACCACAGCCGCCACTGTGGAGATCCCAAGACCGAACGTGTTGGCCTTCTTACGATATAGCAGGGGGGGTGTCAGCCACCATACCGTGATGGCCACTCTCTCCTCCACGGAGATAGGTTGGCGCATCTTCGTGCTGCTCCTCTGCAGGTGTGGACGCAGATGGTCTGCGATCTCAAACAGCATGGCCTTTGTCATACGGAAGTGGTACAACCACTGGTCCTCTTCCCACTTCGCCAGAACCTCTTCGGTCCACCAGGTCCGGCTCATCCTCTCCCTAACCCACCATCTCCTGGGCCGTGGGACTCGGCGCGAGGGACCTCTCATCAGGGCCAAATAATCGGCGAAATCGCCCTCGTGGTCCTGGTAGAGCCTCTCCCTCCTTGCTCTGTCACGGGCCCACTGCCTCTGCATGGTATCCACCACTATGCCTAGGACAGTCACGAGGGGCTCATGAGCACTGAACACACTCTCCATCCCTCACCCTCCATGGTCAAACTCTCAGCTGAAACTGGCACACAAAATGGCTACGAATCACGCTCATGAGCAGGAAAACACCTCTTCTAGCCTAGATATGGCGACAAAAAAGGAGGGTGGGAAACTTTGTGGGAGGACCCAAGGGCCGGTGCGTGCGTGCGTGCGTCCATTCACACGCACGCATGTGCGCAGTGACGCACGGAGCCATTTTTTTTTAAAAAAACTGGCCAATCGCAGATGAAGTGGGCGTGGTTAGGAAACGAGCGGGAGATGAAATGCGAATACAGTGTGGATCTTCAGACACACGCTAGTGCGGAACAGGCTAGAGCCGTGTGGAATGTTAAAAAAATATAATGCGCCATTGCGCAGATACAAATAAAACCGGCGAGAACCGTCGCTGCGTGACTTTGCGACCACGTGTGGAAAAGGTCTAAGTTACAACTCTATCATACGATGTAAGACTTGTATTCCTCCATGAAGCAGGCAATCATTTCTTCTATTCAGCCTAAACCAAAGTTTTACTTTAATTACCTTGGTTCCATCCTATGAAAATCTGGGATTTGCAGTTTAGGGTATGATATTTAAAATTCTCAGCCCAGATAGCTCTAGTACTCTCAAATGGGACAAATTCTACCGAAATTTCCAATTTGCTTCAGCTTGATTAAAGTCTGGACAGAATGGGTTGGGTTTTTTTTTTTGGTACCTACCCTCATTTGTTTCCCCTCTGGTATCCCCATACATCTCTGGCTTTGATGCTGCGTTTCCTCTAGGAATTTCACATGTGGTCTTTACACCTTTTTCATTGGGGAGATACAGAAAAATGTGGATAGGTTTGCTTGGTTGAAAGACATTTTCACTATCATTTCTGTGGATCACACAGATATATTCTAGGGTGCATTTTGTAGGCTGTACAAATGATGAAGGGGAAAATGGCCTGGATCATTACTCTTGCACCCCACAATATATTGCAGCATCCTCTGTGAGGGGTGAAGAGTGGTGGTAGACATACTAGAGCCTATCACGTGACTAGGAGACACTAAAAGGTTTGCATCAAATCAGGAACTTTTATAAATATAATTTTTATTACGAGTTTTTCAAAACACAATAAAAATTACAACTAGGGATGTGCCAACTGAATCTGTGAATCCTTGAATCCTCAAATTCTTGATAAGAATTTGAGATCTGAGGATCTGAATCCAGCCACTAAAATAGGCAAGTGGAATCTTTCGAATCCACTGCTGATCAGGCTCACAGGGGCATGGAGGGCTGGTGATTGCCATGTCCCTGCATGCCCTGGGGCCTGAGTGGAGGTGGGGGCAGAGGAGAGAAGGGAGTGTGAGATCACTCTCCCCCATCTTCCTTCCCCTGTCCTGGGCACGATTGTGCTCAAACTGGAATGTGGAGGGAGAATTTGTACCTCCCAAGCCCACCAAAGACCTGATTGGCTGATGGGCCCCTGGGCACATAAAAATTGTGGCATAAAGCTGCACATGCACTCCAGAGGCTGCCTGTTCTCCCTCATGTTGCATGTTCTCCCTTGTGCTGCCTGTGCCTCCTGGGTTGCCTGTTCTCCCACATGTTGTCTGTGCCCTTGGGCTGCCTGTGCCCACTGGGCTACCTGTGCTCCCTCTTCTTGCCTGTGCCTGCTGGGCTGCCTGTGCCAACTTTTGCTGCCTGTTCCTGTGGCTGCTTCCCTCTGCAAGGTAATAATGTTTATTCTTTTGACTTGAGACTGGAGGGTAGGGATTAGGAATTACTGAGACTGGACTAGAGACTTGACTTGAATGTCCCTTGCAGGACTTGAGACTGAACTTGAGGGTAGAGAATTGAGACTGGACTAGAGGTATGTGTGTGTGTGTGTTTAAGTGCCTTCCTCATTGCAGGACTTGCGACTTGTCAAATTCTGCTTCAAAAACACTTTTTCAGTAAGTGTATTCTTTCCCTTGATTTTTAAACTCTTTTTAAAAAAAGGATTTGAAAGATTAGAAATTCATGAGATTCATGGATTCCCAGAACCTTCTAGGGATTTGGACTCAGATTAGGAAAATTCTGGATTTGGCCCATCCCTAATTATTTTAAAAAACAAGAAGAAAAAGAAAAAGAAGAAAAGAGAAGAAAGAGAAGTAGGATATAAACAGAAATATAGAGAAAAGGAAATAATGTCTTCAGTCACGCCAACTATTCAGATGCTGAGGAGGAGGAGGAGGGGAGGGAGATCCTCCAGCTCAACTTGTGGATTGGCAGACTCAGGACTCACTCAGGACTGATCAAACACCACCACCACAGGACAGCTTGAACAATCAGATGGTGAGACCTGGGTCTTGAGCCATTGGTCCTGATGAGCAGAAGAAAGAATGGGACACAGGTGTTCACTGAGGCTTCTTGCCAAGCAAAAGGAAAAGCTCTTAATCAAAGACCACTGGCTGCAGCCACTATTTGAGAAACAGCGGAGACCCACAGTCTCTGTTGAAAACAACCACCCGTTCTTCTGGCACTGTGTTCCTGAAATTCTGCTCCAAATACCTGAAACCCTGACCTTTGGCCTGGCTGATGACCCTGTTTGGCTCTTGGACCTGGTTTTGGACTTTTCTCCTCTCACAAACAAACCCTCAAGGCAAGTTTATTTTCAGATATTTGGGGCAAAGAAGGTACCCCTGAAGCTCATCTAGCTGCCACCACACATAGATTTAATCCCCATGAGTCAGTGGGAATTTACTAGGGAAGTTAGCTGCTTTGTCCCTAAGAACTGCCTATGTGGGTGTGTGTAAACTGGAATCAGGACAGTTTTGGAGTTTCTTTTTGGTGGTTACACACACACACACACACACACAAATATATATATAATCATACCTTCCTCTCTACAACTTCATTGTTCACTTCTTCTGATAACCAAACATCATTAACCATTGCCAAATCATTTTATTTTATTTTGCGAAAAGTCTATAAGAGATTTCCAATCTTTTAGAAACATCTCTAATGACTTTTCTCCAAACAAGCCAGATGATTTGTTCAGATCAGTCAATTTCAACAGCCATTCCCCCCTAGTAGGTAATATTGAGTTCTTCCATCTCTGTGCATGCAATGGTCTTGCTGCCAGAGTCATATATTTTTTAGTATATGCGCTGTCAAAGCGAGCACACTGCCAGGGTCATATATTGAAATACTTTCCCATGGCTTTTTTCAACTGTTCATCAATAAGTCCCCAAAGGGGGAAAAAAAATCTCATTTTAATTGAAGTTAGCCTTTAAAACCTTCTGCCTCAAAGTACATTATTTGGACCCAGAACTTTTTATCATTTTCACATGTCCACCACATATGATAAAATGTCACTTCTTGTTGTTCATACTTCTAACCTGTATATTCTATGCAATTCTTGTACATTCTAGGCAATTCATCTGGGGTCGTGTATAAATGATACATCATTTTCTAAAATTCTCTTTAAGAGCAGAACATATTGTACATTTCAACGCCTTAGACCGTATTTTTCCCATTGTTCCATCTGTATGTTATATCCAAAATTTTCAGCTCATTTTACCACGCAATCTTTTACTTAGGGTCTTTCCACACTATACTGTTATAGTGCTAGTCTTCCTCTTTCAACATCCTGTGGAATTCTGGGGTTTGTAGTTTGCTGGGGCCAAACAGCTCTCTGGCTGAGAATTCTAAATGGCCCTCCACGAACTGTAAACCTCCATATCACCTTCACCTTCCATTCACCTTCCATATCAGATTTTAACAAAAGTTTGTACATTTTACCAATTACATATTCATCATCTGTATACAGTTGCAATTCAAACTCCGCTTTTATTTTGTTCAAAGCCATAACTCTTATTATCCACATTAAATCTTTCAAATAACTTTTGATAGGAAAAAGATTGAAAACTATATGCATCTACAAGTAATTACTCTTTCTCTGTAATTTTATATTCTCCTTGGTAATTCTCCAAAAGAATAAGTTGATAAATTAACTATTTTTCTTTTCCTGTTGTTTCTTTTCTATCATGAGCTTATTTTACTAAGACCCATAAAGGCATTTTTGGGTACACTATGGGTTTATACCTATTCCATTTTGTTAGTGAAGTGCATCTCACAAAATGATTGTTAAAATCCACATTCATTTTGACTTTATCAGACTGTCAAGATGCATGCCACCCAAACCTCAGGTGGTGCTCTTCAAGTTCTAATTGTCTTTCATTCCTCAGCACCACTTACTCTTTTAACCAAACCAAACAACAGGCTGAAAAATACAATTTCAAATCAGATAGACTCAACCTACCTCTCTCCTTTGCATCTTTTGATACCTTATATTTGATTCTTGTTCCCCCCCATGCTATATGAACTTAGATAATAAGTCCTTCTACCATTGCTTAAATGGTGCATCAATTGTAAAAACTGGTATTGTCTGGAATAGAAACATCACTCTGGGCAAAACATTTATTTTTATCACAGAAATTATCTCAAACAATGACTAGTTTAATTTCTCCAATCTTAGCATAGCCTTCTTAATTTCATTTTATATCATTAACATAATTGTTTTGAAGCAGCATATAATTCATACTTGTCACAGTAATACCAAAGTATTTAATCTTCTTCTCAATTTTAAAACCAGTTTTATCCATCAATTCTGTTTGATCTTTCATTTTCATATTTTTTTAGCAGCATCTTTGTATTTTGGTTATTAATCTTAAAACTTGCCAGCTTACCATATTTTTTAATTTTCCCAATAACACCTCTATACTCACCAAAAGATTTTCCAAAATTATTACAAATTCATAAGCTAATGTCTTTAATTTGTACTTTTCTTTTAAAATACTTATTCCCAATTTTTTCTCATTTCTCATTATGTCTCTATTCAGCACCAAACCAGGAACTTCTGAAAAATACTATCCTATATGCATTGAAATGTGACTATAACCATTTAGAATTGGGAAGATACATTTATACTCATTTTTACCTAATTATTCATTCAGCTCAGGATTCATTTTCTATGGCATCATTTAGAAGCCAAAATTGCTGTTTCAGTTTAAAGTTTACGGGACATATAAAATAGCCAAGTAATCAGCTCATTGGTCCCAAAGTTCTGCTTATCGTGTAATACGATTAATTAGATTTTAAATCTGAGTGTGTGTATGTGTGTGTACAGGAGGTAGAATTAAACACACAAACACCTGTTAAACTTATGTTCTGCTTCATAATACCTTTATAGTAATTTCCCCCAGACTCCTGATTTCCCTCATTCCTTTCTTGACATAGTTCACATTTTCACTCAATTAAGTTAGATTGCCACAACTTGCTATAGAAATACAAACATAGGAAGAATTATTAGCAGTAAATCTCATTTCACTCTACTGCACATATTAATTTTCACATTGCTTCTGCCATCTGTTCAGGACCTAATTTTAAATATAAAATAAAAAACACAAATGTGCAGCTGGAAATGGTGTGGGTCCACATGCCATAAAAGTGTGTTATGTTCCCAGTATGCTTCAACACATTGCACAGGAAAAAAAAGTAAAATATACAGAATCAAACTAAAGCTGAAATTGCAAATGAATGATTGGAAGAATTGGTTTCACTGGCAGAATGGACTGCGTGGTTAATTTCCATCAGCAAACATGTATAATAAATTATGAATGATACAATCCAGACAAAACATTTGATTTTGGTGGAACTGAATTTGGTGTTTATGCAACTCTAATATGGAAATATAACCTTAACAGTCATTTTTCTATTAATTCTATCTATATCCATATTATTTTGACCATATATCTATGCCTAGCTTGATTCCATTACTATATGATATGATCATCTCATTTACTTATTAAGATATTATACAGTTGCTGGTCATGACCACAAAACAAAAGAAGTTATCAGTTAATAAAAGACTTGGAAATTCCATGATACCTTACAGATTCCTCTATGAACTATCCCTTCATCATTAGCAGCAGTTTAACCAAGGCTACCAATAACCAACAGATTACATACCCAAAAGAAATCAGATCCTGTCTGTTCTTGAAAGGTAAATAGGATCAGCCCTGGTTAGTTATTTGGATGGGAAATTATCAATGGATACCAAGTGTTGGCTATATTTCAGAGCAAGGAACTGGCAAAACCACGTCTGAGCATTCTTTACCTAAGAAAACTGTATGAAATTGATGAGATCACCATAAGCCAACAGCTGACTTGAAAGCATGCAAGTGCACACATGCATGCATGCATGCACGCACACATACATCAATAGCTAGCCTGAATATTAATGGCAGATTGTGAATTCCATAACAGTCTTCTGATGGTGAATTGTCTCTGGCTTTTCCTTTGAATTTTAAAGGGATTATCCAAGGTGCTGAACTATTTTATTAAAATAATTCAGCACCCTGAATAGCTTCTTTAAAGTACAGACTAAAATCAAGAGCAGATTCACTGGCCAGCACTGCTGAACATGACTTCTTAAAACAGTGAACTAGATGATGAGGGGATGTTTTGGAGGGTCTTCTCATAAAGTCTGTTCAATCAACCTGCTCATTTAATAAACATTTCAACTCAGGTATCCCCAGCACTGTAACTACACTCCACACAAAGCTTTTCTGAACAGCATGGGAAACATGTTGAGTTTGACCACTGATTTTTGTTTTCTGTTGTGGATTAACTGTGCATTATCTACATTTACATATGCAGTTTGTACGCTGTTTAGGGAGAGAGTGAGCAGAATCTAAGAAATGTCCTGAGAATTAATCAGTTAGCATGGAAATCAGTCATCACAGAGCAGTCAGCAGTAAGTCTGTAAACTTAGGACCATTTATAGTAGGAGTAAGTCTTACGGATTTCAATGCAATCTGTTTCTGAGAAGACATGTCCAGAATTATGCTGGAAGTCAACTAGAGTGAGCTGAAAGAGATTTCTGGGATTTTCTGTCTCATATACCAAAATAAGTTGACTGGCTTTAGGTTCTATGAACTTTGACATGTTTGTTTGGAGTGGGCGAATAACATTTGCTGCTCTACCTCAGGCAACAAAATCTCTTGGCCTGGTTCTGGAGATGGCTGTTTCTTACCTTCAGAGACTTGAAGGAGGTTTGGAAACTGTATGTCTATCAGCCTTGGGTAAACATGTTTGGGCCACTGTTAATATATTTCTTGGATTTTAATGCTGACTTTCTCCCAGAAAAAAATGGGATCCAAGGTAGCAGCCAATAAAATGAATAAAACAAATTAACTTGTTTATTCACATTTTTTACAAGTAGGAACTGTAGGTTAAAGGGAATGTTTTTATCATGGGAATCCATTGTTAGCATGTTTGAAAACATTTGCCTGCTTCCAGACAAGTTGACTGCAAATACTCATCCTCTTAGGAAATGTTATTCATTCATTCATTAAACATCTCCACAGACTCATGGAAAAGCTCTTTGATTGGTTCACAATAAAAGAACTACAAAATTAAAAGTACTATACACAATAAAAAACACACAATGTTTATAGTCAGTATCAAAATATGTATAAATTCTACAAACTGGGAACAGGTATGATGGCCACTATTCCCACACTGTCTCTCCACCTCAGAATACAACCCTATAAAGCTATTCTTACTCTAAACAAATAAAGATACAGCCAAATACAGATCAGAGAAGCAATAGTGAGGATCATTGCATATATATAAGTTGACACCATCATCCTGTATGTGTGTGTGTGTGTGTGTGTGTGTCTGTGTGTCTGTGTGTCTGTGTGCAGCTACATCTACACACACACACACACACACACACACATATACAGGATGACGATGTCAGTTTCATTGCAGGTTCACCCCTGATTTTATTCAGTTCACAAATATATTCCTGTAATGGGATGAAAAATAATGTCATCGGAGTGGAGATTCCAGATAAGAATATCAGTTTTATCGCCTGCTTATTTCATGACAAAACACACCTTGATCTGGAAACTCACACATTTACAAAGCTTGTGGTGCATTGCAGAGAAATGAAATATGCTCAAAACCGTGAAGGCATTTTTTAGAAGTATGAATAACTTGAGTCAATGGGGGAAAAATGTTAAGTATATCTAGGTTCAGAAAAAAACTATGTAAAAAAATGAATACACATGGCAAGTAATAAAAAGAGCGAGGGCGAGCAGGTGGGCTTACAAGCTGATATGAACTACAGATGGGATGAAAATAAAGATGACATTGAGAAAAGACACAAAATCAGTAGGTGTAGAGAAAAAAATTATAGAACACATTCTCAACAGAAGAAGATGTCTTGACCCATCAAGAAAAACTCAAACCATTGTGAGATTGCTCTTAATCCAGAACCTGTTGTGTAATATATTTGTTTGTAGAAAAAAAATGTCCCAGAAAATAATGCATTGTCAGATACTTGGAGTTATTGGACAGAACATGTTTTATGTTAGCACTGCTTTATGCAAGCAAAAGAATTCTCAGATTGAAAAATAATTAAAGAATGCACACAACCTCTTATAGTCTAATCCAATTGGGAACAAAATTTTAATCTTATTTATTATTTCTTCCACTAGAAAAACCCTCAAACAAACAAACAAACAAAAATGAACATCTACACATGTAATCAGGATTTGGAGTTTCTTGTATACCTAGTAGGTATGAAAAAAATATTGGAAAAACTTCAAAAATTGGTTTGAAAACATATATTTTGACTGTCAGGAAACTGATGAGGATAATTCTGGACTGGTGAGAATCTTTGCAGTTCAGGACTTATTCTGAGCAAAATTCACGCATGCCCTTTTACACATAAAGCAGCATTATTTGCACAGAAAATACAATTCAGAAAATATATGAATTTTGTGCAGAATATTTCTGCAATTGCCATGTTTTCCTCACAGAAAACAACATTTTATTCTGGGTTTCCATTTCTTCTGGGAGTAAAACATATAGGTGGTTTGATTACATATGGATGGATACATCATCTTGTGTGTTCTGTGCAGATATTGCTGTGTGTGAGGGAAAAAGGAGCCCTTGTGGTACTGTGGTTAAATGCCAGTACTGCAAGCCACAAGGTTGTGAGTTCGATCCTGCCCGGCTCCAAGGTTGACTCAGCCTTCCATCCTTTCGCAGGTCGGTAAAATAAGTACCCAGCTTGTTGGGGGCATGTATAGAAATGTTTCGAAATACATGCTATTTGTAAGTTGTTCGCCGCCTCGATCCATATGGAGAGGGGGATATAAATAAATAAATAAATAAATAAATAAATAAATAAATGAATGAATGAATGAATGAATGTTTCCACAAGGTTTCAGGAACTTTTTAGATGCTATGTTTTTTCCCACAAACGTCCCCAAAGGATTGGGAAATCAAAATGTTGATGCCAATTGGGAAATTGTCAAATACCCGTTCCCTCTCTAGCACTGTCATTACCATACTGTCGCACATTGTGACTATTGCACAGTGGTCATGCTGCTTATTCTGCTTGTGCAATGGTTGGAATGGCACAGTTATGGCAACACTCCCCTCCTGGGAATACAATCATTGTTCAATGCTGCAGTTCCAAATTGCACAATCCTAAATCGGTTTATTTTGTTGAAAATTTCCAATAGGTTGCAAGTCACCAATTTCCTTTTTCATTACTAGCAATATACTTCATTGTGATATCTAAGTAATTACAGTACTCTTACACTGGCGGGTGAGGTGCTGTTTCCACTTGTTGCACTGGGGGGAAAAAGTCTTTTTGTGAGTACCTGAGAGAAGTAAAATATATTTTAACTTCTGCACTGGGTATACAGTATTAATAACACGTATTAGAAGCATATATATTAACTTATATGTATAAAACATATTTTAGATATATTTACACATATATTTCAGTATATTTTATATTTGAGCTTCTCTAATACACTAAGGCCCTTTCCGTACCAGGCAATTAGAAGGGGGCAGTGCATCATCTCACGGAGGTCGTCTTCACCTTGGAGTGGACTAGGAGCAGACTACTTACCGGAGATCTGCACCTCAGTCCACTCCAAAATGACCCCAAGTGGTCCTCCAGCATGTTTTCTAAAGACTGCAAAAACCAGGCCTTTATTTTCCTGGAACGCACCATTGCATTCCTGCTCCCTTGTACAGATTTGCAGGCTTGCACCAATGCGAGCCTGCGATCTGTGGAGGGTGGGCTTTAGGTGTGGTGAGCTTAAGCAGTTGGTCAGGACCCACGATCAACCAGAAGCCACCATTTTGGAATCCGGAAGCTGCCATTTTGGAATCCGGAAGCTGCCATTTTGGAAGCTGGAAGCTGCCATTTTGGAAGCCAGAGCAGTGCGGATCTACAGACCTCACACTGCTCCGATTCACCCTGGACCAAGGAGAAGCCCTGCGGAAGGGTTTCAGGGACAGTCCACGTTCCTTCGGACCCCAGAAGAAGCGGTAGGTAATGGCACGGAGCGATTCCCTCACCTCGTGCAGAAAGGGCCTTAGTCTAAGAAAACAGCTTTCTAAAATTGGCAGTTAACAAAAGAGGGCATCCAAGACCTTGGATCTTTAGGGTGGCTGGTGTGTTTCAGACCTTTGAGATAACAACGTACCAGACAGGACAAGGCTATCTGTAAGGAGTAAACTGATTGATAGAGACATACCAGAACACAAAGGGGTACTTCAAAACTGCCAATGAGGCACCTTGAATGTAACATGAGAAATAAAGATACACGAGGGGAAGACATAGGCAGCTCGTGATCATTCCTTTTAAGGAAAACTGTAAATAAGAGTAGTGAGCACTAAATAGTGGGGCGGGGAAAATGTAAACTGAGGCCTTTTCCGCATTTTATTTTTAAAACAGGGCGGCGCGTCCTCCAGCGAGGATGTTTGCACTTGGGGGCGAACTGGGTCCGGACTACTTAATCTATGTCCGGACTTCAGCCCACTCCGGAACGCCCAGAACTGGTGGTTCGCTGTGCTATTGAAAGACTGAGAGCCTGCAGATCTTCCAGGAGCGGGCTTCCAGCTGGAGAGCTTCTCCAGTTGGTGGAGAGCCTCCACTAACTGGAAGACTCCATTTTCGTCTCCGGAGAGGGTGTAGTGTGGGCACGCGCTGCTCCGGATCGACGTGGATCATCGGGGGGGAGCGTGCCAGTCCAGTGAGTAACGGACTGCCCCATTTTCCCCCCAAAGTGCGAAAAAGCCCAGAGACAGGACTTCCTAGGTGAACCTGATAGGCTGTAACCTTTGGGGTCCTATCCAATGGGATCCCAGGGAAGGGAAAACCTGTGACGGGGACAGGGGATAAAACATGAGGTATTCAATATTGGGGTGTGTCCTTCTCTCTGGGGAGCACCCGCTTCTGCAGAAACATACTTTTAATAAACATTAATGCTTCAGCCAATCCTGTGCTAAATTGTTTTACGAATCTTTTCAGCTATTTCTCACCGTACCTATAATTCATTACTTACAAGATCTGTCAATTGGCAGATTTTATGCAATTACTGTCCTCTTTTTCTGGAGGTGCACTTCCTTTTTTCCAGTGATGTTTTAATGGACACTTTATCATGATAAACATTACTGGTGACAACTCACACAACTGGGTTCATCTCCTCACAGAACAGTCCTTATATATATAGAAAAACAAGTGGGAAACTGCTTTGTACCAAGGCAGACAACATTTCTGGAATAAATTTATTTTTCAGTATGCAACTTCCAAAATCTTCCATTCAGCATGGTCAATAGCTCAGTATTGTCTATACTCACTAGCAGTGACCTTCTCAGATTCTTAGGCTGAAGTCTTTCCTGAAGCAACTTGGAATGCTAGGTGTGGGATTTCTGCATGCAAAAGCATGGCCATTACACTATGACCTGTCCAGAAAACACACGTGCGTTTGCAGATATCTGCCCTGAATTTCCATAACAAAATGGTTAAAAACATGTCTATGAAAATAAAGAGAAAAAAGAGAATGCTTTTGCACAACCTGCTATTTATTGGGCATGGTCATCGATATGTTGATCTGGTCTTTGCCGTACATTTCCCATGCAGTCAAACCTACGTAATGTTCTACTGTCTGTTTCTTCAGAAACAGATATCATGATGATACACTGAATCAGCATGCAAATATCAGAGGACACAATTACTTTTGATTCTGAAGATATGCTCAAATTACCATTCTTTCTTGACTTCAGAAATCAGCATTGAGAGACTGAAGGGAACATGCCTTCCATTGTGAAAAATAAATTACTTGCAGAAGTTCAGAATTACTGAAGCCACTCTAACATGGATGAATGAATGAACAATGGATTGAACTATTGTTTTGGTTCTTCGATAAGTTGAAGACCATAATAATGGAAAATTAACTGTACCCAAACCTTATGATTTTACTTCCTATGCTTACTGCTTTCTTTTTTAGAACAATCTTCCATCTTATAAAAGTTCCATCTTATAAAGGTTTGAAAATTAATGATTTTTTAAAATCTTGTTGTGTACCTTTATCTCTGACTTACAGAAATCCTAAAACCCTATCATAGTGTTTTCTTAGCAAGATTTGCTCACAGAAAGTTTGCCATTGCTTTCTTTTTAAGCTTAAAAAAAAAGTTTGATTTGCCCAAGGTCACCCAGGGGGGTTCCATGGTTTAGAAGAGATTCAGTCGCTATCTCCCAGAGTCCTAGGGCCTTTTCACATTACACTGTTATAGTGCTATTATTCTACTTTCAACATCCTTGGAATCCTGGGGTTTGTAGTTTACGGAGAGGCATTTAGAACTCTCAGCCAGAGAGCTCCTTGGCCTCAGTAAACTGTGAACCCCAGAACTCCACAAGCTGTTGGAAGTGGAATGATAACACTATAACGGTGTAAGGTGGAAAGGCCCTTAGTCTAACATTCAAACCATTATGCTATACTGGCTCTCATGTTCTTTTCTCTTTTCTTTTATGTCTTTTTTTAATCTAAGTATTCCAGAAAGGTATACTGTGCCAATCTAGACCAGGATAAAAGTGCAACAATCTTATGACTTTGTGGATAAAAAAATAATTAGCCTATATTAAACATGCATCCAAAATGATAATTGTCCTGTACATGCAAGCATGGACGGCATCTATTCACAATGTATTCCTTTCAAGAGAGAGTGCATTGTTTGGATGCAACTAGTCCCATGGTCACCGTTGCTTTTGAGTGTGACATGAAAGACAAATCAAAGGGTCTTTGAGCCAATCAAGCCTGAACTCTCTTTAAAAGTGAAGATGACTAAACTAGGTTTGTTGTACTTTGGACATGAGACAATGTGACTCAATGTAAAAGACTACAATGCTTGGTAAAGTAGAAGAAAGTAGGAAAAGAAGGAGATTATACCATAAGTGGGTTGATTCATGCAAGGAAGCCACAGTCTTGAGTTTGCAAGATCTGAAGAGGACAGCTGATGGCTGTGGTCACCTGTGGTCACCTTAAGTTAAAGTGAATTTGATGGCAAATATCAACAATGACAAAATTGTGCAAGTTTAAAACACTGTCAAAGGTGCACGTTTCAATTTGTACATTAAGCTATGCATTTCTGCATTATTATACTAAGAAATTTCAATGAACTCCCAAAATATTCAGCATATGCACCTTTATTAGAAACTCTCAGATATAAAGGCAATCTGATCCTGTACACTCTATGGCTCTGGAGTTTGCATATTGGCACCAGTGTATGCCATTTCATATCCATTTGCTCCACAATCAAAACAACTGTTTTAACAAGATAGCCAGGGTTTGCTTTCAAAGTCCATAGTTTAGTGTTTTGTGGCAAAAATCTTGTGACACCTTAGAGATATAGACCATTTCTTCACTACACTGTTATGGTACTATTATTCTATTTTCAGCATCCTATGGAATCCTGGGGTTTGCAGTTTAGGGAGGGGCCTTTAGAACTCTCAAACAGAGATCTCTTTGGTTTCAGTAAACTACAAACCCTAGAATTCCACAGGATGTTGAAAGTGGAATAATAGCACTATAACAATGTGGTGCAGAAAGGCTCAAAAACACTCATTATGACATGTTCTGCATGGACTAAGACCATTTCATCACAAGCATGAATGATTATATTGTGTTACATGTAAGGTTAGAGAGAAATGATAATGTAGAAAGCACAGCTAATGACAATCTGGTAATTAATAGTGGCCATTCCAATAAAAATAGGGGAAATTCATAGCAGTTGCTAACATTACAAACTTCAAAAGATTCGTAATAAATAAGTTCTCCCTAATAACACATCCATGACTATCTGAGATTTATGCCAGTATGTAAGTATGTGTGCCTTTGGAACTCAGGAAGTATGGGGGACCACTGTTGTTCCAGGTATAATCATGATGTCTTATTAAACTACATATGTTATGATATTTCTTTACTGAAATAAATGTGTTTTAAAAACAAATGTATTTATATATGTGTATATAGCATAGAATACCAGAACATGTGCATATTAGCAAAAGAACACATTTGTTAAGGGTGTGGCCCAGCTGCAGCTGCATAACATTTTTCAGTTTGAATGAATATGAACATCCCCTAATGCAACATGTTAGAACTAAAGTTTGTTTGTTTTTTCCTTAAAAAATTATTTTCAATATCTTGACTTGGATCATGAGTTGCCTTTAGTGATTGGAAGAAGTACTTCCAGTCCTTAGGGGACTGTGGTCTTGGGGGAATTAAGAGGATGGTTTTAATCAATCGCTTCTTAATCAGTCCCAGCATCTTTTACTATTTCTCAGATCCTCTCCTCATCCTCTGGAGCATTATGAATTATAGAGGTCTGGAAGCCACAGGAGATAAGCATCCTTTGCACTAGTGGTTTTCTTTTTATATCATCTTAGGAGGCAAGGCATTATTTTTTTAAAAAAAAAAAATCCTTACAACAGTCCTATTAAACAGGCCAGCAGTATTGTAACTCAGCTATGGCTAAAAGAGAGAAGAGATTTTTTAAAGATCACTTAAGAGGTAAAATCACTTAAGAAGGAATTTCTTTCTGATTAGGATTTCCAAAGTGAAAACTGGAGCAGACTCCTATCCCTTTAATGTTTGTGCACAGGAGAGAATTTTAAGCAGGTTTTGCTTTTTTCTGGTTGTATGAGAATCATCACCTGGTGAAATGCCCTCTTCTACACCACCATTGAAAGTCCTAGAGGCATCTCCAGTTTTCACTCTGGCAAGCCTCCATGATTAATAGGCCAGCAACAAAAAGGATATAACAAAGGAAAAAAAGTGTAAAAAATGGAATTCTACCTACTTAGGTGTTGTTTGGGTTGTGGATTGTTAATGTGGCCTGAGCCTAATTGCTAGTCCCAACCAGAGGCACTGAATCAACTGCTCAATGCCAAGTCCACACTTATGCAATTCCTATTGATTCAATGGATTTGCTCTAGTTGGGCCTAGAACTTGGATAAAAGGACTGCATGATCAAGCTAATGCCTTTGGGGAACAAAGAGGACCTAAGACCAGATGCCTGCTTAAGCCAGCTACTGTAGAAGACACATAAGCATAGGCCTCCCAAGAGACTTGCATGTTCATGTTGATTATTCCTCATTCATTTGAAAGCAAAATGTGAATATGTGAGCTCATAATATTTCCCAGAACACTTTTTTCCTTTTTCTTTTTTTTTCTTTTTTGGCAAGTGGAGGAAGCAGCGGTGGGAGCTGGTGAGATTCATGTTTAATATATATACTTTTCAAACAGAAGCAATTATGTCAACTACAGTTTCTTCCCTGGATGTCAGATCCTCTTACGGAATTAATGAGTGCTTTAGTGAGACTTACAATAATGTAATGGGATAGAAGTTAAGACTAATTCAACAGAAAATAAATGGATCATTTATTGAATATGCCAATGTTAAGATCTGAGACAAATAATGAACAGGAAAAAGAAAGTGGAATTAAAAAGTCAGAAATCCAAGGGCTGAACCTGCTGCTATTCAGACAAATGGAATCAGAGAATTACTACCAGATCAGTAGATAGGTTATGTTTGCTTAATAGGATACCATATAGTGGCAACAGTCATTATATCCTCTAGGATATTTAACATCATTCTGTAGCCTTATGAACCTGATGACCCAGCAGTATCCTCTTTTATCAGAGAAGCACCATTCACTCCTCCACAGTTAAGTACCTGCCCTTGCTACTATGATGAGCCCTTTTGAAAGAGATTTATCACCTGGTGCGTGTCTGACCTTGAGCTTCAGGCTTGGAAGGGAGATTCCAAATGACTGATTCTAAGCGGCCTTAGAATTCTACAGTGGGAAAAGCAGAACAGAAACTCTGAGACTTGGACCTGTTCCCAGAAACAATTATTTCCCCTTCACCAATTTTTTAACCAATCCCTGACGTCTAGATAAGCTACCCATTCCTAATTATTAATGTGTTTCTCATCATTTAGGAACTCAGACCATATAACAAGGAGAAAATCTATTATGAATGGCACCACAGAGCAGCCATCATGTAGCAGTGACTTAATGATGGAGCTACAAATTAAGGAGTCCCTCTTGCCTCTGCAAGCAACTTGCTACAATTGTCTCAGGCAAGTCATTTCCTCTCAGCCATGGCTCCCACATCTACAATATAGGGATGATAAACCTGCTATATCTAACAAGGTTGCTTTAAGGATTAGAAGACAGTGGATTAGACCCAGACTGTTATTCTTAAGAGCAGACTCTCTGTAATCAATGAGACTTCAGCATTTTAAAAACTTTTATTTGACTTCTTTTTTAAAATCTGGATCTGGTAAATACACACATGAATGACTTTTACTGATGGATGTAGATCCTCACAAGGGGGCATGATAGGTGATCTGTGTGTGTGTGTGTGTGTGTGTTTTGAATAGCATGATAATTTCCTTGTATTACAGTCATAATACTGTTTAAAGCTTCATGGAGATCCTTGTTTCCTCTCAAGTCTAGCCATAAGGGTAGTGATATAAAACTTGAATAAAATAAGGTTTTAGGGAGATGAAATCTACTGGCAAAAGCTGCCATATTCTGAAAGTTAAAAAGCTGCTCCTCTGCAACTGAATTCCCCTTGATGAAATAAAGCACTTCCTATTAGGTGATGTTTCTGTGTCTATTGCTTTCCTTGCAGTTCCCAGTTTATTTATTTTTTTCCAGTGGTGAGATGAACCTGTCTCTATCATTACTCATGTTAGTTCTATGTAACTGGCTATATTTTCAAGTGAAAACATATTATTTAACACTTACATTGTGAGAGATACAATACTCTCCTGTGCTAAGGCAGAAAAACAGATATTCTGTGTGTACATTTCAATCTTGACTAAACAGAGGAAACAAGTTCTTAAAAGATAGATTGAAGTGAACAAAGCAAGCTCTTGCAAAATGCATCTCACTAACCAGCATGCAAAGAGATCTTGTAGCACTTTTGAGACTAACTCTAAGAAAGAAGTTTGTAGCATAAGCCTTTGTAGACTTAGGTCTACTTCATCAGATGCAAAATGCATCTCACTGATCAATGTGCAAAGGAATCTTTTAGTACCTTTGAGACTGAGAGAAAGAAGTTAATAGCATAAGTTTTGTAGTTAGACACAAAAGTGCTACAAGATCTATTTGCATATTGATTCAGACTAACCTTAGCTATGCCTTTGAATTCTACACTCACTGACGAGTAACATTGTTCAGAAAATGATAATGGGAAAATAAAACAACTGAGAGCACTTGCAAGGAAAACAGATCACATGGAAATAAAATTGCCCACAGTCAATACAGAATCACACACATAAACAAAGTAGCTTGATCCTAAATCTATCACTGAAAAGATAAAAAAGAATTGCTCTTCTGTTTCTATTCATTGGAGGTAGATACAGACTGGGACTGAGAAATTGTTTAAACAAGTTAAGGGTCTCACAGATCTGATTAGGAGGGCTTTAAACTGAGTTATGGGGGGGAGCAAGATAGTATTCTTGAGGGCTGGAGTTCAAGTGGTAAAGATAATAATCCAAATGTTATTGAGGGAACTGAGTGAATAGTACAAGAGCCCAATTCTAGGAAGAAAAAAAGTCTTAAAAAAGCAGCTGGAGAAATGACCCATAGTTTTAGATGGCTCTGCACTAATGCATGAGAAATAAACAAGATGAACTTGAACTCTTAACTCAGCAAAATAAGTATGTATGATAGGCATCACTGAATCCTGTTGGGGTGAATCTCATGAGTGGAATGTGGCAATAAAGGGGTATAACCTATTTCAGAGAAACAGACCAAATAGGAAAGGAGGAGGAGTAGCATTATATGTCAAGGATGTTTACACCTGTCGTTACCCTGACTTCTAGGGGTCCTTGGAGGACACCTAGATTTGCTTTAAAAATACAAAGGTTGGGGAAATTAGCAGAGCACTGCTTTGCAAAATGGAGGGCAGGGCAAGACAGTGAGATCTTTTATTCTATATCTAGGGGGTCAGACTGCATGAGAGAGAGAAGTCAACTGTCCTTCTAAAAGTATTTTATTTAGCAAAATTGGCAGAATTTACACATACACACGTAAAGGAGTCACTGACACAAGCAGACAAGGACTACTGAGTTTGAAAGACTTAAGAGCGGGAAAAGCAGAGGGAAAGAAAGCACTCTGTTATACTGCACCTGGTCCTGGAGACTGCAGCATGGAAAGAAAAAGGAAAAACAAACAAACAGGACTCAGCAGAGAACAAATGCTGAGGGGAGCTCTCAACTAGCAGAATGCCAGATGCTAGTCAAAAGTGGGAATTATTCAAAGAAAGCCCCAGAAAGGGACTCAATTATAGGGCAAAACATGCCTAGGGGGGCAGACCCTTTTCCTGAAAAGGACAAATGGCTGAATCAGGCAGATGGACCTTGTTTTGCATTTCAAACCTCATCCTGCAGACACTTAGTTTCTCAAGGTATCAAAGCTGTGGCCGGCCCATTTGAAGTGTGTATGTACATGCCTTCCAAGCTTTTCCTTTGGATATGTGACTGGAGGCATGTTCCCCTGACCTTGCTAATAATGCTTTGGTTTATAGACTTAGATGTCTATGTTCCTATCCGGTGAACCTCTGGCTTAATAACTTTCTGATATTAAATATTACACTTTCCATGGACTGGGTCTGTTAGCAGGGGTTACACTGTGAAGACGTCAGTGACTTAAATCCTGGAAGCCAGGTTGAGAAGAACTGGGTAGAAATTAAAGAGGAGAAAAACACCAGCAACAACTGTGGGGGTGTGCTACAGAGCCCCAAGCAAGAATGATGACTTGGATGATGCCTTCCTGGATCAGGTGACCAAATATTCAGAAAGAAGAGATGTAGTAGTAATGTGAGACTTTAATTTTCCTGATATTTGTTGGAATTCAAGCTCTGTGAAGAATATGAGGTCCAGCAGATTCTGCACTTGTGTTGTAGACAACTTCATTGTCCATAAAGAGGAAGGGGAACAAGGAGAACAGTTCTTTTAGCTTTGATTCTAACTAACAGCAATGATCTGGTAAATGGGGTGGAGGTGGCAGGATCCTTAGATGGAAGTGACCATGTTTTTCTGGACAGTGGAAAGGAGAAGCCAAGCATAGTAAGACATGAGTTCTAGACTTTAAGAAAGCTGATTTCAGCAAACATAGAGGAACACTGAGAGTGATCCCATGGTGAAGAATGCTAAAGGGAGTTCATGATGGGTGGGAGTTTCTTAAAGATGAGACATTGAAAACACAATATTAGACAATTTGAATGAGGGAGGGAAATGGGAAGAATCCACATGGATATCTAAAGAACTTTCAATGGAGATAAGATTTAAAAGGGAAATGTGCAAGAAATGGAAAAAGGGGGAAATCACCAAGGAGGAATTCAAACAAATAGCTGGCAAGTGTAGGGAGAAAGTCAGAAAAGCTAAACTATACAGCGAGCTCAGGGTTGCTAGAGAGGTTGAAAAAAATAAATAAACAGGATTTTCTTTTGGTTATGTCCATAGCAAAAGCAAGGACAAGAAAATGGTAGGGTCTCTGTGTGGAGAAGATCAAATGCTAAAAGGGAACAGAGAAATGGCAGAAATACTCAATGCCTTCTTTGTCTCAGTTTTCTCCCAAAAGGAAAACATTGCTCTACCTGGAGGAAATGGAGCAGATGATACAGTCGGGGAAATGCAGTCCAGTATAAGTAAAAAGGTAGCACAGGAATACAGGAGTACAATATGGCCAGATGAACTACCTCTAAGGTTATTAAAAGATCTAGCAGAAGTAATCTTGGAACCATTCTGGGAATATTCTTTGAGAATTCCTGGATGACAGGAGAAACCCCAGCAGACTGGAGGAAGGCAAATATAAAAGAAAATCCAAACAATCACCACCCAGTCAGTCCAACATGAATGCCAGGTAAGATTCCAGAATAGATCATTAAACAGTCTGTAAGCACTTAGAAAGCAATGCTGTGATCTCTAAAAATTAACGTGGGTTTCTCAAGAACAAGTTATGCCAGACTAATCTTACCTCTTTTTTTTTTTTTTTTTGATGGAGTAACTAGCTTGGTAGATCTAAGGCCTCTGACAAAGTCCACCATGATATTCTTGCAAATAAACTAGTAAAATCTGGGCTAGACAATGCTATTGTTAGGTGGATTTGTAATTGGTTGACTGATTGAACCCAAAGTGTGCTCATCAAGGGCTCCTCTTCATCTTGGAGTGAAGTAACAAGTCATGTCTCACAGGGTTCTGCCCTGGGCCCAGTGCTACTCATCACATTTATAAATGATTTGGAGACTGGAATAGTGGCATGCCTATCAAATTTGCAGATGACACCAAATTAGGAGGGGTAGTTAATACCCCATAGGACAGAATCAGAATTCAAAATAACAGGTTAGAGAGTTGAGCCAAAACTAACAAAATGATTTCAATAGAGAGAAATGTAAGGTACTACACTTGAACAGAAAAAAATGAATTGTACAAATATAGGATGGCTGGACCCTTGGCTTGATCACAATACATGTGAAAGAGATCTAGGAGTAATAGTGGACCACAAGCTAAACATGAGTCAACGGTGTGGTGTGGCAGCTGAAAAAGGTAATGTGATTCTAGGCTGCATCAATAGGAGTGTAGCATCTAAGTCAAAGGAAGTAATAATTTCACCCTATTCTGCTTTGTTCAGACCCCACCTGGAATACTGTGTCTAGTTCTGGGCACCACAATTGAAGAAGGAGATTGACAAGGTGGAATGTGTCTAGAAGAGGGTGACCATAACAGTAGCAGGCCTGGAAACCATGTACTATGAGGAGTGACTTAGGAAGCTGGGTATTTTTAGCCTGGAGAAGAGAAGGTTAAGAGGTGACATCATAGCTATGTTTAAATGTTTGAAAGAATGTCATATGGAAGATGGAGCTGCTTTCTGCTGCTCCATAGACTAGGACATGGAGAAATGGCTTCAAACTTCAGGAAAAGGAATTCTACCTGAATATTAGGGAGAACTCCCTGATGGTAGGAGCAGTTTGACAGTGGAATACACTGCCTCAGAGTGTGGTGGAGTCTCCTTCTTTGGAAGTTTTTAAACAGAGGCTGAATGAACATCTGCAGGAGTGCTTTGATTATGTATTCCTGCACTGCAGTAGCTTGGACTTGATGGCCCTTGTGGTCTCATCCAACTCTATGATTTTATGACTGCAGTGCAAAAGATTACAGAAGCAGGATAAGGGAATGCTTCAGCAATGGAGCTTTCAAAGCATCAAAAATACTTCTGGGTTCTTGCCAGATGGATGTAAGTATCAGCACAGCCAAGTTTTACCTCATCTCTCATTTGTGTTTTTTGGCCAGAATTCACTTGGGTAGTTATGAATACATAACCTAGAGTTACACATTTGTAAATCTTTGGTCTTCATTATCCCTACATAGTCCCTAATTCAGGGGCTACATAGGGGCTATGAAAATCAATCCCAAATTAAATGGCAGCAGTTGCTGCAATCAAAGGAAATATGTTCCCCTCTCAACTGGGAAGCAGAAGACTGATGTTTCTACTCCCTCTTGCATGAGTGATCTCCAGTGGAAGAGGAATTGTGACCTCAATGCTGCCTGACCAATGGATACTGCTCATGGGAAGGGGGAAATGTCAACCAGCTGCTTCCTGAGGGAAAGGGGAATGGATTTCCTTTGATTTCAGTAATGGTTGCCAAGTAAGTAGGGTTGCGAGATTGGGCTGGATGTCACTGCATAATTGCATAACAATCATGACTACCCATTCCTAAGTGTCCATGTGGATTCTGGCCCTTGTTTTTTTCACTGTACAAAAAACAAAAAACTCATACACTTCTCCTTGCAAGTAATGAGAAGGCTTAGGTTAATCATACTTTGGGATGCAGTAGCTCTGTCTGTTTGCTTTACTTGTTTTCTTGACAGAAAGTTTTCCTGCCATTTCACTCAGCCAGTCAACATCCAACCCAGCTGCCATATTTTCTTACAGTGTTTCAGTTGTAATGATATAATATCATAGTGTAGCATAATTCTAGGATATTGTTAGGCCAATTGGAATTGATAACATTCCCTTCAGCACCAAGCAATGTTTCTAGAATTTAATGGCACAGTTATGACTGAGGCACTGTTGGGGAAACTGTAGCTACTCATGCTCTTTGAAGTAGCAGGAAAGGGGAAAAGGGATTGTTGTTCTTGATGCTGTTGAAGACTTGCTGTGTTCTCTTTCACTGGCAACCCTCCAACTCCTGAAAATGTTGCAACTTTCTTTTTATTTCTTTAAAAACACCTTCTCATTTTTGTTGGTCATGACCAAGAATTCTTAATCCAAGATAAATCTTTGTACAATTCTAGAACCCTGCTCTTTGAGACTTGTTGAGCAGAGTAGGTCAGGTCATAAAGCACACTTTCCTTAAAAGTTTCCAGACAGCATTGAGTGGTGCCTTCCATGTCACTGGGTTACAAATTCATTCAGGGTTTTAGTCTCAATTTAAAAGGTATTATGAAAGATTCTGAAACTGTTCTGGGAATTGTGTTGAGCACCCTTGAAAACTCCTTAAAAATCTAGACTTAAACCAGAATTCACTGCCCCACTGACATGAAAGCCATCAGCTGCATCCACTTCTATATCAGACTTACTAACTTGTCTGACTCTTTCTAAGAGATTCTGGCTGCACATTGCTTTCACACATCGCTTGCCCTGACCTCAAATTCACAAGTGATAGATCAAACGGTATGCTTATTGGAAGAGAATCTCTCCTTTTACATTAACAAGCTAGATGTTAAACATCTGTTTTTAATTGAGTTTTAATTATTGTTACATAATAAAATAGTTAAAGATCTCTATATCCCCTCCCAACTTTCTCCCTTCTCCACAATAACACAACAAATATATCATATTCTTTTTACCAGAAATGATAATCCTGGTAAATCAACATATACAATGAATCATAACAAATCAAATGAAGAAGAACATAAAGAACAAAAAGCACAGAGGGGATGAAGGAAAGGAACGAGTGTGAGAAAAGAATGCAGCTAAGCACCTGGAATGTGTTTGAAGACCACCAATAATTAGTAAGCACTGTAGATTATTTTTTCAGAGAAAAGGACCAGAAAAACCATCTCTGAGTATTCCTTGCCTAAGAAAACCCTACAAAATTCATGGGGTGTCCATAAGTTGACAGGTAACTTGAAGGCACATACACACAGAAAACTGAAGTAGCAAATGATCATTCTAGGTTTTCAATGTATTCCATGTATATTCCAGAATTCTCAGAAGAACGTACTTAGTTGTGTCCCTGGCATTTTATCTTCACAACAACTGTGTGTAATAAGATGTTCATTCCCTCAGTATCACATGGTCTGTTTCATGACTCAGTGGGAATTCCACCCTGGTAATCCCTTGTCCTTATCCAACACTTTAATCAGTGCGTCAAATATTTTTCAAAGGTCACCCTATCTATTAAGTTTCTTTGACAACTTGCTTTGGAAACTCTTCAAACCATTTTACAAAAGTGTGACAACTTTGAGCTATGCTAGCCTTGAAAGAACACCCTGCTTGACCACTGTAGCAGTTCTTAAGATACACAGGTTCAATTTCAATAATACAGAACCGGGACGAAATCAGAAAGATTTTAAATGGGAGTTCTCCAGACGATACTAGCGGACCACAGCTTCCATTCAGATACTCAGTGGAACGATGGGGAACCATGATGACAACATTACTGGGAGCAGAAAACTTGATCAATTTGATTTCTTGTTCACATTCTCTTTGCAATCATGTTTGGCTAAACACAGCCACAAAATCATCTTCAGAATCTCATTCTCAGTACATGAAAATCCAGCTTGCTTCTAGGTACTTGTAGCTTTTGGGTGTCAGTCTTATTTGCCAGCAGGTCTCTAATCAGACTGTGTACATCTACAGGTTATTTATTACCTGGCAGTTAAGACAGAGGCTGCTTTCTTCTTTCAAAGAGAGAATATTACTCAGCAGTAGGCTGATTGTTAGGCATGAAGGATGGGATTTAAAAGGTGATTAATTTATTCCTGAGTTGCAAATGAAATCTGATCAACTAAGTAACCAGGAAGTAAGAGTCAAAGCAGGTGGTCTATAGCAACACAGAGAGATCCATAATCAAAGGCATTCATAAAGAGCAGTATGATATTTCAGTCTAGAGGACTTAGGCAGAACACTCCATTTCTATATTGGGGATGTGAATATTCTGCAGCTCCGTAATCATGCACTACTGCACAGCACAGAAAAATACACACTCAACATTTATTTATTTCCCTGCTATTGTGTGCAAGGGGGTAAAACAGATGTGGGTCCGCTAAGGATGGGGAATAATTTGTTTCCCTCATTTTTTGATGTTAATTTACCTGATTTTACCCTTTGGAAGCAATATGTGAATGGAAAAGTACTTCACATTCTGCACTGTAGTTCTTCAGTAAAAAAAAATGAATACAAAAAATCCATGTTAAGGGAAAAGGCACACACATTAATGCATCTCATAAAGAAAAATGCACAAAAATGTATGTATTAGGAAAAATATGCACAGTTTTTTTGTTTTTGTGTGTGTGTGCTTTATATGATTTTTCAGGTGATTAAAAGAAAACCCTCTAAGATAGTATTTGCAATAGATACTTATAATGATCTGATCCACTTTAACTGCCATTGTTCCATTCTAAGAGGAATCTTAGGATCTATGGTTTGGTGAAGTACTTAGAATTCTCAGCTAGGCAATCCAGTGCACTTCCCTGAAATACAGTTGAGAGAATTCCAAAAACCTCACTTAACTACAAACCTTAGGATTCTGTAGGGTGAAGCCATGTTAGTTCGAATGGTATGAAACTCCTATAACTGTTGGGTACTGATACTCTGAAAGCTGGAAGGAACTGAACTTGAAATTGGAAACTGAAAAATGGAGAAAATAAAAATTGATATATTTGTAGATACTTAGTGTTAACTGATTTTAGAAAAATCTATATCTTTAGCCCTTAATGGATAGACAGGCCCACAAATGAATGGGAAATGTTTGTGGAAATCTCAAGAAGGATTAGGTATAAATATGGCTAAGAAAAATTTCCAGTAACTGGTCAGAGCGAGCCCATCACATGGCTACTTAATTGCTCTCTCTCTAAAATACAGGCTTTAGGCTTATTATTTGGGTCCTTTTGCACTACACAGTTACTACACTTTGCACTACACTTTAATTGCCATTGCAAAATCCTACAGAGTTCTGGAATTTGTAATCTAGCAAGGCACTAATGCTATCTGGTAGCTCTCTGGGAATTTCAACTACCCCCCCATCCAAACTACAAATCCTAAAATTATATGCAAGATGCAACTATGGCAGTTAAAGGAGAATTATAATCCTATAACAATACTGTGAAATGGCCCCAGATGGATGGATGGATCGATCCATCCATCCATCCTTCCTTGCAAATTCTGCCATACCATCATCGTCATATTACCGTCAACAACAACAACACTAATACTGGCAGGAGACCAAATGTCTGAATGGGTTTGCTGCTATGAATGATGCAAATGGAGGAACTTCATAGCTGAGCTTTCTCACAGAGCACTCTCATATATGGAAGACTGCAAGATTAAAATGAACAGTATGCTCATTCCAGACTCAACATTTCACTACCTCCTAGAGAGGCAAAACCACAGCCAGCTTTTGCAGTATGTGAAGTGGAATACCTCTTCCCACCATTTGGGGATGAACTCCCCATTTAGTCCACAATTCACCAGTGTGGAGGGTTCTGGGATGTGAATGATGTGGCCATTTGAGTACAACTAGTGTGCAGTTGCCCTGAATTTACTCCATAGGTCCTTCAATGTATTTTATTTCTTATTTATGCATTAAATTTATGAATCCACACATCAGATTCCTGAGATCAACATAACCAAGTTCCTGGGTTATATTTTAAATAGTGAGTAAACACAATTAAACTTAATTTTAATTATTTAAAATCTATCTGTGGCTGCAGTACTGTATCAAGCAATTGGATACCAGACAAAGCGAGAAGCAGGCTGGGAGACTGATTTATTTACAGAACCTCTAGGCCCAGGTCCTCCAGTGGTCTCAGCTCTGCTGTGATCATTTCACATCTAGCCATGTGGCTACAGCCTGATAATACTTTGAACCTGCCTGTTCACTGCACAACATGAAATAGCCATGTGAGACAATTCCTGCAGCTTGTTAGTAAGTGTGTATTAGGAGGCTGGGGGCGGGAGGGAGAAGTGAATACCAAACCCCACAGCACCTGAGAATTTGCCATTTAGAAGTAAGCATAAGAGAAATCTACACATGTGGATGTCCCTAACAGATATCCAGACAATGTATGTACATCTGCGCATACATCCACCATAACACAGCCAATGTCTTCAACTTTCTAACCCAAAATGTTACTTGAAAGGTTTTTGCACATCACATTGTAAGCACTGGTCTAACTCACACAGAACTGAGTGGTTTCATTTGTGCACTATAAGGGATGACCAATGGCATATTTCTAAATGGCAAATATCAGAGCTAACAATAAATTAATCTTTTCTTTTGTAACTAGCTGAACTCGATTCAGAGGGGTAAGTATTTGCATATGTGGTCTAACATTTTACTTGGTGGTTGTGGCTTGTGTTTTATCTTTTTTTGTGTGTGTATGTTCATGTGTACATGGGTGTGTGTTGGTTTTGTGAGAAATTTGAATAATGATCATGATGGCTGATAGAGTTGTAATCCAAAAAGTAACATTTCCAAGCTCTAGTTTTGTTCAAATGCCTCCCTCTGCTTTGAAACCGTTTCTTTTCCAGAACAGGTTCAACTAAAGATGTCAAGCTTTGCTTGCTGTTTTAGTTTCTGTTTTCCCATAAGCTTTTCCCTTAACCCAATTGAACTCTGACAGAGAGAGCTGTGTTTTTCTCTCTGCATCCTTTTCAGCTGGCCATACGTAGGAATAGCAGAAGCTGAGATCTGAAGATGATTACTTGATTGTACTCCACATCAAAAAGGCTCTGAGCCCTAGTTCCATTTTCTATTGAGGTACAAGGCAGGCTGGAGGGTATTCAGTATATCCATTTCAGTATTTGAATTTTTTAAAAAAATCAAAGGGAAATTATTGTAACTGTTACTTATTAGCAGGTGTCAACTTTTTTTCAGCCAATCTTCCATTTACGCTCAAGGATAAATCCTTGAACATAACATTTTATGTATAAAAAAATCCATAGGCATGAAACTCTGGACTGACAATTTTGAACCATAGTAACAAACTTGCAAAATGATATCATCTTCACTTGAAGCTATGAACACTAGAAGTGTGAATTTTTGTAGCTCATGGTGATCAACAGCAGAAACAGTTTCTCATTTTATGGTATTTGACTTTTTATTGACTCTAGATAACAGCAATATGAATAATGACATGTCCCTGCAAAAATTCCCTAGATCAGGGATTGACAAATTCAGGGGACTAATTTCCTGGGACCTGAACCTAAAAATACAGTTTTAAGTTCTTTTCCCCTGAAACAGAAGTGACTGCATGTTCACTCCCAGTTTTGAAAAGAGTTCAGAGAAAGGCCTGTACTTGAAGACATCTAAAAGCAATTTCTCTTACTCTTTCAAAATCTTTTTTCTTTAATTTCCGGAGATTCATTGCATCTTTTTATGTGATACAGTGATGTGCTACCCTGATTTCTGGGGTCCCTTGGGGGACACCTCAATGTGCTCCATGCGATGGGGAATGGAAACTAGCCAGAGCACACGCAATAGCAATGCGAGAGGCAGGACAACCTAGAGGGATCTTTTACCCAGTTTTTACAGGGTCAGGCCAAGCCAAAAACCAAACAAAAATGTCCAATAAATGATTTTATTGAAGGAAAGTCTCACGCACCAACGCAATCACTCACGTAGTCACTCAAGACCTATTAAGAAGCAAAAGAGAGGAGACTGCATAGGGGAATATTGAAGGGATATAGCTGGGGTGATACTGCACCTTTGTCCTGAAGTCCAGGAAAAACAGCGGAGAAGTAGAGCTCAGCACGTTGAGGGCTGAGGGGATCACTCAACAGATGGATCAACAGTCTGCTGGGATGACGGGGAGTGATCCAAAGAAATGCTCAAAAGCATGGACTATTTGTAGGGGAAAAAGTACCTGGGGGACTAATCCCTTCCTGGGGAGAACAATGGGTGTTGCAATGGGCATGAAGCTCCACATTGGTAATTTCCTTTGTGTGATGGGATTGTTAGGTGTTGCCAAAGTCTCTGAATCTTTGGCTGTGTATTGTGGTGTGACTTCTGGTCCCAGCCTGATGGGATATTTGCTTAACTTGGAGCAGACATACTAATCCCTTCAAGTCAGTGTGTCAGGCTGAGGACCCTTTGTTTGTTGTGGGTTTACACAGTTTGAGGTTTCCTGGGGCTACGTGATGTGGGATTTACTGGCCTGACCTGGTTTTTGGTCTTTCAACCATGTCTGCCTCCATGCCCCTTCAGGGGACCTCTCTGGCACACAGAATCATTCTTTAATATCAAAATTGTAGACCCCGAGATACGGTTTTTCCATCGGAGTAACAGACGGAGAGCTTTAAAAAACCTAAGCTTCCAGATTGACCCCCAGGATGAAGCCAACAGTCTTTTTGACTACAAGAATGGGACCTACCCCCCAAATCTGTCATCCAGCAATATCTGGTTCCATGAACCTTGTTGATCATTTCCATTTCTCCAGTGATGTAGGAAGTTCCACGCCTCTCTCTGCATGGACAATGCCTTTTTGCATTTTCCCTTTTACTGTCCTCATTGGATATTTTTCATTATTGACTGGAGACTATGCAACAGTGCTACTTTTCCCAGTCCCCAGGAATAACAGAGCAGGAGAGGAGTTATTTTATTAATTTAATTTTAATTTTAATTTATATCCCAAATCTGCAAGATCGCCTCTTCCCATACAATCTGCCCCATACACTCAGGTCCTCTGGGCGCCATCTACTTAAACCAACCAGAACTAGACTGGCAGTGGTCATCCGGAGGACCTTTTTGTCGGGCGCCCCTAGATTGTGGAACAACCTACCAGAAGAGATTCAACAACAACATATACTGTCTGAATTCAAAAAAGTGCTAAAGACCTATCTTTTCCAGCAGGCCTACCCAATCTATTTTAAAGTATACTTTTAATTGTACTTTTAATTGTAATTGTATTTTTAATTATGATATATTTTAATTATATAATTTGTATTTTAAATGATTTTGTATGTTAGTGTATTTTAGTTACAATTTGTTTTTAGTTGTATCTATGATGTGCCCCACTTGGAGCCTTGGGGAGAAGCAGGTAACAAATATAAAGTTATTATTTATTAAAGTGACTTGGGATGTTATCCCTGATCAGTTATTGGAGATGGCATGCAACTGAATCCCATCCATTCCATTGACCTTCCTAGTAGATGGAGAGATGCCTGGGATCACTCATACATACCACTAGGCTTCTGATGTGCAGTTTGCCATTTGTGGATGAGATAGATAGATAGATAGATAGATAGATAGATAGATAGATACAGACAGACAGACAGACAGACAACATTGGAACAAATGTGGCCCAGCAAGTCATGCAGGAAGGCAAAAATGGATCTCTGAGCTTCAGAATTTGCCCACTCTGGCTTAGATCTGTGCTATTGGAGGAAGGGGTGGTAGATAGTCATGAGCAAATAGGAATGTAAATCCTTGACTATTCCATCCTGCCATGAGACAATATGTAATTTCAATAGTTTTCTCTGTCCTATGGGAGAAAATGAATATTCTCCTATGGCATTCTCCCTGTGTTGGCTCAAACAGAAGACTTATAGAGGAATTATTCTGTACAGAAAAAAAATGCAAAAAAAAAAAAGTTTATCCATTCTTCCCATCCAATGGGTGTTTATTAAAGATACCATCTGATTAATTATTTTAAATTAAGTATCTCTTAAGTAACACACTCAATAACTTTTTAAAGGTAGTGGTTTATATTTTCTCCTAGACTAACAAAGCCAGTGGTGTGCCTCATTTTGCTGGTTTTGAGCTCTGCTTTTCAATAGTTTAGCTAAGAAAAAAAAGATGTAACTTTTTATTTTCAAAAAGGTCCTTTAAAAGGGAAAACTTGGGGAGATGCTGAGTATTCTTATCAGTTATTTCAATAGATAGTTATTATACAGATCTATTCTTGATAATGGACATCTGTGTAAATGGAAAGAAGCAGAATAATTAGGTGGTAGCAGCAACACCACCAACAACCTGAAATAAACAGTCCCTGACTTGGTTATGCAAAATGGAAAGTTTCCAATCAAGCATTTTTAAAAAAAAAAAATCACAATTTTCCTTGCAATACACATATCACTCAATCACCAGATTTTATCTGCCATAAAATTACCTGACTTGCCAATTCTGGTAATTTTTGGTGATGTATGAGACAGGATGGTTTAAAATGCTCTAGGTAATGCTAAAGCACAGACATATCCAAAAGACAGACAGTATTAACATTATAATATATGAGATATATTTCTATTCAGATTCTTCAAGGCATATTTTTATTGAAATAGACTGATGTCTTCATATAAGAAAACTAAATAGCACATGCATATAGTGCTAAAGGCACAACAATGCCCAAAGTTAGAAAGCATCATGTAGAATAAATGAAGTTTACAGTAATATTTTGTTATATATAGTTGCCATCTACTTTGTAGCTAGGCTTCTATAGAGCACAGAACATCCAGCAGCTAAAAGTGGGAAGCTTCCTACAGTTGGAAAGACTGGGTTGACTGAATTGTGCAACAGTGAAATCAGTTGCATAGGAGCCATTCACCCTGGGCTGCAATGTTTTTGGGGCATCCTAACCTGTAGCCACGCCCCCTGTGCCCTGGCTATGTCCCCACGCACCACAGCCATGCCCTCCTGCACAGTGGCCATGACCCTCCCACCATAGCCCCTCCCCCTCCCACCCACCCCTCCACACACTCCAAACTCTGCCACTGAGTGAAATTGTTTTTAATCATTTGGGATTTTCCTAGATTTGGGGGCTAGGGGCATCTCCTCTGGTCACTATGATTTTTTATAATACCTAAGGAGGATTTTCAAACCCTTTAAATTATCCAGGTTATCTTTTATTTGCTGAACTATTCAAGGTACAATTGTGAAATGATGAAATGAAGCCCTCCTCATTTTGTTATTTCATAACATGGTTCTAAAAATAATATTTCAAAATGAGCATAGAGAGGTGAGAAAAATTATTTTCTTAGATTTTTGTTGCTTATTTTTCCACTAGATTTTTTTTTAAAAAAAAACCCTCTAGAATCCAAACAGTTTCTATCTTACCAAATTCCACTTCAGTATGAAAATTTAAAAATCTGGATATACTTCAGATGAGGAAAATTCTGCTGCCTTTTCTCCTTGAAATGTTTGTAATAAAGTGCTGCTGCCACCTGAATGTCAAGGACTAGCACATATCCATGCTGCCTTGGAGTGTGGTGGCGTCTCTTTTTTTGGAGGTTTTTAATCAGAGACAGGATGGCCATTGTTACGTTGCTTGCTGGGGGTCCCTTAGGGGGGGATTCCCAATGCCTGTCAAAATTATCACTTGTGGGGAAATTAGCTATGAAAACTGCTTTAGCAATGCAAAGAGGGCAGGGTAATTAAGGGTCTTTAGCCCAGTGTTCACAGAGTTGGATCACAGAGAATCAGGCTAACTGTTCAAATTTAAGTATTTTATTGAACTAGATGTTAAAATCCATACAATCACTCAGCCGCACTCACTCCCACAAGCATGCAAGACTATAGTAATTTAGAAAGAGGTGAAAATTAAGAGAGAGAGACGTGAGGGTTTTGGGGTAATACTGTACCAATCCAGAAGTCTTCAGCTGGGAGAAAACAAGCGAGAAGCCCTATTCAGCCCTGCCTCCTGAGGCTGAGGGGATCTTGCCAGCAGCATTGCTTGTGAGTCTGGGAGAACTCCGAAATGGAGAAGAAAAAGGGGGCTAGTTATAGAGCTGAAACATGTCCTGAAGAACAGATGGCTGCATTTTTATGAAGATGGATTTCAGCTTTGTAGTTCAAAGAAAATACAGCCAAACATCCTTGTAGTTTCCTGCAAGTTGAGTATCTCTCCTAAGGACGCATGCCTCCAAAATGTAACATTCCTGGCAGTTTGAAATGTTAATTTGATCCTAGAGACCTCTTGTCTCCTGTTAGCGCTATTTTTGCTGAAAATCCATTCAAATGGTCTGTGTGAACCATTTGGAAGATTCACCTAGGATGCATGACAGAAAACAGGGCTACCCTTTGATCTATCTCCATAGCTCTACTGCCTACGTGTCCTTCCAGTAGATCTCTATGGCTCACTGTGTTTGATATAAAATAATTATGATCCTTAGGACATAGCATGTAGGTGAGGTAAGTGAGATAACACCATCTCTTGGGAATGCTTTGATGTGTATTCCTGCATAGCAGGGCGTTGGACTGGATGGCCTCTGCGGTCTCTTCCATCTTCCAACTCTATGATTTTATGTGTGTATATGCATATGCATGGGAAGGGTCTTTAGCATGAAGGCATGTTGTGGTGAAAAAGTGTGTGACTGGGTTTTGACCAGACTTGCCTCTTCTCAGTGTAGTGGAAGTAGTAGTATTATCATCTTCCTTTGAGAGCAAATCTCCCTTTCCTTTCCTAGGTTCTTGAGAACATAAGGACTCAACACTCTCCCCCTCTCTTGTAAGTTTACTGGGGGGTGGAATTATGAGTTCCTGGTAGATCTTGTGATGGAGACATGTGACCAGAGCTTCCCACTCTACCTTAAGGGACAAAGCAGGCTATTAATAAGTGAAAACTCAATTAAAAAAAAATAGGAAAATGCCATAACTAAGAGATAATCCTCAAATTTGCTCATTCAAATCTTTTAAGGAATTTTGGGGATAGGAGGGTTAATTTTTTTTTTTTAAAAAAAAAGCCAACCTAAATCATCATCCATCTCCAGCCAGATGAACCTTCCATACCCAGTAATTTATTTTTTATTTGAAATACTGTACACCATCTTTCTTCATAAAAATTCTCAGGTGGCTCACAAACAAAAATCATAAAATGAATAGCCACAGTAACTGAACAGAGCAGCAGACTAAAACCTAAAGATAGTTTAGACAGTAGTAATAAAACATCATAAATATCCCTCCCACCCTGCCTGCTGACAAACACACATGAGGTGCATGTTCTTGCTAGTCTTGTTCTGGCACTTCGGAACAGGAAACCATGTAGGGGTTCCCCCCCCGATCTTCAAGTTGCTGAGATCGATGCTGTGTTTTTCAATGAGAGTGCTTGTGTTTCAGAGAATGCTTTTTGTACTATTTGCACAATTGCACAATAGTCCAAGTGCACAAAACTGGAATAGCAGCTATAGTTACTTGTGCAAATCTATATTCGTTTCCATCTCTTGTCTTCCACAATCAACTTTTCCCGCCATGTCTTTTTTTGTTGATCAAGTTTTTTTCAGCAATCAGCCATCCTATGCTTGGTATGTGTATGCCTTGCTTCACAAGGGGAAAAGACAGTATTTTTCTGTAGTAATTTTTGGTGCAAATTATGGAAACTGATCAGAAAGCTCTTTCTCTTGTCCTGGTAATATGAACTGGAACTTTCTGTCTCACTAAGAATGAATTATGGTGCACAATTCTTAATATTCCTTTGTTCTAGCCTTCCCCATAGATGTGTGAGGAGGGCAAGATAGGTGAGGGAATGATTTGAGGCTTTTAAGGCCAAAAGCCTGTGCCTAAACAGAAATCTTCTATGCTATAATTGACGGTCAGTACCAAAATGGCAGGTGTGTTTGTGAATGGATCTATTTGGGAAGTAAATTGCAATTTTTGGGTTTATTCTGAACAGAAATCAATAGATTTTTTAAAGGCTACAAAAGCCAAAAAGGAACCCCCTCCCCTACCATTTCTCTCAGAAAAAATGGGCACACCTGATAAGATGAGGCAGTAATTCATAAAAATCCTACTCTGCCATTTCTGTCGCATGTCACAGTTTTTCTTTTTCTGTTTTGTAAGCAAGAGACATACACCATTTCTGCATAATGATGCTCTCCCATGTCATTTTGTTGCAACCCTGGCAGCATCTTTGCTGGGAAGCAAGTGCAACAGGAACGCTCTCCTCCACACCTGATTGGATCCTTGTGGAAGGGAATGTGAGGGACATGTCTGCCTGCTGCAGTGCAGCCAGGCGCTTTCCCATGCTGCACTGCAGAATGAAGTGCCATCATCATGCTTCCTACCATTCTGCATGACTGGGAAGGACGGCAGGGTTGCAAAATCGCAGGTGTGTAAAAGATTTAATCTGTTAAGCAAATAGTGATTTGTTAAGCAAAAAGTGATTGTAATGCATGTGGACAGGATGGCAGTGTTACCCTGTTTACTGGGGGTCCCGCGAGGGACACCTAAATGCGCTCACAATTAAACAAGTTGGGGAAATTAGTCAAAGAGCACAAGCCAGCAATTCGAGAGGCAGGGCAACGCAGTGGAATCTTTTACCCAATATCTACGGGGTCAGGCCAAGCCAAGGAGCACACCAAAGTATAAGAATAATTGTGAACTTTATTAAATACAGACAAACAGTGTATGCAACACACTCACACAGATAACTATAGAAAATAAAGGTTGGAGTGGGATAGATGTATTTTCAAGAGGGATTGTTGGTTTGGGCAATACTACACCTGTCCTGGAGCCCAGGTAGTCTGAAGATTGAGTTCGTTGGTATAGAGTCTCAGTACGTGGAACTGAGGGGAAGGCTCACCAAACACAATGACAGCAAGACGGGATGGAAATCGGGAGCGATCCAAAGAAGCTCTCAAAATCAGGGGTTTTTATAGGGAAAATATGACAGTAGGCTAGTCTGTACTTGGGGAAAAACAATGAGTTTAGGGCCGGAGGCGAAGCTTCTGAAAGGTCAGAATTTAGCATGATTGAGTTGGGTCAGAATTGACAATAGAATAGCCAGTATGCAGATGCGCAATGCTTGACAGTTGAGTGTTCAGCTTGTCAAGTTGCCTGCTCGGGGCAGGGAGTTCTTTGTAAGCAGCGTGCATACATAATGAGAGTACTTGCCTTTGAGGTCTCCTAAAGCGGTGAGACGGCTATTTCTGGCTTGCCTGTATTGTTTGGAATATTGCAGCAATTAGAGGCTGAGCCTGACTGTGAGCTTGTCCGGTGGACCTCGCAGACACATGGAGAGGGATGGTAGAGGAAAGCCAAATTATTGATATCAAAATGATATCTGACATCCCACAAGTTCGGGCTAGAAAACGGCCATAACAGCAGTGGGACCACAATGATATCATGCAAAAGCATGACCTGTGGACCACTGCCATCCTGTCCCCATAGTGAGACTGCAACACCATGTGGAAATGGCCATACAGTGCATGGGGCAAGGCATGGGGGGCAGAAATTAGTAGGTTTATAAAACTTTGACATCTATCATGCTTTCCTCTCATAAAATAATCCCAGAAATTTTTTTTTTTTAAAAAATAAAATAATTTGAGAAGGATTGTTAAGTACACTGTGCTCTATTTCAACCTTGAGGGCACAATAAACTCAGAACAAATGTGGTAGTAGATCAAAAGAGCCCATGAATTAGTTTGCATTTTTAACCTTTGACCAGATGCACGGTATCTTGAGTATTGCTACTGTTAATTGGGGGAGCTTAAAAGATAAGAAGCATACAAGGGAGAGTCACTGCCTTTGGAAGGGGAAAATGTATTAATTATGAGGTAGTCCCTCACTTATTTGAAAGGTTGATGTAAGACACATGATTTTATCTAGCCACAATATGTGAAACATGCCATTCTTTTGAATGCTTTTGCAATAAATTCATTTGCAGAGATGAATGTATGAAATACATTGTTGAATGGATTCTTCCTTAAAAAGAAATATTTATCAGTTTATAGAAAATATCACTCAAACAAACATATATATTAATATACTGTTCTTTATTGTGAATTTGTAGACTAATAATAGTTGTATCATTAAAGTACATCAGTTTAACTAACAAGGAAGCCCCTAAAATAATCTTTTTAAATGTCCTTTGAGGATGCTATTGAGAGTTCTCTTGTATGGAGCAATCCTTTATGGCTATTTCCTCAGAATTAAAGTGTATTTAAGCATCAGGTAAGCCATTTAATACCGCTCTAACTCTCATGATTCCAGCCAACAGATTCATCCTCTTTAGGGGTGGCAAGTGCCCAGGTAAGTGCCCTCATAGTTCAGAAGAGAAACACCTAATCAGTCAGGTGGAATAGGAGCTGGCCAAAGCACAGTCAAGACAGCCTGGAGTCTAGGCACTAAAGGCATTCTTGCCAGTCAGTGAGTAGCCAAGATGAATAGTCCAAGGGAAAGCCAGAGGCTAGGAACCAATGGACCAGGGGGCATGAAGCAAGCAACTCTTAGGCTTTTGTGGCTTTCATTACAGCAAATGATTGGCCTTGCCCAGGATAAGTTATACCCATCTATAAATCAACACATTTCTGCTCTTTCCTAGTTCACATTAAAAAATTTTGACACCCAGGGGAGGTGGGGAGTGTTTTAGTATCTGACTTTTGGTCCAGAGGACCCTCAGGGCCTACTCCTGCTCCTGGCATGGGGAACTCTGCTTCTAGCAGGGAAATACTGGGAGTATAACCCTCTAACTTTTAATCTGGCTTAAGCTGGAGCCTGAAATTGTGGGTGCCTTAGTCCAGCATTGTAGCTATTAAAGTGGAGTAAATATTCTGTTTGCAGGTTCTAGTACATAGCTGTTTGGGCAGTCATTTCATGTAAGAGAAGAAATCTTTTGAAAAAGTATACCTAGAAATTATTCCTGCATCTTTCAAATTAAAACTGATGTTAAAAAATAGCAGCCAAGAATGTTTCCTGTTATTTCATACAAAGGATATTCCAATAGATAATAGGATAGGCTTGCAAACTTTGAGATGCAGCAAATCCATCAGCTTGAAGAAGCTCTGTATTTACTTCAGTTACTTATCTATATGTCTCTGTCTTTCTGAGAGAAAACACTTGTTGATAAGATTCTGTAGTTAATCTAGGGCTAAAATTCATGCTGATATGTCTATTAGTAGTCAAAGACCATTTATTTATTAGGTGTCATTCATTAGTTTATATTTTCTTTCCATGAGAAAGAAAAAAGAAGGAGACGATAGGGTCACTGCACAGAGAAGATGGTGGATTACTAACAGGGGGAAAGAGAAAAGGCAGATCTACTTAACATCTTCTTTGCCTCAGTTTTTTCCCAGAAGGATACAAGCACTCAACCTGGCGGTTGGGGAGCAGGTGAGGAAGCAGGGGAAATGAGGCACATAATAGGTAGAGAGGTGGTACAGGAATATCTGGCCACACTGGATGAATTCAAATCTCCAGGTCCAGATGAATTGCATCCTAGGATATTAAAAGAGCTGGCAGAGGTCATTTCAGAACCGCATGCTATAATCTTAGAGAAATCTTGGAGGACAGGAGAAGTTCCAGCAGACTGGAAGAGGGCAAATGTTGTCCCCATTTTCAAGAAGGGAAAAAAAGAGGACCCAAATAATTATCCCCCAGTCAGCCTAACATCAGTACCCGGAAAGATCCTGGAGCAGATCATTAAGCGGTCAGTTTCTAATCACTTAGAAAGCAACATAGTAATCACTGGAAGTCAACATGGATTTCTCAAAAATAAGTCATGCCAGACTAATCTTATCTCTTTTTATGATAGAGTTACTAGCTTGATAGATGAAGGGAATGCTATGGATGTAGCATACCTCGATTTCAATAAGGCCTTTGACAAAGTTCCCCATGACATTCTTGCAAAGAAGCTAGTAAAATGCGGGCTGGACAGGGCTACTATTAGTTGGATTTGTAATTGGCTGACCGATTGGTGATCACGAATGGCTGCTTTTCATCCTGGAGAGAAGTGACTAGCGGGGTGCCACAGGGTTCTGTCCTGGGCCCAGTACTGTTCAATATTTTTATCAATGACTTGGATGAAGGAATAGAGGGCATTCTCATCAAATTTGCAGATGACACCAAATTGGGAGGGGTTGCTAATACACCAGAGGACAGGATCAAAATTCAAAATGACCTGGACAGATTGGAGAGTTGGGCCAAGGCTAACAAAATGAAATTCAACAGAGAGAAGTGTAAGGTCCTACACTTAGGTAGAAAAAATGGAATACAGAAATATAGGATGAGGGACACGTGGCTGGATAGCAGTACGTGTGAAAGGGATCTAGGAATCTTCATAGACCACAAGCTGAACATGAGTCAGCAGTGTGATGCGGCAGCCAAGAAAACCAATGCAATTCTTAGCTGCATCAATAGGATTATGGTGTCTAGATTGAGGGAGGTACTGTTACCACTCTACTCTGCTTTGGTTAGACCTCATATGGAATACTGTGTCCAGTTCTGGGCACCCCAATTCAAGAAGGACATGGGGAAGCCGGAGCAAGTCCAGAGGATGGTGACCAAAATGGTGAGAGGCCAGGAAGCCATGCCTTATGAGGATAGACTTAGAGAGCAGAAGAGAAGGTTAAGAGGGGACATGATAGCCATGTTTAAATATTTGAAGGGATGTCATGTAGAGGAAGGAGAGGGCTTGTTTTCTGCTGCTCCAGAGACTAGGACAAGGAGCAATGGATTCAAGCTGCAGGAAAGGAGATTCCACCTGAACCTCAGGAAGAACTTCCTGACAGTCAGGGCTGTCTGGCAGTGGAATCTGCTGCCTCGGAGTGTAGTGGAGTCTCCTTCCTTGGAGGTTTTTAAGCAGAGGCTAGATGGCCATCTGTCAGGAGTGCTTTGAGGGTGTTCCTGCATGGCAGGGAGTTGGATGGATGGCCCGTGTGGTCTCTTCCAACTCTACATTTCTATGATTCTGTGATTCTATGAAGACATGATTACCTTAATTGTTGAAAATTAAAAGAATTATGGCAGATGTTCAGCCTCCCCCCACCAACAAGGTCAAGAAGGAACAAATTTGGTTCATCAAAATGCATATGTGTCAACTGGAATTTTGATACAGGTAAATTAGTGTTTAAATTCATGGAAGGAATTATCTCATACACCCACCTTGCTTACAGAAAACAGCACTGACATGGGATTCAGCCTATAAGAACTCATGACTCCAATGCATCAAAGAATACAAGCATCAATAAAAATAAACACAAGTGGTGATGGGATTCAATATTAAGCAATTAATGTTCTGCTGAGAAATAGAAAAAAAAATTGAGAAAGCCATCAGCCCTGTCAGAATTAATATTCAGTTAATTTCAACTCCCTCTTGCACCTCTCTTTAAAAAGGAAGGAAGAATAAGTTTACTAAAAAGGATTACATTTTAACAGATTATTAGATTATTTAAATGAGTATCTAGTGAACTACAGTCATTCAAACATTGAGCTCATTGTTCTGAAAACCAAAGTTAAATAAGAAAATAAGATATTAAAACAAAAATGTTACCTACAAGACATTACTCCTTGGGTTAATGAGACCATAATGGTGTTATAAAAATAACAAATATGACACTGGTAATGCACTTACTTTTTTTTATAATGTAACATATAAAGATTAGGCATTTATTTCAGAACATTGAGGTCTGAGGATCATTTTGAAGGATTTTAAACTATTTTCCTTTTTCCATCTGTATTTCTGTAAAAATAAAACATAAAGTAACTAAAAAAATTACATTAGAGATGAATTCCCTCAGTAATGGCTACAAAGTAATGACAGATGACTAACACAATTTTCACATACATTCTCTAGTTTAAATACAAAACAGGTCCACTGGACCATACATAGGATTTTACAGTGATGTAGACTTGAGTGACTCAACTCAGACTTGACTTGGCAACTCAACTCGACTTCTGACTTGAACATTTTTAGTGACTGATTTGCTGCCCTTGGTTAAGTAACATAACACATTCATCCAGAAACTTTACAACTTACTGGTCACATGACAATCTGTCTCAAGCACAAAGTGTGGGTGCATTTCACAGAGGGGAACAGGAAATAGGTTAGGCAATGGGCTTCATGGGGGTTTGAGGCCTGCCCAGCAGCCTGTCCCTGCTGTGTATTGGAGGAGCCTATTAAAACTTTTCTTAAGAGCAGAAGACAAGACTCACCCCCAGATTGCAGGGTGTATTTCTCAGAGGGGAACAGCAAATGTGTTAGGCAACAGACTTGAGGTGGAAGGATCCTTCTTTCTAAAGCTTTTAACGTTTCAGTAATGGGGAGTAAGAAAGATTCTATTCCTCATTTCAGAAAAATCCTCCAGCTTCAGATATGGGAAGTAAGAAGGATCCTGTTCCCCATTTCTGAAGCAATAGATGGCAAAATCACAAATGTGGAGGGCCAATTCTGCTTAAATTGTTAAAACTGACTTTATTCAACTCTGCCCAGAAATTCTGGAATATAGGTTGGGGTATAAAGTTGGTTCCCAGACTTAAGAACTGTTTTGAGACTTGACTTGAAACTATCTTCAAGGACTTGAGACTTGACTTGAGACTTAGAATAAAAGACTTAACTACATTACTGGGGTTTTAAAAGTATGAGCTAAACTAAGAACACTTTAAGAATTTATTCTATGATAGTTCCTATAGAAAACCTCAAGGTATTAATGGCAATGGACACATCCAACAAAACTGACATGTTTGTAAATGAGGCAAAGTAGTTATGATCAGTTTTAATGTCTGATTTTTTTTTAAAAAAAAACATCTTTTAAGAGAAAATATGCCTTTATTTCTACAAGCTAAAAGGAAAAAAAAATAGTTTAAATGTCTATTAATCCTCATTCATCAGAATGGGACATCTTAATTCCCCAGAAGCAAATACTGTTGTAGAATTAACACAGAACAGTGTTGTTGCTGTTATGTGCCTTCCAGTCATTTCCGATTTATGACAATCCTAAAGTGAATCTATCTTGGGTTTTTCTGGAGCTAAGAGTGTGTAACATGCCCAAGAGTACCCAAGGTATTTCCATGATTGAGAAGAGAATTGAACTTTTGTCTTCAGAGTCATAGTCTAATGCTCAAACCACTACATCATCCTGGCTCTTAATACAGAACTAGACTTCTAATATATGGCATTGTTATGTCCACATCTACAAACACAGCAAACAAGCATACTCAAATCAATAATGGCTGGGACAAAAAAAAAAATCCCAAGAAATATATTAATTTTTGCCATTGGTGTTCATTTCTTATTCTACACAGTGGTAAGTATTTTTTAAAAGTTCCTTGCTATTTTTGGGAAACAATGATGTGATGACTCAGAAATGACATGCTGTTCATGTCAGTAAATCTGAACCATTAAGGGGAACATTTTTTTTTCCCCGGTGGGGACAGTGGAATTCATTTGGTCAGGAAAAGTCTCACAGTAGTAGAAGTAAGCTTTTGTTTTATCTGATTCCATTTTACTTTTAATCTACTTGTTATTTTCTGGATCTGATACATAATCCTGCACCCACAAAGCTTTTTTTCCCTCTTAGACATGTTTTTTTTATTACACTTTTCCCAGCAGTCAGAAAATGTTTCAGAATAGACCCAATCCAATATCTTTACATTCTAATGTACAAGCTGAAACAGTGTTTTCATATTTTAAATCAGTGTTGCCTTTTATTTGGGAATATAGGTGGACATGAAAGAGAATAGCATTAAGAGCAAAAGCCCTGAAATCAATATGGACTTGAAATTGGGATATTTTCCCATTTGCCCTAAACACCTCAACTGGGGGATTTCAAACAGGAAAGACAGACATGGCTCCACCAACAATGTCATGCGGCTTCTGGTGATCCCATCAACATTTGCTAAACTTTATCTGATTTGTGAAAATCATCTGCTTGAAGGAATCATCTAAGAAATATGTATGTTCCTCATCTCCCTCCACCATCATATTGATGAATATATACTCTCATTTGTGCTTGTACTCCAGATCTATCAATCCTTTACTGTTTGGTAAGGTCAGTTTTCCTACATGGCTAGACTAACCATGAGAAGATTGCCTTGTTCCCGCTCCCTTCCAACCGCCATCAGTCCTGCTATTTGGAGAATACGCTGGATTCCAAACAATTGAAAGAGTATCATCTATGATGCATTTGGTAATATTGTCTGAATCTATGAACAGATATGACAATATTTTCAGAAAGAAAGGAATTGGGACAGAGTTGCAACCAGAAAAAATGGCCTTACTTTTAAAAAAACCCCAAAAACAAACAAACACTGTTGTATACTTTTGAAAACAAAGGGCCTGCATTTCCTCCCCAGTCATTTTTTTCCCTTAAGCAGGAAAAGACTGGTTATCTACCAGCTACTGCTTCCACAAACTGGCTCAGTTTCCCTTTAATGGGAGACAGCCAGCTCTACTAACACTAATTCACAGTAGAAGAAAAAGTCTCTCATCTATCTTATCTCCATTGAATACAGAGCTTTTCTACAGTGCTCCACCTCTAAATTCTCTAGGAATTGCAGGTCTATCCCATTCTTTCTTCTGAGCCTCTCAAAATTATAAAATCTGCAAAGAAAACAAAGAAATCAAACAAACACAATGTTGATATTTGTAAACTACTATGTGGACTTGTGAGATGAAATACTGAGCATGCTCCATCTAAAGAAGTAAAAAGAACAAAGACAGCATTGGGTACAAAATGAATGACGTCTTGCAGGCAATCAGGAAAGTTTCAAAAACAGATCATTGCTATGAACATATTATGTTATCATTGTGATGCAGTCTGTGAGTACTTAGAAATGTGGTGATTATTAAGAGCCAGCATGGGTTTCTTAGAAACAACTCATGCCAGACTAATCTCATCTCTTTTTTTGACAGTTACAAGCTTGGTAGACAAGTGGGACACTGTGGATGCAGTATATCCTGATCCCAATAAGGCTTCTGACAAAGTTGCTCATGATATTCTTGCTAGCAAGCTGGTAGAATGTGGCCTAGATTGTGCTATTGTTAGGTGGATTTGCAATTGCCTGATGGACCAAATCCAAAGAATACTCACCAGTGGTTCCTCTTCATCCTAGAGAGAAGTGATTAGTGGGGCACCATGTGATTCTGTTCTGTGTCTGATATTATTCAGCATTTTTATAAATAACTTAAATAATAGAATAGAGGACGTGCTTATCAAATTTGCAGATGACACCAAATTAGGAGGATTAGCTAATACCACAAAGGAAAGAATCAGAATTCCTCATTACCATAACAGATTGGAGAGCTGGGCCAAAAATAAGAAAATGAGTTAAATATAATGTATTACATTTAGGCAGAAAATTAAATGCACAAAAAGAGGATGCGTAACCCCTGATTGAAAGCAGTGCATGTAAAAAGGATGCATGGTCTTAGTAGACCACATATTGAACCTAAGTCAACTGTGTGAATCAATAGTCAAAAAGCCAGTGTGATTCTACAGAACCAAAGTATAGTGTCAGGACTTATGGACAGTACCACTCTATTATGCTTTGGTCAGATTTCACCTGCAATACTGTGTTGAATTCTGGGCAATTCAAGAAAGATATGGCATGCTGTATCTGTAGCACAGTGGTTTGAGCATTGGACTATGACTCTGGAAACTGGAGTTTAATTCCCTGCTTGGCCACGGAAACCCACTGGGTGACCTTAGGTTTGTTATACATTCTCGTAGGGGCTCGGTGGGCCTGCTGCCGCTGCGGCGGGCCGTCAAGCCGTCACCAGCCACTCTTGGCGCGCGGGGCCGCCGCCGCCGTGAACGGGTAGGCCGCGCGGGAGGCGAGGCTGCCGAGGCGGGCCCGGCGGTTCCCCCCGGGGAACTCGGGGAGCCTGCTGCGGCGTCGGCGGGCCTGCTAAATTTCTCCGAGTTGGGCTGCGGATCCGGGCCGGAGGCTCTCCCGCTCTCCCCCCCGCCGGAACGCGGGGAGCCTGTGGCGGCCACGGTGGGCCTCTTGGGAGCCTGTGGCGGCCGCGGTGGGCCTCTTGGGAGCCTGTGGCGGCCGCGGTGGGCCTTTTGGGAGCCCGTGGCGGCCGTGGCGGGCCTTTTGAATTTGCCGCTCACCGCGTGCATAGCCGCCGCCGCGAGCGGGCGGGCCGCGCGGGGGTCGGGCTGCGGATCCGGGCCACAGGCGGTCCGCTCCCCCCGCCGGAACGCGGGGAGCCTATATTATATTATATATATATTGCCAGCCGCTCCCCGCGTGTGGGAAGGCCCCTCCGGGGGCAAAGAGGGGCCAGAGGCCTCCTCAGCGGCCGCTTGGGTGGGGCCTCAGCGGCTCGGCGTGGCCGTGGCGGCAGGGGATACGAGCGGCGGGAGCGAAGGGGGAGCATCTCCTGTGGGTTTGGTGCCGACTGGCCCAGCCCTCTCCCTGCTACACCGGCCTGCACGGCCCCTCCGGGGGCAAGGAGGAACCAGCGGCCTCCTCAGTGGCCGCTTGGGTAGGGCCTCAGCTGCTCTGTGCGGCCGTGAGGGCAGGTAAAATATTATTTAAAAACAGGATAGAAATATTGTCTGAGGAGAAAATAACTTTCAGACATTGCATGGAATGGAGGGCAGGGGAAGGAGGCCTGACAACCCCAAAAGTATGCAGGGGTACGACCCCCTCCCATGATGAAGCAAATTTGAATAGAGAGAGAGTGATGACTATTTCCTCTAAATACTTCATAGGGAAAAATAGCGTTGTTAATTTGCCTTCAGGTCGACTCCACTTAAAGGCAAGCACATAGGGTGTTTTGTTTTCTGTTTTGCTTTTGTTTGGCATAGGGTTTTCTTGATAGAGAAGATCTGCCATTGCCTTCCTCTAAGATGAGAGAATGTAATTCGCCCAGGGTCACCCAGTGGGTTTCCAGGGTTGGGTGGGGATTCGGATCCTGGACTCCAGAGCCCTGGCCCGGCATTCAATTCACTACACCGCGCTGGCTCTGCCTTAAAATTTCCTCAAAGAGAACTGAATTATTTATAAAAATATACATGATATGAAATGCTCCCTTTAGGAAAAATACCAATTGTGTTGGCATTAATAGAATCAGCATTGCACATATGGTTTTTAGAGGTCACTAGCATAAAAGTCAGTGTAGAGATGTGGCCAGTACCTTAGACTGGGGACCAGGGTTAAAATCCACTTCAGCCCAATAGGCCCACTGATTAATCTTGGACCAGTTGTAACTGCTCACCCAAACTTTAAATTCCTTGAAAGTGTAGGCTGCAATGTGGCAAGTACATCATTTCTTTGTGGTATTTGCACATTTCTTACTTGAATGACAAATGAATTTTCTTTGCCCTCCTTCAAGAGAGGAACTGAATGATGCTTGAATCAGTTACAGTAACTATTTTATCTGATTAAGGTAATTCGGGAGATCTCGTTGACTCAGATAATGATACCAGAGATTCCACCAATTTACACATCCAGTAAATTGCTGTTGAAATGTTGGCTGTGATCAGACCTGTTAGTTTTGCTGAGCACATCTACATCTTGTTGAGGAAATATAAATGAAAATGTGCTGTTGTAGGAGAGTAAGTAAAGTTAAATAAAAGGACATGGAGAATGTCATTGCTCTTCTTGGAAGGTTTACCTGTGTTTTTCACTAGTTCAGTAAGGTTCCTTGGCTGAGATGAGGAGGACCATAGGGAAATAGAAGGGTCCAAGCATAATATTTTAATTACAGCTGGAAAGCTTATTTAAATACATAAGAAGACTCATGTTGGATTAGACCGAGGGACTATATGGTTGAACATTTTGTTCATACCATGGCCAATCCTTTCTGTATGGGAAGAACACTAGCAAGTCTGAGCCCTCAAGACAGAGCAAAGACATAAATGAAAGCGCAATGTATTCCTTTAAGTAGCTGTGTGGTTGGGCAAGTTGGGAAGTATCACAGGTGCATGAAATGAACTAGCAGAACAAAATGCCTATATTATCCCTATAGCCCAGTCTAGCCTCTAGCCGCAGTGTTCTGGGTCAGCTGTTTTGCTGAACCCCTTTCCAAAGGCTTGTGCCAGCGCGGCGTATTGGTCTCAGCATTGGACTATAAGCTGGGGACCGAGGTTTGATTCCCCGCTCGGCCGTGGAGACCCACTGAGTTATCCGGAGCATGTCACACGCTCTTAGCCCCCAGAAGATTCCGTGATACGTTTGCCGTAGGATTGCCATAAGTCGAAGGCACATGACAACAACAGTAATGCAAATGAGGTATAACTAAGATATGTATCACTGTGGCTGGATGTGATAACTCCAGGAATACATGCAGTTCTGTCTTACTTCAGTGAGGTGGTGTGAGGCACCTTCATGGCAGTGTCACCCTCTCTAACACTTGACTGATGAGACTGGGCACATGCGCAGCCAATCAACATTAGAGTGTCGTCAAGATGGCAGAAGTTATGGGGGAGAAAGAACACAAAGGCCAGGAGAGGGTGAAGCGGTTAGCTTTTAGCCAAGTCTACAGAGACTGGCAAGATTCCCCACCTACTCCTCCCTGCTGAGCCGACTGAGCGCAAACTATTTTGTACTTTGAACTCAAGCCATTTCCACACTACACTGTTATAGAAGAGGGTAATTTAAAATAATAATAATAGTAATAATAGTAAGTAAAAAAAAAAAAAGATTAAAAATTAAGGGGGGGAAGGTAATGAATTCCACAAAGGGGATAGGTAGAGAAGCACTTCTTAGGAATATAGAATAAATTACAACGGGGGAAAACCCGGAATCCAGCAATTTAAAGAGAATGAGATGGTAACGGGGCTTGGGTAAATAACGCGAAAGGGAAGAGGGAACACACACACACATGCACAAAGCAACGCTAGCAGTTGGAATTGTCAGGTACTGCTTGGGATTATGATTGAAGCAAGACGAACTTTTTAATAACATTACATTGGCTGAAGTCGGCTCTCTAGTGTCATGAACAGAGCGCGTTAATCCGACTCCATATTGCAACTAAAATTCTCAACACATTTACAATGAGGCAAATCATGCGGAGCCCTACTGAGTTCACTTGGCGGAATTAATGCCACCAAGGGCGTCAGCAGGCCACTCCACTGAATTGGGGGCTCTAAAGAAATGGAGTTGGACTGGTAAGTTCGACGGGAGTTCTTGACAGACCTCAGTGGTGTTTACTTTTGGCATAGGGAGATCAGGGTCAGGGATGCATTAGCCGGTCCCGTTGGCTTTGTGTCCTTTTCAGAGGCAGGTGGGGTGCGCATAGATTGTCCTGGAGCGGGGTGGAAGTGGGCATCACAGCTGACCTCGCATTTCTGGGAATTTCCCTATACTTGTAACAGTCAACATTTGACCACGTGAGCGGCGGGTGGCGTCGTCCATTCTGGTGATAACCACGCCGCAGTCAGAAGGGATTGACAATCCATGAGATTGGTGTGGCCATGCATGCTTCAATGTCTACGCTTTACGATTGTTTTCAAAGTAGTTGAAGGCGTTGATAATGGAGCGCTTCAAGGAATTGGATCCAGTCGCTGTACCCCTCCCAGAACCAACACCCGCTGGCCTGAGGAATCTTGGCGGGGTGAGGTAACGAGGATGATAGGTAGGTCAATCGCACCCAGCACCTAGAAGAGTCACAGCAAGGTGACCTGGGAGCTCAGCAGCTTCCGTAGGTCCAAAGGTCATGTGCCACTTTCCGTGATAGTGGGCACCTAATTTTTCCGGGCACCCGGAGGGGTTGGGTGACGTGGGAAAATAGCGAGTTCTTCAACATATGAGGCTCTTTTCTTCCACGCGGTGGCCCTCATTACATTTTGGGCACTAAGAGTAGGTGAATTGGTTGCTCAGACCAAGACAGACAGCTCAGGCAGGGCCCTGGTACTCCAGGACCTGTCTGGGGGGGATTCCCATCCGGTCATAAGGGGATCTAGGACAGACCAGGCCAAAGGGGGCGCTATGGTTATCTCACGGGTATGCGCTGATGCAACCTTTTGTCCTTGAAGGCACTTAGAATTTTCACCATTAGCAAGGGAGCACATGCTGGGCCTCTTCGCGTCATGCGGACACAACTCCTCACGCTTCTGGAACATCACAAAGAAGGCCCAGCGACGATGGGGCATACAGGGAGTCAACAAGCATGTTGCAGGGGGGCAGCCTTCACTACAGCACAGATGGGCACGTAGACTGGCGACATCCTGAAGACTGGTGGGTGGAAATCCTTGGCGTTCTGGCGCTATGGCTGGCCAATTGATCTGCCTTAACGTTTTGAGTTCCTTTCCAGATCGACCGGCTGTGGAGGTGAGGAAGCGAGCATGGATCTGCAGCCACAATTTCATCCTCTGGGCTGACCAGCAGGCTCGTAGTGATTATATGGGCCCGAACCTGTGACTGGGTGCGCGGGCATTCATAGCGCGCTACCTCTGTTGTTCGGGGAGTGCGGTGGACCTCCCTCGGATGTGACGGTCATTCACCGGGGCGGTAATGACCTTGGTTGGTGAAAGGAAAGGCCTTGGTTATACAGGCCATTCATGATGTGAGGTGAGGTGATGGTCATTCACCGGGGTGGTAATGACCTTGGTCTATTGAAGGGTCATTCACCGGGGTGGTAATGACCTTGGTCTGTTGAAGGAAAAGGCCGTGTGCATACAGGCCATCCACGATGCGTGGTTCATCCAAGAGCTTCGTTGTGCCTCGAGATGGGGCTTGGGTTACTACATTCCTTACACCGCCTATAAGATATTACAAAATGATTTGCAAAGGGGGCTGGACTTGATCTTGAGGGGATGGGGGGAATAAGGACTAAGCAGACGCTTGCCCTTATCCGTGGCCGGTATGGGGGGGTCTTAAGGTTCGGCGTGTACCTATGGCACCCCCTTTCGGGGTGTAGGATAAATCCTATCCTTGAGGAGGGCCCTGGGATCACCCCACTTGCTATGCAGCGGGGGGTGGGGCTTGGGGCTCACCTCCCAGACAAGGGCTGGCCAAAGGTCATCATGCAACTTCAGCAGTTGGCTTTGGGGCCCGGTATCTCACTCAACGGGCTAGGGGAGATGGTTGGGAGCTGCCTCTTGACCCTAGTCCGAAGATACGGTTGACCCCCCCTTTCTCAGGTCATAAAATACAAGTTCAAGGTCAAGTTCAAGTTTAATTTCACCCCTTTATGTTAATTAGGCATATTAATAAATTGCCCTAGTTCAACCCAAGCTCTGTCTGCGATCTCGTTATTTCGTGGGTTGGGCGGCAAATAGTCAAAAAGCCAGTGTGATTCTACAGAACCAAAGTATAGTGTCAGGACTTATGGACAGTACCACTCTATTATGCTTTGGTCAGATTTCACCTGCAATACTGTGTTGAATTCTGGGCAATTCAAGAAAGATATGGCATGCTGTATCTGTAGCACAGTGGTTTGAGCATTGGACTATGACTCTGGAAACTGGAGTTTAATTCCCTGCTTGGCCACGGAAACCCACTGGGTGACCTTAGGTTTGTTATACATTCTCAGTTCCAGAAAACCCCATGATGGATTCACCTTTGGTCTCCATAAGTCAGAAATGACTTGAAGGCACCCAATAACAATAACAACAACAACAACAACAACTTCAGCAAAGGGTGATTAAAATGGTAAAAAAGCAATGTGGTGAATGGTAGATAGCTCGATATGTTCAGCTTGGAGAAGAGAAGATGTAGAAGTCACAGCCATCTTTAAGTATCTGAATGGATGTCAGGTAGAAAATGGAGCAGGCTGCTCCAGAGACTAGAACACGAATCAATGGGTTCAAATTACAAGAAAAGAGATTTCACCTCAACAATAGGAAGAACTTTTTTTTTTTTAACCATAAGAGTTTGAAAGTAGAATAGATTGCCCTGGTGGTGAACCTTCTTTGGAGGTCTTCAAATAGAGGTTGGATGAACATTTTTCAGAAGTACTACAGTTGTGAATTCCTGTGTGGTTCAAAACTGGATTAGATAGCTCTTGTGACATTCTCCAGCTATATGATTCCATGACTATATGATTCTAATCCCAGTTATTTCCTGCAGATACAAGAATCCTTAATTCTTAATAATCCTTATTCTTTTACCTAAATACAGTTCTATGAAATGGATGTTTTCTGCTCAATTCATCAAAACTTCTGCTATATTATTTCAATGTTTTCTTCTCAAAAGTCACGGCTAAGAATGGAGAATGCAATGAAAGACAGACAGTGGCGATGAAAATAGACTGTGAAAGACAGATCATGTCTATTATTATGGACATACCTAAAAAATATAATGCTGCTAATGATCGTCATCATCATCATCAACAACAGAAACAACATCTAGAAGTGTATTTCTAGAATATACTCTTAATGAGGGACAAGAAACCAGACTAGCAAATGCAAATATACACTGAAAGTATATTGTGTAAGAATTTCTAGAAACCTCAGCACACAGAGGAATTTCTTCAAGCTAAAATGGTTTATTAAGGTTGGGAAATTTGAAGACAGGGAGAATTTTAAAAAAAATGTTAGGAGAAAATGTAATATTTGGTTGAAAGCAAGATTTATTATAGTTTTTATTTAAAATGTTTATGTCTTATTTAAACAAATAAAGATGACTTTGCCCTCTTTTTTGTTATATTTTTACTTTTATAAATGTATATATGACAGATGATATAAATATTAATATCATCAAATTGGTTCTTTTAAGCTTCAAGTCTTCCAATGTAATGAGTACAGGGGTTGTTTTATTATTATTAAAAAAGATGAGGCTGACTGCAATAAAGGAAAGTTGTTTTATAAGTCATGTCTAATAACACTGCCTGATCCATTCTTTTACTGTGTGAATCATTTCCTGGTGTTTTGCTTCGTGGAGTATCTATTTCTCCATAAGCCTGCTTAAAGTACTAATATACTTAAAAACCTGTTTGTAATGGAATATGTAGATGGCCTAAGAAGTAATCTAATGCATTCAAACTCAAGACTCTCATATTAATTTTCTCAAGACTCTTGAACACTTTATAGTGCTAATTACATCTATTACTGTGTCATTTGCTTTGAAACGATATGTATGTTCCCCTTCAGAAACAGAAATCCCCAATTTTGCTTAGTAATGAAGAAAGTTCTATTTCAGTAAGCTTCTCTGATCTAATGACTCTGATTTGATTTAGAAATAATAGGTTTATGAGCACAAAGAATGGTGACACATATGTTTAATGCTGATAACCGACTGCTTATCAACTGCATTCCAATTAAACAGTTATGCATTATAGGGGATAATATAGGTTCTGTCGGGGCATAGTATATGATGCAGGCACATTTTCTAAGTGATTCTGTAATGGTTACTTCTCTGCAGATTTACAGAGAAACAACTCTTACATAGGCTTGGAAGAAAATAGAAGGTCTGGATTAGTTTACATTCCTGACAACTAGATATGTCCTCAACATTCAGTAGTTGTTTACATTTTATTAGACACTAGTGTCTGTGTTGTCCAGTATGTGTAACTTTTCTCCACATTCCCCAATACAATCTATATTCGGAGTTATTAATATATAGAGGTTGGGTTCCTCAGGGAATACACCGGACTCCTTCTTGCTGCTCAGCCTTGTCTCCATAGCAATTGGTCTGAGCTCTCTGGCTGAGAATTCTAAAGGCCCCTTCCTGAACTGCAAAACCCAGGATTCCATAGAATCTTCACAACCAGCCAATCATATGAGGTCTGCTCACCTCACACAGCCAATTATATGAGGTCTGTGCCTGCTTGACACAGGCAAACAGACAAGGTCACTCACAAACTTTGACTTTTATATAGTAGATAACAATGTGTATTTATATATTTGTTTGTTTGTTTGTTTGTTAAAAATATCCGTAATCTACAAGTATCCCTAATTGGGATCTTCTGTTGTGAAAAATATATGTGTGTGTGATCTTGCCAAAACAACACATAGGACAGGAAAGATGAGAAGCTCTCATTTAAGTTATACTAGCCCCATTATCTGTAGTCTGCAATGGCAATAACTTTCTGCAATCAGGTTTACTTTAACTGTCATGACAAAAACTATGGAATCCTGGGGATTGTAGTTTGGTGAGGCGATAGAGTTCTTTGGCTGACAATTTTAAATAATCTTTCCTAAACTGTCAATCCCAGTATTCCACAGGCTGTTGCCATGGTAGTAACAGTAGAATCATACTGTTATAACTGTGTATTGTAAAAGGATACTGTGCCAGTGGAGAAAACAGCTAAGCCAGCATAGATCAGGTACTGGATTATGTTTCATTCATCCAGACCTAATTGCAGAAAATGGTTGCCCCTGTCGATATGGTAAAGGAATGACAAAAACATTATAAGCCATTTTTGCACTTCACCCTTTCCTGATGCCTCCCAGCATCATCCTGGCAGTGCCTTTGCTGGGATGGGAGTGTGTCTCCAATGCTCCCCTCCACAGCCGGTGGGATGCCTGTAGATGAGAGCGCAAGCAACATGCTCCTTCCTTCTGCAGTGCTGCCAGCTTCTTTCTTGTGCTGCACTGGGGAAGGAAGTGCGTAGATTGTACTTCCTCCCAGTCTGCATGGCCACCAACAATGGGAGCATTACATGATTGTAGACCATTAATGGATTTTTTCTGTTAATGGTATATCTCACAATCATGACACTGGGGATGAATTGGCAGTGGGATTGTGATGATGTCATCTGGTAGCACAACTTGCAGACTGCTGCCAAAATGTACCCATCACGGGACAGCAATGCCACATTTAGAAATGGCCATAGATACCACTAGACTGGAAGGGTCATTGTCCTAGGTCTCCAGCCAATGGGAACCTCCTGCCCTTGTCTGCCCCTAATCTCCAATTCTCCCTTGGCAGATATATGGCAATAGCAACCACCTTTCTGGCAGGGTTGTTTTGCTTCTTTTGGCACTGAGCTAAGCTGCCATCAAGACATTAGCAAATGAACATTCAATCATGACTAAAACCTAAATTAGAGATGAGAAATGTGCAGTCCTCCAGATATTGTTGAAACGTATCTCCCAGCATGCCTCAGCTATGACTGTGCAGACTATGGCCAACAACATCTGGAGAGTATTACAATTGCCACACTTGCCCAAACCTAATTGTGATCCCCAGCTAGAGTAGACCTATTGAATCACATGCTTCATAAATATTTCTATGAAACTTTAACTGTCATAACTTCATCCTACAAAATTCTGGGACTGACAGTTCAGGGAGGAGAATTCAGAATTGTCAGCCAGAGAACTTTACTGCCTCACTAAACCACAAAACCCCAGAATTCCATGGGATGTTACCATGACAGTTAAAGCAAAAATTTTATAAAATATATTTATAGCAAAATATATTTGTATATGTTATAAATATATAAATATACTTTGCTGTACTGTTTTTTTGCAGTGTGAATGGGCCTTAGATGTTTCATCATTGGTTCTCTCATTTCTCCTCTTGTAGGGACTGGACAAAATAAGAAGGAAGAGTGGGGAGCAGCAATAATGGAAAATAGTTGTCTGTGGTTTTGTAACGCAAGTTCTACACTTTCCTTAAGTGTGAAAGCTCATGGAAACAGCCCGATAAGCCTAAATTAGTCCACATAGTAATTAAGGAAATACTCCTATAAATGTATCAGAAAGCTCCACCCCAAACTTTTGGTGCAGTAGTGGTTATATCCTTGTTTGTCCATTAGATCTCCTACAAGCAGGCTCTTAGGACAGGATTTCCCAAGTTGTAAGGTACTTTAAAAAATGATACACAAAAATAACAGAAATAGTAAGCTAGAGTCTGTAGAAATGGCATGGATAAATTATGATTCCGGGCTGTGTTCTTTGGCTCAATCTGTTTCTTTTCACAGAGATGTGTTACATAAAAACTATTCACAATGAAAAGTCTTACTAGGGACTACAAAGAACTCTGCATACATTCACAGGCATTTCATTGTCCCTTCAATATAAATAAAGTACTGCTACTTACTGCTAAAACTCCATATTTCACCAGCACTTTGGAAGCAATGCAATGGAAGATGATGATTTCCTTTGAATCTGGCAACTGAGAAGATGTTGAATTCCCTTGAACCAGGTGGATTACCTTATATTCTGTCAAACCTTTAATATGCACATTTCTAGAAAGGGAGAAACTGAAGGTTACACTCAAGGGATTCATACAGACTAGAAATGCACGAAAAGCAGAAAAGAAGCATTTGCTGAATAATGTGAAACCTGTTTAAAAAAAGTGGGGGAAATTACTAAATACTGTATGGACAGAGAAGGATTACACGGTTTAATTTTTTAAAAAGGAGAACTATTATTAATTCAAAAAGCTTATATGTTATCTGGGTAATTGCAATCCTGGCAGGAGGTGTATAATACAGATTATTTGGGGGCCAATTAAATATACTTGCCAGGAGAATAAAAATGCGAAGAATGCACATAGTGCATAATCATAAAGTTATCCATCATGCTCCTGCAGAACCAAGTTGTATCCCTACCTAGTTTCACTGATAGGACTTTTTATGAGATCAGAAAAACAAACTTGATTTCAGAAAATGTAATCATGAGGAACAAGGGCAGTATGCTTTATTAAGCAGTTAAGAACTCCCTGGGACTGAATGCGTGCATCTTAAGTAATTATGAGATACTTTAAACCAAACTCCTAAATTAATATCAGTTCTCTTCTCAGAGTATGTTCTGTACCTTTGAGAATGGATGGCATTTATTCTGGTCTCAAGTAGCATCTTATCACAGGTATTTTTTAAAAAAATGAATGGAGTTGCTTAACATGCTGCAACCTTATACACACTTACCAGGAGTAACTCCCCTTGAATTCATTGGGCTTACCACTGTGTAAATGCACATAGGATTATACTACTAAGAGCGTTAGGTTTTACCATCTTTTTTTCATTCAGAGTGATCTCACTCCCACCCCCAGCATTTATGGAACATGGTAGTTTTCACTGAACTAAACTGAACATGGCAGAGGGAATTTCCACATGTGGCAGGAGAAACGGGGAAAACGCGCTGAAATGAAGCTTACCGGCAGCCGGGTAAGTCCGTTGCCATGCGGAGCAGCGCGAGTTCGCTGCTCCACACTCCTGCAGCATCCAAAATGGCGGCTCTGGCATCCAAAATGGCGGCTTCTGGCTGGCGGAGGCTCTCCACCAACCAGAGAAGCTCGCCAGCCGGAAGCCTGCCCCCGGCAGATCTGCAGGCACGCAGTCCGCGATGACGGAGCTGCACGGGGCTACACGCTCCATGCTAAAAAGAGATTTTTAAAAAACACAGAGCGTCACCACTTCCAGTCGGTTCGGAGCAGATTGAAGTGCGGAACTACGCTAAAGTAGTCCGCTCCAATCCACTCCACGGTGCAGACGACCTCCATCGGAGGTAGCTCTGCACCGTTTTCTTACCCCCATGCGGAAAGGGCCTTAGTTGTTGTGTACCTTTCCAAATTATGGCAACCCTAAGACAAATTTATCATGGGATTTTCTAGGCAGGATTTGTTCAGAGAGGGTTTGCCTTTGCCTTCTTCTGAGACTGTGACTTGCCCAAGGACACCCAATGGGTTTCCATGGCTGACCAGGGTCAATACCTGGTCTCCAGAGTCAGTTCAACAATCAAGCCACTACATTTCAGGATTGAATCATACAATGAATTAATTTATAGTAATTCATGAAAAAATGTTTCCCCTTTCCTTCTCTTCATAGCAGCCGTACCATCATCACATTGCACATTGTTCATATCCTCCTCCCCAGATTATTTCCTTTACTTCTTTGAAATACCTTAGGTTAATTTATCTGAGAACACAAACCATTGTTAAGATGGATTACATTTAGTGTGATAGTTTATTCACAATTAAAACTGTCCCTTTTTATCAATAAAAAAGGGTAGGAATCCAGATTAGAGCTATTGTTGTATGCTTGAAAAAGAAGTTAATAAACTGATGACATGAAACCTTCTAGCAACAGATGCTGAAGTTATTTGGGACAAGTAGTGTTGCAAATGGCAGGCTGCAGTCAGAAAGTGGAAGATCTAAATGGGCTGGCAAGGACTGCTGTTAAATAACTACACTGCTGCTGCATTTACCCAGAGAGTGATAAAACCCAGTTTTAGAAAGAACAGCATAACAAGACAGACAAATAATTTTTCAGCATCCCACTAAAATTTGATTCACCAAATTGAGAAGGGAAAAAAATCAGTCTAGGCCAGAATGCAGACCTCTAGGTCACTGCAGTCAAATAATAACTTACTAAATATATATCTTAGCCCTGCAAAGCCTTTTTAGCCCCTAGGGCTGCATCGTGTGTGTGTGTGGTGTGTGTGTGTGTGTGTGTGTGTATGTATGTACAAAGTAATTATTAACAATTCTTAATCAAACATAAAGGTACAGTTCAAACTTCTTGTCTGTCAATTCAGAAGAAAGCTGTGGTGTATGTAAAAGCACAGGTCAGTTTAATGTATCTTCATTCAGTAGTAAGTTCCAGTGAAATAGACATGCAAAGCACACTCATTCTCTGCATGGCTATTCAGAAGTAAGTCTGAGCACAAATCTGCCCAGACTTGGGCCATTTCTGCACTAGACTGTTATAGCGCTATTATTCCACTTTCACATCCTATGGAATCTTGGGATTTGCCGTTCCAGGAGGGCCTGCTTGGCCCCTCCTGAAACTGCAAACCCCAAGATTCCATAGGATGTTGAAAGTGGAATAATAGTGCTATAATAGTCTAGTGCGGAAATGGCCATACCAAACACAAATGAGTTCTGTGTGTATCTGATTAGAAGTAAACCTTAGAATGCAATATTGGGGGAAGGGGGAGGTCTAAGATACCATGCCTCTAAATTTTATACCTTCTTTTTTTGATTGCCCTGCTCTTTGAATATATCTCAACATTTTTACCTTGCAAATCCAAAGGTATTTAAAGAGTGGCCCACTGAATGTTTAATTGCCTTTAAAACAATTCTGTCTCCTGTTCAGAAACAAGAATAAGGTTCCCAGATCAGTGTACTGAAAAAATGTTTTCCCCATGATCTCTGTCAGGGTCATTGTCCCAGTACTGCTAATAATGGAAGTCTCATCCCTGAACCCTAGTAGATGAACTGGGCTGCACAGAAATATGAACCTAAAGGGGGTGCTCTGGAGCCATCCCCTTCACTAAATGTGTGCCAAGGTGTTCACTGTAACTCTTATTTCTCCTCCCACTATCTTTCAAGTGACTTCCTGTTTATGGACTTTCCTCGCAGCTAATTGACAAACTTTCCCAGATAGTGTGGGATAGAGGAATAAAAAGGAGGAAACAAACAAAAAGAAAACAGGAGGGGAAATCTAACTTGGCCTTGAAGCAACCAGCAAAGTTCACACTATACTGGGGATGACAAAGTGAGTCAATTTTTGCCACCAAAAAAAGGACATGAAGAGGTGGAAGGACCTTAAATATCCTCTTGTTCTGCTGCTCCCCCACACTCACCATCCAGGCATGATTGCATGTGACGGAAAAACACCTGTCCTCAATACTTTTTAAAAGTTTGTCTCTACATTTAAAAAAAAAAAATACCAAAAAAGAGAAAGAAAAAAGAAAGACAAATCGAAGAAAGACAAAGAAATAAAGAGTTAGATAAAAAGGAATACCACAATGATTTCCAACTTTCTTTACAGTGATTATAGATCTTAGTATATAAAACCTTACTTTTCCAACTAATTAACAGATATTTCATACACTTCTTCTGGTAAATCAAACCTACAAATTATCAAAACCGACAGTTACATTATTCTTTTTTCTACAAAAAGGCAATCAAGGTTCCTAGTCTTTCAAAAATGTCACCAATGATTTTTCTCAGATCATAGCAGTTACTTTGTCCATTTCAGCTAAATCATTTAATTTTAACAGCCAGTCCTCTTTTGTTGATATTAATTCATTCTTCCATTTCACAGCATATATCAGTCTTCCTGTTGTCATCATATATTGCAGTAGTCTTTCATACTTCTTTTCCATTTGTTCATCCATCAAACCTGCTAAAAAATGTTCAGGCCTAAACTGAATATTAAACATCAAAATCTTCTGCATTAAAGTATATGTTTGAACTCAAAACTTTTTAGCTTTCACACACGTCCACTATGTTTGATAAAATGTCCTTTCATGTTGGTCACATTTCCAACATATATGTTAAGTATCTTTATACATCTTGGCCAATTTTTCTCGAATCATATACCATTGATACATCATTTTATAAAAATTGTCCTTAAAATCCTAACACAAGGTAAATTTCAATCCCTCCAGGTATATATTTCCCCTTTGTTCCATCTGTACATTGTAACCAAAGTTCTGAGTCCATTTTATTATACCATCTTAACTTGTTTTTCTTCTGTTATCAAGTTTTAACAGACGTGGATACATTTTACCAATCAAATGTTCATCATCAGTATATAATTGTAATTCAAAATAGGGTTTGTTTTGTTCAAAGAAAAAACATCTGACCTCTATCCATTGGAGCCTAGCAAAGAGCACCTTGTATTGAGCAGGTTCAGTGCCACAATGTATGGGTATATATGAGAAAGTATTGATTCCACATTGTTTTTAAAACTTATTTCTTCCTAAATGAGGAGTGTGCATTGAAATTATGTATTATTCACAGTGTGGTTCATGTCAATATTTCTTTTCCTAATGTTTCAGGAAACAGAACAGTGGGTGAAGGATTTTGTTATCTAGAGAGGCCATTTCCACACTAGCGCTATTATTTCACTTTCAACATCCTATGGAATACTGAGGTTTGCAGTTTAGGGAGGGGCCTCAAAAGCCACTTCCTAAACTGCAAACCCCATAGGATGTTGAAAGTGGAATAATAGTGCTATAACAGTCTAGTGTAGATGAGCTATAACAAAATCAAACAAAAACAAAACCATTTGCTAGAATCTAGACTGCAGTAGAGTCTCGATTATCCGACATAAACAGGCGGGCTGATAGTTGGATAGCCGAAAATGTCGGATAATCCAGAGGGTCTAAGAAAATCCTTGAAAGTTTCTGCTCCATTGGTACAACGACATTCTTCCTTTTCATTGCAATGCTTGGGGGCATGTTTGGGGGTCTGGCTGTGCCCGTCGCCTTCCCCGTTGCCATGCTTTGGCCCTTGTTTTGGGGCCTGGAGGTACTCACCCTGCTCGCTGCTGCTGCCGCTGCCACGCTTGAGGCCATGTTTTGGGGTGAGGCTTCACTCGCCCTTCTCTCCTTGCCTGTTGCAGAAATGCCCACAGCCACGCCCCCAAGCAGCCACGACGTCGGATAATCTGGAATGTCGGATTACCACAGGACGGATAATCGAGACTCTACTGTACTTGCTAGCCATACTTGCTAGGCAATTATGGAATCTGTAGTGCAAAATCAACATTTATTTTCTTATTTATTTGTTTAATTGTGATATTTCTATCCTCCCCCCCCACACACACACATATATTTATAAATCTCAAGACGGGTTACAAGTAAGGTTAATACAAACAAAATTGTTTAAAACATTAAATATAATTTGAATAAGCTTATAATGGATTAATGTTTGAGGTAAATCAATGAGGTCCAAAGTCTATGGCAAACAACCAAGTTTTCACTCAGGGTCTCTCAGCACTACACTGGTATAGTGCTATTATTCTGCTTCTGACATCCTGTGGAATTCTGGGGCATGTAGATTACTGAGACCAAAGAGCTCTCTGGCTGAGAATTCTTAATGCTCCACCCTAAACCACAAACTCCAGATTCCATAGGATGTTGAAAGTGGAATAGCACTGTAACCATGTGGTGCAGAGAGGCCCTCAATCGCAGCTGAGAAGACCCTCTGTTCTAATCCTCAAACTGTGTATTGACCTCACTGGTACGACACAGACAAGGGCCTCTTAGCAGACCTCAGTCCTCAGTCTGGCACATATTCTTTTCCCAAGCTCTATAGTCTATACTGATCCCAATGTCAGAAGTTCAAGGAATGAAGTTCTTGATCTAAGCCCCAGTGACCCTGATAAAAAGCTTATGGTTTGCAGACATTAAATTCCTTTGATTTTATCTTGTGGGGAATAAGCAGATACATATTTATACCTTTTCTGTTGAAATCAGTGGGAATTCATGTTTTCCATTTAGTATCATACTACAAGTCCTCTTAATACACAGAGCAAAGATATAGAAAGCCCCTCACCCATTACAGCCAACCTTTAATATAAGTAAAAGAAATGCTAAAATAACCTTGAGTATGAAAGAATACAAAATACTTTGGGGCTTGCATGAAACATTCAAGCAGCTCTAAAATGTAAGGGCTGCAATATGAAATTCAGAAAACCATTTTAGAAATTATAGACATAGCTGGCTCTGTTTTTAAAATGCATCTGACATGCACATCCCATGTTGAATTCTTTCTGTCTTAGAAGATGGCTGGCAGTAAGGACGCTCTTTCCTTTGGGCAATTTGAGAACACTGTGACATCTAAAAGAAATTTTATGAATGTCACTGAGATAGTAAGGAGACAGCAAATGTGTGCAAATTTTTTTGTCACTGAAATGATAGATTGGTTTGCCGTAAAATATGCAAAAATAAATAAAACTGTAAATTTTTATTTCCTTTGCCCTGCCCAACCTCCATGCATTCTGAGGTCTCACCTTCACAGTGGAACACTGCATGTGGATACTTTCCTCATGTGCACTGTTTCTAATTTCAGAACATAGAGGTCAGGGAAGGAAGGAAAGGGAAGTTATCCACACAGAAGATATGGTAACTGGTCCTGAACTTTCCTGATAGTGTTTGGAATGTCGAACTAAGTCTAAACGTCAAGTTTGGCCAAAAAAAAAAAAAAAAGTGTACATAACACATAAATGTTCATTCTAGAGCATAGGTAGATAGACAGATAGGAAGTATCTGTACAAGGAGTTCTTCCTGTAGTTTACAAATTAGATCCAAAATTGTCATCTATAGGATAACCTCTTGCTTCAGATAACTCTCTCTGAAGTTAATAGTAGTTTATTCAAAGGATAGTCCTGGGTAACAACTGCACACTTCCATAGAAGTTGCTGGAACTGATCTATACAGCACCCTTACATTTTCTTATAAGTGAACTGTTACAAATTCATGTGTGCTAAGGTTTTATTGCTTAGTAAAGTGTTGCCTGTGTTCCCAAGGTTGGTGCTTTTCCCAGACTTTCTCAGCCATAAGCAGTTGTTGAACTTGCTCTCTTAGTTCTCTCCATTGTATCAGCAACACTTTAGTCTCGTAACATACTTCATACTTCTTTTCCTGCTTTTGCTGTCCAGTGCCCTCCTTGTCTGCTTACATTATAGCAATTCATTATATTCAGGTAATTTGCAGGTAGACTCTTATACATGAGAGCAAGCATAACATTCAGCAGAATATAGGATATGCAATATGCAACATATGAGACCTGGGCCCTTTTCGCACTAGGCTTTTTGCGCGAGCGGGGGCGGGCAGCTTGTGGGAAAAGCCTAGTTCAGGAGCCTGCCGGTTCCCCGCTGGTTCCTTCCGCAGCCGAAGGAACCAGCTGGGAAACGGCACCGTCCCGGAGGCGGCGGCGGCTCGCGAGTCCATCCCCCCCGCGCGCGCAAGAAAGGAGCCCGTCACTCCTGGCGCACGCGGGGGGGCGGGCGCGACTGTCGCTCGCTCCTGGTGCGCGCGGGGGGCTGCTCGCGACAGCCTCCCGATCGCGCGCGCGTGCACGGGGGGCGGGCGCGACTGTCCCTCGCTCCTGGCGCGAGCGACAGTCGCGCCCGCCCCGCGCGCGCGCCAGGAGCGAGCGACAGTTGCGCCCGCCCCCCCGCGCGCACGCGCGCGAGTGGGAGGCTGTCGCGAGCAGCCCCCCGCCCGTGCGAAGCAGGATGCTCTCGCATCCGCCGAGCTAGCTCCCCGCCCCGCCCCTTCCTTCCGCACGGGCGGAGGCAAGGAGGCGCGACCCGGCCGCCTCCCCGACGCACCGCACTACAGGTGAGTGCGTGTGGGCGCCGGGAGCGTAGCGCGAGCGCGGGGTGATTTTCGCTTGAAAGCGAAAATCAAAAACCCCGCGCTCGCGCCGCTGCAGCCCCATGAGAGCGCCGGAAGTGGGAGTGCGTCGTGCGGAGCGACGCTCCCACTCCCGCACGGCTCACGGGGCTATTTCGCCCGGGAAAGCCCGTGCGAAAAGGGCCCTGGTTCCTTTCTACCTGTTCCTATACAATACTATAATAGGGAAGCATTGTGACTTGACAAAAATCTAACTATGGTCTTTGTTTATTCCTATTAACTAACCACAAAATTGGTAACTCTGCAATTAATAGCGTATAGCAGACACATTAAATTATAGTGTAGATGTCTGCAAAAATTTTATTATATCCTGATCTTAATTGCAATAATTGCTGCTTGAATCTGTTTGCCTTCCTCTTCTTGCCACACCTCATTTTCGTTTTGTATTATGGATACAGCAAGCTGGTTTCTTGTTTAACCTCAATATCCTACATAGGACATTTTAGGCATTTTATAAGATGATGGTGGTGGACATGGTAATAAAAATAACATCATTTTTAACTACATATTTTCTTTATTACTGTATTTGCTGCATATAAGATGCACTTTTCCCCCCAAAAAAGTGCCTTCTGAAAATGAGGTGTGTCTTATACACCAGCAAATACAGTAACTCTTGCCAGGGCATAGGAAACCAAGGAGGATGAAAGGAGCACTCACAATAGTGCCTGGATGAGGAGAAGTCCCTACCCAGGCAAAAAGGAAAGGAAAAGCACCTTTCTGTTCCTTTTTGCCTCGGTGGGGAGTTCTCCCCACTGAGGCAGAAACAATAGAAATGGGGAAGAAAGGAGCTTCTTTCAACCCCCCGCCTTTCCTGTTCTTTCTGCCTTGTCAGGGAGGTCTCCTCATGCAGCAGAAATGACAAGAATGAGGAAGAAAGGAGCTTCTTTCACCTCCGCCCTTCCTGTTCTTTGTGCCTCAGCAGGGAGGTACCCCTACCCAGGCAGAAACAACAGGAACGGGGGACAGAGTACTAATCCCTCCGCTAAAGAATACAGTCTAAAAATAGGGTGCATCTTATACACCGGTGCATCTGACAATCGTATTTCTTTTCTGTTCAAACTGACAATTATAGAACTATCCTATGGGACAACAAACTAGGCAAAGCAGAGATTGTGTCTTTCCCTTCCAGATGTTCATGTGTGACAGAGAGTGCTTTGACCCTGGAGAGAGAGATATGACCTTGAATCTTTTTTCCCTAACTCCCTGGAAAGATTCATGCTCCTTTCCTTCCTGAAGTTGTTACTGGGCCATACATCCCCACACTTTGATATGGTTTTTATAGGCAAAATGTGATTTAATTGGCAAAATGTATTAATTGGGATTACTATAAACTGTACCCTGATGTGACTCTATGGCCTGAAGGGACAAGAGGAAGAGGCTGGCTGAACACATGCTCTGCAAAGTACATCAGAGTTCCTTTCTAGGTGTAGCCAGGTAATTGTCAGGAAATCACCAAGTACTCCAGAGAGAATAGGCTTAAGCTAAGTTGTAATGACTCTGCTTTCAGACAATGGCAATTGGGAAGTTCCCATCAAACTTCTGATTGTTTCAAATCTTCTTCCCACTGATTGGTGAATTGTTCCATTGTCCCTACACCCGTCCAACCATTACAGAGCTATCACAACATCCATTAACTCTTTGTCACCTGGCACTGTGATTGTTAGTCCATTCTGGACCTCATTGTCCACTCTATGAATTCCATTGTTTACTTGGCTGGAGAGCCATCCATTCCCTCCAGGTGGAAACTGGGTATAAAACCCCCCAGTTTTAGTCAGTCTAACACATTACTTTGTTTGCTTTTGGTCCAATTTTCAAATGAGTACTGTCTTTAGGCATGAGTCTAAGGCCCTTTCCACAAGGAGGTTAAAAAACGGTGTAGAGCAAACTCTGATGGAGGTCATCTACACCGTAAAGTGGATTGGGGCGGACTACTTTTGCGTAGTTCCACACCCCAATCCATGCTAGGGCAACCGGAAGTGGTGGTGCCACGTGCTTTTTAAAAACCACTTTTTATGTGGTTTGTAAAAGGCATGGAGCGTGCAGCCCCGTGCAGCCGCGTCACAGCGCCTGGTCTGGATTTGCAGGCGCACGCAAGGGTGTGCCTGCAGATCTGCTGGGGGCGGGATTTCTGGCTGGCAAGGTTCTTCGGTTGGTGGAGAGCCTCCGCCAGTCATAAGCCGCCATTTTGGGTGCTGCAGGACACCGCAGGACGCCAAAGAGTGTGGAGTAGTGAAAATGCGCTGCTCCACTGGCGACGGTTTAAGGTAAGCTCCGTTTCAGCGTGTTTCCGGCCATTTCTTCCCCCGCATGTGGAAAGGGCCTAAGACAATTTTTACACTACACTGTCATAGTGCTTTTATTCCACTTTCAACATCCTACAGATTCCTGGGGGTTGCATTTTTGGGAGAGGCATTTAGAATTCTCAGCCAGAGAGGTTTTTGGCCTCAGTAAACTACAAACCCCAGAATTCCACAGGATGTAGATAGTGGAATAATAGCACTATAACAGTGTAGTGCAGAAATAGTTTAAGCCACATTGCTCTCTGAATTGGTAAATATTGCCTTCATTACCCTTGAAATCTTGCTATCAACAATTTCTTCCTTTTCTTCTTCAATTAGCCTTGTGTGATAATGTGAGTGCTTGCATCATGTACATGATTGCTATTTCCCCAAATAAAACACATTTTAGCCTACTTTTGAGTCTGGCTGGTTTCTTCCTGCGGCGACCCCGTAAACACTGGTGGAAAGATCTCATTAGGTTACCTGTCTCTCGCAGGCCTCCTGATTTGAGCTAATAATTCCTCACCCTTGAACAGAAGTACTGGCATTGCAGGTGGACCCCTGGCATTGCAGGTGGATACAATCCTTCCCATAAACATGGAAAATTGAGAGTGCTGCTGAGATAATTTTTGCCTCAATTTGGATGGTAAAAAAATCCTAGAACCCTTCCTCTTCTCCTCTATGTCACACTACCTTGGGGGTCTTATTATGGCTTTTTAATACTCATTGTTGATGCCAGGATCTCCAGTTTCTCAGTACGATGCCATTCCCCTCCAGAGCCAAACTGGACCAATCTGTTCTAATTTACAGCAGATGCAAATCGGTCTGAATTGGCCCAACTTACTTTAGGATTCAGCTGAACCAAATATATACCTACTCATCTACTACTCACCTAGCTGGCCTTTGTTTGGCCTTTGTGGACTTTGTAAGGGTCCGCATGAGATATGAACCCACAAATCCCATCAGCTCCATCCAACACAGACTATCTTCAGAGATGATAGGAGTTGTAGTCAACAATCCCTAAAGAGCCACAGGTTCTCCACAGTGTCTAGTATTATCAGCTTAGTTCTTCTAATCATGATACTAGATTTAAAATGTCACTATTCATTTCTATGGGAAAGGTATCCATAGATCTGGAATAATTCTGAGATTTTCATCCAAAAAGCACCACTATATAAATTTACAACATGTTTCTTTCAAAGACCATGGTGAGCAATGTTTGAGCAGCAATGTGTTTTCAAAATAAATGGAAAGCAATTTATGTCATCCCATTTCTTTGGAGATTTTGGGCCAATAATTATTTTTCCAGCAGTCTTGCGTTATAGGTATTGAACCCTGTGCTGAAGACATGAAAGAAAATGTAACAGAGTCCAGATATTATTATTATTATTATTATTATTGCCCATTCTTGGGTCTGTTTTGATTCTACTGTCTCCTTCTCTCTCTCCCTGCCCTCCTTTTAATTCAAATAGGTCTCTTCTAGTGGCATTTTATTTTGTTTTCATTAAACAGCCAAAGCAATTGGTGCTTAAAACTGTATGAGAGGACAAGCTAATGGGGCAGAAAAAGTATCCAAGTTGGAGAAATCACCTTCATATCATAATATGAAGTAGTAGACAATATAGATATACACTCCAATAAGAGCAGAGCAGAGCTGGAGCTGTCATTTATATTCACATATCACTTTGGAATAGGATTGGAAAATCATTTGGTTATATATACCATTTTATGATTTCTCCCCCTGTCTGAAAGAAAATATGATGTTAATCCACTGAGAGTTGGCCCCCATGCTGCTTCAAATAAGATTAAAGGAGCTCCCTGTGAGGGTGAAGTTCTATTAAGTTTATAAATATTCATTACTGTATGAAAATGCTTAAAGCACTCTGAATTTCACTTAATTGCACATGGAAAGTAATCTTTTAAAAGGAATATTGTTAATTAGATTTACAAGTGAGGGAAAATCTGGAAACTTTAACTATAAAAGAAGGTTTTTTTGGGTGGGTCCACATTGGTCACTTAGGGTTAGTCTTAGTTTGGAGTCTGATTGTTTGTGTTTGGAAGATGGAATACTATTTTGTAATGAAGACTAAAATGGTCTTTTGTAGAGCTAGAGGTTCAACTAGTTTTACACAAATGATATTTCACAGCAGGGCTGGGCTAAGAGATTTTGATGCCTGAAGAGAATGACAAGATGGTATCCCTACCTGCTGATCCATTTCAAATTCAAAGGTAACCAGACTAGTTGTGGTGGTGACTTGACAGCATCATCTGTTTCAGCTAAGAGAAGAAATCTAGCTGGTGAGTTGTAGACCAGGGGACCTGACGCCCAATTTTTCCTCCAAGACCTTGCCATATATGCACATACACATGCACACACAAACAACATATAAGGTTGAGGAAACTGCCTCACTCTGTCTATGGTCTTTTCTGCATGAGACAGCAGAAACATCTCATGGCATCGCAAGAGTGTAGTTTATGACTGCACACGCAGTCATAATTATTTGTGTTCCGCACGCTCCTCCACTTGAGGTGGAGAAGATTGCTTTCTCCTGCACTACAGTGTCTATGACCACTCCTCTGCTTTGCCTTTACCCTGCCCCTGCTCTTTGATTGGATGCTTCACTTTTTTTTTAACTTTACCAGATGACATTTCCGCATAGGAACATCTCTATGTAGAAACAATGTCATGGAACTTCTGTCCCCGTTTGAAATGTGACAGCAGGGCAGCATTTCACCATCTGTGGATGCCTAGGGAGAGGAGGATGTTTGCCCCTGGAATGCCTACTGTCACCAGCACCATGGTCTCTACAGTGCTCACCCCTGGGCATCCCTTCTTGGGCATCAGGATGGGATCTCCAGTTCCCCCACATTGCCCTCTGGGGACTTGAGCTGGCTGCCCTGCCCACTCTGGGGGCATCTCAGGGCCACATGGGAGGGGCAACTACAGGGGGAGGGCAGTCTGTGGGTGCCTGAGGAGTGGAGGATGTCTGCCCTTGCCATGGCTACTGTCGCCAGCGTGATGTTAACAGCTAATAGTGTTGTTTTTTCACAGTAACTCTGTTTGTGCAGTACCTTTGCTGCTACGTAAGAAATGCCCCTGTCAGCTGCCACCCCCTCTACTAAAAGGGAGAAGAAACCACAGGGAGAGAGTAAAGATCAGCTTTTATTGGGAAACAACAAACAGCAACATTTATTAGCAAAGTATGTAAAAGGAGAACATGAATAACTCTAAGCACTATATGTATAAGCCAACTCTCATGATGGCTTTAAATTTTTAACTTTGGATCACTAACATCTTGAGTAGATACGGTCTGAAGTCAAAATGAACAGTTTTCAGTTACGCCTAGGGACTGCTGGAGTGACTTGAGGCCCCATTAGGCTCATAGAGTGTTTCCTGAGGTAGGAAGGCCTGTGGCTCCCATCATGCCTGTGTGCCAGATGGACAGCCTGCATAACTGCGGTATATAAGTTGCTTTCTGTTATTGGGGGCGGGGGGATGCCTTCAGAGTATACTGTAGAATTCATGAAGTCCCCAGTCAGGTGGAAGGAGGTGTAGCCAAGTACCTAAAAAGATGGAAAAGACACAAAGAATTTGCATTTAGAAGTGACTGTAGGTCCCATGAGGCTTGCAGAGTGCATAGCAGGGAGGGCCTTCATGTGGAGTGGCATCTTGGCTGGTCTGTAAGGGGGAGAGAGGTGGGTGAGGGGAGGTCAGTGGAAGTTTTGAGGGAGGTCGGAGTGACTGCATGTCCCATGAGGCTGGCAGTGCACATAGCGGGGGGGGGAGGTTGTGCAGTTGGGCAAGATGGGCAGTTTCCAGTGGGGAAATGTGTGGGTCGGGGGGTTAGTTGATGTTTTGGGGATGGTTTTGAGGGACTGCAGGTCCCATGAGGCTAGCAGAGTGCATATTGGGGGGGGCTTTCTGCAATGGGGCATGTTGGACAGTTTCCAGGGAGGCATGGGTGGGTGAGGGGAGGTTAGTGGATTTTTTTGGGGGGGTTGAGTGACTGCAAGTCCCATGAGACTGGCAGAATGCATAGCGAGGTGGTCCTTTTTGCAACAGGGCATATTTGGCAGGGTGGGAGGGGGATTCTGTTGACCATGGGAGGGCAGTGGAATATTTTTTTGTGGGGATTTGAGTGACTAGTAGTCGCATGAGGCTGGCAGAGCAGATTGTGGGGTGATCTTTTTTGCAGTGGATCATGTTTGGCAGTTGCCCGGGGGGGTATGGGTGGGGGAGGGGAGGGGAAGGGAGTGGTGTGTTGGGGGGGGTCTGAGTGACCGCAGCTCGCATGAGACTTGGAAATGTTTACTTGGGGAACGGCTGAAACTCTCAACATCTGTGTGAGTGACCAGAATCCCTGAAGTGACCGTCCCCCAGCCCACCTCTCCTTCTGAAAATTATCCCAGTGAGAAGAGGGTTCCTAAGTTCCTCAAGGGTTGATTTATTTTAAAAAAACTTACCTGCCACTTTCTCTCTGCTTTTCTCCTCCTCCATCATTTCTCATATGGAGGGAAAATGGCAACAAGCTCTGCTTTGGTGGGCAGGGAAAAATCAGGACAGGAAGTGACGGAGGGACAAGCCACGCACGCCTTCAGTCTGCCCATTCCTGCAAGAAAGCACTTCAACCTTTCCACATGTAGTTGTAGAAATGTAGTAGAAGCGGTCTGAGGCAGTGAAAACGCATTTTTTCCATTGCTCAGATACGATGCTTTAGTGACATACAAAGGTGCACCAGCAACTTCATGTCCACTTAATAGTGACAATATCGTGCAGATGCATGTCTCCTGAAGCCGTCGCAGCTACGCAGTGATTACACTGTGCGAAAGGACCAGTACCAGCTTTCTGTCATGCCTTGTCTATAGTATCCTGATTCAGAGTTTGGTGTTTGGAGCTGTTAACTTGTAAAAACAATCTGTCTGCACATTTTGAAAGAAAAGGCATGGGATTTCATGAATCACATTGGTTTACAGAACTTCTTCTCTCTCTGTAATCCAAGTTGGGTTATACATATATCATCTGATGCTCCATCCCTGGAATAAAGAGACCATACACACATTATGTTGGGATAAAAGAAGCCACTTTATTTGACCAAATAATTTACAGGATATAATGGCAAAGAGAGAAATGACACCTGCTGTGGATCCAGCTGAAGCCAAGGGTCACTTCCTTGACCACCTTCTCAGCCCCCCTTGGAAGGCATATCTGGGCCCTGTGGGGCAACCCAAATTTTCTTGTGTTGCTATGCAGCTTCCCTTAATTGAAAGACAAACCAATTGGGTTCCCATTGAAGTCCCACAACCCTACAGGTGTGAAGCTCCAAACTGCCTTCCCCTCTCTCTGAGTTTCATGACCTTAAAGAGGAGGTTTGGGAATCATACCTTATACCCAAATTGGTGCCAGTGGTGTACATCAAAGCCTTGTCCTCTCCCCCCCACACCAGCCAAATTAGCTCTAATTTGCTGGCAGCACCCAAACCCAATTCCCCTTATCTCATTGGCTACAGTATGGGATAGGCAAACCTCCCTCTGCCCATAACAAGGGGAGGGGGAATTCCTACCTGGTCCCAAATTGACCTGGACTCACACACTACACCAAGGGTGGGTGATTAGGTCCTGACAGTATCCAGATGTGGCCATGTGTGTGTGGGGGGACTCAAGCTTAAATAGCCCAGCTCCCCACCCCGTGACCCAACCCGATGTATGTGTGCTGGCCTCTAAGGATGGTGGTCTCTTCTGGGAGGGGACATCAAGTCCCACTCTCCCCCAAAGTGCTGAGATGCACAGGTCCAGGTGAGTATTTCAGTGTTTTCAGGCATTTTCTTTATATGTAAAATAAACGTATAAGGTGAAAATGTTATATGAATAAGTGTCTCTTTTCAGACATCACAATGAATGGATCACATTGAGGTCAAACGGAGTCAAGTCCAGCAGTTATCGTTCTGCATTTCTTCAGTATATCAAGTTTTATATATGGATGGAGCAACTAGACTTCTATTTTCCAACAGAACTGTGAAATCAATCAACCAAAGAGGGACACTAAGTATTCACATTTGATAATCCTTCAGATACAATAATATTATTAATTATGGGCTCTAAAATAAAAGACCATGGGCTTTTACTACAGTTTTTAATCTTTTTTTTTTAAAAAAATCCCAGAATAGCTCTTTCAACCTTACCCAGTCCTAAGTTAGAACAGTGCAGCCTTCTGGATGTTACTAAATCGCAATGCTCAGTATTTTGGCTAAAATTGATAATACTTGCATTCCAATAATTCTAGGGAGCTACCGGATTCCTACTCCTGAAGGAAACAAATCAGAGTTTGCATGGACTCTGTAGTCCATTCTAGAATAACTCACGTACATAGGTCTGTAAAGACATTAAAACCTGACGTTTCATTGAATTTGAAGAAACCATTATAAAGTCTTAGCTAATTCCTGCAACAATACAGATTATAGCTGCCTTATAAATTTCAGAGAACCTCATTGTTTATGCAGTCTCTTTATTTGATGTGTTTCAGTCATAACACCTGCAATCTATTATTAGCTTGTAATGCAGCAAAACATGCTGCTCTCATTACATACCTACCATGCTGTGCAGTTATTCCATAAAAAGTCATTTTTCTATCACCAGTGGTTGAGAAGCAGAATAAAGGAAAGGAAATGGCCCATTTGCTGTCACAGAGTTCTGAAAAATGTGCAAAATGAAAAAAAGAAATGCAATAATTGTTGCTTTGTTGTGTACTAAAAACATCAGATGGGTTATTTGTGCCTTTGTGATCACCCAGACTGTCTTTTTGTGTTTGCTCTGAGTGTGTGACTAGCTTCAGAAAGGGAAAGTTTTGTGCAGAGACAGGAAAGGTATATTTTGCACAAATTGTGAAAACTTTGAAATCCTCTTTCCCAAAGTTTGAATCTTAGTCCCACTTTAGAGGCAAGATCTATCAAATAGCTTGGAAAGTCCTCAAGATGCTGCCTCATGCTGTCAGGACAGCCAGTCTTCCATACAAGCTTTCAAATGACAAGATCACATTCCCGTGTAGTGCACAGAGATTGAAAAATAAGAAATAATAGCAGATACCAATGGCTGTCTTGCACAGAACAAGTATACAGCATAGGAGACAGTGAGATAAAGAATTAGTCAGTGGCCAATACAGGGAGTCACAAAACATTGAAAGGGAGTAGACAGAGAGGCTGGTTGAGAGGGAGACTGAAGTCAGATATAGATATCAGTCCTTCTCATTTCTGAAGCACTCAGAGAGGAATCCAGAGAAAAAGCTGAACACCATGCTATGGTTAAAGAGTCAAGGGCACTCAAACTCTTCACTGAAAACAATGAGCACAATGGGATAAAGCAGACATTGAATCTTACAAACCCTCAGCTGAGAGAATGTGTTCTGTGGAAGTGCAACTGATAATAATGATTAACAGCTGTCTGCAGTCTAGCACTCTCTCACAGCAGCAGTGGGGAGGCTTAGCACCAGGACCCACTTTCTTTTCCTGTAAGAGAGATGGATAGCAGTTCTATCAATAGCAGTTACATTTTTTTAACCACTTATCAGTGCTAAACATTCCCTAAGTGGTTTACAATGTGTTTAGCTAATTGCCTCCAACAAGCTGGGTACTCATTTTACTGACCTACAGAAGGATGGAAGGCTGAGTCAACCTGGAGCCCTGCAGGATTGAACTCACAACGTTGTGGCTGCAGTACCAGCATTTAACCACTGTGCCACTAGGACTCCTCCCTGTTGAAAGACCAAGATTTTCCTTAACTTCAAATACTATCAAAGAACACCTAGCACTGGAATCCCTAGCTTCTTCTTTGGCTCTTTCCATTGGGTTCTATTCTCTTCATTCCTCTTCTCTGGCAAGCTGATAAGGCATGATGGTAGGCTAGTGTAGAGGCAGTTGCAGATGATGGCTTAATATTATGGAAGTAAATCCATTGTGGAATTTAGTCCAAAGTTTAGATGGCCCAAGTTGCTACACTTGTTTTGAGTATAGGATTCAGCACCTTGGATAACACTTAACATTTGGACAAAAACCTGGAGTGGACTCACTGCCCACCCCCTATTGAAGTTTACTTTTCTTCACAACTTAGGATGTAGAAAGGCAAATGACTGAACACAACTTCATCACCTAACAACTCCAATTTCCTCAGCATCTGTTATTTGTGGCAGTTTCTTGCTCTTTCAAATGGTAGAGATGGCCTGCCTTTCCTATTGAATTTCCAATGTGCTGAAGGCCAGAAACAAGCCTCTCTGAAATCCTAATGTCCCTCTGAGCCACCCAGCGTGCCACTTGTGAAAAGCTGTTTTATAGAAAACAGTGGAAGGAGAACAAAATTATATCCTTAATGAAACCAAAACACTTTTGCAATGGAAGTGTGAAATGATTTGAAGTGAAGGGAAAGCAAGAGAAAATAAAGGGCTAGCATTATTAATGAAGGTTATAATAGCTACTGAATCAGAAAGTACAATAATTTAGTTCTAAATGTGCTTTTCTAATCATATCATTATCATCGAAACTACAGTCTAATGGGCACTAATGTGTCTATTTCTTGAACTCCAATTCATAAACACAAAATGAAGGGAAAAAATCACCAATTTAAAAGTAATATAAATATAAAGTAAGATCTGAGACCACAGAATTAAAAGGAGGAAAGGGGAGAAACCTTTAAACAGGGAGAACCTTTACTAAAATGTATGCAGTATTTGAAAAACGTCTTTCTTTGGTCCTTGATATCACAGAAAAAAATGATATATTTTAGGGGGGAAAATCTACTGTGAGCCATTTCAGAATTCATTTCAGGCCTATTCTCCTCTAGTCTCATATATCCACTTAAGATCACCCTGTATCTATAATCTAACACCCCAAATACAGCACAGCAGCCACATTATGGCCTACCAAGGGAAAACCTTTCCCTCATTCTTTTTCAGTGAAAGGTAGACAAAAGACATAATTTTATCAAGTCCTTCTTGGGTTTCTTTAAGCAACCAGAGCTTTGTGTAACAACCATTTCCTACAAAGAGAGAGATACAGAGGTTGAAGACCATCTGGAAACCTCACCCTCAGAACTAGAAAGCCTTTTCTCTAGTTTTTAAGCTAAGGAGATACTCCAGAGACATCATTTCTTAATTATATATCATCATAGGATGGTTTGCCCCTCCCATTTCAACCGAAGTTGCTGATGCTTCATAGAAAGGGAAAGGTAATAATATAATGCCACTTGTGTTTTCATTAGATATTACAAAAGGTGGAGGGGGAAACATAGTGGAATAGTAGTTGGATACCTTTAATCGTACTCAGCCTGAGCCTCAGCAGTGATGAAAATGCAGTCTATATTTGCTGAAGACATTTGTAAATATATTCTGATTTTTTCTTATCCAGTTTTGACTTTGAGCAGTATTGATGAAAGTAGGGTTCTGGTACAAGTAAGATCTGGAGTTCAATTTGCTGTAACGAGTCGTAGGCCAAGATCCTGTTTGACACAGGTGAGGTGTAAAGTTCCACCAGCATACTTATGTAAAAGATGTAGAATGGCAAGAGAGGGTATCTTCTTGCATAGTTTTGGCATCTCAGCTAGCATAGCCCAGAGCCACCAAGGTTTCAGCAACAATGATATAGATAGGGAAATTATACAAAAAACAAAACAACACTACTTTTCATATGTTTATAATAAATATGTAGTCCTGTTACCAGCGTTCATAATGAGTGACTTAAGGAGAATAATTTTGAACTCTTGTTGTACAGCAAGATCACCCAAACAATCTTTATGGCTTTCTTCTACCTCAAATTGTACTGTCTGCCCTGCTATTGCATAGACTGCAGCTGACACATCAATGATGTGGGAAATGTCCTCTGTCTTTTTCACTTCATCTTCTTTTTATGGTGTTTGTGCTTCAGCAATGTCATGAGTTGGTGGGATGGTGGAAAAGATTGCTTTCTTTCCCTCAAACATCCATATCACATATGATGCTGATGTGGTAGCATTTCAGACTCCAGAATGGGAGAGGAGAAGAAAGGAAGAAGTGGGAAAGAGAAGGGATAGAGAAGGAAGCAGAGAGACAGAGAGAGACAGAGAGAGGAAGTGAGACAGAGAAGGATGTGTCCCACCTTTCCAATGTTACCTCAAAAGAGGTAAGCTTAAAAGGTACTCAGAGCTCTACCCCCAGTGCCAGTGCCTCTGTGGAACAGTGGAGAATTGGAGCTCAAATGGAGGCTTCTGAGAGAGGGGTAACCTTATAGGATATTTCCATCTATGTATATGGATATTTTGCAGGGACACTAGTTGGAGATTAAAAGAATGTTTAATTGGGGAAAATCACAAACACAACAAGATTCAAGCAGTCTCACAGCCACACAAGGCTAACTAAAGGAAAGGAACGAAAAATTGGATAGTGAGAAGTTGAGGTGAAGTGGGTGATATTTACCTATCCTGCAGAGAATAGATGAAGCAATGTGGCTCAGACTAAGGGCCTCAAGGTAGAACAAGAACAGGAATCTGAGCCTATGTCTGGTGTACTATGAGTTGTCTGGCTTAAAGTCAAGGTTTAGATATCCTATTTCTGCACGGAGGGGGGAAGGTGATAATGGCTCTCTGGCAGAGCAAACAATGGGGTCCAAAATAAGCTAATGGCTTTAGCATTAAGTGGTAAAGCACTGGTAGGAATCGTGACAGCTCCTTAATGGCTGGGCAGGTGAAGAAACAAAGGAGAGTTTCAGCAGGAGAAGGGAACAGGCTGATGACAATCAGTTGCTATATTGATATAGTTTCATGTTCTATTGTCTTTGAAGATTGAGTCACTGAGGGAATTATCAGAAGCTCATTAGCACCAGAACTACCTGACTGATGTGACCTGGCCATGGCCTGAGGTCCCATCTGACCTACTTTCACACTTATTCAGCCAGTCCTTTTTGCCAGTGTGGCTTGTCAGCCATACCAACATATGATTTATATATGTCTATTAAATAATGTTCATTGCCAATCAGATTGTGGAGTGAGGGCATATGTCATGATTACAACATTTTCTTTCCAGCCTACCATCTTCACCTCTGATCCAACCATAGCAACCAAGCAAAGGGGCCCAAGAAGGAAGGGGATAATACATGGGACAAAAAGAAAGGACTGAGACTCCATCTTACCTACGGTAATGTAATTATGTCCAAACTTAGCTTACTATTAATCTTCATTACTCCCTGGCTCTAGTATCCAGTGTTGCCTCAAATGAGTGAATGATCCATTATGGAGGAGTATACTTGTTGACTGAAATACAATAAACCTTAAAAAAAAAAGGAGACCATTCACATATTTGGCTTAGAATCCATGAGTAATTAAGCCACCTATTCCCAAAAAAATCTGCTATGGGAAAAAGGTAAACAGAAAACACAAACTCCCTTTCTGACCAGTGCTTGGAAGCTACTCATTAATTAACTTGATAAGCTATTGGGTTTCTTTGAAACCTGATGATTAAAACTGATGATATTATAGATTAAATTTTGGATCTCTGGTTCCTGTATGCAGAACATGTTTTCTAACTTGGCAAGGAACACTTTTTGACTGAGAATGGAGAGGGGAAAAAGATGCAATAATTCATCTCTATGTATGTGTCTGTCTGTCTGTCTGTCTGTCTATCTATCTATCTATCTATCTATCTATCTATCTATCTATCTATTTTCTGCATATGATTAGAGATTCTCAAAAATTTCAGGTTAAGAATTGTCCATCCTTGATTCATTAACAATCTATCCACCAATTGCTGAAGTTAAGGTGGATCAGTGTCCTTGAAGTAACTCACTGCTTATTTACCTTTAACAAACAAGACATTTGATGAGTGAATGAAGTCTACAGGCAAGAATCCTATTATTGGGTTTGTAGTCCATGTAGGGAAAAATTCTAGACTGGAGGAAGACAGTTTTTAAAAAGACAAAAAAGAGGCATGTTGAAGGAACCCCTAGGGTCCACAGTTACTGCTTCAAGACCACTCTTTGAAAATCCTATGTTGTGACTAAGCACAAATGTCTTAATCAAACTGATTAATGTAATCAATTAAATTATTTAAATTGTTAGTGCACGTGATACAAGATGAATCCCCCCTATTTCTAAAGAATCACATCACTAAATTGATTTTCAATCTTTATGTTCCATTATCTGCCTACAATATGCAGCTGTCAGGAAAATAGGATTGCAATGGTGTCATGGGTGGAGCTGATCGACTCTTTTTCCTGTAGTCATTTTTCCCCAGTCAAAGTCGCCTTCTTGAAATTGCTTTTTTCCTACAAAAGTAAATATGTGGAAATACTATCTGCCTTCCCATGGGTGGTAGAATAGCCAGAGGTTTAGCTCCAGGTTTTTTTCTTAAGTCTATGGAGAAATGGCTTAATGCTTTCTCTACCAGCTACTCCAGTCAAATTAGCTACCTTCTATAGTAATGAAAGTTTGACTGAACTCAATGGAATTTTTTTCTGAGTAGAAATGTCTAGGATTTCTTACTACCGGTTGCTTTATACCATTTTTCCTCCCCTGCATGTTGAAACAAGTTTGGATGATGATGACAACAACAAATCAGCAGCTTTTTCAACAATTCTTTTATAATACCAATGCACATCAAAAGCACTTGGTCCTTCTCAATTGTAACTTACTGATCTCTGAGCTGCTATGTCAGCACTTTCTTCTACCCTATGGAGAAAAAGGATAATAAATCTGCATTATGCCAGGGAATAAGAGCTTTCATTTAAGCTATTTCTAGTAACAGGGTGAATTCACCCCCTGGCTGGCCTTCAAGACTTCCATTTAATTATCTGGCCAAAGCTGAGAAAAGGCTGGGACCTGAGATTAACAACCTGATTTGAAAAGGAAAATGAATTTTATATCCAAGAATTGTTTAGGATGGCAGGCTTCCTTCCTAAACCACACGTATGTGAAAGAAAGTTGGCTTATGTCCACGATTCCTTCATTTGTTTTAATTTAGAAAGGAAGAAGTAGCAGCAGCAGTACATAGTTGGTAGTGAACAAGCATGAAGTATTAGGGGAGTTCATGGCATAAATTTCTACCTGCTTATTTAGAAGATGCAGTAGAGGCTGCATCCCTCAGTATTCAAAAGTTGCTGGAGGGATGTGCTAGATGTAGTTTCTTCTCTCTGGCCACTGATCTCTCTCTCTCTCTGACCATTTCTGCTCTACACTGTTATAGTGGTATTATTCCATATTTAGTATCCTGTGGAATCCTGGAGTTTTTCGTTTACTGAGGCCAAATAGCTCTCTAGCTGAGAATTCTAAATCTCTCTCTCTCTCTAAACTTCAAGTCCCAGGATTCCATAGAATGTTGAAAGTGGAATAATAGCACTATAACAGTGTAGTGTAGAAATGTGTAGAAATGGCTCTGTGTGTGTGTGTGTAGCAGGAAGGGAAGAAGGTGGAGGCTACAATTGCAGTTGTGATTTCCTTCCTTTTTGTAAGGCTATGCCTTCCTAAAGAGCAGCCAGAATGAGATGTCTGCAGCTTCACAGACTATCTTAAGGAGATTATTGATAAAATATGTGAATCATAGTGTTACTCATATTATCTTAATATGCCTCGGGCACATTTCAGTTTGTGGAGAGATGTTATTATTGACGAATATGTTTCCTCCCACTTTTTTATTGTCTCATTTTTAATTGTATAGGATACAATGAATGATCTCATCCTTGGATCTCTGTTATGTCCCATTTGAAATTTTTGGTGTGTTGCAATGAAGGAACAGGAAGGAGAAAAAGCAGAAGGAGTAGCAACAGCAAGGAAGACAGAGCTATATTCAGCAGTCCCTGGTTGTTCTTGCATGCCAGAGTGGTGGCTTTTCAAAAGGAGGTACTGAATATTTCTCCTAACGTGCTTGAAAAAAGTACATTAGACTTGCATATGCCTTCAAAGGAGACAGGTCATTATTTACATAAATTATCTCTGGAAAAATATCTGACTTATCAAATGATTTTGGTGAGGCAGACATTTTTCCAGAGATAGTTTGTGTGAACAGCCTAAATTTCATGTGGCCCTAAAACTGATATTTTTTGTAGATCTATTAAAAAATCTATCTATCTATCTATCTATCTATCTATCTATCTATCTATCTATCTATCATCTATCTATAAATGTGTTTTTTCCGGTCTGACAACAAATTCCAAATATACATAATCTTCTCAAAAATGAGATTTCTAATAAATTTATTTCAGTGACCAAGTACTGAAATTTTCCCCACAGATCATGAAACGACCAAATTTAGTCTGAATAGCAACCTTTATTGCAAGGTTCCACAGTTTTCATTGAACTAGATCTATTTATGATCACCTTCATAACAAATGCAGTACAAATAAAAGGATATAAGAAGAGGTTTTTGCTGTTATGAAACTATTTCCAGAATATGGTAACCATCATCATATCCTTCTTTCCTCTTCAGCAATGTCTACAGTAAGGCACTTCAGAGTAAATTAGTTCTAAACAGATCAACTACATTGCTGAAATAACAACATGTTGCAGAAAAATTCATAAGAAGAGCAAAATACTTTCCAGAGGTTGGTGGTGTAGTGTAATGTGTCATCATCCACAAGACATATTGACCTGCCACCCAGAATAGCTGATAGAATGTGCCATACATTATGATCAAGATCTATTGTATTTATAATTGCCTATATTAGAGGATCCAGGAATTGCCAAAAGCCAGTGCTATCCCCATGAATAGGATACTTGTTTTGCCCACAGTTTGTGTTAAAGATATCTTTCAAGTGCACTCTCATTCAGGTGTGGTCACTTATTTTGGAATCCAGAAGCTTTGAAAGAGCAGAAACCAAATTTTTTTAATACTGTTACCAAAAACAATGGTGGAACTGATTTGCACAGTCAGTAATTAACTTGCACAGCTAAAAGTTACAATTTAGGTCTCTACTATAGTATATCCAGAGAAAGCTATGGAATGAGTACAGGGAAGGCAAGGATACAGGCCCACTACCACTAAAGATATATAGCCTTGTTAAACCTCAAAATGAACTCCCCGTGTGGGAATGTGAGGTTTTGTGGCACTCTTAACAAGACAATGAGAACAAGAACAAGTTTTGGGAAAAAATAAATTGTTGAATTGCTTAGAATAACAATGACTGCTGCTTTTCAGGACTGGATGCAACAGATGGATTGTCTGTGTCTTTTTAAATCAAAGAGCCATGCTGAGTTTTCACTGTCTCTTTGCTTCTAGGCAGGACACTACTTTTGGGCAGAGACAGAGCAAATTATGAGGACTGATAAGGAAAGAATAGCAGTCTGGAGCTCTCCTTCACCTAAAGGAACCTTGTGGGCCTTAAAAAATCCCTCTAAATGATTCAAGTCATCTTAAAGCAATGGGAATAAGGAATTTTGGTGAGCATTCTGTGCACTCCTAAGTACCATGCTTAGGCCCCTCACACTTCCTCTCTTCTTCCATGGATGCCTTTGTTAAGGTGGATAAATAAATAAACCACACCTCATCATATCCCTAGGGGGACATAGGCTGACTTGAACCCCCAAACACAAGGTAGGAAGGTAGAAAAGAGAAGGAAAGAAACACACACACACACACACGTAACTTTGACCAAAGTAGCCATCCAAGTAAGGAAAAATTATTTATCTTTCAGGCTTCCCTTCTTATACCATTTTTATTTTTATATTAAAGAAAAGATTCATGCATCAACATTAGCAGAGTCATAGCTTGTATGGGTGTTACATTCTATCTGACCCTTAACTTCCTGAGTCTGTGTGATCCTGGTGTTACCACGGTTCTTACATGCCCGGTTATAGCACCAGATATCTCTTGATATCAAACTTATTTGGCCTTTCTCTGCCACCCTGCTCTACGTGTTTGCAAGGGCCACTGGACAAGCATGTAAACAGGCGTGGCCGTTAATGGTTGGACATTCCAATCGCCATTTAGGCAGGCAGATTAATGCCTCTCCGTTGCTTCAAGGACCATTTTCTTGCAGACATACCTTGCTTAAGTGTGACTTTACACAAAAACACTTGGCCAAGAGTCGGCACTTTCTTTATGCTGAGTCATTTGCATACTGGCTATACTATTGTCGTCCAGCGATAAGCTCATCATGTAAAACCTGACCTTTTCCAACGCCTTTGTTCCACTCCAAATTCTCTTTGTTCTCACTGAGCATGGCATGGCCTGTAGGCACAATCTACCCTATAAAAACCCCCGATTCCAAGCCCACCTCGGATCTTCCTGGACTTCCATCTAGCCTTGCTGCCGCTCTGTCCAGTGAAGTTGTCCCCTCAGTTCCCAATAACTGAGTCTGCCTCTCTTCTTGGAACACTCTGGACTGCTATCCCGCCTTGCTGTCGGCTTGTCCAGTGAGTCGCCCCCTCAGCGAACCACACTGAGCTTTCTTCCCTGCAACTCTCTGTTTTTCTCCAGGACTAGGAGAAAAGGTGTCGTATCACCCATTCCCCCCGAAAACTCTAATTTCTAATTTCTAGTTAGCTGTGTGCTTGTGGTGTCTTTTCTGTTGTTTGTCCTTTAATAAAGCTATTATTACTTTTCCTATTTTAAAAACTGTCTGGCTGCTCTTCTGACCTGACGCTGTATACATAGGATTAAAAGATCCCAGCTAAAGTTACTCTGCCTCTCGTTAGCTTAAGAGAGTGCTCGAGTTAATTTCCCCATCTTGTGTGTTTGTATGGTTATTTGGGCATCCTTCCTGGGACCCCCACAACACAGGGTAACACTGGGCCATCCCAGAAGACATCTCTTATGCTTCAAGAGTCCTTCACTTGTACATACTGATCATTCACATGTACTAGGAAGAACAAATTTTTTTAATTAGCCCTGAGTGTCTAAAATGCCAATTAATATCACAATGATTATCAATTCTATAGCAAGTCAGAGAGCACCAAATTTCATGCCTAACACCTCGATCCCATGGGCTGCAGCTGCTCAGGAATAATAGAGTTATCTATTGGTAGAGGAGCCTATAAAATAAAAAAGCCTATACAATAATACATTTTAAAATATTTGGTTGCCTACTTTTCATTTAACTATGCTGATGACCAACTTCAGTATACTCAGGACAGCCCAAGTCAATTTTGTTGACTATGGACCTGGTCATATTCTTCCCTTTTGTGACTGACACTGTGTTTGTGTGTGAGGTCTCTTTGCTTCTCCAAATATGTGCCTCTTGTTTCTCTTCACCAGTATTAGTGCCTCAGTATCAATATCAGATATTTCTGCTGCTACTAAGGGGAAAAAAATCCAAGTCGTACCTGCAGAAATTTCTTCTCAGGTTCTTTCCTCAGTCATGGCAACAGCAACCTTCATGTAAAATTATTTGTGTTGGTGATTAAATTCCAGCCACACATCTGGGGACATATGCTTTTCCTGCTACCTTCTTAGCCAGCTAGGTCATTTTTTTAAATCACATAACACTCTAATCAAGCAAGCATACTAGATTTGTATATATGTTGGCAAAATTCACAGTATTTTGTAAAATAGGTTTATTAAGAAAGTGAGAATATATTGCAGGAACTTGTTAAAAACTGCAGCACAGTTTGTACTGTGTACTCTTTTGTCATAGCCCTGCTTCATTTTGGGAACTGGAAAAAGAAGAAAGTTTTTGACCTGTCTCAATTTGTGTGGGAGCCATACTGAAGCCTGTTTCTTTTCCCCAGGACTGATGGGGAGTCAGTAAGGACAAAGGCAAATCCTAGCTGCACAGCTTCACCCTCAGTTCCATTTCCTGCTCATTTATATGGTGACAAAAAGTCAGGCATACAGTTCCTCATCTGATTGTATTCATCATGTATTCATCATCATCTGAAGAAGGAGACAGTCAGCTACATACTTTTTTTTTCTCACAGTCTTAAAGGTGCTATAGGATTTGTTGGTATCTTTTTTTAAAAAAATCACACAAGCAGTTTTGATGTAAGTACATAATTCAAGTGTTGTCCATTTCTTAATGGAACTGAAAATCTAACAACAGGTTTGAACTTCATCTAATCATCTTATATTACCTTCACCTAGAACCAGTTGTTCATTATTCATTATGAATTAAAAATTTGGAGTGAAGAAAATAAAAACATATTTTGACATATAACAGTCTTTAAATAAAAAAATAGGAAAGGGAGAGAGAGAGATATTGTACTTTGAATTTTGGGGGGGGGGGAAGAAGAAGATAAAAATAGGTTTCATTTGGACTTCCACAGCACCTTCTTACTCATTTTTAAAGATATTCTAGCAGATTTAGCCAGAACTTGTGCATAATAATGCTTGCCATAGAAATATACTTAAAAGCTATTTACATATTTAAATGTGTTGTGCAGTTTGAAGAAAAGAACTGCAATAGACGTACCTTGGAGAGTTAACTAAATGGCAGTCAAGAATTGTTTTCCCCTGATGTCTCCAATTCTCACATGGATGGAAACAAACCAACTGTGCTGCTGCTTCCTTTGAATTAGAATCACACATTTGATAAAAGAGAACTATTCTTTTCACATTTTCTGTGAAACAACCTGGATAGATGCTGACAAGCTATGGACATTCGTGTGGGCCAAACTTCTGACATTCATTTCTCTAAGATAGTAGCTCAGAACAATACATCCCAGAATAGAGCAAAAGAAAGGAACAAAACCTTTTCACAAAAGCTTAAAGGTTATTAGACACTGAACAACTGCTACTGGGGTGTTTTCAGATATTAGGCAAAGCAGGATAAATGGATAAAAGACATTTGGGCATGGTTCCTGTCAGTGACAGATGATCACTTCTGTGTCAGTGAGGAAGTGAATTAACTCTGGATTTTAGTCTGAATGTTAAAGAAGCTGTTGAAGATGCTTAACCCTACCCTTAAAATAGGCTCAGTATCTTAGCAGTCTCCTTTAAATGTCTGGGGACTTTACTTTGTTGTGTTGTGACTGAAACTTAGAGTGGGTTTACATCCTCACTGAGCAGTACCACAAGCTTTTTTTTTTTTAAAAAAATAAGCAACCCCATAAATGCAGTTTAAAAGTGTTTAAAGAATAATAATTAAGATTAAAAATATAGCACTCCATTGGAAGACCTTTCTGTAAGAGCATGGTAACAACCAAAGACTTATCTAAACAAAAAGGCCTTTGCCTGAAGACAGAAAAAGGAGCAGAGAATGGGCCAGCTTTGACCATTTCCACATGATGTTGCTGTCCTGTGATATGGACATGGTGGTGCTGATCCATGAGTTGTGCTTTTGCATGATGTTGGTGCGGTCTCATTGGCAAAACGTCACCATCCATCACAATCATGAGATATTCCATTACCAGAAAAAAAATCCAGTAATAGCCCCCAATCATATGACACTTCCATTACCACCACGTAGAAGGGGAGGAAAAGTAATCTAGGTGCTTCCTTCCCCAGTGCAGCATGGTAAGTGGCTGGCCGTACTGTAGAAGGAAGGGGTGTGTCGCTTGCACTACCCTTCTGCAGGCAGCCAGCTGGGTGCAGAGAGAAGTGTTCAAGTCACATTCCCATTATATCATTTCCAGGAAAAAAATCCTTTAAGAGCCTCCTTTAGGGCTACAATCCTGTCAGCTATGTAAGTGTGGTTCCGTAATAGCACTTGATAGCACTTCCTGTCATCACGGATCCAGAAGTGAGTGGGGTGTGAGCATATCCAGCTTGTCGCTCCCTCAGCAATCCCATGGCATAGCAAGTTTAGGATCTACCATCTCTCTGTGTTTATTTTAAATTTCTCCTTTGAGTTAAATTTTTTTATTTATTTTTTTAAATACATTTTTAAGCATTATAGCACAAAATTGCAATAGTGTACTGGTGTGTCATGACAGTACAATGTGGCTGTGCTAGTATGGCTTACCAAAAAAGAAAAAGAAAAAAGACAAATCAGGAACTATGGGGCAGGGTGAAGGCAGAGAAAAGGACCGGCCATTGACACTGTAGTGTGGAAGGAACACTGGTGGCGATAATGCTACTCATCCACTTAAGGCAAAAGGGTGTAGAAGAGAGGGTTCCTAACCTAACAGCATCACAGAAATGACAATGTTGGGATTGTAACAGAACAACCCACTATTGAAGTATGATGTGGAAAGGGCCAAAGACTCAGATCATTTCTGCACAACAGCAAGTCACCCCATTGTAGTCCTGGCAGGGAAGGAAGTGGGACAGGAATGCTCCCCTCTGTAGGGGACCAGCTCCCTGCAGAAGGGAGCATGATGGCCCTGCCTCTTCCTTCCACAGTGCAGCTGGGCATTTCTCAGGCTGCATTGGGGAAGGAAGTATCGCCCTTGTGCTTCCTGCCTTTCCACAGGACAGATAGGTACAGGAATGTTCCGTGATTGCAGGTGCTAAACAGATTTAATCTGTTTATCCATTTTGCGAAGATTGCATGAGCTCAATGCATGGGGATGGGATGGCAGCAGGCCAGCAGTGATGGCATGTGGAATCACAACCAGCTGACCACTGCCATCTTGTCCCCATAGTGGGACAGTCCCATCATGTGGAAATGGCTTCATAGATCTACAAATTATTATCAAGGACCACCTACACCCACACTACAGCTCATTCAGCAATCTGCTACTAACAGTGATATCTAGAAAATGAACAAAGAGGACCAAGAGACAATTGATTATCTAATCGCAATGATTATAAAAAGTCCTGCCCGTGACCACTGTGACTGTATTGATAAGATTCTTCATAAAGATTTCATTAATCTATTGTCCATGGATCAAGCTCACTTTCTTCTCCACTAGAGATGTAATCCTTTGCTAGGTTTCTTCTTGAATGAAGCAATGAGTAACTTTTCTTCCTACTGCAAGAAAATTATCAGAAACAGCATAGTATTAAAAGACTAGTTGCAATTCTGAATTTATTCTGCACAAAATTCACACATGGTTGCTTTGCACAGAACACCTCTGCATAGGAAACACTTTTTTTCCTGCGCTGGAAATAATATTTTTGCACATTTGTTGCATGTTTTTGCTTTCTGTTTCTACACAAAAATAACAATGTGCAATTTTTTTGTGGAGTAAGTCCCAAACTGTGAAAATTCTGATCAGTCTAGGTTTCTTCTCATCAGGTTTTCTTGATATTGAAGGAACAGGATTTAACAGTATTGTGAGTATTTAAAAAAAAAATTTTTTTTTGAATATTCATTCCATATCTACTCTCCACATCGCACAACATGGGTATTTTCCTTATATTGTCTTGTTGGAAACTATCTGGCTTTTCCCCATTTACTGCTGATATTCAGATTTCCAGATAGGTCCAGGCCATGCTTATCTTTTCCAAGACTAAATAACACCAGTAATTTCCAATCTGGACCACCTTGTCTAAATTGTTCCCAGGAGGCTTGATTTTGACAACTAAGAGTTGTCTGATTTGGTAGCAAAGCTCTATCACAAATGTAGTCAGTGGGGCTCCAGAATTGAAGAGAGGCATTTCTGTTTAGCTTCAGAGATATTTTCCAAGAACCTTAGGGATTTATACTGGACCTTACTGAAAATATATGGCACTTGCACCAACTTTTGAAATGGTCCTTCTTAACATTTGACACATTCTTCCTATATGATGTTCTGGGTAATTTACAGAGAAGAAAATGAGTTATATTAGTTCTGTGTATATATCGATGGCCCTTTTCTCACGGGGTAATTAAATCTTCCCAGGTCGACCTCGAATGGGGGCCATTTTCACCTTAGAGAGAACCAGGTCGCATTTAATTTTTTTGATTCTCACCTCAATCCGCGCGGGGAAGCCACCATCCAGCATTCGCGCGCCCTTTTTAAAAAACAGAAGATATGTGGGTTTTTTCCTCCAATCCGCGCTTGTCCTTTCGTGAAAAAGCGACGGTGCGTACTGATTCGTGCGGGGGATGAAGAGAGGGAGGGATTTAGGCGTGGCCAGCAGAAGCGACAAGACCGCCCCCAGTGCTTTCGAGTGCTGCTATCAAGGCTGAAATTAGCACCCCAGCAATGTTCGTCAGTAGCTCGTGCTCCATACACAAAACAGCAGAAAGCAAGCAGAAAGACAGAGGGGGGAAAATGTCTCCACGGCGGCTCCAAAGAAAGGTGCGGGACGGGACGGGGTTTGTTGGAGGATGTAAGGGGACACGCATGCGTACTGACGTCCATGATGACGCTTAGAGTGTTTCTTTTAAAAATTAAGCACAGCCAATCACTGCCAGACAGGATGGGGAAAGGACACCTATGGGAGTGGCCAGGGTAATATTGTGTGAATGCATTGATGCTGCCTAGTCTTTTCTCTATGGAGCCGTGAGAATGCTCCTAAAATTTCAGTCCGTGTTAGTGGGTATTAAGGGAAAACCCACCTGGATCGTAGCGGCACGATTTCTGCACCCCGTGAGAAAAGGGCCTATATCTATATATCAACTCATAGTATATCAGGCACAATTTAGATTTACAAAATTTCAAATACGATAATAATTGTGGGGAACCTTTGTCTTGATTGATTGGATCTTTGACGAAGTCCATTCCTTTCATCATTCTGTAGCAAAACAAAACAAAATAGACTTGGCAGAACACCTCAACTTGACATAGCTGGAATATATCTATAAATGATTAATGCAAAGGCAAGTTTATTTCATTGTTAATAGAATGGATAACTTGATTTATTTGAAACAGTTATGTATGAATTATGTACTTCACATATGCTGCATAACTACCACAGATATTTAATTCTAAGACTGCATTCTATAAAAACATCCATCATCTTCACATCGTACATTCTACAATGACCTCCACCATCTTCACATGGTAAACACTTAATTTCTGCTGAATATTCTAAAATATATTAACCAAGGGTCTTTAACTTCTCTCTTTCATGAAATATTGATTGTCTTTCACAGGAGTATCATTGTTTGCTGATTGTTTCTGAATTCTTCATAAAATCAAATAATGTCAAAGAAAATAATGTTCTACAAAATTCTCTGTTATCAGCCAATATAGACTGTAACCGACCAAATGACCACAAATTACATATTCAGAGGAGAATATAAGTATATTGTAAAGTAATTCTTAACAAACTATGAATTTCATTTTCAATGCGTGCACAACTGTGACCTGCTCCATGAACAGGGCACTCTTAAGTAAAAAGTTTTAATTACTCCCTTGCTGGGAGACCTGAACAATTATTTTTATTGGGGACCAAACCTGCTCTTGGTGGCCCTGAGTGGGTAGATTAATGCTAAATTGATTAGGGGGAGTCAGATGGCTTTTCTTCCTTTTTAGCATGACAAACTTTTAGTTCTTAATACCTCCCATTGGAGCACTGTTGGAGGTGTATCTCCATCCCACTCTGTCCTCCTAAAATCAACAGGCCCAGGACTCAGTTTGCTTAGTCAGTAGATGTAGCAGACATTAATGCGCAGACATTAACTCTAACCAATAACAGATTGGGCAACAAAGCTGCATTGAGAACAACTGAAAATGAGCATAATCCATATTCTTCTCTCCACATCCCCAGAATGGTCTCAGCCAATTTTTTTCACTAAGTTTAAGTAAGTACTACTGTGAAAAAAAGTAAAAGTCTTAAAAAGAAGGGATAGCAATGTATACTGCTAGCTTCTGAACTAATATGCAATCTGACAAGTTAAAAAAAAGAGTCTATCTTCAGAAAATCGTACGTCTCCTTTTGTGAACAAATTTCCTAAACATGAAATGATACTTGGCAAAGGCATGAATCTATCTATGAAAAGTAAAGTGTATTTTGTACATACCTAATTTTCTGCAAAGGTAGTGGCAGATCCCAGGGTACTTGCAGCCAAGTCAGAACGTGAATGTTTTCTTCCCACTGGATGGCCTTACATTCCTCTTCTCTAAGGCTTAATTCATACAATATCCTGAGAGTTCTTGTTGGACCATTATTTATGAGAAGGAACTGTTATATGAAGTTTTATAAAACTATGAACTACAATAGGGGGAAAAAAAGGCTTACTTATGACTCATCTTCTGTAATGTATTGGGATTGTATTCAACAGAGTGGGCATGACCAAAGCTTTTCGTGTTTTCTTTTAGCCTACTGAGCCCCATTTCACACACACCCTTAATCTTTTTATTAGATCTGTCTTTTGAATTTCTAAAAGAACCATGAGAGCAATTTGGCTAAAGTTAGCCACAACATATGATGCCTTACCATATATGTATTATGTTGCCTATGTACTATACCAATGTGGGAGGAACTTTATCAAACAAGCTATCAGAAAGTTTTTTATTCACCAAATAAGGAAATATGGTGGATGACTCTTCCCTCTCTCCATGCAAACAGTATTGGGTACAAGTTCTTGAAGTGGTTACATTTTCTTTCCCAAACAGTAATGTGTTAAAGCAAACAATTGATAACATGGAAGAAATGGCAATGCAAACAAAACAGACAAGAATTCAGTTGAGCCAGTGGGATTTCCCATGCAAATCTATTGCTCAGGATAAGTAATATGCCTCTCAAACATACTGCCTAGTTTATTTATTGGAGGATCAGCTTTATTCTATTTTATACAAATATTCATATATCCATGTGTATGTATTGCAGAAAAAATGTAACTATGATTGCTTCCAGCTTCCCTGTAAAATTTTGAATCTTCTCTTTCTGAGACATAAAGGGAGAGTTTAAAGAGATGAGTCCCTTTATTTTCATTTAACCAACTGGGTGCAGACGTGCTTTGAAATCAAACTCTAATATCATCAGGGAGCTGTTTTGCATTGTGGGATGAAAATTATTTCCACACTTTCAATCTTCCCCTTTTCCTTGATATTGAAGATGCACTCCAGAGAATCAGATAATTCTGATTATTTTACTCTTCACTACACTCAGAGGTCTCCAAAGACGACACTTATTACTTCAAATGTGAGACACTGCTGTGGGGATGAAATAAGTTTGCAAGTAATACAAGCAAATTTTCTGTGGTAGTGCCATGTTTCATTGAAATATCCTTAACAAGGTTTAGTTTCTTTCTCTTCTCTCACTCTCTTTAAAGAGATAACACTAGACCATGGGAGAAAGGGCAGTATAGAGTGAAACTGTTGGTAAATCAATTGGCAATTCTCTTTCTTTTTTTTAAGGAAATAAAACTCCAGGAGAAAAGTATAACACTGTCTCATAATATAAATGTATGATATTGTGATGTGTTTTGCTATCTTGTGTAAAGAGTTACCTCTCTGGTTTTACATAACCTGGTACCTGAAAGTTTTATTTTGTTTTGTTTTTTTGAAAAAGATAACTCTTAATGGATGAAAATCTACAGCTCCACTAGAAGTGGATGGATTCTTCAGCATTCCTAACCACTGGCTATGTTGTCTAAAGTGACTGAAGCTTGCAGTCTGAGCATCTGAAGGGCCACATCATTTCCATTGATGAGCTACACCATCGCAATTGGGTGGCGAGACAGAGAGAAAATGACTGTAGCCCAAATGGAGGGGAGAGTGCCTAGCTAATGTTTACTGGCCAGTAGATCCCACTGAAATCAGTAGGACATATTTCTAAATAAGCATGCATAGAATTGTACTGTACTGCTGCAGTCCTGTACTCACTTTAGGGGAATGTAAAACATGCATAGATGGTTGTAATATTTAAACTGACACTGTATGGCTGTGCTACAATTCCCACTTTATTTCATGGTTGTCAGAACTAGCAAACATCCAGCTATATCTCTATGAAACTGCAGCTGTTCAAAACATGGGCTATCATACACTGATGTAAATTATGTCACCAGAAGTTAAATGAAATTGGCTTGTGGTCTCCAGTTGCCATTGACCATGACCACAATTTAGATACAGACTTTATTCTTGCCCCTGCATCTGAACTGTTGAAAGACATGAAGAAAATTATGATTTTACATAAAAAATAAAATTGTTTGGAAATGACAATTAGATAATTGAAAATGAAGTGAAGGACAGCCTATTAAAAATACATACCTCTTATCAACTATATCATCAGTAGTTAATTTGCTTGTCTGAATAACTTAATACATAATAAATATCACAAACTCCCCCCGAAATTAGCCAGTATTAGCTCTAAAGCTCTAATCATAACCATAATCATAATATTTCTTACCCACCTCTCCTGAAGGATCAAAGTGAGGGCAACAATAAATTAACACATAACAATTATAAACAAAAAATCACTTAAAGTAGTAGTTACAATTCATGTTATTTTGAAAAAAAAATACAAATAACCCCAAACAAACAATACATATTTAAAATTCAATTTTAAAATTCACAATTTAAAATCACCACTTGCTAGGTCACTGGTCTTTACTGCTGTTTTAAATTTGGACCGCATATTCAGTTATTGAATCTCTTCTGGGAGATCATTCCACAGTCTAGGGGCAGCTGAAGAAAATGTCCTCCGGGTGACCATTGCCAATCTAGTCCTGGACAGTTGAAGTAAATATACCTCAGAGGACATGAGCTGCTGGGTGGATTATATGGGAGGAGGTGATCCCATAGGTAACCTGGACCCAAACCATGTAGGATTTTAAAGGTAATAATCAAGACTTTGTACTTTGCCTGGAAACAAATTGGCAGTCAATGGAGTGACTTTAATATTGGTGTAATATTCTCACTCCTAAATATACCAATAAACAGTCTGGCTGCTATGTTTTGAACCAACTGAAATTTCTGAACTTGGTACAGAGGTAGACCAATGTACAGCACATTGCAAAAGTCCAGTCTTGAGATCATCAGCACATCTTTAGGTCCTCCCACTCTAGGACGGGGTACAGCAGGCATATCTTCTGAAGCTGACAGTAAGCCATCCCATCTATGTGAACTGTTATTTAGTGCAACAGATCCAAAAGCACTCCCAGGCTGAGAGCACAGTCTTTCCATTTGCATAGGAATGTGGGGGCAGAGGGGTGATTTGCCCTAGGCGGCAATGTTTCTGGGATGTCCCGGCCCACAGACATGCCCCTGTGTGCCCTGGCCACACCCCCTGCACAGTGGCCATGCCTCTCGTACCATAACCCTGCCACCCCTCCACACACTCCAAGCTCCACTGAGTCTTTCAGGGGTAGTGTATCCCTGTCGAAGACTGGTTGACACACCTCCAAACCCTTGACAGTAAGCACCTCCATCTTGTCTAGATTCACCTTTAGTTTGTTTTTCCTTATCCAGCCCATTACTTCCTCCAGGCATTCATTCAGAGGAGACACACTATCCTTAGCCAAAGCTTTCCCTGAAGGCATGGAGAAATATATTTGGGTGTCATCAGCATACTGCCTCTGGATGATCTCTTCAAGTGGTTTCATGTAAATGTTGAATAACATTGGGGATAGAAGAGTGCCTTGTGGTATGCTATATAGCAGCTCCTTTTTTGAGAAGCAGCTATCCCCACCATTTGGAATCTAGTTGAGAGATAGGACTAGAACCACTGAAGCTGTTAGCAGCCACACACCTCCACACTTTAATATGGTCTAATTGCCAAATATTAATTGGCATGAAATTAAGTTACATGCACTTATGGCTGAAAGGCCATGTGGAGAAGGGACGCCAGCTTGAAAGATGTGCACAAGTAGGTCAGAGGTGACCTCAGTGTGGCCAGGTCATAAGTTCACTGTGGATTAGCTGGAAAAGCCTGACTTAATGGCTCTAAGCTAATCCTCTCAACTGCCTGACCTCAGAAAACAATAGTCAAAGAAAAATGCCCAGGTGCTTCGGGCAAGCTCCTTGCTAAGTGCATTTCCTACTGAAATCGTCCCCATCCACATTACCCAACCAAGACATTGTGACAATCATTCCATTCCAGACCTTTTTTGTTTACTCTGCCAGAAAAGAATTAACTCACACCTCTTCAGGGAGGGAAATAGAGTATAAAACCGCTCTATTTTGTCCAGTTACTTTACAGTTCACCAGTTGCTGAATGTCACACTGCCACTTTGATTCCTGGTTGTGTACTGCCTAAGATGCAAATCTAAGCCACATTGCTGCTGCTTCACTACTCTTCTAGATTGCTAAATTTTGTCCACTATCCTGAACTTCCCTCCCTTTTCCTTTAGTTAGCTTTGTATGAGTGTGTGACTGTTTGGATCTTGTGTGCGTATGACTACATTTCCCACAATAAAACATATTTTAGTTTACTTTTGAATCTCTGGCTGGTTCTTACCTGCAGAATATCCCATAAATATTGGTGTCAGTGATATTAGGTTACCCTCCCTCTCACAGGCCTCCTAATTTGAGCTAATAAATCTCAACCTTTGAATGGAGGTACTGGCATCATGGATGGACACTGAGTCAACCACATTTTGGGGGAACAAAGCACAGTGCCTTTGATTCCCAGACTCCTCAGGCATTCCAGAAGTATGCCATGGCCGATGGTATTGAATGTCACTCAGAGGTCCAAAAGCACAAGCAGGGATACACTCCTCCTGTCAATGCTCCAGTGAAGATCATCCACTAAGGTGACCATAGCAGTGTCAAGTCCGCATCCTGTTCTGAAGCTAGTTTGAAATGGGTCTAGACAACTTGTATCATCCAAGACTGCCTGGAATTGAAAAGTCACTGTTCTCTCAATTATCTTGCCCAAAAAATGAAGATTTGATATTGGTCTACAGTTGTTATAATCCAAAGGATTCAAAGAGGGTTTTTTTTTTTTTTAAAGAAGTGAACATGCCACCATTTCTTTTAAACAAGATGGAAAAACTCCCTCCCTGAGACATGCATTAATAATATATTGTAATTGAGATCTAATTTCATCTCCTCCCTGGATGACCAGCCAAGAAGGACAGGGATCAAGAGGACAGTTTGTTTTCTTTACTTACCCCAGAAGTTTGTCCACATCAGTGGTACTCACTAACAGAAACTGATCCAGTATAATCCTATTCATGAAGTCACTAGACACCCCATTTTCAACTTTTGCTACCACAGCAGCATCTAACTCGGCTTTTATCCAAGAGATTTTATTTGTGAAGTGATCATTAAAAGCACCACAGCAAATTGCTGAAGGCTCTAAAATAGGATTCGGGGAGAAAGTGCCTGTCCTAAACCTCTCACCATCCTGAATAGTTCAGTTGGACATGAATTTGCAGATGCCATGTGGGCAGAGAAGACTTTCTTCACTGCACATATTGCTACCTTACAGGAACAAAAATGTTCTCTATACTGTGCCTTGTTGGAAATAAGTTGAGTTTTCTACCATCGGTGGTCCAATCATCATTCCTCCTGTTTCAGCCCCCTAAGGTCCTCTGTATACCAAAAGGCCTGATTAGCAACGGATCAAAGAGGATGTTTGAGAGTGATCATGTCACTAGCCCTAGTCAGATTTTGGTTCCATCTATTGACCAGAGCTTCAACAAGATCATTGGTGGTACCAGTCATAAAACTGTCTGAGGCTTTCTGAAATCCTAAAGGATACATTAGCCTTCAAGGGTGAACCATCTTAATAGGACCACCACCTATGCAGGGACAGATAGTAGCTGTGATACTAACTGTGAACAGAAAATGGTCTGTCCATGACAACTCACAGTTGTTAATCTCCTCCACACACAGATCTGTATGTTCTGAGCTAAAAACAGAATTACAGGTGTGACCTTATCTCTCTCTTCTTCCTCTATAATGACACATAACCCTGCCATCACCATATCTCCCTCTGCCCTGGACAACTCATATTGCCAACCCATTTTCTTTACACATTGTACTCAACAATAATCAATAACACCAAGTACAAATTACATAATTAATCAACATATTAACAAAGCTCCAAAAATCACTAAACAATGGTTCTCATTTTGTACATACCAGGTTTATAAAACTGAATAGTTGGCTAGTCTAGCATCCCCTTACTCACACAAAGATGACATCTTATAGCCAACTGTATGATACCAGGTTGTGCTCCCACCATTACCCAGTCTTATAGCTGCCACTCTCACTGGAAGCTGATTTATCAGTTCTGTAATAATAAATAATATCTACATATATTTAGAATTATCTGATATTATACTAATGGGTTCCAACATAAAGCAACAGAACATATAGTACAACATATCATCAGACACAATTACAACTATTGTTTTGGCCCCCAGCTAAAGGAACTGACTCTTGCCCTTGCTCCATTCCAGAGTGGCTTCCCCAAAGTGGGCAACCTCCTCTTTGGTGTCACTCTGCCCACTGCAGCAGGCACCTAGGTTTTATCCCTTGCAAAAGGAACAGGTGGTCCTCTACCTTATCAGCCAGTAGTTGGCTGAGTACCTGGGCCTGATTCTTCCAGAAGCACATACATTCAGAACAGACAGCAGTCCCTCAGGGGAGAACTAGAGCAGAACATCAAGCAAGCAGGCATGCAACAGACAGCAAACCTCTGTCCTGGGGTGGTAGAGTTGATGGTCTTCATCTCCCTCTGGTGTGCTGACTCCCTTCAGTCCCAGCAGGCACCCAGATTTTATCCCCTAATGAGAGAGGCAGCCTGCATATTTGCTGATATAGTTAATAATCAAGTGACCAAAATAGAAAGAGAGAGAGAGAGAGAGAGGAAGACAAACAGCACTTGATGGCTAGTTGGTCAATGTATGATTTGCCTTAATTGAAAGTCTATTTAGAATGTGGCTTGTATCCTGATCTGGCACTTCAAAAAGGAGCCCACTTCAGCTTAGACTGATCTGAAAACCATTCAGCTTGATTCAGATGCTGAACCAAGTCAAGATTTAGAAATCTGAAGGTTCATGTTTCCCACTGATTATCATTGAAATGCTTCATCAGAATTGATTTGCAGATATAATAGCCCATTAAGTGGTAATTATGTTTTCTACATTACAGACAAATAAGTGCAGATTTGTTTGAATTACACATCTTTAAAATTTGAACTACAATTTAAAGTTTGATTTTTTGAAAAAAAAGAGGAGAATGCCATTAGTTCTCTTTGGAAAAAGAAATTGGAATAATTGGAAGAAATATGTAGGCAGAGATAGTTCATCTGAGGGAGATAATAGGTTTGGAATCAAAAACATGTTTCAGATGAATAGGTGCATGGATTTTTTTTCTTTTACCAGAGCAGGCTTTCCATTTGGATGGTATCCAAAATGGGTACTGAGCTTCTTTACGAACCAGTATTTTGACATGACAGACAAGCAGAGAGGTAGCTCAGACTGACAAATCTGCAAAGCTTCAGAAGGTCACATGGTTGTTTAGGTTGAATGGGACTCCTCATATATTTAGAAAGGGAGTTCATGGTGGTAAAAAGAGGAGAGCCATGCAGACTGCTTTGAACTAGTTATAGGAAAAGAAGGATACAAATGTAACATAAATGCTTCAAGCAAACAACTGTGAAAGTTTCACAGATGTAGGTTTCTTAGCCTGAAATAGTCAGATTTTTCTCCCCAGAAGAACATAATTTATCATTAAATGTTTCCACTTCAGATCTTAGCAGGTGATTTTTTTCTTTAGTAATCTATTAGAAAAACATGTATTTTAAAAATGCTAATAATAATAAATAATAATAATAATAATAATAATAATAATAATAATAATAATAATAATAATAAAAAGTAGTAGTAGTAGTAGTAGTAGTAGTAGTAGTAGTAAACGTATTTAAACATGACCTGTAGTTAATTTTGCTGGAGGGAAGACTGTAATAATTGTGAAATGAAATTGTGACAAATGAAAAGAAAGAGTCTACTCTCTAGGTCTTAATCCCAAACCACAATTTACTTAAACCTCAAAATGTTATGCAACAAGCAACAGTACAGAGTCTACTTTTAATTAACAGGAAGAGAAAAGAAAAACACAAAGAGTCATGTGGCTGCCACAGAAAGGGTTCTGAACTACCATTTCTTTTGAAAATTTCCTGAGATAATTATGATAAAGTCATTGCTGAGTGTATAATCATTGAACCACAGGAGTATAGTGTATTCAAAAGGTCAACTGTGAAACAGCCAATTATAACATATCACAAGCAAAGAACACTAGGGAATGAGGTACATGGATGTCAGAGGTCTCTAGAGGGCAGGAAGTATTTTTATTATAATGGTGGCCAAATATTTTGATAAGAGTATGTTACAAGTCACGTCCAAAATATTAGACAGTGAAATTTTAGCATACACTATGTAGGCTTTATGCCTCTCAGTGTGTTAGCATCCAATCTGCCAAAAACAGTCAGCATTGCTTTCTTAGAGAGGCAGACTTGAGGATACATCAGAGTCTTGACACAGGCTTCCCTGTTCCAGTTCAAAAGTGCCACAAAGTTCTGTTGCCTGGCTTGTTTCTGTATGATAGTTTGGCCATCTGTATTTTAGTAAGACCTATTCATCTGCGGTAAGATCCACAGTACCTAGGAGATATACTAATATAAAACAATAGTGTCAGATTCTTAACATATGCATTGATGAGGTCAGACATCAAACTGTATGTGACTATCAGTGAAACAGTTGACTCTTCATGCTATGGATTGTTAGAAAAGCATCTGGAAATAAAACATCCCATATTTGTAATGTGCTTACAACAGGAATTCTCAGCCTTTGGTCATTAGCCATGCTGGCTATGGCTTCTGAAGTTTAAAGTCTAAAACCTCAAGAGGATCAAGGATTGAGAATCACTGTCCTGGAATAATCTGTAGTACAGACATACATGGGATATTGCATATAGTTCATGTAGCACATCTCTAAGAGTTATCGTGGAAATAAAAAGATGTAGAAAGAATCAGTTAAAATCATCTACATTAAAGTTGAGGCATGAAGTGGAATTATTTTATTCTACTGTGCCAACACTATGAATGGATCACAGACACTTCTTAATATCTCTTTTTCTTCCCCAGAGGAGAAAATTGGTAGCAGTCATTTTAACTCAAGTGTTCAGACAGCTTTCATTTCAAAATGTACCCCCTCCCTCCCTCCAGCACCACATGTTTGGGAGTTTGTTTGTTTTTTTGAAAATTTACAAACAATATATTTGCATATAGAATATTATTTTGCTCTGGGAAATTAAAGCAATTTAATTTGAATCCCACTAGATAAAAAGTACTTCATCTGTAATATCTGTGGACTTCATTTTCAGTAAACTATACTATAGTACCATTAATGTGTAAAACCATACACATCTGAATACTGAAAAGATATATTGTCTCAGGAATACTGTAATAAGCACTACTGATGTGTAGTGTATTGCTGATTATTTAACAGGATAGGCATTCAATCACATTAATCTTCACGGAGATATTAATACAGTTAGGAATAATGTTCAGGATTTGCTTGAGCTACCTTTTTATTTTCAAGGACATTTGAGCAACTTCTGCATAATAACATATATGTAATTTTCAAAAAGCAGTTTCAGTTGTACAACACATGCATATTCTTATTGATTTTTTTTTTATCCCATGCTCAAAGCCACAGCAAGCAGAACAGATAGGAATCAATCTTTTACCTTAAATTGAGGCGGAAAAAAATCCAACAAACATCTGGTTTTCCTTTTGAAACAATAAAATTATAAGAACTCGTACAATTCTTACATAACCATAACTTATGCAAACTTTGGTTGTTTAGCAACCCAGGAATTTATCTGTTGCCTTTTATGTCATACAGATTAAGACAGCCGGAGACTTTTTAAACTGAGATGGTCACGGTACCAAATTAAGACATTCATTGGGCAAATCACTCTCCCTTTGCTGCAGTTCCCCATCATTAAATATTTTTTTTTAAAAAAGTGTTCTGTTTTAGGCAGAGGAGCTAGGTATTCACAAGTGTTAACACAAGAAGCCAGGTCTGAAGACAGTTCAAAGGTCAAACACAGACCAAAAGGGAGCCAAAGAAGAGCCAGGTAACTAGGGACACTCATTCACTCTAGAATGAAAGCCAATGCTTCTTCTTTATTTTCTTAAAAAAATATTTATTAATTTTAACACAAAAACAACCTAATTTACCAAAAAAACAGCCTCCCTAAGGCTAAACTAAAGCACAACACTAAAGCTCTAATCTAAAACACTGTACACAACTAACTAAAACACCAAACTAACTTATTAAAACACAAAAGGGCCCTGATCCCTCAAGTTAAACCATAATGAAGGGGAAAAAATCTAAAATTTAGTATTCTTCCATGCCAGATCCACTGGAATTAGTAATAACCATTACCATAGATAACCATAACCATTGTTAGATTTGTTATTGCTAAAAAAAGTCCACAAGTATTTTCCGGTCTTTTTTAAAAAATGTATATATGTGTATTGCACCTTGTTATAAGAATCGAAAAGGCAGCCAAGTAATTTACAAACTGGCCAGAACTCATTGGGCTTTTTAAAGAATAAACTTGGACCATCCATAAGCATGTGGACCCTAGTCCTTTTTTTCCTGTTGACATTACAAAATCTACTGTGACAGAGTCTGAAGGTGTAGCAATTCTGAGTGACAGAGCAGAGTAGGCCCACCAGGCAAACAGAGTAACTAATCAAAGAGCAAAGAGATCAACCTATTATATTTTATTTTGATAAACACATAAATCTTAGGCCAATAACATATGGCAAAAGGAGTCTTTCTTATCTTGTTATCCTCAACATTGATTTGAAACATTCTTAGACATTTTCAACAGCTGATTTGGGACTAGATACCTTCTATACATGAAAACTAATGCTTCTTCAACCACTTTGTTCCTTGAACTGAATACTTTTGAAGGCCATTCCAGAGCTGCAGCCTATCAGTGTTACCTACCGTAATCCACCTCATCTACTCATGCAAAGAAACTTTCTCACAAATATCCCATTACTCAAATTGAATCCTTATCCTTGAGCAGGCACTTCTCTGTCTGATAGTCAATCAAGTTTTTACCACAAGGTGTCTAAGCTTTCTATGCTACACGACTACTTAGATTAACATGTTTGAATCAGTTTTCTATTCACATCCTAAGGGATGGTTCAGTTGCCATTTTTTTTCCTGGCCCTGTATCTTGGTAAACTGTCAGTGGAACTCAGCAAAGCCTACTGTTCTGTTATAACTGTGTTTGACTCAGCCACTCTGTAGAAAGGACTTTTCTATTAACAATTTAGAGTTCAGAACTGTTTTAAAAGTGAAATGGTTACGATTTTAAAACATTTTCCCCACTGAAAAAACCATTAAAAAGGACTACAAACCAGCCAAAGTTGAACTCTTCATTTTGGTGAAACTTAAACTGTGAAACTGTGCTTCATTTTATTAAATTGAAACGAATGGTACTCTTTGAGGTTTCCTTTAGCTGGATTGTGCACATAAGAACATGCCAGAATGTAAGAAGAGATTTGTTGGATCGGACAAGTGTTATGTTCTTATAGAAAAGCCAAACAACTGTATACGAGAAGTCCCCAAGTACATGCCTGAATGAAATATCACCTTCTTTTACATTATTAGAGTGCTTTTTGATGTTTACAGTCTTTCCGTTGCTTTTGTTATTGCAGTTGCTGCTAGTGGTGGTAATAGTAGTAGTTGTAATAGCACTAGCACAGAAGAAGCAGATTTAAACCTACCCTATTGTACTGATGTTTCATGATCACATTCACAGTTCATATTAGCCTTAAGAAATTGTAGTATATTGCTTGATGGTTTTAATCAGAATACATTTACTCCTTCTAATTAAACCAAGATGCAGATCTAAAATTTAAGAAATAAAAAAAAGAGGCTGTATTCCCTAACCAATCTCATAATTTCCCTTTTTTGTTCTTTAACGTTCCAGGGTCGTTGACAGGACCCAAGAGCTTACCACAGATGCACATTAATTACCCATTCTCTAATTACTAGGGTACCAATATAACCATTCAACCATTCATTAAGCTTTCTTCTCAATTTCACCAAAGCCCCAGAGACGTATGCAAGAAGCATACAACTCAGCAACATTAATTGAACCCTATTAACTCATAAAATGAATAAAAAGCTTAGCTATTGATAAAAAGCCCTGCTTCATTTCATCATCTATAGCCATGGCACACAAATGAACATTTTCATTCTGCATATGTAGTAAAGTTGACTGTCAGAAAAAGCAGCTGCTCAGACATAGCTTCACCTACAAACAAGACATCACTAGGCTACTACTGTCCTACATATCAGGTAATGCAGGGGGGAACTGACGGTGTGATGTAAGCAAAATGACCTAATAAAGACAGTTCAATAATATCACTATATTTAACTTAATTATGTTCAATTACTGTTTGCTCCCTTTACTATTCCTCCATTTAATCACAACTAGTCTTCGCAGTTCTTGTGGGATACTCGTGGGATTCATTTGACTCTATCAAATTTACCATTTTGTGAGAACTAAAAATGCTTATGAACAAGGATCCTTTTGATTCTTTCCTGTGATTCCATACTTTCTCACAACCACTTCTCCTCCACTAGCTCTATTAAGGTGTCTTGTCTTTTTTTAATAGCATGAAAGAACATCTCTACAGCAACATATATTAAAGAGTTGGGAATTCTGTAGCAGACATGGTAATGTCACAATAACACAAAAACCTGAATTACATTATTCATCATGAATAGAGTAAACCCACTGAAATAATAAAATTCACCTACATGTAGATTCACAAATAAAAAAAAATGTCCACAGGGCCACATTAAGTTAACTATTACAACTAACCAATACGATTTAGACCACAGCCAGTCAGATCTGGCAGTGGGACAATATGACTGAAGGTGAATGCAACCCCCCCTTTGCTCTCAGTCTGAAATTTCCCATCTTCCCCTGTGGAACTGATGGCTTCCCAAACCCACCAGCACTTTCTGGAAAGAGTGTCACCATGAACTAGCTCTAATTGCATGTATTACATATACGTATTTGGATAAAAAGCGCATGAGAATACATGTATGGATCACATTCTCATTTAAAGTAACACTTTGCAAATAGTTAATATCTGCACCAGGATGCACAAAAATATGCATATCCACAAGTAAATATTTATATTTACTTAATTTTCTTTAGTGGGTGATTAGGTGCTTGACACCTCCTAATACCGCCCCTTTGGGAGCAGTTTCTGTGCTTTCAGATACAAGTATAAAACTTACCAAAATTGGAAGAGAACTTTCATAGAGCAGAAATGTTTGCAATTTAGATCCCTTCAGTTTGTTTTAACAATCATTTCGATAAGTTTCGCCCTCTAACAACAGTTTTTTATGGTCTATCTATGTCAATCACATTTTGGGTAGCAGAACAGCCTTTGTTATGTGAGGTAAATCTTTGTGTAGCCAACATGTTGTGTAGCCTGTCTAAGGCCTAAGAAATCTTGCAAATAAATCTGTGCCCATTTGGAGTTTTTTGTCCCCTAGCAACACCTACGATGTCACCTTTAAGAAAAACACTGGAAGGTTACATGGTTCTAATTGAAAACTGATGGATTTTGCCTTCAGTCCATTGGATACTGAAACTATTAGAAGGAAAGCATTTGTGTTGATTGCTTTATTTTGTTCTTTATCTCTGAAAATGTTGTTTGTGCTATAAATTACCTATTTTCACTGTGTGTGTGTGTGTGTGTGTGTGTGTGTGTGTGTGGAAATAGGACAATGACAAGAATGTAGGACTAAGACTATGGCAACACATTCCCAATCCATGTTTAATAGAAGTGGATGATCCTGGACAAGTAAAGGTGGCCAAGATCCCAAGAACTTTTAGTGTAGCAGCAAAAAATTGTCCTTGTTTTAAAAATGGATGAATCTACGTGGTGAAAGTATATTGTATGGGCTCTCCCCACATGGTCCATGACCATTGCTGGAAATAATGGTCAAGATCATACATCACTGACTTAGTTATAAATGTGTACCTAATTATTGTCTCATGGTGTGACCTGCCCCCCCAACCCACCTTAACAGCCAGCAGCTACCAATATTCTGCAGTGTTATGAGGAATTGTGACAGAAGTCTTGGACAAGCAAATAGCATGGGTGGAAATCCAGTACTTTACTATATAAGAGTAAATTTAGAATAGATTGGGCATATTGTATATTTGTCATACTGAAAGAAATTTTTAAACAGTATAGTTATAGAGACTAGAAAATGTAGTTTCCGTTGTATGCCAGTTTACTGTAGTGGCAAATAAGGAATTGTGTGGAGTTGGCTAAGGCAAACTACTCTCCTCCTCATTGGTGACAACAACCATATCATTCTCTGTAATCCCATGCTCTGTCCTAATTTTAATGTTTTAAATAATGAATTAACTAAAAATAATGTATTCCGATTCAAAAAACTTATTTCTAACTTTTGGCCAGATCCAACAGTGGGCCTGCTGGAATGGCAAGATCCAGATGAACTGGTCTGTGTATGATTAACCTCCACACTGTAACCCCTGTGTAACCCCGAAACTGGTCCTTAAGAAATGAGAAATCTAGAGCCAAATTCTGGAGAGCATGGGATGCTTCAATGAGAAGAGGAATCAAAGAAAGCAGTGTTGTTACTTACCAGTACTATGTTGGATTTAGCTGATAAATTTGAGAATGAGGCTTGTCATTGAAACTGAGCCATGTATTAAACTAAGGCCATTTCTGCACTAGCCTGTTATAGCACTATTATTCCACTTTCAACATCCTATGGAATCCTGGGATTTGCAGTTTAGGGAGTGGCCTCAAAGGCTGGGCACTTGCCATTGCTGCACTGGGGCAAGAGACATCGCAAACACGCAGTCGCAGTTTCCACACGAGGGTAAGTACAGAAGCGCTATGGGAGAAGAGACGTAAAGCAGATTTTATCCATTTTTCAAATACCACACAAATGTGACACTTAACAATGAGATGGCAATGGGGTGGTGACAATGTCTTGCAGAAGCACAACCTGCCAACTGTTGCCATCCCATGGCAGAATCAGTTCAGCAATGTCATTCAGAAATGGCCAAAGTTTTCTTTTTAAACTACTGTAAACCAATTTGAATCCTTTCAAGGAAAAAAAAAGCAGGATATAAATAAAGATCATCATCATCATCATCATCATCATCTTGTAATGGACACTGTTCAGTGATGCATGTTAATGGAACTTGGGACTGAGCAGAAAGACAGCCATTGGAAGATGAAGGCACTCTAGCATGCCTAATGAGGATGAACTTTGACTGTGAAGGATATGGACTTTTGAAACTTTGGGTGAAGTGATCTCAGGGAATGGAGCCATAACCAGCTTGTAGGGCAGGAATTTGTTGGTGGTAGATGGTCCAGAACTGGGCACCAGATTTACCTTTGTGGTAGTTGGCATAGGTCCTGGATCTGGGAAAGTGGGTACCAGTTGCCACTGAGTATTTATTGGTATTGGGGTCCCTTTAAGGGAATCAGGGAGTGCAGGGTGGTGAAGGGTGTTCTGGGCTCAGGAGGGCACACATTTCTGCAGTCCCTGGTGGCAGGGAGACCACACCCTGTGGATCACACTTCTGTCATTCCTGTGGTTCCAACTCTGGGCTGAATGCTTGGGCTCATCAGTCAACAGGTGCCTGGATTGATCAACAAAATTTATTGGCTACAGATACTGACTGGGTTGGCACACACATGGGTCTGGACCCATGTGTGTGCCAACCCAGTCAGTATCTATAGCCAATAAATGTTGTGGGATTTTTTCTCTTTCAATCCTGGTGTCTCTGTGTTCTTCTGGAGCTGCCATCACCCCTGATCACACAAGTGTGCTGCATGACTTATTGTGTGGTGCCACTCTGGGTTGGGACACAGGCTACAAAATGATGTCTTCCTCTGGCTACCTTCAGCAACAGCTTTGTCTTCACAAGGGTCTATGTGCCTCCATGTGGACCCTGCGTTGGTTACTCAGAGTAGCCAAATGTGGGTTTGAATTCATTAGCTGCCAAATCTGGCTGAAGTGAACTGCACGCAGTCTTCACTTTGGCAAGGCTTCAAGGTTTTTACTGGGCTTTCTCTAAGTTGCTGGTCAGTTCCTTCACAGCAGCTATCTGTACTGGAAGGTATTTATGTATAAGGACTGTTTGGGAGATTATGTTAGGCTTGCTTTTCATTTATGTAGCAACCTGTGTAGAGCAGTTGGCATGGGTCCTGGATCTGGGATGGGGTGAAGCAGTGGCCACTGGGCATTGATTGGTATGGGGGTCCCATTATGGGACCCTGTGGGGACAGGGTGGTGACAGGCATACCCAGCTCTGGAGGGCACACGTTCCTGCACCCTTTGTTGGCAGGGGGACCACAATGGGTGGTTCCCACTCCTGCCATTCCTATGGTTCCAGTTTCAGGCTGGATGCTTGGGCTCAACAGTCAACAGACAGGTTGATCGATGCCTGGATCCAGACCCATGAGTGAGCCAACCCACCTGGTATCTGCAGCCAATAAATGTTGTGCCTTTTTTTTCTCTTCAAAACTGGTGTTCTTATGTTCTTCTGGAGCTGTTGTCACCCATCATCACACAATGGAGACTGCAGTGAAGAAATCAGAAGAAGACTAAGACTTGGAAGGGAAGCTATGAAGGAACAAGACAAGATTCTAGTGTGTCAAGATATATAAATGAATATTAAAGTTAGGATAACCATGCCATTGTATTTTCAATTTCTATGTATGGTTGTGAAAGCTGGATAATGAAGAAAGCTGACAGGGGAAAACAATAAACTAATTTGAAATATGGTGTTGGTGGAGAGTTCTACAGATACTATGGACTGCTGAAAAGGCAAATCAAGCAAATTAAGCCTGAATTCTTCCTAGAAGCCAAGGTGACTAAATTAGACTGTCATACTGTAGACATATCATGAGACTACATGACTCACTGGAAAAGACAACAATGCTTAGTAAGACAGGAGGGAGTAGGAAAAGAGGAAAATATGGACAATGTCAGTCAAGGAAGCCATAGTACTGGCCCTGTTGTCACGGTTATGATATGTCTGGTGAGAGCACTAGATATCCTTTTGATATCAAATAATTTGGCCCTTATTTGACCTTTCTCTGCCACCCTACTCCATGTGTTTGCAGAGGTCCACCGGACAAGCATGTATTAGGTGCGGCCATTAATGGTTGTACATTCCAAACCTCATTTAGGCAGGCAACTTAAGCCTCTCCGATGCTTTAGGGAAAAACCTTCTTGCAAACCGGCTTTGCTCAGCGCGAATCTTTACAAAGACGCACGGCCAAGCGCCGAGCCATTCCTGTATATGGAGCCATTTACATACTGGCCATACTATTGTCATCAAGCGCTAAGCCCATCATGCAAAACTTGACCTTTTCCAACTCCTTTGTCCAGTTCCAAATTCCCTTTGTTCTCACCGAGCATGACATAGCCTGTTGGTAAACTCCACCCTATAAAAAGTCCCTACTTTTGGGAACACTTTGGATCACCATGGACTTCCATCCAGCCTTGCTGCCGCTCTGTCCAGTGAAGTTTTCCCCTCAGTTCCCTATAACTGAGTCTGCCTCCCTTTTGGACTGCTTGGATCGCTCCTGAGTTTCATCCAGCCTTGCTGTCAGTTTGTCCAGTGAGCTCCCCTCAGCGAACCGCGCTGAGTTTTCTCCCCTGCAACCTCTTCTTCTCTCCAGGACTACGAGACCAGGTGTCACATTCCCCATTCCCCAAAGCTCTCCATTTCTATTTCTAGTTAGCTGTGTGCATGTGGTGTCTTTTATGTTATTTGTGCTTAATAAATGTTATTTTTTACTTTCAAACTTGTCTGGCTACGCTCACTGACCTGAAGCCATAGACATAGGGTAAAAGATCCTAGCCAAAGTTACCCTGCCTCTCATTAGCTTGAGAGAGTTTTCGAGTCTAATTTCCCCATCTTGTGTTGTTGTTTGGTTATTTGGACGCCCCTCCCGGGACCCCCAACATACAGGGTAACAGAGTGGTGGAGAATGTGGGCAACCCCAGTACTCCCAATCTGAGAAGGAAACTGGAACCTTCCCAGAGCAGGCAGTACCGACTTAGCAGACAGTCAGTTGAGCAGTGTTAGAACACAGTTAGGCAGGATAGTGTGTGCAACTCTGTGTGTGTGTGATAGTTCTATCAGGTGGCAATCTGTACCCCTCTTCTTGTCTTGTCCTAGGAATCACTTCCCCATCTTGGGTTTATTGTGGTCTGGGAACCTAGCACTAGTGGATATGTTAGGAACAGTCCACATACATTCAACACCTTAGCAGCAAGGCACACAGAAGCACTTTAGGAAAGGAGTGGCTCACTTGGTGCCCCTTTCCATGAGTTTTGGTGGATACACGGTGAGAGCCCCAGCTTAAGACGTGGGTGTGACTCTCACTTTCTCTCAGAATTTGCCGGTAGGAATCCTGATTTGGCTAGCTGACTAGGATTGGGTGACAGTCCCGACTTAGTCTGTGGGTTTAGCTGTTTAGCCCGTGGTGTAGGAAGGGCCCCCTCACCCAGAAAACCAGTTAGGGACGGTTTGGTTTTGGTTCCTTGTCTCTTTTCCCCTGCTGTTTGGCCGGGCGGCGCTGTAAGTTCCGTTGTGTTTGTTACCCCCCCTGCAGGCAAGCGAGTACTCCTGTAGGTGTCCCCTGGGTCTAGGTGACCTCCCTATCCACCAACCGTCTCCTCGTCCTCTCGTCCCCTGTGCTGGCAAGGTGCAAAACCCCGGCCTGGGTGTACCAGAGTGACTTTATTTGGACAGGCTGGAGATTGGTTCCCGTCCCTCTTCCCTACCGTAGTTCCAGAGAGTTCGTTTCCCGAGTTCCCCCAAGGAGTCTAGGTGATCCTACCCGTCACTCTAGTTTTGGTCCCATAGTTTGTGTTTTGTTAGTTGTGTTAGTGTTGTGCAGTATGGCTAAGGAAAGCCCCAGTACAGTTAAGGACCTCATGCGTAAGGAGGAAGTCCATGATAAATTGGAAAAATGGGTTTTAAGTAAAGGAAAATGCCCCTGGAAGGACTCTGTCTTCCAGATAGCAGATCCCTTTACTTCCCTCAGAGAAGCTTACACCCTGGCAGGTAAGTCCAAGAACCCATTCGGACCAGCGAAGGATGCACTTGTGGCCAGAGATGCTAGCTGCGCCCTAGTTGAGACCCAGGGTAGCAGCAGTGGAAAAGGAGAACATCTGGCTTCAAGCCGAAATTGAGGCACTGCGAGTGGACAAGGTAACTTTTGCATCCGTTGTGCAAGCCTCCACCTAGAAATTGAGTGATCTTACCCTAATTGCCCAGACTTGGGAGAAGAAAGCCCACGCCTTAGAGGCTGAGCTGGATCATGCCCGAGCTGCGGCCAAATTCATGGTTGGACAGGTTAAGGAACAGCATGAGGCTGTTAGTCACGCAGCTTGCCTTAAGCAAATTGCCACACTGAAGAGTCAGCTCCAAACTCGTAAGGCCCTCATATCGGCCGTGTGCCTGGAGCTGCTTCCCTCATTTGCCCAGGATTTGTCTGGGGAGCCCTTGCCGGAGGAAGCACTGGCCTCCCCTCCTGTTAAACTGGATTGGAGTGACCCTAAGGTCCCAGTCCACCCAGTTGAGATGCGGTCCATGACTCACAGGACCGTCCCCACAGGAGAAGGCAACTCCGAGAGAGCAGAGACACAGGAGACTCAGGTCACTGAGACTAGGGTTCCCTGGTGTGTTACTGAGGTGAAAGCCATCGCCGACAAATTGGGCCCCTTAATGGTTGAACGCGGCTATACATTCTCACCCAACAGCCAATGGCCAGGACCTGACCCAATTGGCTCACCTTTGTATGTCCCCGTCTGAGCTCCCTACCCTTGAATCAGCTGTGGCAGTTCGTGGCCTGGTTAGGCTCGAGGCACACGACTAGATACAACCCTGCAAGACCTGAGCAGGGCTATCGATGATAGGGAGAATTGGAGAGCTTTCATTCATTGGGTTGGCATAAGCCAAAGTCAACTTGATGGCAGCTAGCAAATATCAGCTTTGATACTATAGTGTGAATGGAGGATGGGAGGTGAAGGAATGCTTCAACGTTTTATCATTGCACGTTTAATGACCCTTGTGTCAGATGTATGACAAAATCAATATTATTTTCTTGTAATATTTATATCACTAGTATAGTAGGAAAAATGTGACTCAGTTGAAGGAGGGAACAGCTGCAATAAACTGTACATTCACAGCACTGTACAAGAATTTGATTATATATATATATATATATATATATATATATATGGGGGGCGGGGAAGAGAGAGAGTGTGAAGAACAATGTTATTCTCATTTTTACTTGGAAAGAAGACCAAATAATTATGGGTAAAGTTTGAAAGAAGAGAATTTTGGAAGCATCTTTATTTCCATTAAAAGAATATATATTATTAGGAAGCATGGAGGGGCCAGCTTGTAAAACCTGTTATACATAAGACACTGATGTTCTTATTACTTTTCCTACCAGATGGCTGTCACCAATGAAATGTCAAGCATAATAATTAAAATCCTTACTTTGGAATGCATTTCTCAGTTTGCTCATAGTGAGAAATGCTTCACACCATGTGAACTTTAAGAGAACGTCACTGAATATAATTTAGAGCTTTGTTTTCAGTCAACTCTTTCAGATGCTTCACCCAATGTTATAGCACCCCACAGTAAAAGACAGAACTGTCATCACAGGCAGCAAACTTCATTTTTGAAAGAACATGGGCAAGGAGCCATATTTTCCCAATAAAAATAAAATCACATTTTGCTGGGAAAGCAATATCAGAATCTGGAAAGCTATTAAGCAGGAGTGTTGCTATCTGGGGGCTGGGGGATAAAGGCATTGCACCTCCAAATGAGAATTCTGCCCCCCAATGAAATTTCCTTCATTCCCCAAATTTCTAGTATTGCAGAGAGTGGGACACCGAAAACCATTTACACCTAAACCTCTTATATCTAGATAACTTTGTGTGCCTCTTATGCATGCCTAAATTTGCACTTGTAATTGCTTTACTGAATTTTTAAGTTGCTTCAATGTTAGACTTCTGGGAAGTGAAGTGAAATTTCATTGGGGGCAGAATTTTTATCGGGGAGCAATGGCCTACCCCTCACAAGTAAACAAAAACTTTTCCCAACTCTGCTCATTACTTGTCAGATTCAGCTTCCAAGCTATGATATTTCTCACAGATCTTACTGTTTTTAATCTACAAGGTTCGTTCCTGTTGCTCATTGTCTTTTTCTGCAGTATAGTACACTGGACTACATATGTTTTAATGTAGGGTTTCCACAAGCCAGAATCAATCAATAAATCACTGGTATTATTGTGCTTGGTTACTCTGCAAACCTAGCAGTCTGTGGTTCAAGGGTACCATGTAGACTGCAAGACCAAAATGCAGGACTGTTGCCAGTTGCCACAGTTTGGTAATCCTGAGACATCCTGAGATCTCCTCCAGGCCTGGTGCAATAAGAAGACTGTTGTGGAATGTGTTTTGGTAGCTGGTGCACAAACAGTGATGTTTGTATCATCATGAACCAGGAGAGAAAATTATTCCTCTTGTTCAGTTGTCCTCCCCTATCCCAATGGCACTGGCAGTGAGGAACTGATTTGATCAGGGAAGGATCAAATCCCTGATCCTAACTAGGAAGGAGGCTAGCTCTAACATCCTGGCCCAAGATAGACTTCAGATCTTTTTTCTTTCTTTCTAAAATGCCAAACTCTGTAAAGGGCATATGATGGTTATAATAAAATATCTATCATCAGACTAGGAAAACTGAATTTTGAAAGGGTGCTTCCATTTATAACCTGGCTAGAATCTCAACAAATGTATTCAAGATCTGTTTACGTTATGGATGTATAAAAATATTAGCAGCAGTCATACTAGCTGGGAAACGCTAGCAAGTGTGGTTCAAACCCATAACTTTTCCAAGTTCTTCAGCATTCCTGTTAACCAGAACTTCAAAAAGTCGTGGTATGATTACAGCGTCCAGATCATCTACTATGATCACTGGCCATGCTGGCTAGAGAGCTAGCAGGCATAATAGACGAAGTTTCTGAAAACAGGGGTCCAAAAAGATGACATTTCTGAACTTTGCCATTGAAACACACACATATACACAGAGAGAGAGAGAGAGAGAGAGAGAAACCAGCCAAATAAGCTTCTTCACATCCAGTGCAGCGAACTACAAAATGAATTGAAATGATGCTGAAGTAGCTAGCTTTGGGTGCTGTGCATTTACAGACAGACACATGCAGGCAGATGGCCAGGTAGTTTTTTCCTTCTGAAAACAGATAGGACCTAACTCATTGGGGCATCAGGCCATTGTGAATGTTCAATTTATTATTTTTTAATAAATTGTTATACTGATGTGAAAGCACTCTCCACCCCCTTCTCTTTTCTTTCTAATTTATGTAGGCAGCAGTGCTTAGTGAGGTTAGAATTTCAACTCAGGGAAGAGGCAAAATGGATGTTTGGCAATTGAGCCCATGGCTCTAATCCAGAAAGAAAGATCTGCATGCAGAGCTCATCCAGCTGGGTATTCTGCATTGCTGGACCAATTAAACTTAATGGACTTCCTGTGTGTGCCTATGTCCAATGCATAGCCTTATACATTATCTCAGCAGTTCTTCTAATAAGTCTGACTTGGATTGAATTCCCAGCTCTAAAATAAGGATACATTCAGGCAGTTTTGGATGGAGGAGACAGAAAGAGGGCAATGAACTGTAACATCTGGCTCCTATTTTCCCCTGGGGGAAAGGACTATTAGCACAGAGAAAGAAAACAGAAAATCCACCTGTCATATGAAGATAGCAGTATAGGGCTATCTTAAAAAATTGTTGTAAGAACATCTATGAGAAGGCATGTGCTTGTGCATTCAGCTTGGTGGTTGTTCCTCTTTCAGTAAAAGAGATTCCTTTTGTGTTGATTCAGCTTGTCTTCTACTATTTGAGTGACTGCCCTGTTGGGAACTAGAAAGAAATTTTGTCAGTCAGGGGAAGAGGGTCTGTTTATAGTGCTTTGAATATTCATTGAGTATCTTCTTACATTTATATACAGCACATCTATTATGTGCCGCTCAGCCAAGAATGCTCAACCTGCTGGTGTAACATGACAATTTAAAACTGTACTTAGTTTTACAAGCAGGGATGTTTGGGGGAAGGCAAGCCAAGCTCCATCGCAAACCTAAGTACCCCTATTTTCTTTCATAAATCTTCATAATTTGAAGATTGGAAGTGATATCCAGTGACCTCTCAAATGTCCTCTCTGTTGCAAAACAGGAGTCGAGAAACTCCTGCTGATAAAAAGAAAATAAAAACTCCTGCTTGCTTTAGACTTCATGCCTGCTTCACGTAGCAAGTAACAAAACACTGCTGAGGTCATACTAGCAGATTGACTACGTTTATTAGTAAAAAAGAATTTCAAAACAGCTTAAGTTACAGAAGCAAAATCTATTCTGCCGAACATCATGGCAGATCAGCAACAGAGTGCAAAGAGAAAAGAACAGAGAGACTTTTACACAAGGCATGGGGTTTATATGATATGCAGTAAACATGCTTTAGGCACCTTCACCTCACGACAACAAGTGTGAATAACAAGTTCATAGCCATAACATGTCATGTAGCAAAAACACATATGATGGCGCAGCTGTGTGCCAGTTCTGGACAAGCTGATAACGCTGAGGAAAAGTTTCCCATGGAACTGGCTAGCCATAACAACAAGTTTGTAACAGTTTGCGTTCTCACACACACACACACAAGAGCTGTGAGAAATTTGTGGAGCAAGGAGTCCATTATGCATCCACATAATGCAACACTCCCCTACTCCTTGTGGAACAAATTTTAGTCACATATTTAGCCACTTTGGACTGGCAGCTTTGTCAATCCCAGTTTACTTACAGGCTGACCAAATGTCTCAGCAGATAGTGGTTTAGTAAACACATCAGCTAAGTTACATTCTGAAGGCACATAAGTGAGAGATCCTTTCCCATCTCGCAAAAACAACTTTACATTATGAAACTTAATGTCAATGTGCTTTGAGTGAGAGGAAGTTCTGTCAGAACTTGCCATGTGAATACAGGCTTGTGAATCACGATATATTTGTACTGATTGTGGAATATGGATTTCCAGATCTTTTAACAACTGTATGAACCACTCTAGTTCAGTACAGAGTGTAGACAAACTCACGTACTCAGCCTCCATTGTTGACAAAGATAAACATGTTTGTTTCCTAGTTTTCCAATCAATAACCACTCCACTGTAAATGATTACATAACCAGATGTGCTCTTGCGATCTGACACATCTTCTGCAAAATCACTATCAGAGTAACACACCAATGTAGGTTGTTCTTTGGGAAAAATACACAAACAATACTCCAAAGAACCTTTCAGGTACCTAAGCACTCTTTTCACACCTTGCCAATGATACTGGGTAGGCTTAGCACACGCTCTGCCCAAAATGTTTACACTTAGAGCAATATCAGGGCGGCAGGTACTTGCTAAGTACAAGAGACTCCCGATGACAGATTGATACAGATGTATGTCAGGAAACATTTCATCACCAATGTTTTTCATAAACCCAGGTACCATAGGCGTTTTTACAGCCTTGCAGTCAGTCATGTTGCATTTTTCTAACAACTTCACAATCTTTTGTTTCTGACACAGCAGAAAACCATTTTTGACTTGTTGTACTTCAATTCCCAGAAAATTTTGAACTGGACCCAGATTTTTGACTTGGAACTTTTTTCCCAGTTCATTCTCAAACACTTGTGCTTGATTTTGTGTAGCAGAAACTAAACACAAATCATCCACATAGGCAAGGAGAATTTCTAAACTTTCCCCTTTCCCTCGGACATATACACAGGGATCAGCAACACTTTGTTTGAAACCACACGCCTGCAGAGCATTGTGTAAACAAACATTCCAACATCTGGCTGATTGTTTCAGACCATAAAGAGCACGTTTCAGTTTCCAAACGTGAGACTCTTTTCCTTCAACTTCAAACCCATCAGGTTGAAGCATATAAACCTCTTCTTCCAAATCAGCATTGAGATAGGCAGTAGTGATATCAAAATGTGTCAGCACAGCATTCATTTGAGCTGCCAGGGAAAAAACCAATCTAATAGACTGCTGTTTTGCTGTGGGACTGAATATTTGGTGAAAGTGGCGTCGCTTTGAAAACACCCACTTGCGACTAGACGTGCTTTATATTTCACCTGCCCATCAGCAGAGGTCTTTAGCTTGTAAACCCATTTACTGTCAATTGGTTTCACACCTTTGGGTAATTTACACAGAGAATACACATTGTGCTGAGCAATTGAATCCATCTCACTTTGCATGGCATCCCACCAGGGCTGAGCCTGTCGCTCAGGCAATCTTTCAAGAGAAGCAAAACTTTCCGGCTCAGAAGCTACAGCTGCACACACACGGACTGCCTGAGCGTCAGGGAAACGACGCGGGGGAATGCCTTTTGTTTTTCTTTTTGATCTTCTGAGGATGGGTTGACTCTGTGAGGTGCCTTCCCCCTCCTCAGCATTACGTGACCTTTTAACTGAATACTTTCGCTCTCCCTCCCCTGTGCTAGACTCAGCCACATCGCTTACAGCTCTCCTCCTTCGCAAGTCTCTCTCCTCTGTTTTAACCCTCGAGGGCCTGGGAGCGGAGACTGAGGGTTGAACTGGCTGCGTTGCTGGCTGGCTAGACACAGGAAGAAGAATTTCAGACGCTGATTGAACACGTGCCCAGTTTGCGTGTTCCTCGAAGGAGGCATTTCTTGACACAACACAGGAATTACCACCAGCATGAAAGCGATACCCTTTACAAAAATTCTCATAACCAACAAAACGCAGATGCTGGGCTTTTGGCTCTCCTTTTTTCCTTTGACTTTTGGGAATGTGCACCCAGGCAAAACTCCCAAACACCTTCATGTGAGCAATGGAAGGCTGTTTATTATACAGATACTCATAGGGGGTTGCATTGATTACACTACTCCAGAGCCTATTGTGTATGTAACAGGCAGTCAGAACTGCTTCACCCCAAAAACTCAGAGGCAGATCTGCATCAGTTAGCAGACTGTGCATCAGAGTTTGTAAAACTCCTGCATTGCGCTCAGCCACTCCATTTTGGTGAGGAGAATAGCTGGCAGTTGTCCTGTGAATGATCCCTTTCTTTTTGAACCACTGTTGCATGTTTTCTGACAAGAATTCAGCTCCCCTATCAGTTTGCAACTTTTGAAGAGAGCAACCAAACTGCCTCTCAATCAGGGAACACCAATTCTTGAGGACTTGACACACATCAGACTTTTGCTTCAACACATAGCAGAAAATGTACCTGCTAAAATCATCTACGAAGAGACAGAAATATCTACCCCCTCCGAGTGATTGTTTACTGAGGGGCCCTACAATGTCACAATGAACCAACTGGAATGGAGCAGTTGGCACACGGGAACTAACCCGTGGTGCTGGTAGCTGCTTGGACTTGGTTTGCTTGCAAATTGCACAGTCAAGGAACACACTACAAGACTTCAAAGAACACCCTTTACAGCAACCTGCCAACTTTTTTAACACTGGAAAACTCGCATGCCCCATGCGACGATGCATGAGATGAATGCATTCATGGTGTTGTGGAGTATTAGCATACACATTACACACAGTATGTTTTGTTTCAAGGAAGAACAGCCTTTCTTCCCGTGTAGCCACAGCACACACCTCCCCATCTTTGAGCACTTTGCCCTGTTTTCCACAGAACTCAACCTTAAACCCAGATTCTGTCAGCTGCCCCACAGATAACAGACAGAAATCAAGAGAGGGCACATACAAAACATTTTTCAAACACATATCAAGTGCTGGGACATAGGCAATCCCTTCACCACAAACCTCAGCATTTGTCCCATCTGCCAAAATTACCTTTGAAACACTGGCAGAATTTAAGTCACTGAACAAGTCTTTTGAATTGACGAGATGCTGGGAACACCCGCTGTCCAGGAGCCAGGCTGGGTCTGGGACTTCTGCATCTTGGGGACCTTCAGAAACAGCTACAGCAACACGCAACCGTCCCCTGGCACGACCTGCCTTGTTCCCTCTACTTCTGGAACCTGGAAACCGGCTCTACTGGTACTTTGCTCCCCTTGCTTCAGAAGTGGGCAATCACGCCTGAGGTGTGAAGCAGATCCACAGCGAAAACATCTCCGGACAGCATGGGCATGCACCAGCCCCTCCTCACTGCGATCAGCAGCTGAAGATTTTTTCTTACCGGAGCAGACTTCTGCCGCTGAAGCCTGTGTGGGAGGTGCCGCATTCCTGGCTCGCTTGTCTTCTTCCTCCATCAGCCGGGCAGAAACCATGGAGACAGTCAAATCCCTTTCTGGCACGGACTGGAGTGAAGAAACGACTAGTTCCCAGGAAGCATCAAGGGAATTTAAAATACAGAATACCCTGTCACTCTCAGGCAAAACCTTGCCTCTCTCTCGGAGTGATGAAAACAGCTCTGAAAAAACTGTCAAATGCTCCCTCATCGAGGTGCCTGGGGTCCATTTGGTATTGTAAAGTCTATGAGACAAAGCATACTTTGCTGCTCCAGATTCACTGAGATGTATATCTCATAGTTTGACCCATCCTTCACGTGGAGTATTAAGGTCCCTGATGTGCGTGAGCTGGTCATCTTCCACAGCCAGGAAGAGCATAGACATGGCTCGTCTAGTTGCAGCCTGAATCTGAGCTGCTGTACCTTGCAATGAAACAGGATCAGTAAACGCTCCCCACAGACCCTCGGCCTGCAGATATTTTTCCATTCTCGCTGACCATGCAAGGTAGTTTGACCCATTGAGCTTCACAAGGGGCAAACCCCCAGGCACTGGTTGAGCCATGGTAGAACCAGCTAAAAACTTATTCAAAAACACTCCTCAGCAGGCATAACTTAAAGCAGGACTCAGAACAAGGTCGATGGCTCGCAACCATCCTCTGCTACCATGTTGCAAAACAGGAGTCGAGAAACTCCTGCTGATAAAAAGAAAATAAAAACTCCTGCTTGCTTTAGACTTCATGCCTGCTTCACGTAGCAAGTAACAAAACACTGCTGAGGTCATACTAGCAGATTGACTACGTTTATTAGTAAAAAAGAATTTCAAAACAGCTTAAGTTACAGAAGCAAAATCTATTCTGCCGAACATCATGGCAGATCAGCAACAGAGTGCAAAGAGAAAAGAACAGAGAGACTTTTACACAAGGCATGGGGTTTATATGATATGCAGTAAACATGCTTTAGGCACCTTCACCTCACGACAACAAGCGTGAATAACAAGTTCATAGCCATAACATGTCATGTAGCAAAAACACATATGATGGCGCAGCTGTGTGCCAGTTCTGGACAAGCTGATAACGCTGAGGAAAAGTTTCCCATGGAACTGGCTAGCCATAACAACAAGTTTGTAACAGTTTGCGTTCTCACACACACACACACAAGAGCTGTGAGAAATTTGTGGAGCAAGGAGTCCATTATGCATCCACATAATGCAACACTCTCAAATTCTGGATTAGAAGGTATTTAGGGTAGTGGTAGTTTTGCAAAACACCTTCCCTCTGGAAGGTGTTTTGCATGTTTTACTGTTTTAGGTAGGAGTTTTTAGCTGAAAACTAACCAGAAATTCCACAAAAAGGTGGACGAGTTTGGGGGCTTTGGAGATCACGAAACTGAAGTCTGAAGGTGACAACACTTGGAAGTGCCACATGATTTCCAATACTCCTTCAGATGCTACTGTATATTACTTCCTTTACTTCAAATGTAAAGTCTCCATCACCTTTACAGTTCAACTTAAATGAGATCTCCTGACAACTTTGTCCCTGTGTAAAATTTCACATAACCCTTAAACCTTTAACAAATACAAATATAATGATAAACCAGAACAACAAAAATATTGCTTCATAGCAGTGTAGTCAGTGTAGTGTAGTGGTATGAATGTTGGACGAAACATTGGGAAACCAGGGTTTGAACCACCACTTGGTCATGGAAACCCACTGGGTGACTTGAAGCAAGTCACACTCTCTCAGCCTTTGAGAAAAGCAAGCTCCCTTTGAACACATTTTACCAAGAACAACCTGTGATAGGTTCACTTTAGGGTCACCATAAGTCGGAAATGACTTCAAGATACATAACAACAACAATATAGCAACTACAAAAGTGAAGTGAAATGCCATATCAAGACTGAATTCATGGCTCCAATTTTAACTCTCTCTTTTTCATTGTACCCACCTCCAAATCATTTCCCCCCAAAATTCTTTACTAACCCTGATTCTGCCTCGAATGAATCAATTAATTCTCCACTCATTTTCACTCTGCTCCAATACCAGCCCCCATTTCAAGAAAAAAAAGTTACTTTGTTTTCTAGCAATAATTGTGACCATGCACCCCATGAGGGTGTATCCTTGCTGGCACTCTATCAGTCCCTTGATTTTTTTTGGGAGGGGGGAGATGCATCTTTGCAGAGATCCTTGTCCTGTGTACTGTACCATATTAGAAAACTAGCTTGGCTTTTTAAAATTCTTTCTTTGTTTTGTTTCTTGATCTTAGAACTTTTTTCCAAGTAAATTTCCCCCCCCAAAATTCCATTTAGCTCATCTGGTTTCAAAATCCACGGGAGACAAATTTCTTCTGCCAATGCAAACTGATCACATTCTGCCACTCTGCAATGACTGGATTTAAGCTTATCAAAGGTGTTTTAAAGATTTATATCTATACCCTTGGCAACACCCAAGAATACAGGCCTACAACAAGATTTTTCTAATCCAGGTGAAGAGAGGAAGTCTGGATTGTGTTTAAAAGGACAGCATACAGTTAGTTTATTCTATCTGAATACAAAATGCCAAGAATAATAGCCAAGCTAAGTGCTCAGTAAATTTCTGTGTTGTGCTGCTTATCTTGGAATGCAAAAGACAAGCACTTGGTAGACCCAGTACAATGCTGATCACTTGAGCTGCTCAAAAATCAGAGCTGCTCAAAAATCCTGGCTTCTAGTTTCATGACTACATCTGGGAGGACTGGTGACTTCTTGGTGTGTGTCTGTTTTCTGCATCATTTGATGAATCATTTCCGTAGTGCTGCTCTAGTTGGCAGGCTCTGGAATCACCAAAAGAAAAATAAAACCCTGCCTCAGCAGTGTGTACAAAAGCATGAAGCTTTAAAATCTTTATTAAGGGTTGACATGGCAATAAAGCAGAAAGCTAGTCTCTTGGGATAGTTGAATGATGCATTTGGCAGGCTTCTTCTTAATAGCAGCATTAATGTCAGGAAAAAAAGCACCTATGGATGGGTAATAATTTAATGAAGGCACTTTATCTATCCATATGTACTGTTTGTTAAATATGATTGCATTCATCAGAATCATATTTACGGATGGGTCAAAACAACAACAACGACAACAACAACAATGCAATTCTCTTTTTTTTCTGAAATGCAATCCAAAGCACACTTAAAGAGTACTTCAATTTGTTTTAAGTTTATATTGCTGTGTACACTTACTTAAGAGTGAATTCCTCTGAAATCACTACGATATATTTCTGTGAAGACATCAATTAAAGACCGGTGTGTAAGTCCCTCTGAACTATGACCATTCATATTTGAGAACCAGTTCACACAATCAGTAGAAAGAACATTTTTCCTGGTCTATTCAATACATTCTGCTGGGATGTATGCGTATTGAGAAAACACTGAAATCTTTCCTTTGATAAAACTGTCTTTTGCATTACTCTGTTGTTGGTGTGTTTATTGTTGCATACATACTACTCAATATACCAATAGGCAATGCTAGTCAATACACCAATATATTTCTTTATTTGATTCAGTTGATCATGGAAAATGGACTTCTATTTAGCTTAATCTGCTTTGCTTTCTGTAATAGACAAATTTTCAACCACAAGTTCATTTTGTCCGGATTTATTAAGAAAAAAATATGAAAATTCTCAAGAGTTTTAAAAAATGGAAACTGTAAACACTGAACTATGACTGCATTTCAGTTTTCATATTATTTCACAAGGTTTGGATCAGATTGGTCCATATTTAAAAAAAATGAATGAAACATTTCACTCCAATTCCTTCTGAATATTTCTGTTACTGCTGCCTGACCTTGTTTCCTGTCCTTGACCCATTTGTTACAGTACAATGGCACTTTGACTTTTGCAATGGTTTGGGGTGCAGAACCTTTCTATAGGTCAAAAACTACAAATACCCCCCCCATGAGCATTCTCCCTCTCATTCCTCCCAGGTCTCCTCCTGCCATTCTCCTGCTTGTTGCCTGTGCACTCTGCCTTCTTTCTGCACGTGCGGGTGACAGGCAGGTGAATGGAGGGGAAAACACTCCCCTCCATTCTCCTGCTGGTCACTCACATGTCCTGCCTTCTTTCTCCCATTCTTTTACTTTTGGTGGGGCACAGAGTAGAAAGGTAGCACACTTGAGCAAAAGGCCAGGGAATAGGAAGGGAAGAATGGGAGGAGGCAAGTGGGCACCTGGCAAATAATCAAATCCACAAAGGTCAAAACCACAAACGTAGAAGGAGAACTGTGTTACCCTTCCAAATCTAGCAATGATCCTTAAAGAAATACCATCACTCTCTGCTTTATCTCTAAAGTGCTTAAAGCCATGGCTATGAATTTTTGGCAGTGGCATTGCTCAGTTCTCTCTAGCAATATATTCTTGTGAATTCTGGAGCTATACTAATGAGTTTTGCTTTCAGGAGCTTTCTTTTTCCCTCTCTTAATTACTCATCACTAGCCTGCAGACAAAAGGGAGTGCAGGGAAATTCATATCCACTAAGGAAAGAAAGTAGCTGTAGATTCTTGACATCAACAACAATCCACACCTATCTGTTTACAGAAATCAGTTCAATCTTTAAGTCTACAGCTCCAGCATGATTAGGAGTGGTTACTCCCTGAATGAGAGGAATGAAAATTAACTAGGAGGAGTACAAATGAAAGAGGAAAGCATGACAAAAAAATGTCAAAGAACCAGGAATATCTGAAGAGACTGTCCTTGCCATGAGAGACAGGAGACTCACCTCTGTTAAAGAAAGAATTCAAAAGACTGCCAGTTTAACTTTATGCCTTCTGGAAGAAACCCAATCTCCTTTTCATGAAATGGATGGATAATTTGTCCAATTACTGAACAAACAGTGTCATTATGCTAAGTAGCTTCATGTTACAAAATGAACAATTTTTGCATGTAATGAAGAATTCATCTCTAAAAAAGTGTGCACCACATAAATAGTAAGGTCACTGATGAAAGTCTTCATTTCTCAATCTCTGAACAATAAGATCTGTCTAACATTGAGTTACAGGTGAATAAACAATCTGAGTGATCAGCAAAATGGAATTGAAATAGCAATGGTTACTTAATAAGAGAACTTCAACAGGTAATATGTATTTTAAAATATAGGCGAGGAAATAAAACTTTTCAGGTAAATTAAGAAAATTGACTTGCATCTTTAATCCTCCTTGAAAATATGAGGTATATCAGCTATATTGTTATATAGTCTATCCAATAAAACATGGTAGTTGAGATGAAACTTGTTAGCATATTTGTTAACTGGAAAAAGGCAAACTGATGATGAAAAGATGTGAAAAGGCATATTTTGATTTGGGTAAAACCAACCAATTTCACCCTGGAGTGTATAGTTGAAATTAAATTCATAAACAGGGTTCTAGTTCTCTTTCCACTGTAGAAAGTCATATTGTGGCCTAATATACTGGTTGTATAAGAACAATTCCCCTTTGTTTGTTTGTCTCTCTCTCTTCATCTCCTCTCTCCCCTCCAAAACCCCCTACTTCTATCTGTGTATCAATGAATCACTCCCACCAAATTCAAAGACTTCCTTGTGTGTTGCAAATGCTTCCTTCCTTTAGTCTATTGTTGTTGTTGCTGCTGCTATCATTCTCATTATTTCTTTAATGTATAAATTTGGTAATAAATCAAAGGAGGGCAATAAATTGGGCAACCTGATACCAAACTCTGGAAACTTAAGACTGAGCACCTTAGAGTATGCAAAATGTTTTCAACATATTTCCTTGGTAGTCTTTACATAAAGCCTTCAAGGGAAGTCACTGTTATTGCCCCAAATTCTTTCTTACTCATACCATCTTGAATCCATAGTCCAGACTACAATGAAGTAAAATGCAAATTTTATTAGATTGTAAATCTGAGTTCAGTGATCAGCATTATTGATCTGCTTTGGGCATTCTTGGCATCTAGTATTTGAGACTTGATGGTAAGCATCATGGTAATGAGGATAAGAAGAATTTAAAAAAAGAGGTATCCTGTCTTATTTCCTACTCAAGTCGAGGTCTTTTCTGAGATGATGCATACTACAACCCATGTTTGCATCATCTAAAAATAACAGTGAGATACTGTGCTTCTCCGGATGTTTTTGGATGAGAGCTACTATAATTTCTTACCATAGGCTATGATACGCAATGGTGATGGGAGGTGTATACAAAAGATGTATAGAAAAAAAAATGAGGACACAATTTTCTACCCTGTCTAAAAATTTCACCTTTGGCTCAGAAATATTGCACTTGCCCATATGTGCAAACACAAGCAAATGATCAATTAATGACTAAAACTCCATAATTACTTAATTAAAATTCTTTAATCAGGTTTCAGCCTCAATTCATTATAAATATTTTCCCCTGTAGCAATGTCACCAATGTTGATTATTCTGTGCCACTAATTATTTACAAAGCAAGTATACTTATGCCTTAGACAATTATATCGTTAGCATGCTGTATTCTCCTATAACAAGTACACAGACCCATTTAATTGCTTACAAGATGGGGAAAATCTGTTTCAACTCAGCGTTGCATTCCATGTGGGAAGGGTCAGCTTTCATTTGGGCCAAGGGCATGGACCAGGGCACAGCAAGGTGGGTAAGGGACAGTATAGCTGAGTTCAATGCAAGCCACTTGTAAATAAGCCCTGGGGAGAACAAAGCAGAGCTGAGTTCCATGTTACAGTCTCCCAGGTTGCAAAGCAAAGTTCACTTCTATATATTAGTATACCAGCTTAAATGCCCTTTAATCTCGGACCACTGATGGGAGATAATGGCAGAAAATGCTTGTGGGAAAGATGGCGGTGGCTAACAGAGCCACTGCAAGACAGAAGATGTAATATTGGTCTTTAAGTCATTGGGTAGCATCAGAATAAAGAAGCCTCATATGTCCCTGGGAGTCCCTAAATGACAACTTCCTTTAAAGCTGGAATATTATTTTTTATTATTTAAATCAATGAACTGTTTTGAAATTAAATGTTTGGTAAGCTTCAAAGGAAACTTGTAGACAATTGACATGCTATATTATGTATACACTGTCTTGAAATCAATAGATAGTGCCATTCTAAATGATTGAGCTAAACGACCTTATCTAGTGCAATGTCAAATAAAATGCAGACCACTGGACAAGGTATGCAGTCATTCTGAATAAGGAAGAGAAAATAGTGGATGAATGTCCAAACTAGGACTCCTATAAGACATATGTTATGAACCTTCACATTTTATGACTCTATGGTGGAGAGTGCTCACTTTTGTTCAGATATCACTCTTGTTCAGATATCAGATACCTGGTTTTAACCAAAAGACAAGGAGGGAAAGTTCTATTCCTGCTTCCTTTCTTCCATCACCACTTTCCTCCAATAGGAAGTGACAGATCTGAAGAGAAAAACTTCCAGATCATATGGAGACTCACATGATCAAGAACCTGATATTACAGTGTCTTTACTTGCATAGAGATTCTTCATAGGAATCTTCTCTTTTCTTGATATTTGTCACTACTCTTCAAACTTGACACTTTCCGCATGATAGAAAATTGAAGATGTTGAGGCTAATAGGGGTCGAAATAAAATTCAAAAATAGTTTTAAAATAGTTTTTAAAAAGTGTTCCTTGAGTATCAGGGAACCCTGATGAAAAAATATCCTAATGAGAATCTTTGCAATTTGGGATTTATTCTGCACAAAATTCACATGTGACTTTTCAGGACAGTAAGCAATGTTGTCTACACAGAAAATATGCCTGAACAGAAATATTATTTTGTATTCATAAAATGATATTTCCTGTGCGTAAAATGTTGCACAAAGAAACTATATGCAAATTTTGCACAGAATAAATCCTAAACTATGAAGTCTAAAACACTGCAGTTTTCAAAAAACAAACAAACAAAAACCTCTCACAGCAAAAAGAAAACTGCCATAATTACTTGTTAAAATTACTATAATTGCTTCTTTCAGTCATGAAATTAGTGAAGAATTACATCCTTAGAGGTTAGCGGCTGCCCTTTTTGTGTGTTTATCCCACCTTTGTGGTAATGTATAAAAGGGTTTCAGCAAGAAGGCAATGATTTTCAGAAGCTTAATATACTACTGATTGATTTATCATTCATTTATGTAGGTATGGACAAATTTAATCCTCTTTCTATAAAACTCATACTTTCAAGCACAAAAGCATTGCCTCTAGGTTCTACAACAATCAGTATTTTTTTTCAAGTCCACATGAAAATTAATACTCATAAAAATGATACATAATGTATAGGCACAAAAATATGTACATATTTGGAAATTTTTTTGCAAGTTTGTCTTCTTAATAGACAGTTAATCTAAAGCCAGGTTTTCTTATGCTTCCCCTGCCCCTGCATACACACATTTTTGTACATATTTTCTTTGACTTGAAGAAGTGCCTTGAAAAATTCAGAGGCATGGTTTGTTCACAAGTTAAATCAGTCAATTCATGTTAAAATGTTCATGTTAAAATTAATATTACTGTAAAAAAATTAGTTTCAACCCATCCCTACTTGATTCCCCTTCTTCACAGATAGACAGCATACTTTGTGGGCTCTTGACCAACACAGCTACCTCTTGTGCAGAAATGTAATGTGAGAAGCCTGGGACATGTGGTTGAAATGCCCTGTAGCTCACCCATGAGGCCTTTTTCATTCCTCAAGTAACATTAACTTATGAAAAGCATGGCACCCTCTACCATAGCCAGGACATCTGATAATGTTTGAAGTTCAAAACAGCACTGCTTCTGAAGGGGAAAAAATCCAATTCCTCAGAAAATTTCAGAGCAAATAAGCAATTATGAATCATCATTGTCAGTCACCATTTATGTTAAATATATGCTAAAAATTCTGGCTATACAACTCAGCATTCTGCATAATTAAATCAATAACAATAGCACTAACTTAGATATCGGTGGTGTGTCTTAACACCAATTTAATAAATCTTTTCCTGACTTGCGAAGTTAAAGGTTTTTTTCATAACCTTGACCAGGGGACTTTACATTTGCACATCAGATAATTTGTAAGACAGAACTACCTTCTTTAAGTACTCAATAGCCAATTAACTTTGTGACCTTACAGTCATAACATGCTTAGCTTCTATGAAGAGAAGCAGGCATAATGCAGCACATTGGATACAGGATTAAAGAAGCTGAGTTAATACAATGCACAGAATTCCATTAGAACAGAATACAGGAATGCATTCAATCAACTGGAATAATTATTATGTTCTCTTTTTATCCACAGAAACTGTTATACGTTCCTTAAAGATGCAAGTTCACATTTAGCTGGCTTTCATTGTTCTTTCCTAAAGGACAGCTGAAACCATCCAGCTCAGTTTAATTAGAGACTGTAGGTAACTTTGCTAGGCTCTGTCTCAAGGAAATTCTTTGATTTGTTTTTTCTTTTAACAGTTTGGTGTTTTCTTTATCTAAATTTGAAAATTGGATTAAATGTATATTGATATGAGGGGTGCTTAAATGTTCAGCTGAGAAATTAATTTATAGTCACAAGAAAGGGCCTGAAAGGGAAAAAAGAGGAAATAATTATAATTTTTACTAGGGCTTGAGCTTGCAGCATATCTTGAACTGATGACCTGGAGGGATATTAAGCAGGCACTCAGCTTATTGTGTGTGATTGTCAAGGTTAGCACAACCATCCACCTGCAGAAAAGAACTGCAGAAAGATAGACAAGGAAACTTCCTTTTCACAAACATACCAGGATAAATTTGATGACATTCATAGGAAAAGCCATGTTGGATCAGACCAAAGGACTAGCTACCAAGATTCTGTTCATAGGCAGCTAAAAAGTTGCCTATGGAAAGCTCACTCGAAGGACTTGGATGCAAATGTACTATTCTTGCACTGCCTAGCAACTGACAAACAAAGACAAACTGCCTCTGAGACACCCACTCTGAAAAGTAGGTATTAATGGTCATTCTTCCATGTAAATGTTTAGTTCTCGGAGCTTTATAAATGTTTCTAACCTGGGCTTACTTGATGTTTGAATAATTAGAAGCGTTCCTGATACTAATAGATAACATTTACTTGTAATCCCATTCTAGTTCAAATGCCAATATGTTTAGGCTTGTGTAAAACAGTATGGAAAATTATTGAAATTAAAAATTGAGAATATGCTCACCTGAGTTATACATAACCAGTGTATTTTAGTTGCAGATATTTTCTCTATTCAATTTTGTGCATCTGGAAGCCCAAGTGTGTGTGGGTGTGGGACATATGAAGAGATTTCAGTGATAAAGTTGAAAATCTGAAATGGACTTCAGTTTAAAATATTTTGTACCCATGTTAGTTCTTTACAACTCTATTTTTTTTTAATTGTCTTATGTATTTGTCATAAAGCCATCACACGACAAGTGATGAGGTCTGAAGAGGAAACTTATCATTTACAAGCAAACAGGATTAAAACAGCACTCTTGGTTCCAAAGAGTTTGCCTACCTGTCACATCAACTGGGAAAGGATAGCTGCACTTTCTCCATATAGAGTGGATCCACTTTTGAGCTCAGCACTCATTCAGCCAATTAATGCTGCATCAAGAGCTGCCATTGTGAGGAAAGACAGTTACATTCTAATGAGCTTCTAATATTGTTTACATTCGTGAGCTGTAGCTGTAATTCTTTGGCAAAAACCTCAGATCATGATGACAAGGAAAGAATCCTTGTTAGCAAAAACTTTGTGGGAATATAGTTTCTGTTTTGAGATTTTCACAGCATACGAAACAAAAGGAAAGCACATTTTATTCAGCAATAATTGCTGGTACTCTGTATATGTTTGTATGATATTTTGAAGGCAAGTTGCATCTTTCTGGCTACTTCCTCTAAAGAAAAGAATGTAAACTTCAACTTCTTTCACATCAGTGCGCACAAAAAAGAATTGATGCAATCATTTTTTTTTTCATAGCATCAGTTCCTAACAAGGACAACTCACAAAAGTTTGTTGATGCTGTTGCAGTTTTATGTGCTGGTGGGTTTTTTGATGCCCTCTCCCCAATAAATAGGAGTTGTGTTCTGTTTAATGAATGAGACCTGCACTTTTAGCTTTCTCACTACTAATAGAGGAACACAGGAAACTGATTTATGCCAGATTATCATTTTTACCCATCTAGCCCAGTATTATCTGTTCTCCAGAGATTCTCCAAGGGCTTGGATGTAAGTCTTTCTGAGGTCATCTTAGGACCTACAGGACATGTTTAGTTCAGGTAATATTTTTTTCCAAAAAAAAAATCTTTTTCATAACCTTTTTTGACTTCTGTGGCAATGGCATCAGTAATAGATAGGAATGTGGAGTAAGAACACACTTAAGGGCACAGTAGGATTTACAGAAAGCCTTTAATTCCTCCATTCCATCCACACCCCTCCATTCTAATAGTCTGTTAACTAAACTGTTAGATAATGATTGGGAACACTGATTTCAGTCATGGATGGGACCCTATTAACCTGTAGTTTCTCTTTCTTACTTGATAGATTTCATATCATTGATAAACAAGAAGTTGCTGCAGAGTAGTCTGATAGTTTGGTGTCATAAAGACTATGCTTGAGAAGACAGACTCTTGGGTTGATCAACAAAAGCAGTTCTTATGTGTTTAAGATTCCCTCTGCAACCAATACTCCTTGCCAAACTAATGACCTACCTTATCCTTCATGTACCAGTTAGCCACCTTGAGTTTGCAAATTCTTTCAGGATCAATGCCTATTAATCAACAAGTTAACTGTATGAAAGAAAGGTACTTGTATCTTTACTTCATACAACAAAACAGCATAACCATAAGATTACAAACATTTCCATCAGGGTGGTACAACCTGGGCCCTGAGGCTGCATGTGGTCCTCATATATTTTCTTTGAATCTCAGCAGTCCCTGAAGCTTCTGGAATTCAATACCTCAGTGAAGATGGTTCTGGCAACACAAAAAGTTTGAGGGAGACACAGTGGATTCACATAGAAGTATGCAGATCTTCACATATTTGCATATGCATAGGAATGTGCACATGTATATATTCCTCTCTTCCTGTTGATACTGGATACATCATTGGAACTGAAAAGTTATACTTCCAAAAGGTTGTACTTCCCATTATATTCCATATAATGTCTTTATTTTCAGTGAACCACAGGTTAGTAAGGGTTGCTTCATTCTTTATATTGCTAAAGGCATGTAGTGTGCCTTTGTATATTGAGGGAAAGGTTGGGTTCCACCTTTCTGATCACAGTATGGCTGGTGATAAATGGAATTTATTGTCTGGAATTGTCTTGTGACCATTTCCACTGAAAAATGTGGTCTTGTAGGTGATTTCAGAATAAAGATGTTCTGTCCAGTGCTTGTTCTGTACATACAAATTGATATATAGTTACTGTACTGTAGCTGCTGTTTAACTGTGCAACTCACAGAAAGAGGACTTCCCTTTTGATTGCCGTTCAGTAAGTATGCTGTACACTTGTCCAAAGGAAAAAAAAAGATCAGAATTTGTGATCACAAATTGTGATCACAACAGAGATGCTCACTCAGATTTCTGCTGAAGCTTGTCTATAAAGGGAAATCTCTACTCCAGGTCTAGTTAAAGTAGTTTGGTAGGAGATGTTTTGGGCAAATCTCTGTTCAACACTGTGCTGTTTCAGAATACTCACCAATAGTCTTTATATCTTCCCCTTATCCTAGATTGTGTGATAGATGAATGGACACCCATAGTGACTTTTTTTTCAAAACAAAAACAGTTCTTTAGACATGATAAGAACATGAAAAAAAATCCAATACGTTGTTATATGATCAGTAATTAGTTGAATCATAAGAGACTTTTGATCTATATTTTTTTATTTGATTTACAAATACAGGAAAGCTTATTGTGACAAGAGGGATTGCATCAAGAAGAACAGAGTAAAATACTAAGTACTATGAATCCAATGATGGGAAGGAAGGAAGGAAGGAAGGAAGGAAGGAAGGAAGGAAGGAAGGAAGTTGCTTAGGTATTTTGATATCTTGATATGTATCATTTGATTATTTGTGTTTTATTACTAAGATTCATGTACATGTAACATACATAGAATCATAAAATCATAGAGTTGGAAAAGACTACAGGGGCCATCCAGTCCAACCCCTTGCTATGCAGGAACATACATCAAGGCATTGCCAACAGATGTCCATCCAGCCTCTGCTTAGAAACCTCCAAAGAAGGAGACTCCACCACACTTGGAGGCAGTATATTCCACTGCTGGACAGCTCTGACTGTCAGGAAGTTCTTCCTGAGATTCAGGTGGAATTTTCTTTCCTGAAGCTTGAAACCATTGCTCCTTGTCCTAGTCTCTGGAGCAGTGGAAAACAAGCCCGCTCCCTCCTCAACATGACATCCCTTCAAATATTTAAACATGGCTAAATGATTACTATGTATATTTTTATAATACTCATTCAATAAAAATAAATAATAAAAAATCTCCCCTTATCCAACCTGCTCAAATTTAATTGTTTTGTATAGTCAATGCATAGGTCAAGTCTGAATCCCAAATCTTTACAACATTAAAGGCTAGACCTTATAAAACAGTGGAAATCAGAGAACAAACAAACAAGGTTCCCTTCTTGCAGCAATTTCAGGAATGGAAGAAAAGAAAAAAACTTACTTTGCCATCCTGGCAACAAGATAATCTGGCCATGCCTCAAGTCAAGCAGTGTCTTGGCTGCTGTCCCAGCTGTGAACTGCACTGCAAGGGAGTTGACTGAATTCCAAAAGTAAAGCAACCAATTCAGCTTCCTGCTTCCATCATTACCATCCCCACTATCACTCTTCACAGGGCAGGTTGGGAACTGCTGTCCTTTTCACAGGGAAGTCTGGAAGAATATCTTTATTACCTGAATTTTATTATCTTTATCATCTTGCCTGTTTTATTATTGCAAAATCCATATTATCAGTAACAGTTCTTGAATTTTTCAAATTTGTTTCAAAAATTTAAAACATGCTGTTCATAACTTTGGCTTCCTACTTGCAAGAAACATAGAAAAAAAGTAGGGGAAAACATGACAACAAATGGGGCAGTCATTAAATTATCAGATATTTTCAATGTTTCTCCAAAAAGGCAATTATTGTAAATTATACCATTTTCAATGCAGGGGTAAAATACGGTGTTATTAGAAGAATGTGAACAAGGCTTTCATTAAAGCAAAGACAGTTCTGACGTGACTGACCTTTTTATAGCAGAGATTTTAATGACCTTACATAGTGCGGCTTTTAATTAATTAACTTTGCTTTTGCTTGTGGAGGCACGTGCTAACTTTACCAGAACGTGAAGTTAAAACCACAGTCAGAATGTCTTGTAATACTTTTGGATTATGTGCAGCTAGCCCTGGAGAAGTATTTCTGAAGTATTAAAGCTCAAGAGAGAGGAAAAAGTAAATCAGCCTAACCTACCAACCTGTCAGAACAGTGGCTGCAGCAGAGATTCCCTTAACCATGAATAGTTGCCCTTGAAAACTGTTCTGAAATATTAGAGGGAACATAGATGAGCATCCATGGGAATTACTGAAGTGGAGGATTAAAAAAAGAGAAAGAATAAACAGTTTTAGATGAAAAAAATATATAAAGTTTTACTCTATACCCTCTAAAAGGTCCATTGGGGTAAATTTGAAGTTCTCTTTAACAAGATTCAACATTCGTGAAAGAGAGAGAGTGAGAGAGTGTGAAAGAAGCTGACTTTGCTTCAAAAAGGTTTCTAATGTTTTTCCCAAGTTAACACTTAAAAGTGCTTCAGCTGAAACTTGAGGAGAATTTTAAAATGTAGAAGTTCTTCAACATCTTTTTTTTCCAAGAACCTGTAATATAACCCTGTGTACAGAATATGTCATAGCTTTCCAATGTGCCTTGGAAAAGTAACATACAGCTAAATTCAGGTGTGCATCACAAGGTATATTGATCTTATTGCTACAACTGGTTCAAGATCACTACAACAGTTTACTGTGGTCCTGCTTTGGGACAATGTCACTAACAACATTTCACAACCTAGTGTCTTCTAGGTGTGTTGAACTACATCTCAGTTACTCTGGAGGCAACATGACTATGATCATTGATCATGCTACATGTGGATGATGGAATTTGTATTAAAGTATATTGTAGGACACTAACCAGGAGAAAGCTGGTATCTACAGAAGTGATAAGAGAATTCAGGCAAGACTGGAAAAATGCTTTAGAATTCCAGGATTACAGGTTGTCTTGCTCCCAAGTGTGGGTGTGCTTTGCAAAAGTTTCATCATGAAAAAAAAAAAAGATTTTTTTTAAAAAATGAAACGAAGTGAAAAGTAACTTTGCTTTGTTTGCTCATTTAAAATAAAGGTTTATGGAAGGAGAAAGATCTCCTATTAAGATTTCTAGGACAGGACACATCAAATATCAGTACTGTAAGAAATACCCCAGTGTATAGAAAGAAAGAGAGGAAACTGCAGAATGAGAAGGGGTTCATTAAAAGATTTAATAAAAGATTGATCATTAATGGGTATGGATTGTCAAAAGTATGATGAGAAAGAGAAAGAAAGATACTTCTGGATACCTCAGCATAGCGCAATTCTTCTTTTATCAACTTGCCTATATATTAAAATCTTCCCAGAAACAACTTCTTTGAGTCCCACTGCCATTAGCAATAAGGCAGATGGGCATGCAAGCAAAGCCTTCTCCATGGTTTTGATTTCTCTCCTCAGAATTATTCTTCTTGTGTTGGATCTATTGCCTATTTGGTGCCAAATGAAACCTTTAATTCCCTAGACTAGGGGTGGTCTGCAGGCTAGGGGGCTTATTTTATACCTCCTAAAGCCCTCCTAGAATCTTCTAAAGTCCCAGAACCCTCTAATGAAGTCTTCAGGAAAAAAAAAAACTGTTGAAAAATACACCAAATAACCAAACCATTACAAGAATGGTTTGGTTCTCCTTGAGCCTTCTCAATACCACTCCAAATCTCCCAGCCTTCCCAACACTTCCAAGGATGCTATTCTCCTTCGGAATAAAGTGTGGCCCTCTCTGCACCTTGCTTTTTGGGAAAAAAGCTGTACTTTTCAAAAAATGGAAAATCATCATCCCGTCATGTCTAGTTTCACCATAAAGAGCTCCCATGGACCATTGGTGAAGTAGTGGTGTGGACAACTCAGAGGCCCCTCCCTCAGGTAGCCTACTTCTGCCCTCATTGTTGAACAGTGTGGTCCTATACATGCAGTGCAATCCTATGCAAACAACTGAATTCACTGGGCTTCTTTACAGGAAAATAATAGATTGCTGCCTTAGGTATATTTGGAAGGTTTGCTTCATTATAAGTTTGCTTGTTTATGCTCTTTCTCTTGTTTCATTCTGCTTTTTATCCAATCATGTTGTGTTTATGGTTATTTATCTATCAGTTTTGTTTTTATTGCTGTAATTATTTCCTTGAATTGTATATTCTGAACTTCTCTTAGAATTCTATCGAAATATGGGATAGTAAATTATTCAGATAGATATGTTCAATATATGGCTTACTTGTATGGCTAGGTAAAAGTTAAAAGTAAATATATGCACTAAAAATGGACATACCTGCACTTTCAGTAAATAGCACAAATTTCCAAAGGGTGTTTCAGCTCTGTCTGGTTGGTAAGGGACTGAAAAAGTACCACCACCCCTATCAAAATACACTCACTGTTTCTCACACATTCAAAACAGGTGTCAGGGACCACTTTTTTCATGCCAAGAGTGATAAATGTGTGAAACAGGCTGTCAGGCAAAATTGCTGAGGCAAAAACACTAGGGTCATATGAGAAAAATGAGATGCCTTCCATAGGGAAGCTGAGTACTAAGAATGGATGAACTTGGAAGGAATGGATGGCCTCTTTCACTCCCCAATGAGTTCTTATGTTCTCTTCTCAGTTGTCTTTCCAGCAATCATTTAATTGAAAAATTCAGTCTGGTTACAGCTCACAGCCTCATGGCAGCACAAAGAAATCAGATCTGTTTCAGCCTGGACAACAACTGATATTCCTTGTTGCCCAGTTGGACTTTAGTATAACGTCCTGCAATTTTATAAGAGCAGTCGTCATGATATTTTTATTTCAGCTAAATTGGTTGTCATGTTTGTATACATGTCAGGGCATCTTGTATTAACCTCAAGTCTCATTTAAACATTGCCTTTTGTGTCATTATGATGTCTGCTTCATATACACAGTAGGTCCAGAACTGCAAGGCTTTTGCCTGAATGATGACAGGAAACATGTTGTGAGATAGATATTCTTGTCTTGTTCCATAATATCCTTCCTATCATTTTGACAATGTTCATATATTTTTCCAGCCACAAGCAGTTAGTAACCTGAGGGTCAAATTGGATTCCAACTTACTTTCTTTGTCTGTGGTGCTTAAGATTTAAAACACATATTTCTTCAGCCAATATATTTCTTCAGCTGTAATACTATGGTCAGAGAGTTTATTTTGGATATGGAGAAAATCCCTGTTTAAATCCAAGTTTCAAATCTATTATTGGAGGTCTGTGTTTCCCATTCGTATGTATAACTGTGTCTCTGGAACAGGAATGCAATTAGTCACTAATTTGCTTCTCAAAGGAAGCAATAAGTAATTCTCGCAATTTTCTTCAAACTGCGTGCAAAGCTTCAAAACACACATATTGTGTATTCACAGTTCAAGATGTTTTCTGCACAAAATTTGCATGTGATTATTTTGTGTGGAAAGTAGCATTTTCTGTGCAGGAAACAGCTTTTTTGTGTGTGTGCACAAAAGTAAAATCCTTACAAAGAAATAATTTCTGCATCAAAAAAGCTGTTTTCAATGCAAATCTCTCACATACAAATTTTATGTGGAATGTCACCAGCTGCAGCATTTTCTGTGCTGAAAACACCTTTCTTCTGTGAAGAAAATAGTGCTTCCATGCAGAAAATAATATATCTATATTTCTGAAAATATTATTTTCTGTGAAGCAAAAACCTGTTTCCTATGCAGGAAATTCTGTTTTGTGTGTGTGTATGTGTGTGCATATGCGTGTACACGTGCAGAATGACCATGTAAAATTTTTGTTCAGAATAAGTCTTGAAGTGTAAAGATCTTCATCAGTCCAGTATTCTTCTCATCAGGATTTCTAGATACTCAAAACATATGGATTTTAAAAACCATTTTTCAAATATTTTTGAATATTGTTTCCCTCCCTACTCTGAGTTATACCAGTTCAGACTGAAGAGAGATCCATTTAATATAATTTTCCTCCATACAAAATAAAAATTCTCCACACTGAAAACTGAGTGCCAGAAAGAAGAGTTCTAGTCTTAGCCTTCTATTTATTTTCTATTATTTTCTGCATAGTAATTGCTGTTTTCTCTGCAAAATAACCATATGCAAATATTGTGTACTATAAACTCTGAACTGTGAAGATTTTCATTACTCCATTTTTTTTTCTTATCAGGCTTTCTTAACACTCAAGAAACATGCTTCCTTACTATTTTATGAATATTTTAAAATATTCTTTCCATCTGAATCCCATATACTCTATATAGTGTGAGAGAATATACAGTGTATATAGAAACTGAGTATTGTCTCAATATTATATCTTTATATAGGAAACTCAAAATTGGCCTTCTAATATATTAGTCAAAATGAGAATTAAGAAGGTGGATATGATCAAGAAATAGCATACGTTATATGTACTTCATTGCTCAGAATCAATGCAAATGTTGTCATTGTTATCTCTGTCCTCTCATTTAAATGTTACATGTTGTTCCCATCTTCACATTAAGTCATATAACAGCACATGAGTGACCAGTTAAAGTCACAATGTGAAGTAGCACAAGAACCCTGAGATATTTTCCCTCTGCCATTTAGATAAACCACGCGCTTGCAAATGTAACACTGATGAAAAGATTTAGTTATGCTGCAAAAGCAACAAAATTATTTTCTGTTCAGATAATGAAGTACACATTGACTGTAGTTAGAAAAAGAATTAATTACAAAGTAGTTATTAATGCCAAGCTGTTGTGTGTTTTGCATTTCATTCCTTTCTAATCTTACTATTTATAGCCCCTCCAACTCATGTGTGCATATAAATTGCAATTCAATATATCATTTTACACCACTGATAGTCAACTGAAGTTCGCGAAAAGTTATGCCATAATAAATGCGTTCCTCCCTCTGCATTCGTTGGCTTGACCTTTGTGAGTTTGATTATTTGTCAGGTGTGCACATGCTTTCCCCTCATTCTCCTCCTTCCATTTCCTTGCCTTTTGCCTGGCTGCATTTGCCCTCCTTCTCTGCACTTGAATAAAAGGCAAGGGAATGGGATGGGTCACATGACAGCAACCCCCCCCCCAAAGTATTTTGTTTAAAGACCTATACACAATGACTCGTTCACTTTCACGAGGGTTTGGAGTGCAGAACCTACACAAAGTGGAAAAACTCCCACACACACTTTTCTTCTCATCTCCTTTCTGGGCTCCCGTCTTTCATCTTTTGCTTTTTGTCCTGGCTTGTCTGCTTTCCTTCTCCATGTCTGAGCAAAAGGCAAGGGAATGAGGGGAATGCATGTGTTTCTCCAGCTCCATTCCCTTGCATTTTGCCCAGGTGTGGAGAATGCTTGCCAGGGCAAAAGGCAATGAAATCGAGGGGGAAGGGACATGTGCTTTCTTCCTTCCCTTCCTCTCCCTTTTGCACAGGCACAGAGAAGGAAGGCACACATGCCATGGCAATGGGCAAATGAATTGGGAGACTTGATGGCCCTTGTGGTCTCTTCCAACCCTGTGATTCTATGATTCGGCAGCCTTTGTTGATTGTGAGGCATGCTGGGAGTGGCAGTCCATCAACATCTAGAGCATTGTGTGATTCGCACTGTGGAGAATTCCATTGACATCTCTATGCTGCCAGTGACATAACTGGTATTCTGCCAATACACTAGGCTACTGCAGTGCAATTCCAACTCTAAGCTGGTTGAACTTCCACACAGGATTGTGTCTGAAAGATAGTAGTGATTTTTTAATTCATAAAATGACACAAGAAAGAAAACTTTTGGGTACTTGAAATGTAAAGCATACAATTCAGTAACATGCAAATCAAATAAGACAGGAATCAGATATGATTTGATATAATTTTTAACTGATTAATCCACACAACAAGCAAAAAGATATATAAATACATTTGCAACCTGACACATACAAGAGTTAAAAAATAAATCACTAATTTTCAAAGGAACTACCAGTCAGAATAAAAATATATACATTGTGAACCTGTGTTTTTCTTTTATTGCTTTACTATTCAAAAAATACCAGCAAAAGAAACTATTGAAACACACAAAGTAGTGAAAATATCAGGCAGGCAAACACCTCCCTCACGGTACTGAGAATCTTAAAGCTTCCAGCATTTGAACATGTGTATACAGCCAACATGAATATTTCTCTATGTGTGCATGTGTGTGCATGGGTATCTTTTTAGAATTTGGATACATACCCGGCATAGTTATTAGTGTGTAGAGATATAAATACAATGTAATTAAATTTTTAAAAAACATTTTCCATATTGACATGTATATGGTGGGTAGTTTTTGAACTTTAAATTGAATAATCTGTGATCCATTTCACTTCAATTCAGTTTCAAAATTTCTCATGTCATTTTTTACTATCACTCACAAATAGTTCCTCTTTGCTAATGTATGCTGTGTCAAAGGCACTCTTCTGCTTTTAACCTTAGTATAAATTTTATTAGTTGTATGACACAGATGTCAGTTTGATGGTTTTATATTTCACAGTACAAAGACATCAGTCATTTTAGATGGTGTTAATGTGTTAATTTGTTTTTTGTTCTGTGAAATTTAGTTCACACTTAGCTCATTTCATTCAGTAGCATGAGTCAACCTGGAGGAAAAATGATCTTCCTTTATAACTTTTAACATTATATGTCAAGCATGAACTTCTTGACCTGATTTAATGTTCATTTGATACTGCTAAGAATTGTGTACTTCTCTTCCACTCCTCCAAGTTTTACATTTTATGTTCATTGTATGATGTTCATTAAAAGTCCTAGCAGCTGTGGTAAACAGTCATTCACCATCCTTTTATAGAAGTGTTGCAAGCAATTTATTCTGCTAAATCTTACAGCAAACAAATCTATAGCAAGTCTCTATGAGATGCTGAGGTCACAGTACTTTGACTGGGTCAGTTTTTATATATTGGTTTTCTCTGCATTCCTCAGCAGATATTGAGGCAACAAGCCAAAAAGTAAAGATTGGTATGCTGAGGATCATTACATCCTGAAGCAGAAGTTGTCAGAATGTTATATACCATGTATAATTGTGCATGCTTCTGTGACCTAGAATCGATTGGTATATGAACAGTTAACAGTCTGAGGTAAAAGTGATGACAGTTTCTCTCTAATTGGAGGTTAAAACTACAATGTATATGTGGCCTTCAGTTGGTGGCCTGCCAAAACCAGAAGAACTGATATATGGCTTACCAACTAGGAAATAAAGAGGCCAAACAATAGACCAGGGTGCTAATGGGCCACTTTTATTAACTATTGAACTTTAAGTACTAAAATCTGCAGGGGAGAAAAAGCCTAAACTGAATTCCAGTTAAACTGACTTCCTCCATAGCCATCCCTGAGTGAAAGAACCAAGCTCCAAGTGCCAGCAACCATTTTGACTACACACCCAGCCAGCTGACAGCAATGAAAACTTTCCTGGGGTACCTTCCTTCCCAGCTCCATGTCATAAAGGGAAAATGTGCCCCAGGCTCTTTTCCCACCCTCTAGGCCCTGTGACCCATAAGAGCAAGTCTGCAGCAGTCACTATCACCAAATTAGTGCATAGAGGTGCTTGCCATTATTGCTTCTTCAGATTGTCTCTGTCAGTGGCCTCCTATTCAATTGCTGCACCGAAGACCAATTGTCCATAATCCATACAGAATAAAGTAGAGTAGGAAAAGGAGGAAAAAATTCCTACCCAGCCCCCAAGAGTGACCAGAAATCTCCTGTACAGATGATAGGTTGGGTGAATGGGTCAAGAAGCATTAAGAGAGGGAAAATTCAGAGGCAGAGAAGATTTTATGCCCTACAATCTGCCCTCCAATCTCAGCATCTGGTACAATGTGTCAAGATGAGACCATTATTCACTCATCTAGTGCCCATTCCTGGAGGCCAGCAAAAGCATCTCCCCACAGTAGGGCTTTGCTTTGAGGTATCAGGTCTGAAGTTGCTATGTAAAAGGAGATGTCTATGTCCTTGAGAGTTATACCCCTGTAACGTTAGGAGTCTTCTTTTAAAATAGAAAACACTGGATATTTTTTTTTAAATAAAGGACAAGAATAAACCCAGGAGGGAACTTTCTGTCTATAGTCAATTGTTCATATGGACGTGTGAAACGAATATTGGTTTGTCAGAATGTAAACTGTGATTAAATAAAGAGTTCTAGCTCCCTATTTAAAAACCATTCCGACACATTTCAAAATGAGTCCTGAGGCTGTTTTAAGTTAGTAAAAAGCCAGGAAGTTCAGTGCTACATAAAATGGGTTTAGTACTTGTTTAGGGACAGCTGATATATTTTGGAGCTATACTCTTGCATGAGCTGCAAATATAAAAACACACACAGAAGATAACACAAATTAGACAAGATATACAAATAAATATGGATCAAGTAGTCTGGAGTGCTATTAAATATAATATACTAGTTACAGATAGAATAAAGCTAGTAATTTAAACAAACTTATTCAGCACTGGATTTCCTGTTCTCACGGGGGCGGGGGTGTGCTCTCCCCCGCACTTATTATTGCTATTGAAAGGTATAAAAGGGTAGGCATAGACATGTCAGCAGCTGTAGTGGAGTGAAACTGAGGTCAAGCAGAGAAGAGGCTAAGGGGGAAGAATCCTGTGGATTATGGAAGAAAAAGCTAGAGCTGGTTGAAGCAGAGCTTTGACAGGTCAGAAAGGACAACAAAGTGGCATAAGGAATCACTTTCCAGTAAAAGAAAGAAACCAGAAGATGGGAAGTAAAACCAAAATCACAGAAGGCTTTAACTATGAAGGAAATCAGATTTGGCAGCTACAAGCAGTTGAAGCAATTGGCCTTCAGAGAGCTGCAGTGGAAGAATGTCTCAGCACTAAATCTGAAACAGAGAGACCTTATTTGACCCACTGTGGAAGCTAAACATGTACTAAATATGTTGACTGCAAAACAGTTTAGTTAAGCAAGGATGGTTAGAACCACTTGGTTTTGTTCTGAGAAGAGAGTGGAATGGATGAAACTCTGCCAAATCTATGAAGTTGTTTGCAGGAGCCTAAATGGATTGTGCCATCTTCTCCAAGCATGCTAAAATATTAAGCAGGTAGAATGCCACCTTAATGTAATTTGGGCACGTCTTTTGGCCACACTAGGACATTGGTCCATATGTTCTCTGGCTATTTTCATAATAGATCTAGAATGCCATACACCATCTGGAGCATAATCTAATGCTGTGCCTACTCTTTAATTCCATTAATTTCCAATTAGAAAGAATGGAACACATATTAAATTTCTGCAGTAATGGTCAAATGTGATGGATCTTTTCTCTAATTTCCTATTTGAAAACCCTTCTGACACATTTCAAAATGAGTCCTGAGGCTAGGTTAGTAAAAAGATGTTCTAAAACTGGTTACAATATAAAGGCCAGAGAAAGATTTTTTTTAATGAATTTTGTTAGTATGATAAACCATCTGTTTCTTGAGGAGAACCAACTAATTTCTCCCCTCCCCCACCCCCTTCATGATTATGATTAGTTACATCTTGCACAGTAGTGTTATGGAACCAGGGCTCACAGGATTGAAGCACCAGGACTTTCTCATTAGCTTTCTCATTGGTCTCCTCTGCCATCCCTTCAGGCTTCCCTGATCTTTCTGCAATACTCATAGCAACTAGCAGATAAATGGATTTCTCCTAGTGATGTGGTATAGTGAGCTATCCTTGTTGTAATATAAAGTAACTTGAGTGAGCAATTAAGTACATTAAGTTTCAAATGATCTGTTCCTGGTGGGAATAAATGTTGCTAGAACTGCTTTGATAATATGAACCAAAACACTTCCTTATATCCTTCAACTATTTTTGTAGATGCAGCTATGGGTGTTGCAGCAATGAGTGCCTGATAGTGCAGGGTTTCAAAGCACTGTGAAATCCTGCAAAACCTATCTGATCAGATACCCTAACATCATAAGCTCCAGATTCTAGTTCTCCCCCTAATGTCTACTCTCCCGGCAACACCACCCCAATATCAGCTGCCCTCCAGACTGTGGTGATGCCAGACAACTCCAGCTGTATGAGCCATTTTCAAACACAAAGCCCTTGTGTTGTGATGCTCTGAGGCACTGCAGAAATGTGACCTATTGGCATCTTGAAGCTGCCTTCTAAGCAAAGCAAGAAGAGAACTGAGAAATAGTAAAGCTTGATATATCAATGTCATCACTTTAAATTTTATGCCTCTTTTCAACACAATATGGTAAAGCAGCTCACAGTGCAAGAACGGAAATAGATACCAATACAATACTGCACTAAGGTATCATTACAATAATAACAAGTTGTGGAATTCCCTCCCTTGGTGCCTTGTTAGTGTCAATGCTGGGATCATTTCAGTGCCAAGTTAAAACCTGGCTTTTTATAAAAGGCATGAGACATAACCGATTTTATCCAGGCTGTGCATGTGCTATGGTTGCATAATTCAAAATGTGCTTTAACAGATTTTAAATTGTCCAATTTTACTTGACAATCTGTATAATATCTCTTAATCTTTTAAAAATTATTGTTATTTCTTGTCTTAAACTGATTTTATTCTAAACTGCTGTGAGATCTTTGGTTGTTGTTGTGGTGGTGTTGTGGTGGTGGTGTGCCTTCAAGTCATTTCCAACTTATAGCAACTGTAAGAGAAAACTATCATGGACTTTCTCAGCAAGATTTGTTCAGAGGGGTTTTCCCTTCATCTGAGGCTGAGACTTGCCCAAAGCCACCTAGTGGATTTCCATGGCTGAATAGGGATTCAAATCCTGGTCTCCAGAGTCACAGTCCAGTGCACAAACCACTACATCATGCTGGGTGATATTTTAATATTGTAATAAATAAATAGTTAAGCCCAATATTTTATTAGTAACAACATTATGGAATTCATTATTTTCTGAGAAAGAAAGAAAGAGGAAGGGGCACTGTATCTATTATTCATTTTTTTCTCCTCTATATACCTTGGAAATTTTACTACAGAAACTGACACATTACTGTTAACTTTTTTTAAGTGTTCTACTTCTCATTACTCATGAGTAACAAGTAGTACTATTCATTAGTAACATATTACTTTTGTTGCTATTTCAAATCAAATCAAATACAAAACAAGTCCCTGATTTCCCCCAAAAAACTTTCCAATAAGCAACAAACATTAAAAAGTGGAGCAGTTCAATAGAATTTATTTGTCAAAGTAAATTAATTGCCCCAGTATTTCACAAAAGTAAAAAGCTGTAATTAAGATAATTAGTTGGAACATGTCACTTTTCAGCTCTGATTATTGGTCAATAACATACAAACTGGAGTCAAATATACCAAACCTTTCCAAGCCAGTGAAGCACTGACACAATCAGGAACCTGTTCCCCAAAAAACAGCAAGTGTCGGAAGAAACAAAGAACGGTTTCACAGCCTGAAGCAGGTGATCATGCTAATGCTCCAGTCTTTCACTCCAGGGCAGTTCTTCAGCAGTTCTCTTCCTGTAGCTGTCCCTGCTGTTTCTAGATGGCTTGAACTGGCTGCAAATGTATACTCACCCAACTGAGAAAACCCAGTGTTCTCAGGGTAGAACTCATCCTGCAGCAGATGATCTCTCTCACATTCTATTTCCTCATTCTGGGCAGTCCATAATACCCCATCAGAAGTAGGGGACTGATGCTCAGTCTTTTCACTTGTACTCTCCATGCAGCTCTTTCAACCATGCTAGATGTTAACACTGGACATAAGTGTACATGCCATCTTGACTCTTTATATTAAATTCAGTTCTCCAGGGTGGGGAGAAATTGTCTGCCCTTTCTCATGGATCTTTCTACAAGGATTAACATGTGCATGTTTTCCTGCACATGCAGATAAACCTCAGTTAAATGTGTTCCTCTGCATTACTTCTTTAAATTTGATACCAGAGGTAAAAATAACAGGGAAACGATAGGGATAGGTTCCTATTCCACAAAAAAGGAAGAACAGTTCAATATATTTCGTTGAAATTTTTAATCAAAACTAACTGTATGTACATGTGCAATAAAATAACTAGGTCAGGTAACCCTTGCATAAGTAAACAAAAACATTTTGAAATTTCTGCAGACCACTTGAAAGATTATTCCAAAATACATCTAGGGATGACTTTTCTTTCACCAGCCTCCACTTTTCTTATGATTTTCATTTTGGTGGCCAAACTCATAGATAAATGCTTTTTTAACAAATTGGATGTAGTTGGAGAAGCAGGCTAATTCCCCTACCCTCTTTCTTTCTGTTTTACTGTTCACTCATGCTCAGTAAGGGACTCTAGAGGCAGTTGCTGTTATTTTGCCTGGTGTAGTCAGGCACAGGCAACTAGATTAGGATCGGTTGAGAAGTATCCCATTCTTGGCTGAGAAGTGTGCCATTCCATTCTTTCCCTGTTCAAGGTTTATTCCACTATTTAGTGCAGATTTAGTGCAGTAACCTCACAACTGCATGCCTGTATTTCTCCATTCCTTCACTGCTCTTTCAAGGACAACAACGTTTAACAAAAACTTCTTGATAGACAGAGGGCAAGGACAAAAAATAAGGGTTGGGTGGGCAGAAAAAGACTTTGCAAATGAGGATTCCTTGTCAGAGGCTTTGTTAACTGCGGTATGCCTGTGTTCCAAAGAGGATGGAGAATGAAGGCTTAAGGATAAAAGATTATAAACAGGGAAGGACAGATCAAGGAGAAAGAGAAGTAATAGGAAAGGCAACATATAGGATGAACTGTGTGCTGTTCAAAGAAGAGAGGGAAAACAAGGATTTTGCAAACTATTGAGAATGTAGGCAGGGATGTGGAGAAGGAGAGTATTGCTGATTTGAACTATGAAGGCACACTTCGGGGCTACATATTTATATTGAGGGAAGTAGGATAAATATCCTGTTTTATGAGTATTGTTACCCTGACAGTCATTTAAATTTTTCCATATACATTAAATACATTCAACTGGGGAGGGGAAGGAAACATTGTGGAACTGATTTTGTATACTCACTGTGTTTTGTCCACTCTCAGTTGTCAGCTGAAAGCCCAAAATGTGAAACATAATGTTGGCCTTTGAATTTTCCAACTTCCCCTGGTTTTCAGTGTTTCAACTCTGTCAAGCTAAGGAATATATTTTGCTGTTGATGAGCGGTAGTGATTAGCAGCCCCCAAAGATACAACTGAATGAGGGGGAATGAGGGAAAGAGGTTTCTCTGGGATAGATGCAAATAGAAAGGCATAAAATCAGGCTTGGCAGTTACTATTAGCCTGAAGCAATAGTAACACCTTTTCCCCAGCAGGAACTCTTGTAGAGCAAGGAGTCGCGGTAATGACAGGGATGTACCTGGAGAGAATATTAAAAAATATCTGTATGCAGTGTTGTCATTTGATGCTCTCCGTTGAAATGTAGAATGATTTCTCCGGCACAAAAATCTATTAAAATTAATTCAGAAATACCTCAGGGATAGATTTGGTGTCGAAGAATTCTACAAGATGTGCAAATACTTTCAGCTTTGATAAGGGAATTTATTAAAAGCTAAGGAGAAGAAGTAACCAGAAAATTTAAACTGGCACAAATGCCTACTGTAGTTTAAGGCAGAGTGAAAATGCATTTACTTTATCAGTTTCACATGCAGAACACATTGTCCTAGTTCTCACTGAGGTAGTCCCTCTATGTGCTGGTTCTGGCACTTCAGACTGTCGAGGGGGTCCAATAATATAATGGGCTTTCATACAAAATAAATAAACCAGATGTCTGCATGTGGAGAAAATCAGATTCTTAGAAGCAGAGCCTGTCCTGATATCTAGTCTTCTACATGCAGGGCATTTTCTGTGTGGAAGAATATTTGGTTATGTTATCCCAGACTGGATTATCATGTTAGTGAGAATTAGGTATGGGATGAGAACTTTTGTACCAAACTTTCAAGGTAAACCTAAAGTAACATGTTAAATTACTTAGATAAGTATCAGAGAAGACTAATACTGAACTAATTAAAACATAACATGTATCTTCATTGCTCCTGAATGTTGCATGCTTTCATGTCATTTCCAACTTATGGCAAATCTAAGGGCCTTTCAGCACTACACTTTTATGGTGCTATTATTCCACTTTCGACATCCTACAGAATCCTGGGGTTTGCAGTTTAGGGAGGGGCATTTAGAATTCTCAGCCAGAGACCTCTTTGGCCTCAGTAAACTACAAACCCCAGGATTCCACAGAATGTTGAAAGTGTAATAATAGCACTATAATAGTGTAGCATGGAAAGACCCTAAGACAATCCTGTTGTGGGGTTTGGGAGCAAGATTTGTTCAGTGGAGGTTTGCCATTGCTGTCTTTTGAGAGGGTGTGACTTCCCCATGCTCATCCAGTGGGTTTCCTGGGCAGAGCAAGAACCCTTGTCTCCCATGGTTCTAATCTTACACTCAGACCACTACATCACACTGGCTCACAACTTTCCTGCTTACTGAAATGTAGTTTCTTATTATTTACCCTTTGACTTTTCCAGCAACAGTTCCACATAACTTGTAGAAAGAAAGAGAGAGAGAAAGCAGTTTTGAGGAGGGGATATGCATTTCTATCTGCATAAAAATTGCATCCAGATTACAACTCAGTTGGGAGATGGAAATCCAAATTAAGGGCAAAGAAGTTCTACCATCAGTTTCTCTTTTGTTCTTTGGATTCATCCTGCCTATGATCTGAGAAAGATAATAGTAATTCCCACTGACCTTCTTCTCTTCTATAATGACTAATTCCAGGACTGTGTGCTGTCATCCATTTATTTGTTTGCTGTATTTGCTAATTAAGTATGCTTTTTAGTTATCTACATAAAGACTAGACCTTAGAAGTAATTAGTTGTAAAGCTGCAAATTATTTGTCTTTAGTTCCTTCTTCCAGTGGTGAAGGCATAATTAAATCTTATTATGACTATATTATGACTATTATTTACCAAGAAATATCTTCAATCCTTCTTCTATATTTCTGGGACTTTTAACTTAGTTTTCCAGTTATGAGAGTGTGGACTCATTAATGGCTGGAAGGGAAATATTATGTGGCTCACAGGCTAGTGCATGTTGTCCCTCATGCTCTCTTGAGGGGACTGTAGTAGATGGTACAAGACTATTTTAATGTCGTAAGCCAGAAATACTTACGGTAAAATGTGTTGCTTTACTTACCTTTGAGGGACAGAAATGTAAAGAGTTAACTGAGTACTTTCCTCAGTCTTAGAACTGTAACAGTAAGCCATCACTTTTTAAAAGTAGCTTTCCAAACCTTGGTAAAGGTCACCCAAATGACATTCACTCGGACCATCCAACCATAGGAAAAGCTTTATCTATTTGTTAAATGCAGAGCTCTCTTGTTAGAAGTGCAACAATGCTTAGCGCTGAAGAAACCAGAATGCCTCACAGTGGGCAGCAGTAACAGAGCTAGTTAGTTTGAGTGACCAGAAGCATTCTCTGCCTGCCTTACCTATCCTGACCCCTCTGTGATGTAAACTGATACTGAGGGATGACCCCTCCTCTCTATTCTCAGTCCTCCCTGAGAATGCAGCTAGACTAGATAGTACCCAGTAACTTTCCTATCTTAATATGGAGTTCCTATAATAAAGCTTTAGTTTATTTTCCTTTCAGCGATGTGTCTTGCCTCTTAATCAGCACCATTGCTCTGATGCAAATAGGCACTCTCTGACACCTATCTACCCATTCTGAAAGCTAATTTGTATCCCAAACCTTCTTCCTCTGTTTCTTTGTGCTAAGGATACAAAGATTTCTAAATAGGAATAATTTTCTTGAAAAGCTATGCACTTTCTTTAGAAAGCAATCTTGGAATACAAAGATAGCTTTTTCACATATGATCTCATGTAACTTTCTTTCAGTCTATGGAGGTACAAATCAGAAAGCAAATTTTAACAGATCAGCATACTTTATTTAATAAAGTCTTAACAAAGCCTTTCTTACATCCTCTTATCTTGGTATGGACTTCAGCTTAACTCTAACTTATAATGACTCTATCCTAGAGTTTTGTTGACAAAATTTATTCAGAAATTTACCTTTGCCTTCCTCTGAGGCTGATAGAGTGTGACTTGTCCATGTTAACTCCATAGCTGATCAGAGATTCAAACCCTGGGCCATATGTGCACTAGACTGTTATCTACTTTCAACATCCTATGGAATCCTGGGGTTTGCTGTTTAGAGAGAGGACTCAAAGGCCTGAAAGTGGAATAATAGCACTATGACAGTCTAGTGTGGAAATGGCCTTGCACTCTTAGAACCCTAGTTCAGCACTCAAACTACTACACACACTAGCTCTCATCTTATTTAGGCTGCACTTACTATCCTTGAAATCTCTGTTGGATTTCATCCTTCACCTAGTTGTCTTTTGTATTCTAAGCTTTACAATAAGGTAGCCAATGTGTATCAATTCACATATTGTTGGACTCCAAATCCCATTGGGATAGGGAATATATCCTATCCAGAACAGGCTGTGTTGGTGGATATTTCAGTGCAAGAATATCAGGAGGGCCACAATTTGCCACATCTACTATAAGAGTTGAAAGCCAATGTGGTGTAGTGCTTTGAGCATTGAACTATTACTATGGAGGCCAGGGTTCAAATCCCCACTCAGCCATGGAAACCCACTGTGTGATCTTGGATGTGTCACACACTCTCAGCCTCAAAAGAGGGCAATGACAAACCTCCACTGAAGAAATCTTGCCAAGAGAACTCTGTGACAGAGTCACCTTAGGGTTGCTGTAAGTCAGAAACAACTTGAAACCACACAACATTTTTTAATTATTTATTTATTTGTATCCCGCCTCTCCATATGGATCGAGGCGGCGAACAACTTACAAATAGCGTGTATTTTGAAACATTTCTATACATGCCCCCAACAAGCTGGGTACTCATTTTACTGACCTGCGAAAGGATGGAAGGTTGAGTCAACCTTGGAGCCCGGCAGGATTGTACTTACAACCTTGTGGCTTGCAGTACTGGCATTTAACCACTGCGCCAACATGAGCAAACTACAAGAGTTAAAGTAGAGGCAAGAAAAACAGCAAAATTCAGCTCTTTGTGAATCAAAGAACACAGTTTCTTCCATCACTTACTCTTTTTTTATTTTTTTAAATTAATTTTTATTAAATTTTTAATGAAAAAAACAATAAAAAACCCTCCTCACTTCCAGACATGAATTTTCCCAGTTGAATCTGAGTTTAACATTCCATTCCATATAAACATTCCGTTCCATACATTTTCTCCATTTTATAACAATCATATACTATTACTTTTAGCTTATATGTAACTATTTACAATTTATCTTTTACCACCTCATTTTGTCTTCTTCCTTTCATTCATTCTTTTATCCAATTCAATACCTCTCGCCATTCTCTTTCAAAGTGCTGGCTTGGCTTATTTTTAAGTGAAAAAGTTAGCTTTTCTGTCGCTACTATATCCAGGACTTTGAATTTCCATTCTCTTATATCAATATATTTTCCTTCTTTCCAATGTTGAGCATAAGTCAATCTTGCTGCAGTTATTATATATAACAATGTCTTTTGATGAGATCTTATTTCTCTTTGTTGCCCTAACATATTCAACAAATAAAGTTCTAGCTTCATTTCAAAGTTAAAATCATACATTCTTTGAATTTCATCATGCATTTCTTTCTAAAACTTTTTTGCTGTTTTACAGGTCCACAACATATGAAAAAAAGATCCCTCATTCTCATTACATTTCCAACATTTTCCATTCCCATTTCTTGTTATTTTTTTCAGTTTTACAGGCATCATGTACCGTCTATATAACATTTAATAAAAAATTTCTCTTAAATTCAAACTTGGTGTAAATTTTACATCTGTCTTCCATGTATCCAACTCAATTGGATGTCCTATATTTTGAGCCCATCTAACCATGTTATTTTTAACAGTTTCTGACTCCATCTCTCTTTGTAACAATATTTTGTAAAATCTGGAAATTCTCTTTTTCTGGTCTCCTTTCATCAATACATGCAGTTTATTTTCATTTCTTTCAAACCCATATAATTTTTGATCCATTTTAAATCTCTCTTTTATTTGTCTCCATGGGAACCAGTTAATTTCATGGCCTTGCTCTTTTAATTCCTCTTCTGTACTCATTCTTAACTTTGTACCATTCCTTTTCAATAGCTCAATACGTCAATAATTTCCCCTGCTTTGTTGGAGCAATATTAAATGCTTCTTGGAGTGAGGTCCACTTTGGAAGTCCTCTATAAAATTTTTGTTTTATTTGTATCCACACTTTCAATAGAGACTTTCAGATACAATGATTGTGAAAGTCTATATTCACCTTTACTTTATCATAGCATAAGTATCTGTGCCAACCAAATCTATTTTCTGTCCCTTCAACTTCTTTTATTGTTGCGTTCTCTACTTGAATCCAATCTTTAATTGATAATATATTTTCAGTGATGGCACATCAAAACTTCCTCTCTCCTTTGCGTCTTGTAATGTTTTAAATCTTATTCTTGGATTCTTGCCCTGCCAGATAAACTTCTGTAGCCTTTTTCCCCATTCTTTAAAGATCTTTTCTTCTCCTATTATTGGCAAATTTTGGAACAGGAATATTAGCTTAGGCAATAGGGACATTTTAAAAGCATTTATTCTTCCTAATAGAGTTAAATTCATATTTGTCCATTTTTCCATTTTGCTTTGAATCTCCTTCCATGTCTTCTCGTAATTGTTATGAAATAATTCTTGATTTTTATTTCTTATATTTATTCTTAAATATTTTATTTTCTTTACTATTTGATATCCTGATCTCTTTTCCAAATTTTCTTGTTCTTTTTTTGATATATTTAATGTCATCATCTTTGTTTTTTCATTATTTATCTTATATCCTGCTGTATGTCCATATTTTTGCAGGATTTCCTTCAACCTCTGTATTGAATCTTGTGGTTCCTCAAGAAATATTATTACATCATCTGCATAGGCTTTCTACTTTATCTCCTTCCTTTTTGTTTTTAATCCTTTTATTTGTGGGTCTTCATTTATTGCCAGGAGTAATACCTCTAAAACTGCTATAAATAATAACAGTGATAACGGGCATCCCTGCCGTACCCTCTTTTTATTTCAAAGCTGTGTGTTTTATCTCCATTTGTTATTAACTTTGCTGATTGATCCTGATATATCTTCTCCAACCAGTTGCGAAATACTTCTCCCAGGCTTCTTCCATCCCTGACTAAAAAAAAATAAAATAAAAGGATGAGAAGAAAGTGGTAACAGTAAAGGGGAAAAAGGTCTAGATGCCTGAGCATGTCTGTGACTCTTATGCTTACCTTTCCTGTTTTTCCTTTCCTTTGTTAAATGTAAGTTAAGCAGGCAAAAATGCTAACTCCATATCAGAAAACATGAGCATCTTCTGTCTCCTATCATGTGTAGCACATAAGTTGGCCTATTAATGTATGAGCTGGTTCTGGACAGCTTAACCAGTTTTCCAAAGGGACTGACAATTATATGACTGGTAATCAAGTAAATTAAGCAGATAAGATAAAGGAAGCAGGAGAGAAAACTTACTGAAATAGGAATGTTTCTACATAGACCACAGCATCACATCCACTGAGTAATAAGGGAACATTTTCCCGTTTCTTTTGTCAACTGGCACATCAAGCTAAGGTTATTCCAGTTCTTGTAAGAGAAACTTCAATATCATATGCATTCATGACTCTAGTACTCATACAAGTATGTCATTCATGTACATTGTTTCCAAGTGGAATTTGTGTGGCCCACAGGCTGCAGGTACCTCTCAAGGTCTGTTTTTCACCCCCAGTGTATCTCTAAATCCCAATTTATGCACATTTTCCCTGCCAAAAACTATTGTTGCAGTTTTCTGTGGCAGCTACAACCCACATGCCCCATTTTTCATTTCCTTTTCTTTCCCTGTCACCACTTTGCATCCTCACCACTGCTACCACCTCTGCCTCCTGGCTTCCTTTGTGAGAAAACAAGGTAGGAGAAAGAGGAAGGACAACACACTGCATATACACATCCTACCACTATGTGAGAGCCAGCTGTCAGGCAGGCAGGTCTAGAAGAAGAAACAGCAGGGGTACAAACAAGAACCAAAATCAAAACCTCAAAAGAATTGTAGCTATTCAGCACATTTACTGACTTTAAAACTTGCTCTTGGCTCTGCTGCAGCTGCCTGTCTCTGAAACAGTGATTTGAGCAATTAGAAAACCTCTGATCATTAGAACCAATATGATGGTCTATCAATCAATCAATCAATCAATCAATCAATCAATCAATCAATCCATACATACATACATACATACTTCCAGTGTTTGATCTGGAATTGACCAGAAAAATTGTTGACTATATTTCTCTGCTGATAGAGAGAGATCAGAAACTAGGAGTATCCAGTGAAATACATGAGAGAAAAGAGAGGAATATTTACATAAAGCTAAAACTACTAGGTAGGCATTTTACAACATTCTCATCTGACTTTCATCTAACTGCATTGTACAAATTTGTTGTTTGTTGCTAATAACATTGGATTTTTTCCTCTTTGGTCTGAGGCAATGCAATATATTAGGACAACAATACTAATAAAACATGAATCAAAGAAGTTGATGTCAGTGCTCAGACAAACAACAACAACCGTCCCCATCCCAACTGTAACTTTAATACATACATCCCACACATCCTTCACAAACAACCTGTTTATTAAGATACAATATAGTTCTATTTATATATATATATAATATGCAATCAATTTGTTTTACAGTCAGGGGAAGATGGGCACTGAAGAATCCCAGACAAAAACTTAAATGGAGAATAAATCCATGGCTGCTTATCATCAGTACATGGGTCATTTCTGCACAACGCTGCTTTTCCATGTCATCACATTGCAATTCCGGGTCTGGAAGGGAGCACATCAGCAATGGTCCCCTCCTTACCTACTAGCTCCATGTGGAAGGGAGTGCAAAGGTGTTACCTATTCCTTCTGCAGTGCAGCCAGGCACTTTCCATTACTGTGCTATGGAAGGAAGCCTCACCATTGTTCTTCGGCAGCTTCTGCAAGCACAAAATGGATTTTTTCTGTTTTGTGAATACTGTGTGAGTGTGACATTTGAGGATGAGATGGCAGTGGAGCAGTGACAACATTGTGCAGAAGCATGACCTACCAAATGCTGCCATCCTGACTTAGAAGCGGCACATACCCATCATGTGGAGATGGTTATGGAAATCATCAATGTTTGGCAGTGAAATATGCTGCCTCAAAGTGTGGTGGAGTCTCCTTATTTGGAGGTTTTTAGCAGCGGCTGGATCGCCATCTGTCAGAAGTGCTTTGATGTGTGTCCCTGCATTGCAAGAGGTTGGACTGGATGGCCCCTGTGGTCTCTTCCAACTCTATGATTCTATGATTCTATAGTCTGCATATATTTCGAAACTATTTTCCTGCATTCTGAATGAGATGGGCTAGGAGAGGAAGTATAACCCTGCCTTACAGTTGCTTCATAGTGGAGTGAGTGAGACAAGTCACTTCACAGTAATAGAAATGGGAATGGGCAAAAGTAGCAGTTTAATGTACCTGACCATTTGTGTTTCATGTTTGGCATTCCAAAGAAATTGAAAATGTTATACTTCAGAGGGGCGTCAGGGTTGGCAGCTCCATCAGAGTGTCTATTGTAGTTTGTTTGTTTTTCTTTGGTTTAATAGCTTCATTGTTTTATTGTTTTGCCATTCTTGAGTTGTCTTCCCTTCAATTTCCACTTTTTATATTTACTTTCTGTTATAATTTTTACTATCTGCCTCGTACTCTGACTACCTGCTTTGCTATCTAATGTTTTTCTACAAATGCTAAGTTTCTTCAAGTTGTGTCTCTGGTGAATTTCGGTCAGCTGTCGGCCACAGTTGTTGTCTTTGGCCATGGAACTAACTTTGAAGGATATTTTTTTTATTTGCTGTTTTGCTGTTTTGCTGGAGCTGATTCTGGTGAAAGGAGGCTGTTGTTGACTGAAAGAGTCTGCAAAACTTAATGATCTTAAAGCTGTTGGGGTGAATTTTGGATACTTCAAGAGCTCTTGAGAGAATAAGCCATGCTTACTAGAAAGGCCTACAAAACTTTAGGCATTTTGCCAGCTTTTGAGAGTATCCCTTTGAATCCTAGAAAAGACCAAATGAAAATAACACAGTTTTTTGCTCCCAAGGAAGCTGGTAATGTGGTGGAAGCTGAAGCAGTACTTCCTGCAAATTCAGCATTGGACTGGACTCTGGATCTTAAAGCTCCACAGAGCCCTACTGCAGAGCTAGTTCTTTCCAATTTTGCATCTGAGTTGTGCTTTGCGGAGCAAAGTTGCATCCTTGTGGAGAAAGCACAATCAACTGACCCCTGTCAATCATCAGAAAATTCACACTGGCCATTTGAGAGGACATCAAACCTTCTGCACCATTCTGCCTCCCATCCGTCCCACATAGAGACAATTATGGACTGCCCTTTAAATCAAAGTAAGATATATAAAAGGGTCAATTTTCCTGTTGAAGCCTTGTCCTCTTCCGATATTAAAACTGTTCAGGATGCTGCCTGGATAGAAAGGTTCACTCAAAAACAGCTTATTGATCTTTGCTTGCTACAATGTGCCTAACAGTCCAAACGCTAAGTTGCAATCTACATTCATTCAAACAGAGGATTTGGACTTTAACTCCATTCTTTTACAATGGGGGCTTCTCATGACGTATGTAGAACTTGTACTTGTTAAAAATTTCCTCACAGCTTAACTTGTATATACATATCCTAATATTTATCCCACGCAATCCTTATCCTATGATCTTGTTTTTGTGATGTATTAATTTTTCTTTTTAATAAATAAATAAATAAATAATTTCCTCACAGAAAGCAATAAATTGCTGACAGCTTTAGCCAAAAATTATCCAATGTTTGAGAAAAGACTAATGCCAAATGGCCTTAGAGGAGGAGTCATGTCTGTGACAGGGTCAAGAAAACAATCCTCAAGGACCCATTATATAAAAAAACAGTAAGGCTGAGTTAAAGGGAGTTTGTAAAAAACAGAAGAAAAGCAAAAATATCAAAAATTTAGGTAAGAAGGTTAATCAATCATGATGCTACAGGAAAAGAGATTGGGTGCATTTGTTTAAATTATTGGACAACACGTAATCTCTTAAAAATCAGATCACAAAAGTTGTTTGAAAAATCAGAAAAAAATATAAAAAGAAGGCAAAGGAGAGTGTGCATAACAATACTGTTAATTTGTGGCAGTCAGTTGATGCAAGCAGCTGTTCAGGGACTTCTATGGATCTCCCAGCAGATAAGGTCTACACGGCAGGAGAGTTGTTGGACCCATGGGAAGAAGTCCTTTGCTCTAACTGGAGGTCTAATACAGACAATGCTCAATTACCAGTGGTGAAATCAGATTCTTATACAAAAGTTTCCCAGAAGGATGCAGCAATAAGACATAAAGTCATGGACTCTGGCTGGAATTTGGTCTTGATTCCCCAAAAGCTATTTTTTTTAATTACCCTAAACCATTTGTTTTTTTTACATTGCAGAATCATATTTTTCATTTCTTAGATGTTAATAATGAAGTTTTATCAGGTGTTTTGAAATTTAAGGATGTAGTTTTAGTGGAATATTTTTACTATGATGGTTTTAAAGCTCATGCTGCAATTACATTTAGAAATAGTGCTATTGCCAATGCAATATATAAGGGTAAGGATGCTTTTCTAAACCTGGGTATCAATATTGTAAGATTTTTTTGAAAACCAAGCCCCATCCCCATCATCCCTAATCTACTGTTCTTATAATATGAGGTTGGGTAAGGATACTATATGTGCTCATAATACTGTTAATTTGATTGATTTGAATGAGCCTCAGGTGGATCTTCATAATGACAGCCACTTAGTTTCTAGGAGTTTGGATTCCCATGCCAATGAATTTTGCCAAGCTAACCCAGTTATTTGTCAGACTCTTAATGAAAAGATGGAGCCATTTAATCTAGAGGAGAAAGCTGTCATAAATTCATTTTGGTCTTGGACATCTCCTGTTCAAAAAGAGATTTTGGACAGACTAGATCTGTTGAGAAATTGTTTAGAGATAAATCATCTTTCTCCTCAGAGACGTCAGATGTCCCTAAAGAAAGCCAAGTTACTTGTTTGCAACAGATAGATGCCAATACAGAAGGTGATGTCCAGGAGATCTGTCAGATAGTAGTCGAGCTGGGGAGTGTAGCATGTATGTATACAGGAAAAAAATGGGAAAACTCAGGTTATCTCAGCAGAGAGAAATCACAGGGCACCTTCACTACCCATGAATCAAGCAGAGGGAAAAGTTTTTGTTCTACCTAAACTTACTGCCAACGGTCAACAGAACAACAATAATTGGGTTAAAATGAGGTATCTGGATGATGATGAGTGGGGAAGAGTACCAGGTACATGTGGGGCAAAACCCTCTGACTCAGTTGTTATTCACCCAATAAGATCCAATGTCAGCAAACTGAGTACTTTGAAAGATGAGCCTATTCATCTTGATTGCAAAGAGGTACAGCCCCTTATTCAGTCAGCCAGGTCAGTTAAAACTGACTGACCAAATGTGGATTATTAGGTTCAGTTTCGGGCCCCTTTGTTAGTCTACCCGGTCCCTTGTTACTCATCGCATAGTGAGACTTTAGGCTTACTCCTGAATAACAAGTGTCATTGCTCAATCACCCCAGTTAATATGGTCTCCTGGAATATAGCAGGCTGGAAGACTTCCCTTTTTGGGGAGGATTTTTCGGATTTTTATCCAGTTTTGATTTGATTGCTTTCCAGGAGATCTGGCTCCAAGCTGGGTACCGGAATGTACTGTCCGGGTACAAAACTCGGTATGAACCTGCATGGAAAATTAAAAATAAGGGTAGAGCCTCTGGAGGACTATTAATTGCAGTCAAAGAAGAATTAGGCTGGAAAGGAGAGTTGGTTTCTTTCTCTGTCTTACTGCAAAACTGCTTAATAGTCAAGCTGAGTTCTCCTAGTACAATCATCATCCTGGTCAACATCTATATCCCTCCAGTAAATTCCCCTTATTATTCTAAGGAAGTGTGGGCTCTCCTGGAGCAACTGCTGGACGAGTTAAGTAAGAGATTCCCAACTGCTTCAATAATTTTGATGGGAGACTTTAATGCCCAAATAGGTACATCACCCCCAAAATTCACAGATTTGGGAGGCCTCCAAGAGGAAATGCAAGATGTGTTTTGTTGGTTTTCTAGTGCTAAAAAATCAAATCAAGCTGGGCAAAAATTTCTAGGACTTTTGCTTTCATTTGATCTTCAGATCCTTGGCCCTAGTGATTACAGAGCACCTTATCCATTTACTTATTTTACGCACAAGGCTGGTAGAGACACATATTGATTATATATGTGTCTCAAAACATAAGAGACATCTTTCTCATTTATTTCTGTAAATTTCCGAGAGAATAGTGATCACCAACCGATATCCACTTGGACAATGCTCAAATCTGATTTAAGAAAATAAAAACAGGTAGACAGGCAGGTGACTGAGGGCCTTGACATTGTGCAAGAAAAACAACTAAGATGGCAGCAAGTGGATGTGAAGAAACTTAGCTCTTTTTATAAGTTGGAAGTGGGTGGTGTCCTTGGTAATATGATTTGCTGTCCGGAGGCAAATATTACTCATGTCCTGGCTGCATATCATGCCATTTGTGCTCAGATCAAACATCTATTATTATCCCAATTAACAGTAAAAGACTGCAGAAATAAAAAGCATCCTTGGTTTGATGCTGAATGTCATAGACTGAGGACATGCTTGAGGAAACAAATAAGAAAGGTTCAAAACTCCCCTAACAGCAGTGCATATTTTCTATGCTTACTATGAGGAGAAAATATGAAAAACTAGTTACAGTAAAAAAATAATAATTATGTTGCCAGATGTTGGGCAGATTTGGAAGCAGCGGCCATTAATAAAAATTCAGCTCAGTTCTGGCAGTTAGTAGCAGAAAATTGAGTGACTATTGTCACGATCTTGGGACCCCCCATTTCTGCTTCAACCTGGGAAACCTTTTACTCTGACCTATATAAGGAGCCCTTAATAATGGATAGCTCCTTGATGGATGAAGAGACTTTTGGGAACATAAATGACTTCCCAATATGGGCCACAGTTACCATGCAGGAAGTCAAAGCCCTCATTCAGTTTTTGAATAATAACAACAAAGCCCCAGGAGAGGATTTCATGCCACCTGAATCGTTTAAGAGCAGTATAGATTGGTGGGCTGTCCTTTTGGCTGGCTTATTCACTCATATAAATGACATGAGATGTATGCCCAATGAATGGAAGCTTGACATAGTATTCCTCTTTATAAAAAAGGGGATCGAAGGGACCCTAAAAATTATAGGCTGATCAGTTTAATAGATATTGCAGCCAAAATCTATGCTAAGTCCATTTTGCAGAAACTAGAGGACTGGGCTCAAAATTCCATCCTAGTGGAAGAACAGATAGGTTTTAGACAGGGAAGGAGCACCATTGATAATTGCTTCACTCACCTGCATCTGATTTCAAAATACACGGTTAGGGATGGACAACTTTATACTGTGTTTATGGATCTAAGTGCAGCCTTTGACTCAATTAACAGGATGCTCCTTTGGAAAAAATTCATGAAGAAAAACATTGATAGGAGACTTCTTCATCTAATAATGGCTTTCCACAGGAACACAAGTTTACAGATTAGATCAGGTGTAAACCAAGCCTTAAACAAAATTTCCACATTCAAAGGAGTGCATCAAGGCTGCATCTTGGCCTCATTCCTTTTTAATTTTTATATCAGTGATGCAGTTTCCGCTATGTACAACCCAGATTTCCATATGCCCAAGGTCCTGGACAGACCAGTTAATGTGCTCCTGTACGCAGATGACATTATTCTACTTTTTACAACTCTGGTAACTCTGTGCAGATAGTTGAGAAAATTTAGTGTTTACTGTCAGCAAAATGATTTGGTAATTAATAACAGTAAATCTAAAATTGTAATTTTTGGCAAAAAGAGGAAGATAAATGGTTTATCGATTCTAAAGAAATAGAACAGGTAAGAGCCTATAATTACTTAGGTATTGTTTTCTCAACCTCAGGTTCCTAGTCTCCCCAGATAAAGAGGAGTGCATTAAAAGCCTCAGCCAGTGCCCATACATTGTATAAATTATTTAATTATAAATACCCTGGCTCACTTCTCCCAATTATAAAAGTGTACAAGTCTAAGGTGTTGCCAGTGTTAATTTTTGGAGCAGAAATTTGGCGATTTATTTCAATCAAGAATATTGTGAGAATCCAGAATAAATTTTTAAGACTGATACCGGGAGTGATAAGAACTTCTCCAGCCCAGGCAGTCAGAACTGAATTGAATATGGCAGCCATTTCAGATATATGTCTCTTTAGGTTATTTAATTTCTGGATTAAACTATTCCAAATGAATGATGACAGATTGCCCAAGATCTGTTTAAACGAACAAGCACTTAAGCCTATAAGTAACTCCTGGCTTTCCAATTTTTCAAAAATGCTTTCAAAGCAGGGCTTGAGCGTTGAGTCTGTTAGTTTGTGCAAGTCCAATACCAGAAACATGTTTAAACAAAGAGTGATGGACATTATAATGCAATTAGATCTAACTGTGCTGTCTTCCGTAAGATCCCTGAAATGGTTAGCAAAGGCCAAATCTCTTTTTCAGAAAGAAAAATATTTGTCCTTTGCAATGAAAAGGGACTTGCACACGGCCTTTATACAGCTCCAATTTGAGCAAATGGAAAATAGGATGTTGCAAGGTCATTATCAGGGTATTCCTTTTCAAGATTTCAAGAATCTGCATATGTGGGGCATCTGCCATTGAAGATCTTGCCCACTACTTATTGCACTGTCAGCTATATGTTAACATTAGAGTCCACTACTTCAACCCATTTCTAGTTAGTTGGATGGAGTGGGGTGACGAGTCCAAGCTGACTTTCCTTTTGGAAGGGGTTAATCCTTTTGTGACTCAAAGAGTGGCTCTTTGCATATTATGCAGCTAAATTGAGGAAGCAAGTAGTAGATAAAGGGTCTGCCTTGCTGGCTCATGGGTAATCTCTTTTTAATTACTTGAGGGGTGTTCTAGTGATTCAGAGGGGTTGATCTTTTTAATCTTTTTAATTTGAAAATTGTTATTTGATCTGCATATCTTGTTTTGTATTTTATATTTTATATTTTTATTACTTGTCAATGTGTTTCCTTGCAGATGATGCTGTTTTTGTTCCCTTTTCCATGCTTCGGGTTTTGTTCCCTCTTTTTAAGTGTCTGATATAGTCTGTAGACTGATTCAATAAAGATTTGATACTTTGATACTTCAGAAAAAATTGTGGAACATGTAACTGCCCTGCATCTCACTTTTGCAACCTTCCCATTTTCCCTTAAAAAAAAAAAAATCAGTGAATGAATGGCACAAATTAACCAAACTAACCAAAAATGCAGGGGTTCTGGACATTAAGAATGCCCTCAACATCCTTCAATGCAAAAAAGAAAAACATATACCCCAAATCATCTAACAATGCAAAGTGAACAAACTTCATTTTTGGTTGTGGTCAAAGATGACAATGTGTCCCACACTGTGTCATTTTCATGGGAATGAAAATTAGCCCCCTACTCTTGTGCTGTTGTCCACCTTGCCCCAGACCATTTATACATCACAAGCATCATTAAAGAACAGCTTCTGGAAATAGCTACAGGGACCTGTGAAACAGATGACTCTCATGGTATATGATTCAAGGACAGAAGACCTAGAGGTGGGAAGTCAGCAAGTGGATACTCACGTAATCACTTACAGGTGGTACCAAGTGGAGACAATGCTCTCTTTTGACTTATTCTCAAGATATTTGTGTTAAATGCTGTACTCCAGTCAGATTAAAACACAGAGCAAAACAGAATGCAGTCAAAAGAGAGACACAAAAACCAAGTGATTTTTCCAAGAATAAATCCAGAATAATTGACTACTTCAGTAACCTTCACCTGGAGCCTTAATGCTTCAGTGTATTCTTTTCTATATAGTAAAATGGGTGCAATTTGTTTAGCTATATTAGATGCCACTGTAGTGAAGTGTAGATTAAAAGCATCTGGATGAGATGCTAATCCAGATGAGAGATAACCCTCAGTTATACAAGAGATTGCATTCTAAAGCAGCATGACAATATACATAGTTCTCCATGAGTTTCCACAATTAAGGCTTCCTGACTTTTCTGATCTGTGACCTTTGAGAATCTATGGAATGTTGAGGACATAAAGATGAGAAAATATCTGATATACTCATGTTTGAAAAGGAAGCTTCCAAGTAGTGGTATAAATCCTTTCATGATTCATCCTCGCTCAAAAAGAGAGACAACACCAAAAACAAAAATGAAAAAATCTCTCCAGTACAAGATGTTGAGCTATTTTGCAAGTGTCAGAGAGATTTTGCAGTTTTTTTTTCCTAATAAACACAAAATGGAAACATGTGATAACTGTTGCTATGCTGCATGAACAAGTAAAAGCAGTATCAATCAATGGGTTATAGGTGCCTTTCTGATCAACAAGTTCATCCTTTTGTGCATCAGCATGTGTATTAACCATGGAAAAAGACATGAATTTTGTGCAGAGATATTTTGCCCAAATTGAAAGAAACACATAATTTTAAAAAATCTCGGTGTCATAATGTCATGCTGGTGGTGTGTGTCTCACAGCAGATGGAGAATTCTTGATAGGCTTTCTTTTTGCAAGAATAGGTTGTCTCCGTCTTTCATTACCTAACTCCTGAACTGGAACATTTTTTGTGGCTGTTCGTGGTACGTCACATTATTGTTTAAATACTCCAATGATGAGATACTGCAGAAACATTTGAAGTATATTCCAGATGTTTGATTATCTTGTTACCCCAAAACATAGGTGACACAAGGGCCACCCTGCAATGCCAAATACCTCCTTGAAAAAGTGGGGAATTAATTACCTCAAAATCAGGAGGCTGCAAGAGGGGGCAACTTAACGAGATCTTTTCTATCAGTGTTTACGGGCACACGCAGGAGAAGAACTAGCCAGAGTTTCAGAAGTAATCTAAAAATGTATTTTATTTAGGGGAGTTCACTCATGCATGTACACAAGATACACACAATCACACATTCACACAAGAGCTAACTGAAAGACAAAGAGAGGACAAATTATAGAGAGGCTGAGGGATTTGGGGGCATTTACAATTACCATTCCAGAAGAGTAGTGAAGAGCAGAAATATGTTTTGGCTTAGGTAGGACCTAAGGACATTTCTCATTCAGGAGCCAGATGGACAGAATGACAGTTAGACCTTCAAGAGATTGCACTCGGCATCCTCAAATCGGGGTATTTTTACCCTGAAAATGGCTTATAGCTGTGAAGGATCCAGATGCAAGGCAAAAGGAACCTGTTGTGGACAATGGGTCTTTCACCTGTTGATGGGCTTAGTGCTTTGATTGACAAAGACACGATGGGTGTTGTAATAGCTGTCTATTGTGGGTGCGGTGAGGAAAGAGGAAAGAATTCAGGTGTACAAGGAATGGATATCTGTCAGTCAGTATCCTGGTGGGCTCCTCACAGTTGGATTCCCTGGAAAATTCCAGCTTCTATTTAAGCCTATTATCCACAGGAACGGTGTGTATTTGTCTGACAAATGACTCAGTCTTACCTGGAGGAAGTTTTGAGTTGACCTATCCTTCTCCCATTTACAGTCAAATTCTTTGCCTCGCTCAGTTTGACCTCTCCATCACCTCTCAGGCTTGAATTTGATATCAGAGCCAATAAAACATGTTGCCAATTATATATGATGCCAATTAGGTATGATGCCCATCCAAACCATACTAATATCAGGGACCCCCAAAGTGGGGCCTTACAATGTAGGCCATATCCATATCACATGAAAACAAAAGCTTTCAGTTGGCTGCATAACAGTGACTGAATTTATCTTCACGTGCATATCCTTCTTGTGCTCCTTTTGGGATTTATGTAGGATATCACACTGAAAGACTGACTTCTTTACAGTAACTGGGCACATGACAAAACTCTACTGCTTTTATATCACAGGACTTCATCACAAAAACAGCAACAATATCAATTAGCTCATTGGGATAGTGGTGGAGGGGAAAGAGATTTATTATGTATTTAAATAAAACCTTGTTTTTCTAGTAGGCCAATATGGCAACCAGCCTGTTCATTCTATACTTACTTGCATTTCTGCCTGAATCTGTCTGTAACAACATAAATAATATAGGAGATATCAATAATGTGGATTTATTTAATGGGCCTGCTGTTCCCAAGAATCATACGCTAAGAGAACAAGGGTTTTTTTTTCCAATTGGTGTTAAAATGCTGGATAAAAAGTAACCATTGTTATTGTTCTAAATAGTGAATAAAACTCATTGCCTATTACCCACCATGACAGCATGAGATAAGCCTAAAATGTGCAAGTTGCAAAAGAATGGAAAACATTTTACAAAGGGATGTGTCACTGAAACCACTGATTACAGCAAAATGTCTTACCTTCCAAAACTATGCTCAGCAAGGGGGAAAAAACTCAGTAATTGCTTTGCAGAGTAATTTAAAGTGCTGAGCTAGCATTTTAGATTCGGTAAGGAGCTGAAGGATGTCCTGTGGAATGAAACCATGCATTTAACAAACTGCCTTCTGAGCTGACAAAGTAGTAGAAATTTCACTGCTTCAACAATGCTAGCATAGTTTACAGAAAAGAAATAAGTGCTTTGGAATAACAATCATGTTCCAATCTTGTATACACTGCTGGCATTTTAATTCTGATTTCTCCCAATAATTCTTGCCACTCCTCTCCTATGAGACCTTCTCAGGTTGCAACTAAATGTTATAAGCAGTCCCATGTCTCATGCAATTTGTTCTCCAGTAACACAGAATGGTTGAAATTGTGTCAATGTGATGCCATCAAACGTAGATTTCTTCCATCACAGAAAGTAGCAGCTAAAAGAGCTTGGGGCAAGAAACATAAAGCACAATAACAACATATCTCTTATTTTGTACCATTAAACTTTACCTAAATAAGAGGAACAATGAAATATGGGGATGCCAGTGCTGATATCCTCAATTAACATCACTAGTGGGGATAGGATTAAAAATAGAAGTAGGAGAGCTTGAATGTGCACACACTCAGCTCAGATAGCTGTGATCAGAATCAAGGCGGGCACATAGTTCACCTAGAAGAGATAAGACCAACTCTTTTCTGCTGCTCTACTCCATAAGACCAACTCTTTTCTGCTGCTCTACCCTTATCAAGGGACAAAAGAATCTTCACCTTCTTGAATAAGAAGTGTTTGAAAGCATGAGAGCAAATGCTGATGAACAGTGAATAGATAGGTTGAAGTGCTTAAGGAAGCAACAAGGCAGAGCAGCAGAAATGGAAGAACAGATGATAAATAGGACCAATAACTGAGGTCTAAAGAGGGAAAATGCATGCATCATTATTCATTTCTTTGGTGGAAAAAAACAGATTCCCAACATTCTGGAAGTCTGTCTGGAAAAAATAACAGAGAATCAAGAATTTTGTGCACTTCTTCCATTAAATAGTCACAAGGTATTGGGGAAATAATTCTGTGTAGATATAAATGACATGTTCTGCGCAAGAACACTTGTACACAAAAAATAATATTTTGAGAGACATGTATGGGAGAAATGTTGTAGTTTGTTGCACAAAACACCACACAAGTTTGGCACAAAATAAAACAAGTGAATTTCTGGACAGTTTAGTGTGTGTGTGCATGTGTGCATCTATACAAAGTTTATATGAGATTTTGTTCCTTTGTGCCTTCATATCATTTCTGATTTATGGTGACCCTAAGGCAAGCCTATCAAAGGTTTTCTGGGGCTGAGAGTGTGTGACATGCCCAAAGTCACCCAGTGGGTTTCCACAGCTTGAGTAGGAAATTGAGTCATTGTCTCCAGTGTTGTAGTCCAGTGCTCAACCACTATACCACACTGGATCTAAATCTATGACAATTACAAGGAGCTTTTTTTTTTTTGACAGCACAATGGAAAATATTCACCCTCACAGGCAAAAACAAAATAGTTGGAGATTTACAACCCTACTGAAGTCTGAATGGTGCTGCAATGATTTTTTAAGTGCTAGTTTAAGCAGAGGGGCAGGAAATGCTAGTTTAATTCTTTCAGAGTTAATAAAATGCTAGCATTGACCCGGTGATTGTCTCTTCCTTAGGTGAGTAACACCAGTGGAGCAATTTGCTATCAGGAACCGTGGAACTAAAATGCAAATCTGATGACTCCTGGTGGGAAACAACAATGTTAGCGTTATTTCCTTCCAGCCCGAGGTCAGGTAGTGACACCCTGGAGGACTACAGAGTATTGACAGGTGCTTCCAAAGACACCAACTAATTTTCAGGCTGCCTGTTAGGCTCATATTCCATCCCTAATATCTCTTGTCTTTTCCATTTTTCCTGTTTCTTAGTTCTGGTGTCTGGTTCTGAATCATTCCTCTTCATCTGTTACAGTGTCCCCAAATGCTGTCAAGGAAGGACATACAGGGCTATTTTTATGAACACAGTGATGATAACAATTGTCATGTAAAGTTTCCATCATGAGTATCTCACCCTATGTTTTCTATTTCAGTACAATTGTTATTTCAGCATTTGTGGCGGTATCTGTCAGTGTGATCTGAACTCTAGTTGCTACCAAATGTGTCTCCTCAAAGAATATTCAAAATGAACTTAAAAACTTTTCATAAAAGGAAGACATCTGACAAATTTCAAGAGAAGCAAAATTATCTAATACATATTCTGAACAGTGCAGTAATGAACAGGCAATTAGGAGGTCATCTGAAATCACTTCCAGACTTATACAATGGGACCTCTGCTTTTGTGTAGTGGTTTTCAAACTTTCTTCATTCAGGATCTTTCTACAATGTCTTGACTTCCTTGCAACAATACCCCAACTCCATGCTTGCTTGCAGAAAATTCTTGGATATGCTGTTCCTGCATTAAGCTCCTAAAATCAAGAAGGTTTGAGGGAGGAAAACAGGAATAGATTTCAAAGAAGTAGCAGTGTTAAGTTTCTTGCAGCATAGAAAGGAGAAAGGAAAGGTATGGGGGGGGGAAGAAATGTGGCAGCATCTTTAAGACTAACCTGTTTATTTTCACACGAGCTTTAGTAGATGTAAACCCATTTCTTTGGATGCAGTACTGAGTGGAGATTTGAGCATGAAAGTGTTTGTGTGCAAGTGCTGAAAACCAATTTTTGTGAGAAGCTTGTACTCAGAGGTAATGTCCTCCTTAGTTATTCAATTCCTATACTTTCCACAAGGCTTTCAGAGCCAGGTTCTAGTGGGTCATCCTATATTTTACTCTTTTTGGTCAAGGTGCAAAAAATTGAACCTCAATAATTGAATATTTAAATCAGTAGAATTCAGTAGTTATTCAAATTCCTTGTGCATTAAATTTTTAAAAGAAATTTTTTTAAAAAATTCCTTGTGCATTAAGATTTTTAAAAGAAAAATCTTCAACATTAGATATGAGATGTTAACCCTACGGTTCAGTATGTAGTGAAGATTTATGTATGTGGAAAATAAAAAGCAGTTCCATTCAAGGTGCTATGTTTTCTCTAACACGGTCTAGAAACCCTAGTTAATGCCTTATAGCACATGATAATATTTAATTCATTTTAATTTCAGTAGTTTACTCAGTAGCTTCTCTCTTAGCATGGCTAATAAGGGAAAGACCTCTAATGAAAATCAATTACACAATTATGTAAATGTGGTTGAAGATAAAGTAGTTGCTTAAATATACGCATGGGTTGGTAGATTTGTTTATGCAACCAGTACAAACTACAGCCACATTAGAGAAGAAATCCTGCTTTTTCAACACTTTGCATACACTGATAATAATTTTCTACAGCTACCACATAGGTCTATGGCAAATAGCTGTGGATTTTCTTTTTGTGGTGACATTTTCTCTCTTTTTCTTTCCAACTTAAAGACAAAAGGTCAGATTGAAATATTTCTTCCTGCTGCGATTAAATGTAAATGTAAATTCGTAAATGCCTACATTTCCTTTTTTCCCCTTTTCCCCCTTTTTCTTTTTTTCTTAAGAACATGGAACATAAAATTCTTCAAAGTCAATATATACATACATAACTATACTAAACAATTTCATATATATAGGTAGATCTCTAAATTTGAGGCTTAAATATAATAAATATAGTCATTATTATATTACAATATTATAGTATCCATATTAAATACCATACATGACGTAATTTAACATTTCTTAGGACCTACCTACCCACCTTCTTACTTCTTCACTTTGATTCATTCGTTCTTCTTCCTCTCTGGTTTCCTAACTAGTTTGTCCTTAGTATAACACATTAGCTATGTACATTGGGATCTGTTTCCCTTATTTACATACATCAGGACTCTACTGATAGTATCTCATTACATAATATTCATCTTAACCTTTATACTATATCCTAATATTTTTATATTATCAATAAGTAATATAGTTGAAATATCATTCTTATCTCTTCTCATTTATTTCTCTCTTCATATCTTTCCCTTAATCCATAAAGCTTGCTACTATTTACCTACATTTTCAAGACAGTATCTAATAAAAGTAATGTCCTATTTAGCTGTCCTAAAAGTAAACATGCACAGGTCTATTGAGAACAATATTTTAATACTGCTGAAGGAATGGTGCCTCAAGGGGACCAAAAACAGAGGAAAATATTCTTTCACACACTCTATTTTAAGTTTTAAAAGGGGGAGAAGAGTTGAGGGACTATATGTGGGAGTCACAGTCCACAGGTTACACTTTCCCTATGGTATCTTAAGCAACCTACTTTCCCATTTGGTGTTGCATGTAGCCTGTGCAGTGATCAGTTCCACTGCCACTGTTACCCTGGAGCTGGATGGCTGAATGAGGGATCTAAGTCATAGGCCATTTCTGCACTACATTGTTATAGCGCTATTATTCCACTTTCAACATCCTGTGGAATTCTGGAGTTTGTCGTTTACTGAGGCCAAAGATGCTCCTCCCTAAACTGCAATCCCCAGGATTCCATAGGATGTTGAAAGTGGAATAATAGCACTATAACAATGTAGTGTGGAAATGGCAATAGATATTTGTTCACTGAGAAACACAATGGAATTTATGGAAATGAAGCTATTGTGAACCTAGAGCTACTATTTCATGCTAGACTTAATCAATTGGCAAACATCACTATCCAAAATTAGCACAGAGTATGAGCCAGGGTGTTATAGTGGTTTGAGCATTGGATTGCAACCCCTGAGACCAAGGTCTGATTCCCTGCTTGGCTATGGAAACCCACTGGCTGACTTTGGGTTCATCACACACATTCAGCCGTAGAAACCCTGTGATAGGTTCACCTTAGAGTTGTCATAGGTCAGAAAAGATTTGAAGGCACACATCATCATCATCAACAACAACAACAACGATTCTAGAAGCATCATGTTGCTCTGAACATGCTCAATCTCTTTTGATTTGGGAAGATCTCTATGGAATACTAGAGACCTCTAAAGCAAGGAATCCTACCCAAATCCCAAAGAGAGCCTGCCAGTCAGAGTTGCAATTATTAGGCTTCACAGGCCTGTGGTCTGACTATGCTCCTATTTACTACTTCTCCTTCATTGCAAGTTTAGGTCAGTTCATTGCGGCATTTCCTGCGTTTAATCTGTATAACTTTGACAGCCATAACATCAGCTGATTTCTGCTTATAATAGCAGAGATTAATCAAGCTTAGCATTAAAACAGAGCCATGGCTCTGGTCCCATTAGAAAGGTTTATGCAAAATTAGTAAGCCAACTTTCTCAAAGAGGTGTGCCTGAGAATTTTTAGAGAATGTTCTTATCCTCCCCCTCCCCAAAAAAAATAATGAATGATTCTGTCTCTCCTATTTGTTTAAAGCATTTCATTCTACTGCACACAGGGTAGCCAGTTTGGTGAACTTTGAGAAACAGCTAAGACAGAACAAATCTTCTGAACTGATTTCAAAACACACTCTCTGAGGCTGCAAAGCTTTCCTCAGTTATGTGAGGCTAAGGAAGTAAGAGAGCCAGCATGGATTCTTTTGAGCATTGAACTACAAATGGAGACTAGGGTTCAAATCTCCACTTGGCCATGAAAATGCACTGGGTGATCTTGGTCAAGTTATACACTGTCAGCCTGAGAGGAAGACAAACACAAACCCCTTGGAAGAAATCTTGCCAGGAAAATCCCATGATAGGGTCACCATAACTCAGCAATGACTTGAAGATACAGAACAATAACAGGAATTAATGAGAGATATAAATCTAGCATCTGGTTCAGACATACAGAGAGAGACTGACACTTAAACTGCCAATTCTACTTTTGGCAGAGATAGGGATGCACATCTTTAATTGTATTTCCCTCCCACCCTTACATCTGACAACTTTAAGAATTTCTTTCCCTGCTTGGTGAGATTATGAAGGTTCTCTTCCTTCCTTCCTTCCTTCCTTCCTTCCTTCCTTCCTTCCTTCCTTCCTTCCTTCCTTCCTTTTTATTTTCCCCTGCATTTTGGACCTTTTCTTGATTTTTTTGTATATTTGTTTTTCTCAAAAAATTAATATATTGCTGAAACATTTTGCAGAAAAACAAAGAAAGAAACACTAGGCTCTCACCTTTTTCTGAGGTGTGGAAAATCTCATGGTGGTTGAATATCATTTTGATGAGGTGACATTTTGTCAATGAAGATGAGGAAAACTATTTTTTCACCCCTCCTCTAGTAGCAGTAATTCCATGAATCTATTGGGGCATAGGTCAATGAACTCAAGGAAGTGTGGAAGCCATTTTTTAAACCTCAAATGGGCCATTTCCATCAAAAATGGATGAAAACAAAAGTGGATCTTTTGATTTCCCCTTTTTTGTCATCTTTCTGTTCATTGTCTGGTAGATGAGGGAGTTGGGAAGTGTTTCGAGGGCATCTACCATTCTTGAACTCCCCTAGACATGTGCCGGTCCCCTCTCAAAAGTCTCCCAGGAGGGAGACTTTTCTTTCACATGCCTTAGAGCTGCCAAAAGTCATGGGGCTGCCTGTAGTCTATGGACTACAGTTTCTCTAACCCTTGCATTTAGGCTCAATTGTAAACAGGCATGTATACTATTGTTGCTTTAAATCTCAGTGAATTCAGTCATTTCACTTTTAAACAGACATATATAAGACAGTAATGTTAGTCTTTTTGAATTACAATTGAAGGTATTGTAATAAAATAACCTTATAGATGTCCAAAATGCAGGGAGATCACAATGAAGGTCATCACAGATGAAAGATTTCACGTTTCCATTTACTAGGATTATTTGCTAATGCCTATTCAGAGGCTCATAGCTAAGTAATGTCCATTCTGAATGAAATTACCTATCTGAATGAGATGAACAAATGCTACCTCCATTTAGTGTTACGCTTTGAAATTTGTACTTTGAGTTATTCATTTTCATAAATAGTTTGCTGAAGACTAGCATTCAAGCGACATGTGCCCATTATCTTGTTAATAGGCCTTACTGCTTTAAATCTACTAGGAATGCAAATAACTGATAATTCTAGACTCATTAAGTAAATCTCCAGAGACTTACTTTGGTTAAATGTTCCAGCAGGCATGTTTAGCACTTCTACTGGGATTGGTGAAATTCCAAAAAAATCTGTAAATTAAAGTTCTGCAGAGTGCCATGCAATATGCATAATGAAACCCTGGATGTAAATTAAGAAGATTTATATTGCTGCATTCTGCTTACGTTATTCAATCTGAATGCTTCACAAGTTTTTATGATGCAAATAAAGCACTCTTTTTTCCCTTGAATTTCATTCTAAATGGTCACCATGGATTCATTCTTACATCTCTTCCTTCACATATTAGAGACAAAATTGCTCTTTCAGGCTAGCTATCATATTAAAGTTTTAAAAGCTCAAGATGCTAAAGCTGACTCCACATAGTTGTGTTAGAAGTAGTGTGTAGGGTTGCAAGCGTGTTAATCAGTTTAATCAGCCAATTAATCAGCAAGAGATTCAACCAATGAATCAGTGGAAGGCAATTTTATTGGCTAGGACCACATTTGTTTTTTCAGGCTGGTGCATCTTTAGATTGCAAAATATGGCTTTTGTTTCTAACAATGCTTACTGGGGTTTTTGGTTGCTGATAAATTGCAAATTATTTCAAAATTTGTTTTCTTTTAAAGGCATTTACATTGATTGAGTTTGTCAGTAACCAAATTAGTTTGAAGACAATTGGTAACTTAACTGATAAAATGGCAAGGAATTTAATTGATTAATATATAAGTAAAGTGCACAGTCATATACAGTGTTAATGAAGTGAAGACAAATCAGATAGTCATGAGAAGGCTGTCAAAATTATTTTACAGATAGCTCTGTTGAGTATAATTTTGAGGATCTGTACAATCTTGAACTGTGGCCACTCCACCCCCACCCCCCAATAAATGTACTACAATCCCCTACTGTATGTGCAGTGAGGTTAAGAACCATATTTCTTGAACAAAACAAATAATCTCCAAAAGAGATTGGCAAGGGAAATGGCAGAATTGAAATATATCCAAAAGTTCCAGTCCATCAACAGTGCGTTGAACAAGGACAATGATTTCCTCGCACCCTTCATATGATAACAATAGTTAACTCCCCGGCCTCATGAGGGCTCTTTTAGCTAGTGTATCATATCTCCTTTCTGATTCCCAGCAAGCATCACTACATTCCAATAACTTCCTCCACTGTTCATATGTTTCAGCTTTAGGCAACATCTTCCCTCCAGCTTTTATCCCCCAACAACCATTGTTAAACTAAACTTCCCACCTTATCACCATAGCCACAAGTTTTGCATTTCTGTTGCTATTCACACATACCACCTGCTCATTCATAGCACTTCCTAGGCACTTCACTTCATGCATCTGATGAAGTAGACTTAAGTCTAAAAAAGATTATGCTGCCAACTTCTCCCCCTTAGTTAATATCTTTCCACACTATACTGTTATAATGCTGTTATTCCACTTTCAACATCCTATAGAATTCTGGGGTTTGTAGTTGAATGAGGCCAAAGATTCTCAGTAAATTCTCTCTGGCTGAGAATTTTAAATGCCTCTCCCTAAACTGCATTCCATAGGATGTTGAAAGTGGAATAATAGCACTATAATAATGTAGTGCAGAAAGGCCCTTAGTCTCAAAATTGCTACAAGATCCCTTTGCATACTGATTCAGACCTACGCGGCTGTGGCTTTGAAATATTTCTAATTGTCATCAATCAGGGACTGCTTAGCTGTTCAATTGCCATATCACTTTGGTTGCTTTGCTGTTTGGGTATTAGGAGGGGTATGCCTGGGAGCCATCTTAAAGAGCTCATACAGCCTGATGTTGTGTGAGAAAGAAAGTGGACATGAAACCTTTGGGAGGGAGGTGAGATAGTTCTTAAAACCAAAGCTTGGTTTCGTCTGGAAAAGAATGTGGATATGAAACCTCTGGGAGGGAGGTCAGGGAGTTCTTAAAACTGAAACCTGTGCTGTATCTTCAGTTCCAGTGAAAGCAGTATTTCTGTTACATCTAATCTCTAATAAAACTTTTCTGGATTCATCCATGAAAGCTGGTTAGATTAAAATAGAACAGCCATTTCCACATGGTATTGCTGTCCTGTGATGGGGACATGTTGGCCATGGTCTGAGAGTCATGCTACCAAACAATGTTATTGCAGTCCCACTTCCAACATTTCTCCACCCATTACGATTGTGGGATATACCATTAACAGAAAAGTCTGTTAATGGCCTGCGATTATGAAATGCTCATGTCACTGGTGGCCATGCGGAATGGGAGGTAGCATGATCTACTCATTTCCTTCACCAGTGCAGCAAAGAAAGAGGCTGGCTGAACTGCAGAAGGAAGGAGCATGTTGCTTGTGTTCCGATTAACAGGCAACTGGTCGGGTGTAGAGGGGAGTGTTGGGGCACTGCTGGGATGATGCTGGGATGAAAATGGAAAAGGGTGAGGTGCAGAAATTGCCAACATTGCAATCAGGATACATGGTTTTGTAGTACTCACAGCTAAGTGGTCTCCAGGCCTCTTCTGTGAAAGAATTCTCACCCTTGACATAAAATTTATTTTTGAGAAAAAGAACAGTTAACAATGCAATCCTATTCATGCTTATGAAGAAATGAGTAACATTGAATTCAATGGGGCTTAATCTTGGATACACGGCTAGATTGCAGTCTGAAGACAAAGTAACTCTGAAGAGGGATGTTACTGTGGTCCAGGCCTACCAGGAGATAGCACTTGATATCACTTTGATATCAAACAATTTTGCTTTCCTCTGCCACCTTGCTCCACATGTTTGTGAGGCCACCAGACAAGCACGTAAACAGGCATGGCCGATAATTGCCGGACATTCCATTCTCTACCCAGGCAGGCCAGATACAGCCGATTCGTCACTTCAGGGACCTCTCCGGCAAACACCTCATTGCATATGCGCAATACTAACAAAGGCTCCCTGCCCCGATTAGGCAACCTAACGAAGCTGTACTAAGCACTCCACATTTGCATACTGACTACACTATTGTTAATTCGGCTCTAAGTCAATCATGCTAAATTGTGACCTTTCCAAAGCTTTGTCCCGCTCCTAAATCGCATTGTTCTCACCGAGTAAGGTATGGCCTGCAGTCACAATTCACCCTATAAAAACCTCTGATTCTGAGACCTTCCACAGATCGCTCCTGAGTTCCATCTAGACTTGCCGCTGCTCCGCTTGGTGATCCATCCCCTCAGTTCCAGTCACTAAGCCCACTCAACCCCGGATTGCTCAGATCGCGCTGAACTTCTTCATCGCACCCCAACTTCTCTTTCGAGGTCCAGGACTACGAGACAGGTGTCGTATCACCCATTTCCCCCAAAAAAATCCCTACTCCAAGTCAATCTCTGATTCCTTAGTTATCTGTGTGACTATGGTGTCTTTAATATTTGTCTGTACTTAATAAACATCATTTTCATTACTTTAACCCATCTGACTGCTTGACTGACCTGACCCCATAGACGCTCGGTTGCAAGATCCTGCTAAGTTACCCTGCCTCTCGCTAGCTTTAGTGAGTGCTCCAGCTAATTTTTCCCAAAGTTGTGCTGTTGTTTGGTTCTTTAGGTGTCCCTCCTGGGACCCCACCCCTGGTAAACAGGGTAACAGAGTGGTGGAGTAACGCAGGCAACCCTGGTACCCCTAATTTGAGAAGGAGTCACAAACCTCCTCAAATTGGGTGGTAATGACCTAGGGAATGGTCAGCCAAGCCTTTTAGAACGCTGGTAGGCAGGCAAGTGTGTGTGTGACTTCTGTGTGTGTGAAGTATCGGGTGGAAATCTGTTCCCCTCTCTTTCTTTGTCTTGCCCTGGGAATCACCTCCCCATCTTGGGTCTATCGTGGGCTGGGATCCTAAGTGTTGAGGTTTAGCAGATTAGGAACAGTCCACACTCATACAACATTCTAGCAGCAAGGCACACGGAAAGCACTTAAGAAAGGAGAAACCCCTCTCATACTCCTTCTTCTGCCCTTTGAGTTGTGGTTGTTAAGGTTAGGGAAGGCGTGGGTGCATCCCGGCTTCTCAGGTACATCCTGAATTTGCTAGCATAGTAGGTGCGGGTGGAACCTCATCCTGGTTTAGGTTTTTTAAGAGGTTTGTCCTGAGATGTAGGAAGGCGCCCCTCACCCGAAAAACTAATAGGGACGGTTTGGTTTAGGTTCCCATTCCTTTTCCCCCGCTGCTTGGCCAGGCGGCGTAGTAAGTTCCTCAGCATTTGTCACCCCCCTTCATGTAGGTGGAGTACTCCTGAGGGTTCCCTGGGTCTAGGTGGCCTCCCCGTCCACAAACCGTTTCCTTGTCCTCTTGTCCCCAGTGCTGTCAAGGTGTAAAACCGGGTTTGGGTGTACAAGAGTGACTTTGTTTGGGCAGGCTGGAGATAGGTTCCCATCCCTCTTCCCATGAGTAGTTCCAGAGAGTTCGTCTCCCTAAGTTCCCCCAGGGGTCTAGGTGATCCTATCCATCCCTCCAGTTCCTGGTCTCATGTTGGTGTTAGGAAAGTGTAGTTGTATAGCCGTAGAAATTGGCCAAGGAGAGCTCAGTCACAGTTAAGGACCTCATGGAGGAGGAAGAGGTCTGAGGAAAGTTAGAATGGTGGGTGTTGAGTAGGGGGAAATGCCCCTGGAAGGACTCTGTCTTCCAGACGGCTGATCCCTTTACCTCACTCCATGAAGCGTACGCCCTGGCGCACAAATCAAAGAACCTGTTCGGGCCATCGAAGGATGCTTTGGCCCTTGGGGACTTTAGCTTGCAGCCAGAGATGCTAGCAGTGTCCTTGTTGAGACTCAAGGGAGGCTAGCAGAAATAGAAAGGAGAATGTCCGGCTTCAGGCCGGATTGAAGCACTGTGGGCAGACAAGGTAACTTTTGCGTCTGTTGTGCAGGCCTCGGCACAAAAGCTTAATGACCTTACGTTGGTGGCGCAAACTTGGGAGGAGAAAGCCCACGCCTTAGAGGCTGAGCTGGATCATGCCCGAGCTGTGGCCAAGTTCATGGTGGGGCAAGTTAAGGAACAGCAGGAGGCTGTTAGTCACGCAGCTTGCCATAAGCAAATCACTACACTGGAGAGTCAGCTCCAAACACGCAAGGCCCTGATTTCGGCTGTGTGCCCGGAGCTGCTCCCAACATTCACCCCAGACTTTCCCAGGGAGCCACTGCCGAAGGATGCTCTGGCCTCCTCTCCCCTTAATCTGGACTGGAGCGACCCTAAGATCCCAGTCCACCCCGTAGAGACAAGGTCCATGACCCGCAGGACCATACCCGCAGGTGAAGGCAGTTCCTCTGAGGCAGAGACCCGACAGACCCAGGTCACAGAGACTAGGGTCCCCTGGAGGGCAACTGAGGCTAAGGCCATCCCGGACCAGTTGGGTCCCCTAACTCGGTCCACTGGGATCATGTGGCTGAACGTGGTGATATATTCTCACCCGACAGCCAATGGTCAGGACCTGACCCAACTGGCCAGGCTTTGCATGTCTCCATCCGAGCTCCCTACTCTTGAATCGGCTGTGGTGGCTCAGGGCCTAGTTAGGCTCGAGGCCCATGACTGGATGAGAGAAGTAGTGAAGATCCTTTGGCCCGGAAAGAGTGCGAGCGTGCTCTACATCATGCAGTAGCAGGGTCCTCATGAGAACCCTGGGACTTACGTGGCACGGAAGCAGCTGCTTGCCATTCAGGCTGAGAAGGTCCCCCTGACCGCCCATGGGTACAACTTCAACATCGTGGATTTCAAGACTCTGTTGTACGGAGGCTTGAACCATGAAGTGAAGATGGCCCTAGGTCTGGTGGACCCGGCCACGATATCTTGGGAGGACTTTGGGAACAACCTCCGTTAGGCTGCTGACCTGCTATGGGAGGCTGGCTCCCTCTGAGCCCCCATCAAGGTCCAAAGAGAGATGCTGGGAATTGGGAACCCATAGTCAAGGTGACTTACTCGAACTATGGGCCCCATTCCCAACACAGAAAGAAAGTGCCGAATTCCGTTCCATGTGGGAATTGGAACTCGCACCCGGGCCCCAGACAGGACAACAGGCAGTGGCAAGAGAGAGACTCCCGCGGCCAGCCAAGCAAGGCAAGGAATCCCCCACCGCAGCCAACTGCCCCCAAACAGCCCTCTGAATCTGGCTCTCCCAGGGAGATGTCTGGTGGGTATGATCCCACAGCCCAGATGTACTCCGCGGACAGAGTTAGAATCTGGGGCATGCTGAGAAGGTGTGGACTGGACATGAGCCAATTTGACAAACAGCACATGTCGGACCTTTTGGAAGCTCTGGACAAACAACTTTCTGCAGGTGGTAAACAGCAGGTCCAGGCCATGACCAACAGCCCACCTCCGGCTGAATACTACCCAACCTTGGACTTGCATGATTAGGGGTGCCCTCGTTCCAAGAAGCTTCCCTGCAACATTGTGACCAAGTTGCGGCCAGACATGTGGGGAAGGTTCTGGGTGAAGGCAGGCATAGGAACCGAGAGGGAAAAGACTCCTGCCACCCTTCTTGTGGACTCCGGTGCAGCACTGAACGTGCTGCACCCTAAATTGGTCAAGCACGGTGAACCTACGCCTGAACGTGTCCAGCTTTCTGGATATGGCTGGGGGGGTCACCTAGCCCGAGCTTGGAGAGACATCCTGATGTCCATAGGGATGTTCCACTTTCAGCTGAGGGCTTGCAAGAACCAGGGCGAGGATGATGGCCTTCTGGGCATCGGCTTCCTCCGGGGAAACAAGCTCACAGTTGACTACGTGAACGGGTTTCTATGGAAGTTATACCGGGGACCAGCTGAAATTTTGGCCGTGCACCACTATGCCACCATTAAGGATCCTGCCCCTGTCCTGTGAGTGACTGAGCAACCATTATGCCCATACGTGGAGGGGACTGTGGCTACCACCTACGGAGGTACAGATGTTCTAGTGCTGCATTGTCCTTAAGGGCCTCAGCACCACCTTAATTGTGACTCTGGTGATCATAAAGTGGGCCAAGATAGTTCATGGCTCCATCTCAGTCACCATCATACCTAGTGAGACAGTTTTCCTGGAGGCACATGGGTCCAAGACCAGCCTCCGTGCCAATTTGAGAGTATGGGTCCCAAACCTGGAGCAGGCGATGCCACTCCTGCTGGTAATTCCGGAGACCCAGAGCAAGGACTGGAAAGGGAAACCTCCAGATGGGGAAGCCCTTTTGGTAGAGCGGCAAAGCAAAGGATGGGTTTTGCTTCCCTTCATGGGATGGCAGCCCCCTTGAAGAGGTGGCGGCTCCAGCTCCACTCGTTCCCCCGTCCCTTGTAAACAGCCCTCCCTAGATTGTTAGATGTTATAGTAAAGGAACCCCCATCTCTGTGTTCCCTACAGGGAGATGGAATGGGACCATTCACTTGGATTATCATGTTATTTCCGTTGGTTGTATGTACCCTCGGAGCCTCACCAGAATTTACCACCCACCTCGTCCCGGACTGGCAATACAACTTGAAGGCAGTCTGCTATTGGAATCCGTACCCGGAGGCAGAAGCCCTGCTACATGAATTACAACTGTTGTCTTGGTTCCAAAAACGGTATCCCTTCGAGTTGTTCACCCAGATTCAGGTATGGCCTGGAAATAGGCTTAGTTCAGGTTTGAGGATGGCCGTTGCAGGTAACGATGCCAAACTCTATACAGAAATGGCAACAACCTCTGCCACCATGACCGTCAGGATGGTCCGGAGCACTCACCTCAATGCATCTCTATTTCTAATTAGTTTCACTTATGAAAACTGCCTCCCGGCATGGAAATGGAAAACCTTCCTGTTCTCATGCCAGACCATAGCCCGAACCCCAACAGGCTGTAGGTTCTCCTGTGGGAAGATGTGGTGCCCCGATACCTCTGTCCACACCCCTCCTCCTTCCGAAAGGCCCCCTACCATGTATGTGGGTGGCTCCGTGGTCCGAAAGGACATAGAAATGGTCACATACTTGAGCGTCCAACCCTTAATCACCATGATGGTATTAAATTTCACAGTTGTTAATATTTCTAGAGTACTTCCGACTTGCCAGCTGTACCTAAAATTAGCTTGGACACAGTGGGAGCACTGGGGAAAGCGATGGCTGTCCTTTTCCCACCCACACACTTGCCCTAAGTGAAACATCCTCAGGACCATATTAAGAGGAATTGGGACTGGTGGCGCAATTGTAAATGCTATAGACAATGAGGTCCTAGAAAACAAACTAGGGGTGATTGGCACAAAAACGAAAGATATTGGAATATCTTCCACTGCTGGTTTAACTAACCGAGTGAGAGGCATGGATCTGATCAGTCAATTGCTACCACAATGGGTTGGCGTCCAGTGAGATATAGTATCCGACCTTGGTCGTGCCTTAAAGAGCACGACGCACGATCTGTCAGTTGCCATACAGTGCATGCAACTGCAGAGCAACGTGATCACCTTTGCTGCTCAGGTGATCCAGGCCAGCCTCATGGGTTTAATGCACCCTGAGATCCTGAGCCTGTTGAGAGAGTGCTACCCAGAATCGCTGGAACACCCTGCCGTTTTGGCACAGATACGGCATGCCACTTGGCAGAGCCTAACTCTCACAGTGGACATCGCCCATGAAAGGATTCTGGACCTGGTAATTGTGCATCCAGTTTCCCACTTAGGACTCCCCCTCATAGCTACCAATGGCACATTGCTACCCCAACAGATGTACCATTGGTCCAATGGTACACACTCATATGATTTATCTGGCTGTTTGTTTCACCAACATTGGGCACAGTGCTTTCGTAACATTGACAGTTTCAGCCACAGTAACAGTTCTGACTATGTGTTGGTACTGGTCAATTATACCATCATGGCACAAATTAATAGCGATTGCTCTTGTTTAAGAACCCCATGTGAAAATGTGACAGTACTGCCTAGTGGTGCAACCGTAAGTATCAACCGCACCGCTGGCAATCCGTGATTTTGCATTCAGCACATACAGGATTGTTTTGGTAAAGATTTCTATCTCCGGTGGGAGATACGAGACTATGTCCTAGAGACTGAGTACATGCCTACGGAGTCCGAGCTAGTCGGATTCCACCTTGAAGACGGGATTCCCGTGTCTTTATGGCTAAGGAATCTCAGCCATCTAGCAGACAGAGTAAAGGAGGTTTCGCATTCCCTCCACCGGATTGCCTTGTCAGTCAACCACTTGGCCAAGGTGATCATTAAAACATCAGAAGAATTGGCAGTAGCTGCTAAGCACTCATGGTGGGACACCTTCAAGTGGTCGTCCACAGGACAGGCGGTTGCCCACTTCGCCCTGCATCCCTTGATAATCTTGGTCGCTTTCCAGATAATACTTGCTGTATGCTTAATTGGCCTTGCACTGTGGTTCAAGAAGCATGTTTTCCAGCTTCAAGCTGGAAGAAGACAGAAAGTATATAGAACACTATGGTGAAGACTATGGTGATTCTCATTAATACTTTGGGGCTTTTATTGTGAGAAAAATTGCTTGCACAAACTCCTCTAGCAAGAAAAAAGTGCATTTTGTCACTTTCTGAGGAAATAAAAAGTTTTTCATAGATGATTTTTTTAACAAAAACAAACAAAAAACAAACCCACAGTCCTACAATGTGAAAAGTCAAAGTACAAATTCTATGGATATTTGGGCTCTATAAGTCTTATAAACTCTGTTTTTCTTCATTCCTTAGATAAATGTCATTGGCACTCTGGTTGCTCCATCCTACTTATGCACATTTTTTAATTTTAATTTTATTTTACTTTATTTTATTGAATAGAGGCTGATTAGTGAAGAAAAGTTGAAATCCTGAGGCAATGGGAGATATTTAACTGAGAAAAAGAGGTGACTGGTAATTGCAGACAGAGCAGCAAAGAAAGCTTCCACTTGACCCCCAAAACTCATAGCCATGTGTTTAAAGTTTGCAAGAAATGGTCACAACATTATTGATAACTGCTGATTAGGCATGAGTCCAGAACAACAGAGGGTGGATAAAGTTCCCAAACAGACTGAGACAAAAAAAGGTGAAGCCTGACTTATATACAAAGAAGGCAGACCTGAATGAAAACCATTGCAAATTGTAATTACTATAGGGTCGGGATATGTGACAACTGGCCTATAATGTTGAAATTCTTAAGTTTCTTCATGTTTTGGATATTTTGCTTATAGAGGAATGACCCAAAATAGTTTTGCTTTAATTTTGCGTGAGTTCCGATCTCAACCTTGCAATGTATGACCACCCCATCTCCTGATACTAATTTTTGTAGTTTGTCTGAAAGAATATTTGCCTCCTCTGAGATTTCTCATACATTTTGCCCAAGTACTTCCATCACAAAATTAACACAGCCAGTGCTTGCTTGACCACCTATGCTGGTGGTCATATGCAAACTGGCAGTTTCACAAGCCCCTAAGCCCTTGTAGATAGTGTTGTGTGAGTTCCTATACTTATAGGCTCCATTTGTCAATTAACTGATTCTGAAGTAATCTAACTTCTTTTTCTCCACTCAAGGGAAATACTGTTTCCCCTCACAACTGTTGCAAGATGTGATGCTTTGAAGATTTAACAGCAAGATAATGAAAACAGGAGATTGTGATTAAGCGACCAAGGGCAGATGTTTCTTGAGTAATGGGATTTGTCACAACTCAGCAAGAAGAGCAAACCCCCCACTAACATATGACTTCTGTCATTAACATTTTTAATGAAAGCTACAGTAGGTGGCTGTGCAGACAAATCTTACTAAGTAAACTCCTGAGAATCAATTCACTGGGTACTTAAATTCCAATTACTTTTGAAGAACCACCAAGCAAGAGTCTTGGAGATGCTATCTTGAAGTCTGAGTGTTTCCAAACATGTTTTTTAATCATCACTGTTTTGGACATATAATTTTGTACAATACGTTTGATATGAGGGATAGGAAAATCTGTCAGTTTTGCTTTCTCCTGCATTTAAATCTTTATCCCAAACACAAGTTCTCTCACACACAGATAGAAGTTTGTGAATTTTCATAAATTCTTTTTTAAAAAAAAGAAAAGAAGAAGAAGTAGTTAAATTCTCCCTTATTTCAGTGGCTAAATTCAAACATGCAGATACTCCCAGCAGGGAAATGACCATGTTGAACTTCCCTGCCACACATTTGTTGAAGATGAGAAACTTTTCAGAAAGCACAAACAAACAAAAAAAAAAAAAAATCAAAGCCTAATGGCTACCCTAATTCAGCACTGATATAGCTGAATATCTGTAGATTCAAAACCAGATTTCTGAGAGCTAAGCACTCAAAGCCCTGGGCCTACACAGATGAATCTAGCAGACTGATTTCTACCATCTGATTTCTTAATTTTTCCATCCTGCCTATGCCAAAAATTGAAAATGTTGGAAAATGATTATATAAGTGAGGTAAGCAAAATCCTAAGCCATAATCACTCACTTTTATGCTGATAATGATGAAGACTCCAACACTTGCCTTCCCTGGACCAAACTCTCAACAGCCAAAGACAAGTTGGCCAAAACCAAAGTAGACAGTTTTCTTTTTGACCAGATTGAATATTCATATAGTCTTAGGGAAGGAAGAGTATGTGGTACAAGGAGAATTTCCAGAGTCATAATTGGAAAGGGCTCCTTACCTTTACTGGTTGTGCTGAAGAGGGGAATTTCAGTAGGTGTTGCTTGTCACACAACCAGGTCACAAAGCAGGACCTGCTGAAGTTCCCTCTTCAACACCATCATTAAAAGTAAAAGAACTCTCCATTTTCATGCTGGCAACCCTATGCTGAGGAACTGGAAGAAATCCTGAAGGTTAGCAACATAAGGAGAGAGAACCTAGAAAATGGGTTAGTGAAAGCCACAGAGTTTAATGTGTCATTTACAGAATATGCATGTGAGAAATGGCTAGGGGCTTCTGTAGCAATAGTGTATTGAATCAACTCTTAATTTTAATCTGAGTCTCAGAGGCACTGTCCATAGCTCTGACCCTTAAACCCCAAAATAAGTTCAGGATGTGGATGGCAATTTCACAAGGCAGCCAACCCAGTGGTATTGGAGTCATGAGCTGGTGTGCATGCAGACCAAATCCAAGGAAACAGCTTGGTTGTCAATGAAACAAGGAAAACACTAGGGCCCTTTCCACACAAGGTGAGTGAATTGCTCCATGCCATTACTTACTGGCTATTCTTGGGTCCGAAGTAACACAGCCTTTCCCTTGAGCCCTTCCGCAGGGCTCCACCATTAGTGCAGGGCGAACCGGAGCAGTGTGAGCTCTGTAGATCCGCCCTGCTCCAGATCAAAATGGCGGCTTCCTGTGGCTTCCGGCTCAAACTGGCAGCTTCCGTTGTCTTCGTGGGAGTGGACCAACCGCCGATGCTGGCCACGCCCACAGCCTGCCCTCCACTGATCACAGGCTCGCATTGGTGCGAGCCTGCACATCTGCACAGGTAAGTAGGAACGCAATGGTGCATTCCAGAAAATGTAAAGACCTGATTTTTCTGGTCTTTACTTAGTGTGCTGGAGGACCACTTGGGAGTGGGTTGGATTGGACTAAGGTGCCGAACTAAGTTAAATAATCTGCACCTCGTCCGATCCAAGGTGTGGACGACCTCCATGCCAGGATGCCTTGGCCTGTTTTAACTACCTCGTGCGGAAAGGGCCTAGGTTGTAATGCTGAGATATCAAGAGGATCCATATGCCTATAGGACTAGCATAGGAGAAGGCATTTTCTCAGCTCTTTCTTTAGTCATCACTGAGGCAGTTGTTGACATACTAGTTTTAAAGGAGAAGGGGGGCATCAAAGTAATGGAAAACAGTGTTTAATTTCAAAGATAAATTTGGACTAACCAGAAAATTCTTTGGCTGCAAGCTTCTTATAAATAAGTTTTAACATATGACTAAAACTTCTAGACAGGATTCCAGAACCTGTTTTTTTAAAAAATGGTTTTCGTAAACAAATGATAAGGCAATTGTGAATTGCTAATTTTAGAAGTCACCATGAAAAGTTTTTTGTTTTGTTTTTAAATGTGGATATTTGATCAAGTTTTTCCTTTTATAGTTTGCATGGCCAGTTCATATGTATGGCTGTGCTTTAGAGTCATGGCTGATATCAGTGGAAATAATATTCAAAAATGCTTGAAGAAAGATCAGAAAGAGGGTTTTTAATGTTAGGATTCCCTAATGAGAATCTTAGGATGTTCTTCATTTGAGATTTATTCTGTGTGAAAAGTGTCTGTGTAGAAAATGATATTTTCTATGCAGAAAACAATGTTTCTGCATCTTTTTCTGCACAGGAAACTTGTAATATATTATTTTCTGGGCAGAAAGGTTGTTTTGTGTGCAGAAAATACTCTTTTAGGCACAAATAACCCATGAGCATGTTTTGAACAGAATAAGTCCCAAAGAGTAAATGATCTTTGAAAACAGCACAATTTTCAACAACTTTCTTGCCATTAGGGGAATGAAATTCACGGAGATTTACTGGCAGTGTGAATGAAATTGACTGATTGCCACTGATTTTGGTGGACAGAGGGCATGGTCACCACAGGTGGAGTCAAAAGGGCCACTGTAGGTCATGTTGTGTGACAGCTAGGTATATTAGCTTAATAGTTATGAAGGCATAGCAAAATGTTGCATTCAGGATTCATATCTCTGACCCAGAAATCACAAATGTTTGCACCAGAACATTGATTAGTCAGACCTATAAGACATTATAAGGCTACTTAAGCTTATCATGAACAGCATGGGGCTGTGGGGGTAGGATGCATTTCTGACCTCTGCAACAGTTGTAAGAACTCTCTTAAAACCAATGTATCTAGATACCATAAGCAAGCCATAACATTTAAAAGGCAAAGTAACAAAAATTAACATAATTTCAAGCTTATCATGAATACAAAGTTTTGAGGGAGGAACATCTCTATCCCATTTTCTTAAATGAAAAAGAGAGAATTGCTTTGCATGGCAGAAGATCATTGACAGGTCACAGTTCAGACTTTGCCTGGGATTTCAACATTGCAGTCTCAAATAAAGGTGCTTTAGGAACACTGAAACACACAAAGAAGTCACCAATGATAATTTTTAGAAGAGGAATTATTTTTTCCAAAAGAAGTTGGTTCTTTAGATATTCTGGAAAATGGCTGTAAAGGTTATTACTAGCACCTGGAATTGGAGTCAGAAAGAAATTAGAGCCTCTTATAAGTTATTTTCACAGGGAAATAGCCTTTGTATGTGGATCTCTTTTATTCTCATTAGACAGAACTGGGTATTTTAGTACCCTAGAATGCTGTTTTCTTGAACAACCATGAAGAACTGTAAGTTAGGCATTTTACAGCATTCTCATCTGAGCTGTTGTAAACTATGGCCATTTCCATACTGGACAGTTATAATGCTACTGGCCCCTCCCTAAACTGGAAACCTCGGGATTCCAAAGGATGTTGAAAGTGGAATAATAGCACTGTAACAGTCTAGTGCAGAAATGGCCTATTTTTCCAAGTTTCAACTACTGTATCCTGTACTTTATACCCACAGACACACATGTGCACACACATAGCAAGTGGGACAAAAATATTGCAAATTTGTTGCTTTTGGCTATTGGGGTACTCTTTTCTTGTTTTTGTTCCACCCAAGGTGATTTTAAAAAATGCCACTCCCTATTTTTGGCAAAATTTAATACAGAGGATTTGGTGTGATTTCTTAATAGATAATCAAACCCTACCCTCACCCAAACAGAAAGAAATTAGAAGATGACTGTTACCTGAAACCCCACCACTTGCATAAACAACCTATTGCTTACTATGGTAATGAAATCTTTTGTTTATGAATGTGAAGATATGCTTTATAGTTAGGGCAAAGTTGGACTCAGGATGTCCAGAAAGAAAGACTGACTTCATTGGGAAAAAAAATCTATTTCTCCTCATCAATGGCTAGGTTTTTTTCACAGATGGATTATTGCACAGATGGATTACGGATTATTTTGCTACCTTCTGAATGACATGGATGAGGAAAGGAAGTACAACCACATATCACTGTTTCTTCATAATGCAGCGGCTGGAAGAAGTCAATTCCCACTGATTAAAAAAAAAGGGATTGCTGAAAGTAGCAACTCAGATTTTGCTTCAGAGGAAGCTGTATAATAAGTCATTAAGAATAACTGGGAAAGTGATTTTTAATCATCTGAAGACCCTTAGGCTATGTGGTGAAAGTTGCTTATAACTTGAAGACAATACTCTGAATATTTGTCCAGTACAGCCACAGGTAATGAGCAACTTCTGAAAATCTTTCAGGTGCATGTGGAAGAGTCCCATAGCCGTGGTCTTCCATGGGAGAGAAAACCTAGAGGTCAGTGTACAGCAAGAATACTTGCTTTCAGTTTGTCCAGGAACAGCCTAATAAAGATATCTGTGTGAGAGATGGAAGTACCTGATGCAGTCATCCATAGAAATTTGACCACAGAGTAGCCAGAAAATAATTTGCAAACTTCCAGAGCAAAACAGTGGTGCAAATTATTTTAAACTGCCACTCACAGAAACTAGCATACAAATAACAAACAAACAAACAACAACAACAACAAGACAGAATATCCTAAAAGTGAAAAATGAGAGGAACGTTGCCAAGTCAAATTGTGGAAGTCTCTTGACATCACTGAACTGATGGCACATTACACTTTGTACTACTGCTCCTGGAACAGGTATATTATGGACCACTTGAAGCCTCAGAAGATCTCTGGCATCCAGTCTCAGGGTCTGGCTATTTCAAAGCAATGATGAACTTGACAGTTTTCACTTTTCATTATGATAGAAACTACCAGTATTGTCAAATACATCCCAAAATTGCCCCGCAGCCATTTTGCATGGCATAAGCAGAGGATTTCCTCCTGACACAATCCTGCGGAAATGTAGAGACACCCACAGTGATGCAACAGCCTGTCCTGGATGGAATAGAGTGATGGCCATGGGTCCCCTAAATGGGTCTCCACAAATACATCTTGACCTTGCTGCTCCAGAATCTGATACAACACTGTGATGGAAACAGATATAACTGCAAAGTTTTCTAGGTGAAGAATGGCAGGTCTCCTTACCCTACAAAGAGGTGTATTCTGGTTTTCTAGAAAGGGCATCTGCTTGCCAGTTCTGAGACTGGGAAATATAAGTGCGTTTAAAGTTATAATAAGGACCACTGCATTTGTATCTGGTTCAACCTTTGGGCTGTCTGGAGATATCCCAGATTGCAATGGTCTGTGTGGAATTCAACTGAGTATGTGGCCCCTTCTGGTAGATGTCTCCATACCTTGAATGCAGCTTTGATGGCCAGGAGTTCCTTCTCCCAGATTGTGTAGTTCTGTTCTGGAGGTGTCAACTTCCATAGTAGCAAGCACAGTGAAGAAGGTGAGATCTTGACAACATAGATTTGAAAAACACTGCCCCATGGCTATATCAGAAGCATCTGTTTCTTGAGCAAAAGTGTTCTGGGAGTCTGGATGTTGCAAAACGGGTTCTAAGGTAAACAGCTCCTCCAGTTTCAGGAAGGCGCATTGTGTGGAGGGACTCTGTTAGAAAGGAGCTTTATGCCACAGGAGATCAGTCAAGGGTGCAGCCAGCTTTGCAAAGTCTTGGATAAAGTGGCACTAGTAATTGGCAAAGCCCAGAAATTTCTGAACCTCTTTTGGATTTCTGGGAAGCTGGCAAGGGAGTACTGCTTCTGTCTTGCCAGGATCCATCTGTACTCCCTTGGGGAAGATCTGATGACCCAGGAAGTCCACAGGAGGGAGTTCAAATGCATGTTTCTCAAGTTTGGCATACAGCTGATGCTCCCTCACCCAGTGAAAAGCAGCTCTTCTATGGTCATCATGGGTTGTCTGGTTGGGGAAATAAATCCAAATAAATGATGGCAAACCAATCAAGGTAGTCCTGGAAGATGTCATTCATGAAGTATTAGAAGATGGCAGAGGTGTTACATAACCTGAAGGGCATGTGTGACCAGGTCTGTTTCTTCTCTCTCAGATAGGTAGGGCAGCTCCCCAAATCTGATAAAGTGCCCTGTCATTTCACATACACACCTCTGCCTTCCTCTTTATAATCTTCTTCTGAGTAAAGAGCGAGGCATTTCAATGGTTACTTAGAAACCCTTTAGAGTTTTATGGTAGTGTGTTTTCTGTTTGAGTGTTAAATACTGTATTACACAGATGAGTCCAGATTTATAAAAACAAAAACAAAAAACACAACTATATTCTTTATTAAAATAAAAAACTGAAAAAAGAATTGGAGTTCATATATAGATAGAAGCTAATACAGTTTTTCAAAGTTCTTTAAAACAGTTTCCTTATATCTTGAAACCCCCATACAAGCACCAGTAACACAAACAGCCCTTTGGCTACACTATCACCAAAGGCTCAACCTTCAAATCTAGGTCACATTATCTGACCAGATTAAAAATGGTTTGATTTCTCTTCTGCCTCACTAGGCTTTCCCTAAGAAACAAACCCTTTCAGACATGCCCCCCCTTGGTTGATTGAGGAACTTTATTCCACAGCTGTCTCTGGCTGAAGGACCGCAAACAAACAAACAAACAAACAAACAAACAAACAAACACAAACAGTGTGTGCCTTTTATATATAGTCTCCTCTCAAGCCTCCAGTGCCTCCCTTACACTGATGGGCTGGGTTTCTCCCTTATGTGGGTATTCTGATTGTCTGGCAGTCTGTTGCTGGGTTACTCTGTCATTCAGGATAACCACACACACCCAGAATGCCAACATAGCATGACTGTATATTCATAATACCCACAATGGGTCTGAATGTCATCTTCCATTTATCATCAGCTCAGATCCATACTAAATTATAGAATTTCCCGAGGTCCAGTTTTGTGTAGACTTTAGCATTATGCAGCTGCTCCAACAGTTCTGGGACCAAAGGCAGGGGGTACTGATTCTCAGTGGTGACTTGGTTGAGCATTCTGCAATTGTTGCAAAGATGAAGTTGCCCGCATTTCTTCTCTACAAACAATTCTGAGGCCTGAACTGATGGGGTCAAAGGTTAGATGAACAGGATTTTTCCTCAGGAAGTCTCACAACGCAGTAGGGCATATCTAATAAATAGATATGCATAAATATGCCCTACTAGAATGGGGGATCCAGGCACCAGGTCGATTGGACAATTATATTGTTGGTGTGGCAGGGGTGGTAAGCCTCCTGTTTATCAGAAACATATTTAAAGTCTTGATATTTGGTTGGCAACATGACGGGAGGTTCCATTGGCACTGAACCTTGGTTAGCAGGCACCCATTCTGGCCAGCAATGTTCCTGGCAAAATTCAGATGTAAACAGCACTTCCCACCAGGACCAAGGGATATGAAGATAGTGCTGGGTGACCCTTGACATCTCCAGGATCAATGGAAAGTGAGATACCTTTGCTACATAGAACTGGTGTTGCTCAACATAAGTCTGGATCTTAAGCATTACTACAGTAGTTTCATGGGTCACAGGTCCAGAGTGCAGTAGACAACTATCAATGCTTTCCACAGGGTGAGGTTCTAGCTATGCCCCCCACACCACTAAAACAGGGAGGGTGAGCCTAATGGGGCCAATGTCACATGTCTGGATTGCCATTGGCACTGGTGGACCTAATAATTGAAAATTCAACTGCCAACCATCTGATTCCCTATGAGTATCTTTCCCACTGTAAATTCACTCAGCCAAATTGTGTGAGTCAACTACCCAATCCAGTCTCTTTCAGAAAATATCTCTGCTGCCCTGTCTTGCTGTTGTCTATCATTTCTACTAAGCCCTGACATTGTCAAAGTGGCATCCAAAGAGGAAATTTAGAGAGGCAGATAGACCTTAAAAACAGTCTAGCTCCATCCCCAAATGTCTGGTGTCAAGGAGCATTTTGCCTGATGCAGTTAAAGCTGGTTCTCCTCCACTGGAGGCCAGCAGAAACAAATCCTCCTTACACTGTGTGACTCTGCATCTTATAACAGTCCTTCTTCTGTTCTAAAAAAAACATACATTAATGAATAAAGAAGTTTTTGGCTGCTGATGGAAGAACATCAAGGAATCAGGCATTCTAGCCTCCCTAGGGAGGGAGATTCAAAGTTTAAGGTCAGCCACTGAGAAGGTGCCCTCTCATGTTATCACCAGCCATACCTTTGAAGTTGGCGGGACAGAGAGAAGAACCTCTTCTATAGATCTCAGGATCTGAGCAGATTTAAGGAAGGTAAAATTCTATTTTTCCAAGTCCCAAAATATGTTGATAACAATTAAATAGTTTTTCATCCCATAGCTTTGAAGCACTGGGGATTTTTTTCCTACAAGGACCAGAAACTGTGCAGCTTTTCCATGAAAACTCTGCAGCTTGCCAGAAAACTGCAAAAATTTCCAGAAGCTATACAGCTTCTTCTGAGAAGTGGTATAGAAAAAACTGTAGATAACTGTTCTTCTGTGTAGTAAACAGCAAAGTTGGACAACAAAAATGTCACACATTAAAAAAGTTGCACAGAAAACTGCAGTGTCTCACAACTAAACAAAATGCCTATTTTTTTTTGCAACATTGCTATATTTTGCATAATTTTTTTGTTGCACAATATCTTTGTTCTGCAAGATTGCTATTTTCTGTGTAAAAACTGCAATGTTGCATAACAAAATCAGCAATGATGTGCAACAAAACCACATTGCTATTTTTGTGCAACATTGCTGATTTTGTGCAACATTTTTGTGAAATAGTGTTTCCAAGTCCCATCCCAAAAAGGCAGTCCAGAAGAATACCATGCTCAATGGTACTGAAAGTCACTGAGGGGTTCAGCAGAACCAATAGGGCACACTCCCCCATCTAGTTTCTGGCATAGGTCATCCACCGAGGCAATCAAGTCTGTCTCTATCCCATAACCTGGACTGAAAGCAGATTGAAATGGATGAAGATAATCTATTTCTTCCCTGTATCTCTGGAGCTAGTATGCAACCATACATTCTATTACCCTGCCCAAAAAACGAGTATTAGACATATAGGCAAAGCAGAGTGATATTCTTCAGAACACACCCAGCTTTGCCCTTTTAGCCAATAAAGTGGGGAGGGCAAAACCATCCCTGGATGAGACCATTTCTTTTACTACTCTGTTATAGGCTATTATTCCACTTTCAACATCCTGTGGAATTCTAGGGTTTGTAGTTTACTGAGGCCAAAGAGCTCTCTGGCTGGGAATTCTAAATGCCTATCCCTAAACTGCAAACCCCAGAATTCCATAGGATGTTGAAAGTGGAATAATAGCACTCTAACAGTATAGTGAGGAAATGGCCTAAGTCTCAGGAGTGTAAGATTCCTGTGTTGGGAGCTTCCCACTTGGATATCTTATTGAGGCCCTTGAAATAACTGGCTAAGCCCAATGGTTAATGATGCTCTTTTCTTAAAGAGGAGGAGGTTAAGAAGCTGATATGATGTTATGAACACTGTTTGAAGGTTGTTTTAAGTAATCTATCACTGTATTTTGTAATTTTATACAATGACTTATCTTTAGCTCATTTGCAAACTGCAATAGGCTGAGAGGCAAATATTCTTGGGGGAACCAATCACTGGCAGCAAAATTTATTTCCTAAAATAAGCAGATATAAACTCTTCAAAATGGTAATTAATCCCTTTGGGAATTGTCCCCCTAGAGAGGATGTTTCCAAATAAAGCTCATATCTTTAGCCTTTCATTGCACAGAGGAAAAATTAAATGAAAATCACACTTTGCCTTCCTGGTAAATAATCTTACCTGCAAGTGTAAATTTTCATCTATCCACTGTCTCTTAATTTGGAGTAGAGGTAGAGGAAAATATTATATGGTAAACAGTGATTTGTTTAATTCACACAACAGATGTTATATACATGACTGTTAAGTTAATAAGGTGTGCTTGCATTTCTGAAAGTCTGTGCCTTCAAAACTAAATTCAGATGGTCTGTGGGAACAGCAGATTAGTCTGGACAGAGAAGTTTAATCATTTAAGCTTTAGATGCTAGGTATCAGAAAATTAAGGGGGAAATAACCTGGAACGAAATCAGAAACTTACTGAAGGAAGGAAACAGGATTGGAAGAAAAGGAAGATAGGTTTATGGAAGTGTTGCTTACAATTCAAGCAGAAGAAATGTATGCAACTTGCCAGAGAACCACAGAGTTGCCTTAGACATTCTACAGGTATTTACTTACCAGGTGCAAACACAAGTAATCAATTCAGGTTACAAGTAGTAAACAAAGAAACCATTTTCTCTTCTCCCTTCTCACCTTCTTGTTCATTAGTTCTAAAGGACTGAACTTAAATCTGAAGATCCACACAGTCATTAATGTTTTTCAGAAATATCAGATATATATTTTTATCCTTTCTTGAATGCACACTGTACACCAAGGAAGGCATACAAAAGATTGTTCACTTACAAAGAAGTTGCTGTTAGTTGCTATGCCTCCAGTCGTACACAGGACTCTGGCGGATTGTGAAACTTTGTCAACAAAATTCATGTGTTCATAAACAATAATTCTTCTTGGGCCCATCTGTGAAATGCAGTGCTCCTGAAGCTCTCAAGGCACTTTACTAATGCTTCAGGGAAGCAGGGAAAGAACACCTTGCTTTGAAGTCTCCCAGGTTTCTTTTTTTCCTTTAGCCACAAATGGAAAAGCCAACACATAATCCTTTGAAATGTCCTTGCATGACTCCATAATCTCTGACTTAAAGTCCCCAGGAGTTGTGGTTTCAGAGATCTATGAACGATGAAGGATTTAGAAAGTATCTAATATATAATACATAACAAAATATTGAACACATCAACTTTAGTCCATGTAATGTTTCAGTCATAGAATTAAAGGACTTGGGATCTTAGCATGCTCTTCAGGTCCCACATCATGTTGGACTTGGCCAGTCCAACTAGTCTGGCAGAATTAATAAGAACTGAGGGTCAATGGCTGATTTGATTTCTTGTTTCTGTGGATCCTTCTTCCCTCAATGGATTGTTCTGAAGGGGAAAAAAATTAAAATGAATGCAATACTTATGTAGCAAATATCAAATCATTATTTTCATAATATTAGGGAATAGAACATTATTAGTAAATAATAATAGTAGTAGTAGTAGTAGTAGTAATAATAATAATAATAATAATAATAATAATAATAATAATAATAATAATAATAATTATTATTATTTTTATCCGCCTCTCCCAGTGGATCGAGGCAGCATTACAAGAATATATAAATACATTAAAACATTAAAATGTACCCCATCCTCCCCACCCAGCAACCCTTCTATCCCCCTAAAACACATTAATTATTAAAAACAAATTAAAAACAAAATTAGAAACAAAGAGACAATTGATGAGAGGCGGTGGAACACTAGTCTGGGAAGGCCTGTCGGAAGAGAACAGTCTTGACTGCTTTTTTAAAGCGGTCAAGACTGATAATGTGCCAGGTCTCCTCCGGCAGGCCATTCCATAACTTGGGAGCGACAGAAGAAAAGGTCCTCTGGGTAACCACAGCCAACCTAGTTCTGATTGGCTGCAGTAAATTCCTCCCAGAGGACCTTAGTGTGCGGGGCGGATTATATGGGAGAAGGCGATCCCGCAGGTAGGCTGGCGCCAGGCCATGAAGGGCTTTAAAGGTAAAAACCAACACCTTGTACTGTGCCTGGAAAATAATAGGCAGCCAGTGTAAAGACTTCAGAATAGGTGTTATGTGGTCAGTTTTAGATCTTCTGGTGACCAACTTGGCTGCCATATTCTGAATTAATTGAAGTTTCCGGACTAAGCACATGGGTAGCCCTATGTAGAGCGCATTACAGAAGTCAAGCTGTGAAGTTACTAGCGCATGTACCACTGTTTTTAGGTGTTCCAGCTCCAGGAAGGGGCGCAGCTGGCGTATCAGCCGGAGCTGATAGCAGGCACTCCTGGCTGCCACATCAATTTGAGCTGTCATCTGAAGCAGCGAATCCAAGAGCATCCCCAAGCTGCGGACACAGTCTTTCAGGGGAAGTGTGACCCCGTCTAGAACTGGTTGACAAACCTCCATACCTGGGCTAGGGCCCTTAACAGCGAGTACCTCTGTCTTATCTGGATTCAGCTTCAGTCTGTTTTCCTCATCCAGTCCATTACTGCTTCAAGGCATTCATTTAGAGGTGAGATGCCATCCTTAGTTGATGCTCTTATCTGAGGCATGGAGAGATATATCTGGGTGTCATCAGCATACTGATAGCACCTTGCTCCATGCCTCCTGATGATCTCTCCCAGCGGTCTCATGTAGATGTTAAATAGCATTGGGGAGGTTTGAAACATATCATTAAGCAGTAAGCAGGTTGAAAATTTACTCCATTTACATTCGCATTGTGTGACTGGACATTTTAATACGTTAAGTTGTCATTATGTTTGCAGTTGATGTAGAAACCATGGAACTGACAAAGAAAACAGTATACTGTACTTAGGTTAAAAAGACTCCATTTTGCTCACAAAAAGTACATTTGAGTCCATTTAATTTTCTGGCTTCTTCAGAAGTGCTCTCTGAAAGCATGTGCTCTAATTTTCTTTTAAACTGTAAGCCTCCTTGAATCCCAATTCTGCAAAGAAGGTAGGATACAAATAAGTAGAGGAGGAGGAGAAGGAAGAGGAAGAGTTTCTTTTCCCAAACTGGAGCTTTCCACATGCACACAGATTGGGGTATAGCTGGGGAGGAGAATGGCAAAATGAGGGTGTTGGTCCCTCATCAAGAATTCTGCCCCTCTAGTCCCCAAATTTTTAAGAATGAAAAGAGTAAAATGTTGAAAATCTTGTATTTGCTGTGTTCACATGTCATTGGCAACTTTACCTGCCCTGTTTCTTTCAATGGCTAAACGTTATTTCTGAATGCTCAACCAATGTTGTAAATCATTGCAATGCTAGAAATTTGGAGTAAAAGGAAAACTCCAATGAGGATAAAATTCTTATTGGAGGGTAACATCCTCATTCTCCTCATCCCCCTCCGTCTGTGACTACACACCTAAAAAACCCCACAGTCTGATTGGTGGCCAGAACTGCTGGGATTGTCCATCTAACAGAAATGGAAAATGTAATGTTAGGAAAGTCTGTCCTTCAAGTGCACAACCAGTAGAATTAAGTTCTGTCACTGATCTGCAGAAGTTCTTCTTTCTATTTACACACACACACACACACATGCTGTTCACACCCTTCAAACGCTATGGAATGGTTAAGGAAGAATGGCATAAAACTCAAGAAAAATATTCAAAATGCTTTTCAAAAGAACTTTAAACATAAGTAGAATACAGGCTTCCCCTGCTTATCTGACAAGTTAGGGACTGGGGCAGTTTCAGAAAGTAGAAATGGTCAAAAAGTGGAATTCATCTACTGTAGGGAGCATGAAGGACTTACAGAGAATTGCTTGGGACTGACATGTGCATATGGCTTGTAAAGCTCTAAGTTAGCTTGGCACCTTTCCCTTCCTCTGAGCTCTCTTTACAAGCAGTGCACGCAGGGTCCCAAGCAAACCTCTGTAGGCAAGAAGAATTGATGGAAGCCAGCTGTGTTGATACTTGCAATCCAGACAGGTTCAATTTATTTGATTAGGGGATCCACTCTTTCTGTAGGTAAGACGTGAGAGTGTGCATATATGAGCAAAGTCCTAAGCAAGCCTCCATAGTCAAGAAAAACTGACAAAAGAGTATACCCTATATAAAATTATAAAATTATAAAATTAAATAAAATATATAAATATTTTATTATAATAATAATTATAATTATAAATATATAAAATTAAATTAACATCACAATTTCAAAACATTGAAAGAGCAAGTCATCAGATAACAGGGTATTGAAATGTTCCCATTTTGACACCCCCACTCCAGGATATGGTATAATTGGAAAATATAATTTAATTAGCATGAAATATAAATTACACATTACTATAACTGAGAAGCTGTACTGGCTAAGAGGACTGGCTAAACATGTGTGAAAATAGGTCAAGTGGAACCTCAGAGCATAGCCAGGTCATAGCCAAGGAAACTGTGGTGTTAATGAGCTTACTAATATCCCCTCAATGACTCAACCTTCAGGGAAAAAAAAGGAACCAAAACTCCATCAACAGAGCAATGTATTGTCTTCAACCTGCTTTCTCTTCCCACCTCAACTCTTCTTTGTTTCTTCATGCACCCAGCCAATAAGGAACTATCATGATTCCCATCAGTGCTTTGTCACCTAATGCTAAACACATGAGCCCTTTTCGGACACCCCCTGTCTACTCTGCCAGAGAAATATTAACAGCTTTTACTTCAGGGCAGAAAAAGGGTATTTAAATCCTGGCTCTGAGCCAGATAACTCATAGTACTCTGGACATAGGCTGTCACTGAGTTGCTCCAATTCCTGTTTTTGCACTACCCTTGGATCCTTAGTTTGAGTCACATCACTTCGTATCACCCACTTCATTCTAATTTCTTGCTTTCTAATTCTTCCCTCCTTTCCTTCAGTTATTCTTGTGTGGTTGTGAAACTGCTTGGATCTTGTGTATGATTGTGATATTATCCCAATAAAACAAAACATACTTTTAATCTCCAACTGGTGTCCCTGCATTTAGTAGTGGGATACATAGGTGTAAAAGATCCTATAATCTTCCTTCCGCAGGCCTCTCCTTTGAGCTAATAAGTCCCCACCGTTTCACAGAGGCACTGGTGTTGCAGATGGACTTCTGAGACACCCACCTATTGGGGTAACAAGATTGGTGGAGTAAAGCGGGCAACTCCCCGTACCCCCTGATTTGTGAGTCAATGCATGGAGGTCAGGAAGACAGATGTAGGGAAACCTCTAGGGATTCCAGTTTGGAAACATGTGAGTGAGAATTGGTGTGAGTGAAGCCACAAAGGCTACTCTGGGTTGCTCCCTTTCCATCTTGGTCTGTGTCTGGCATCCTCCTCTATATGGCCACGATCTCGGTTCACCATCCATGAGCCACTGTATATTGCAAGGGCTTGGCACTTGACTGCTCTGGTAGTCATTCTCTATTTCTGAGTCTGTTGTGGTACGAGATCCAAAGAGTTAGGGATTCACAGCTAGAAACACACATACACCACAGACACACACACCACAAAAACACAAGCACTAAAGATTACAGAGGGTGTAAGAAGCAGAATCTCAGAAGCTCATTTTGTTTGGTCTGCATGCCATTTCAGTTAGGTCAGTGTACTTTTGTAGTTTCCAGATGAGGAAAGTTGATAGGACCCTCTTTAGTAGTTTCCCTGAACGCTAGCTTCCTGGAGATGAGCAATTTGTGCATAGGTGATGGTGGCCACTGATTATTTGAGTGGTTTGTGCATCAGGGGTGGAGACAACTGGCTCTGGGTTTAAGTATTTTATCTGAGCTCAGAGAAGGTACCCCCCTATCTGAAAAATCAGCAGTAACTCAGCTGGACTCAACTAGGACCCAGATCCCTCCTTTCCCTACTGCTTGGACAAGCAGTGATAAGTCCACAGATTTCATTTCCCCCCTGACAGCTCTGCTTGGTGCAGATGCTAGGGTCTTCCCCAAAGGACCCTGGTGGACTTCCTGTCACTCAATGCCTGTCTGACTTTTCCCTAGTTTTGAGGCATCGTCTTGGCCAATGCAAACCACTGATAACAGGGACATTTTAAAGAGAAACATCATCAGATTTTGGAAAGCCGCAGAGGCACTGTGTTGCAGGCATGTTAAGAAGACACCCTTGCAGTTTGTTGGTGATGTTAAAAATTTGAATTTCTCCCCAAAATGTTCAAGGAACAGAACAAAGTGGACAAATTAGAGAAATGGGTTGTAAGTAAGTGAAACAACCTGTGAAAGCAAGGATCATATTCTTATATATTATACTATTCTTTGCTATTTGACAAATATTTTAGATGTATTGAAGATACGGACAAGCAAATTGCATTGAGGTGTATTATTTTGATTGCACATAGAAGAAATTAGCTTGTGTTTCTAGAAAAAAAATGATAAGAAATGTACATTTTTGTAGTGAATTGTCATTTAAAATTCCACAAAAAACCATAAAAGTTGGACTTCCAGAAATAATGTCAAATAAATTGTTGTAGTAAGAATTCCTCCTGTTTGTTGTTAAAAAAAAGTGTGCTCTTTTGAATAATATTCCACTCTACTCATGTTCCCACCTAGACCCTCCCGCAACAGTCAGCTTTCAAACTAAGGATGCTCAGTCCCCATTGGTTGGTGATAAAACGCTTTTTGTTTTGTTTTGATTTTCTGTAACCTCTGTCACCTGCCAACTGCTGATATCACACTCGTCCTTTTCTTCACAAATCTTCACAGCCCTATCTACATCTAATTGCATACCACCATCCTTGCCTAACTGTTTTTTAGCACTGTCAGCCAAGTTCCGTTATGCGCTGTCATCTAAATAGCTGGTGTAACTCACACAAAAACTGTTTCACTTCAACCACACTACAGACCAGGAAGTCAGAGCAATCTTATACCCATCTTTTTCCCATTGTGTAGTAAGGGTAAGAGGTTAAATATATCTGGCTATAGTAACATGGAGAGAAAAAAAGGAGAGCTTAGTCTCATGCTTTGCTGCTAATAATGACCCTGATGTCCCACAACAGCAAGAGACTGAAAGAAAAGATAACAAACCTGAAGGCACACCATCCCAGTTGTTAGCTTCTCAGTTCTTACAAGTTAAGAGGCTTTAACCTTGGAAAGTACTGATGTGTGAGAGACCTTTCAGGAAAATGGATGTACTGTTAGAAATGTATGTCGGGAATTCAATACCTGACAATCTTGTGAGGTTAGGAGGTTTAGTCCCTTTCTCTCTCAATCTCTCTCTCTGTACACACACACACACACACACACACACTTGCAACTTTGAAGCAAGAACAGAAAAGCTGAATATGTAAAAGTTCTGAGTGATCTCCATATTGAAAAGTAGTGGGGTAGTGGGGACAGGGCTTACTAACTTCCCTTGCTTGTTTGCTTGCATTCACTTTTAGTCCTCACGTGCTCAGGTAAACATTTGGAACAGGGCTAAAGAACCAGCAACACCAACAAATCAAAGGAAGATATATTTAGTCCTAAAGAAAGAGTCTGACAAACATGAGAATATAATTCAACAATGTGTGATTATTTTATGCCAAATCCGTGACATAGAGCTACTAGGGGAGATGGCAAATCTACTGCTACCAGGTTTCCAGTACACCAGCTCCCTAACAGCTATATGTTATGTACGAGGTATAAAATGTCCAGTGCTGGACTGCCTTGTCTTAACAGAATCTGTGGCTGGACAGAAAGGATTCCCTTCAAAATGTATGGAGATATTTGCAACTCTACTTCTAGAGGGGAAATATTGTGTTACTTTTGGAAGTTAGGAATGAGGATGAAAGAGATGCAAGTAAAAGAGAAGGGATGTATATAAGTGGCTTTATTTAGCATGCCTTGCAGAAAATGTGTATGATTTTGGTACTATTTTCCATTCCAAATGTCCTTGAGGGGTGTGTGTGTGTGTGTGTGTGTGTGTGTGTGTATAAAAGATCACTCTTCAGATGACAGCATGAATGAGAATTCACGGACTGCTGAAATATATGCAGATTTGATTACATTTGACTAGTAGCTACAACTCTCATTTATAGTTATAGATATTACAGAGTTCTGTACAAACAACAGAAAATATTTGGCAGAGAATTTTATATTTTCTATATCCAGCACAATCAGAACTAATATTTCTCCCCCAACCACACACCACTATGTTTAGTTACTTCTTCCGTCTTTTAAAAACATCTGAGAGATGTTTCATGTGATGATAGTTACCACTAAGAATCCTGTACGAGTTATAAGAAACAAAGAACTTTATTTAAACAAGTTTGCATTCAATTTTCTGCTTTTCCTGGTCTGTGGCTATGCTGAGTCAATTCGTTGTAGCTGTTCCCTTCATTTGTGTTTTCTCTCTTTGTCACTATTTTTTTCTTCCTGACTGCTGTCTTAGACTTCCTTCTTAGTTCCTGATACTGATACATCTTTCCACTGACTGGGATGCATATGAACTCAGCTGAGCTATTTCTCATTCACTTGGACAGGAGAATCTGAACAATTTCTAGCTTATAGGCCAGCTACTGAGTGGCATCTCCTGTCACCTGAAGCTTCCTCTCTTCCATCCATCCTGCTGGTTCTGGGGCTACTGCAGATAGATTGCTGCACAACATGCCTTCAATTCCTTCTCAAAACTTGGCCTTGTTGAGTTACTGCCTCAAACGAGCATGAGTCCACTTGCATTTGGACCTTAGCTTGTTTTTCACTCCTTGTTCTGCTGATCTGTTGGCTGTGTCCAAACCTGCTCATCAGTTTGGCAAAAACTGAAATCTCAGACTTGCTGTGCCCTGAGTAGGTGTGGAGCTGTAGGAGAAGTCCTGAAACAGTCAGAAAGGAATAACATCACCACACAGATGTTAATGAAAGGGACCCTCCCCCACTTTGAGCAGATAATACAACAGGAAGGAAAGATGGATAAACTTTATTGATTGCCCACAGGCTATATAGGCTCAAAGTTGCATGGCAGGCATTTTCAAACATACATGTGCTAAACCTACTGCAATGGATTCTGAATCAGAAGGTTCCTAAAGATAAGTAGTCTAAGGCCCTTTCCGCACAATGCGAGTGAATCGCTCCATGCTATTACTCACCGCTACTTCTTGGGTCCGAAGTAACTCAGACTTTCCCTCAAGCCCTTCCGCACAGCTCCTCCATTAGTGCAGGGCAAACTGGAGTAGTGCGAGGTCTGTAGATCTGCACTCCTCTGGCTCAAAATGGTGGTTTCTGGTGTCTTTGTGGGAGTGGACCAACTGCTGATGCTGGCCATGCCCACAGCCCCCCTCCACTGATCGCAGGCTTGCATTGGTGCAGGCTTGTGCATCTGCACAGGTAAGTATGAACACAACGGTGTGTTCCAGAAAATGTAAAGACCTGTTTTTTCTGTTCTTTACTTAGCACACTGGAGGACCACTTGGGAGTGGGTTGGATCAGACTAAGGTGCGGAACTAAATTAAATAGTCCGCAAATAGTCTGATCCAAGGTGCGGACAACCTCTGTGCCAGGATGCCTTGGCCCGTTTTAACTGCTTCGTGAAGAAAGGGCCTAAGTGTGTCGGCAAGCATAATTTTTTATCAGCAGATCACAATATCAGAATGTTCTCAGCTATTAAGATATCTGGTCCCCACAACCTTGACCTAATCATAAATATCATACTTTTGTCTTATCAATTTGCTGTAGCTAGCACATTCCATAGCTACAGGCAGGGAGAGGATAAACATAGCATGACTATAGCCAAGCATCTAAGAAACTCAGGCTGAGACTTTTCTGAAGACTAAAATACTAGTATGTCTTGTCTTGAATTATGTTCTGCTACCAGTTCAGGTTGACTGTTGTAGCCCATTGGGACAGTTCTCAATTTCTGTGTATGAGAAGTGTCCCCTTTACATTATGTCTAGGTGCAATGCAGCAAGAATTATAGTTCTTGTTGTTGCTGTGTGACTTCAAGTTGTTTTCAACTTATGGTGAACCTATCACAGAGTTTTGGACAAGATTTGTTTGGAGGGGATTTACCATTGCCTTCCCCTACAGATGACAGAATGTGATTTACTCAAGGCCATCTGGTGAATTTCCATGGTTCAGTGGAAATTTGAACCCTGGTCTCCCAGAGTTCTAGTCCGGCACTCAAACCACTATAGCATGCTGGCTGTCATCTCAGCCCTCCTGGAACTAAAAAGAATTCCTTTTTGTACACTAAGTTTCTTCCACACTGGAAAATAGGGTACAGCTTCTACTGGTAGTTCATGCCTTTTTTCTGACCAGACTTCAATGATAATACATTTGGCCATCTGTATATTACTGTCCTGAGATGGACTTTCTTGTATTACCTCCTAACTAGAGTGTTAACTTGGTAGGTAATGCTGCCTATTTATCCATTCTACATCTTTCCCTACTGAGCTCTCTTCACTGGGTGCTATGAAATAAGTTCTGCTTAAAATGTTTGCCAGTACAAGATCTTTACCTGGATGGTACTGGATATGCAGATCATAGTTTTGTAATGGCATCAACATGTCCTGAAGTCTCTTTGAGTCACTCAGCAGTGGCTTCTGCATAAGGGCTCCTGGTGGCTTACAGTCACACTGGCTATGCATAATCTGATCAAATGTGAGTAAATGGAAACTTTCCATGCCAAACACCACAGCCAACAGTTCTTTTTAAATCCGTGTATAACTGCTTTCAGATTCTGAAAGCATTCTACTTGCAGGCTGTTGCTTTTGTAAATAGGGCAGCTCCTAGACTAGTCTCAGGTGCATCACATTGTAAGGCCAGCTGTTCACCTGGACCATAATACTTCAGTGCAGGACTCTTGGCTATTGTGTCCTTGGTTTCCTCAATTGCCTGTTGATGACTTCCTGATCTGAGCCCTTCAATATATTTGTGTGTCAGCTGTTGGAGTGGTTCACATGGAACTTCTACTCCATTATAAAACTTTGTCCAGGAGTTAGCCATTCCCAGAAATCTTTGGACACCCTTAACATCCACCAGGTTTTGCATCACCGAATTTGTTATACCTTCCCTCAATCTACTTTCAGGTCCTCTGTTGTCGACAAATGGTCAGTGTAGATCATTTCCATTCCTTCCAGCTCAAATTTATCTGGCTTTAGGATTTTTTTAAAAAAGAAAATTATTTGTATGTCTCCAAAAACATGGTTAGCTTTTTGTCACGATTTTTTATTACCGCTTTTTCAGTATCTCCTTCTTGCATAATTAGCATCTCCTCAGCAATGATTTCTAGGCCTTGAATATTATCTAACTCCAGGTTTAGTCTACAGTGAAATAGTTCTGTCATGGTTGGTGAGGGGAATGAAGCCCATTGGAATTTGTAGACAGCAATATCTGCTACAAGAAGTTGAAAAAGTGGCCAGCTAATTGGACTCTTGTGTCCAGTTGTATGCGCCAGAATCCATTCTTTACATCAATCATACAGAAAATCTTAGCTTGGGAAATTTCATGTATTGTATCATTACAGACAGGTCAAAGGTACTAGTTGTGTTTTGGTATTCTGTTAAACAGTTTAGCATCAATACAGTAACACAACTTTCCTGAGGGTTTATACATGATTAACTAGGCTGCTTGTACATATTGTATTCTTTATCTACAAGAGAAATTATGACTTTGGCGAATAGACTGGAAAGTTCCTGTTTTAATGCTACAGGTACCCCTTCCTTTTTTTTTTTAAAGTTTTCATTGGTTCCACAGTGGGTTTTCCTCCAGTTTCATTTTCCCTGACAGCTGTGTTTCTCGCTAAAGAAATATCCAAATTCTTTCAATATCTTCTCTGTTGTCCAGGCTATTGGTTGGTTTTGTTCTTTCTGTATGGTATGCAATATATTCTGGTGTTATATACATCAATTAATTGCATAGTTTATACTTCTCCAGTCCCTAACATCAATCTAAATTCACCTCCATTCACAATAATGAAGTCTAAGCAATAAAGTTTATTGTTCTTTGAATTGCAAATCTTAAGTCTTCATTTACAAACAAGTTTCAGTATGCTCCTCTTGTACACAATAAGCATCTGGCATGATTCAATGTCTAGCTTTTCATTAACCAGCAATACTGAAAGACATTGCCACTTTCCCCACAATCCAGTCTAAAGTGAAGTGTGTGTTTTTTTTCTTTCTTTTTGTCAATAAGCAAAGAATGTGGTAGAGTACATACTCTTCCTACAAGTATTTCCAACAACATCATGTTTGGGAAATCCCAAAATTAGGCTCTGGAATCAGTGATGTATTTAAATCTTCTATGCCAAGTCTCAAGTCCTTGGAAGATACTTTCGAGTCAAGTCTCAAGTCTGGGAATCAACTTTATAAGCCAACCTGTATGCCAGAATAAAGTCAGTTTTAACAAGTTAAGTAGAATCAGCTCTCCACTTTTGTGATTTTGCCATCTGCTGCTTCAGAAGTGGGGAATAGACTTTTCTTACTTCCCATTTGCAAGGCTGGAAGCTTTTTCAGAAGTGGCGAAAGGGACCCTTCTTATTGCCCACTACTGAAGCTTCAAGAGCTTTGGAAGGAAGGATTCTTCCTCCTCAAGACCACTGCCTAGCACATTTTCTGTCCTCTGAGATATGCATTCTGCAGTCTGGGCACAAGTCTTGCCTTCTGCTCTCAGGAAAAGTTTTAGAAAGCTCCTCCTATATGAAGTAGGGACAGACTGCTGAACAGATTTCAACCCGACCTCAAACTCATTTGCTGTTCACTCTGAGAAATGTATCTACACATTGGGCTCGAGACAGATTGTCATGCGGCCAGTAAGTTGTAAAGTTTCTGGATGAATGTGTTATGTTACTGAACCAAGGGCAGCAAGTCAGTCACTAAAAATATGCAAGTTTCAAGTCAAGTTAAGTCAGTGTGTAATGTTTGTTGAGTCAAGTCCGAGCTGAGTCACTGAAGTGACTTAAGTCTGATTTGAGTCTGAGTCAATTGACTCGAGTCTACATCACTGCTGGAAATACTTCCAGATCATTATCTTTTTGCACCACTTTTATTATCTATGTGTGGGTTTCTGCACACTTCTTACTAACATTGTGGATACTTTGCATTGCTGCCCATGTGCTGGGCATTTTCTTCTCACTTTCCATGTTCTTTACCATGATAGAAATATATCTCAGTAAACAAAGAAGAGGTGTTCCTGGGCATTTCTGCTTTAACAGAAGCTTTGGTAGCAAAAGCAGAAATAACATGGAAAGAATAGGGACAGGTTTCTATACCACAAAAATCAGGTGCATGCAAGAGGCTTCAAGCTGGATGGGCAGGACCCCTTGGGCTGGTGCAACTAGAAATCTTTTCTTTTTGACATAAACCTCACCCACTAAGGCCCAAGTCAAGTTGGGATTTCAAGGGTGCATGCACCGTGGAGAAGGGGTTTGGGGAGTTGCAACCTTTGCATGCTTAATTAACTGGCTAGTTACTTAGCATGTTTATTTTAGGCATTGAGGGACTGCCTAGAGTAAACTTCCTGTTGTTTGATCAACACTTACTTCCCCTTGCATGTTCTCTTCCTCTTCCCTTTTGGTTCTTCTGCTTCCCTGCAAGTATGTGCTCTTCAATCCTCCAGCAAGCATGCTTCCCTGTAAATATCTGAGTTCTAATTTTTCTAATTACCTTTCTTCAAGAATCTGAACTTGTGTAAACTATGCACAAGATTATGTGAGTAAATAATTTTTACATACTTTCAACCAAACTGTTTGTGTTTATTTTGAGCTAGATTAAGTGTGTCTGGGGTGGAGTGATAGAAGTGGGGCTGGTAATCTGTTCAACTTCTGTTTGTGCATTTACTAAATGCTCTGCTGGTTGGGAGACCTACCAATCTCTCAATTTTAATATTTCACAACACTCTCTCTCTCTCACACACACACACACACGCCACAAAACCATCTGGCTTCTCTCTTTGCTAAAGGTTATGATATCAAATCTAGGCCACTCTCTCTGGCCAGATTTAACAGTGGAGTTTCTCTTCTGCCCCTTCTCTAGATCTTCTCTGAGAAGACTCCCTTTTTCATCCAATCCTGCTTGGTTGACTGAAAAACTCTTTTACTGAATAACTGGCTCTCAGGCCAGTGTGTCTGATATACACACACACACACACTCACATTCAGGTTTCCACCTCTCCTTTCCAGTAAAAGGGCTGGGCTTTCCTCTTGAGTGGTCATTGCTAGTTGCCTAGCAACCTGTTGCTGAGTGGCTTTTCTACCACTCAGGACACTACACCCCTTGTATTCTGTCACACATGGTGATTCAAATTTCCAAATGGAGGGCCCCTGACACTCCTCTGTTGATCTTCCATGTCTCCCTTTCTCCAGGGATCAATTTTAACTGGTCTCCTTTGATTGTGGCAGGGAAACACAATGCAATGCATCCCCTCTTTGTCAGGGGTGTGAGGAGAGGAACTAGTCTGTAACCATCTTCCCCTGGAAACTACCTTTGACTTTTCTGACCTTTACTGCAAGGCAAGGCAAGGCAGAGTTCAGAGTAGAAATTTTCCACTCTTAATTCACTGACCATTCTCTGTAGCTATGGACTAATTTGTTTATGGTGGATTACTGAAACAAACATAGCCACTTATTAATCTTTAACCCACAAGGCATTTGAAGTGTGCATGTTGATGAGGTGGAAAGAAAAAAGAGATGCAGATAGTAAAGAGAACAGAAGAAGTTGCAAGATGACATCCCATTCTTTAATACAGCCTTCCCTGACTTGACAATTCTCAGATGGGCTAGGCTCCCAGCAGTGCCAGGCAACAATTCCATTATGGACTTTGATTTCCATGGGAAGAAAAATTCCAGGTTAGAGGAAGGCATCTGTAAAAGGACAAAAAGAGACTTTTTGAGGAGCAAGTAACATACTGCTCTGCTATTTTCAACAGGGACAATATATGAAGTAGTTATGGATCAGTAAATCTAAGTAACAGTCCTGCATTCATGATTACTACCTAGTCATGATCTGGACACTATTGCCATGATCATAACTCTTTCTCTTCCCACCTACTTAACTGAGTATCAATTGCATGGGGAGAAGGCGGTCCATGCTGCCAGTGATCAGGCATGGGTGATTTACATTTCAATCAAATTTGGGTGAGGATTGGGCCAGGAAAGTCTGCTTAGTAGAATATGCTTAACTAACTAGCTAACAGTTACATGTTGTTTGTTGGAAACCATTAAATTTGATGTCAACTCAAATTGAATTAAAGAAAGAGTTTGATGGTCCTATGCAAATTAACTATTAGAAACATTTCCTAGTCTATCAATATACCAATATTTCTAGATTCATTTGGTCCAGAAAAAATTTTTTTAGGTGCTCTCAACACTAGTATGTGCTTTTTTTTAGAAGGAAACTTGAAACCTTCTAAATGTTGGCAGTGATATACAAATAATGCTTCATTTTGGTATATGCTATGGCCATGTCTAGTGGCGACTCACTTCTCAATGGATGTTCTGATAGCTTATTGATTTATATTAGAAAAATACTTGATATCTTTTGACCTTTGTGTTTATATGTGGCATAAGGTATCTATTAGATCTTAAACACATTATTTATGCCTTCTCCTTTTCCCCTCTTTTTTCTCTCTCTCTTCCTCTCTTTTGTGTTTCTATAAGTAAAATACCATAAACAATTAAAATTTTAAGAAGATCCTTATGGCTATGTGCAGTTGTTCATACTAATGGAGAATTTATCATTTTATGGAAAAGAGTTTAAGTCAGCAGTATGCTTTTCTGAGCTGGTGCCTTGTTCTGTAACCTTCCATGCCACATCCTTAAAGCTATGTTCAGTGTCTTGCTTATTTAATCTGTGTGTGGCTATATCCATATATAAAACTGGGGAAAGTGCTTTAAAAAGATTCACTTACCAACAGTTTCCATTATGCCAGGTATAATGAGAGAATTCCTTTAAATGGTGAAATTGTACATCAATTATATTGAATGTGTACTGCAGTGCAACTGCTTGCTTGCAGTCCAAGTTAATGACCCAGTGAATTACTAGCAAAGACAGATTTGATTTTAATGTAAAATGTTTGAAGCAATTTAAGCTCCACTCATCATATTATGTCTGAATACCTCAAGGCAATCCCAGGGCCATTATTTTAATAGGGTGCCATTGCTGAGTGTCCATTAACTGTCAGAGTTTAAATAATTTCCAGGTATCTTAATTTTAAGATGGCAGTAAATTGCATTGTTGTTAATAGATCTACATTACAAAAGTGTAAAGCTGTGTCATGCATAGCTCAATTGATATGCATTTTCATAGCAAGCTGAATATGATAGAAATCAGAGTTTAGAAATACTCTCCCAAAAATGCTACTTCTTAATTTGATAAATATTCAATCCAGGAAGACAATATCTATGCTCCTATATTTGGCTATTTGAATCCTAGAATTGCTTTTATATTTTCCTAGGAAAAAAGGAGTGAAATTTGAAAATCTCTATTGATGGATCCAGGAAAAGTACCACCTACTTACTCTCAGTTTCTTAGGACATGATGGTCTGCAGCAGAGAAGAATTTTTTTCCTCACTGTCATGGGATTTCCAGACAGTGATTCCTCACATAAAATGATAAACTTATCTGATACTGAAGATGATAAAGAGACCACAGTTTGAAAAGCTCCTGATTCTGCCTACTTTTACCATCCCATAGTCCATTTCCCTGCCTTTTGGTAGTCTCCAAATTCTTCAACTAACAGTTTTGGCCACATAGAAATGTGTAGATTATTTATTGCTAAAACTCTGCTTCAAGTAAAACTTGGTGGCAACTTAATGACGTGCAAGGAAGTGTGGGAGTTTACCACTTAACCCATCACTTTTCCATCAGATGTGAGGCTCTGACTAAACTTCTGTTGCCATCAAATGTGAAGGCAACCACAAATCTCATGGTTACCACCAAGAGTGTGGGCTTTCCCTTTCCCTAGGTCTGCCACCAATGAAGGGACCTCCTCCTGTCTTGCTGCTGTGGTCAACAACTCTAGAGACCTCCTAGGTGCCCTCAAGGTACTTCTGTGAGATATTATGCAACTTTTACCCCTTACAGATACCACCCCTCTTTATTCACTGCTACCACCACTGACAATTTGTCTGAATCCTTGCTTTTAACAGATATTGTTTCTGGAGGGCACTCCAACTATCCTAACCAGCTGTATCAACTGTCATTCCATCATCCACCAACTTAATCAAATCCCATCAGACATTCCACCAATCACAACTCACTCTCAATATTCCATTCTCTCATCCCCTGCTGACAACACCCTATAGTACATTAACCAACATTTTACACCCCAAAGCTCATGACATCACAGGAAACACATGGCCTTTCTAAAAAAGATCCTTCAGTTAATCAAAACCCTTCTTTCTTGAAATTCCTCTTGAAATTCCCATCTTCCTCATTCAGGAACCCCCAAGCTCACCATAAAATTTTGCTTCAAACTAAGTTCAGTGCCAACTTTGATATGAAACTTTATTCTTCAAACAACTGATTAAATTGCATAACAACTTTTACGATTAACATTCCAACCAATTTTATCATACATCCTTACTATTACAAGTCAGGTTATGTCAAGCTGGCCTTTTAGAATGATGCATTGAGGGAAAGGAGTTTGTAAGCTAGTATGTTGATATTCATGGAGAACACTTGATCGGAGAGCATCAGAGGTTTAAGTCATTACTCTAATAACCTTTAGATAGAAAATCAATTCACAACGTACATTTCTGCAAGTGCTCCAAATTAAATAACTCCTAATGAATGCCAATGACTGAAAAGAGTTTTGGTTTCAAACTGTGTCAATTGAAGACTATTCCCTGAAACTTAACAACAGCTGTACTTGGAAAGTAGAACCTCATAAGAATGTTATTTCATACTACATCCACAATGTTTAGGTGATTAATCAGTTTGGTGAATCAGTTATGGAGTTTAAAGCTTATTAAGAAGTGTCCCCAGTGAATAAATCTGGTTCCATGAAATAATTCCTTCTCTCTTCATCTCCGCCTTAGATTTTATTATCCCCACTACTTTCCCTCTTGCAAATTCAACACTATCTCTAATGGGGACCCTTTTCAGGACCCTTTTCACCCTGAGGCCTTCAATCTATTTCAAACAAGTTCTGATTATATCAATGCTCAGACAGGCAGAAAGAAGATTCCAAAAATACTAGCATTTTTTTAAAGCTTAAAGCTCTGTTACTGCCCATATTGTAAGCCTTAGGAAAAGCATTGCACCATTTTAGAATAGGGTCCAAGAAACTGAAACAAAACTTGAGAAACTTCCAAAGGATTGTGTCATGGAGAAGGGAGCTGAATTATTTGTAGATAGTCAGATGGCCCAAGTAGAACAGCTGTAGTTGGATTCATCTCCAGGATCTAAAAGTCCCTAGCCTAGTTCTAGTCTCCTTCAAATATGCATTGTATGAAATGGGTCAATTTGCAACCACACTGTCCCACAGTCCTCCTCCCACAGCTCATGCAGCTCTTTGTCCCACTCCCTGATGTTCATGCACTGAATATGGATGTACAAGTTGAAGAAGTCTGTGAATATAGAATTATATACAATATAGAATTATTCAGATGCCTGTGTCTTACATGTAGACATCAGGAGTTGGATCATAATTTTTAAATATCATCATCATCATCATCATCATCATCATCATCATCATCATCTTGATCTCAGGAGAGATCATCATGTAGATTATATGATTAATTCTTAGAGAGTTTTCTCCTTCTCCCTTCTAGGATGGCCCCCAAAATTCTCAGGTCAATAGACAGATGGTGAGCTCTTATAAATCATGCCAGCTTGCATGCCTGATCTTAAGGGTGTGAATGTTTAAGGTTATCTTCTCCATCAAGGACTGAACAGGAGATACAAATGAGAGCTGCTTCCTTGCACTTTCAGTCTGGTCAGTTCATTTTTGGAGGTAGAAAATCAGAAATTTCTCAGGGTCTTGAAGAAGGTATCAACCAAGTTTTCTAAAAGAAAGATTTTATGCAAAGTTTGGGAACAAAATATTTAAAGGAGAATGAGAGTGGAAAGAAGATTCAGTGGTCCTACCTACCAGGAGAGTTTCACGATTCCCAGCCAAGACCAACAGCTAGCTGGGTCAAACTCACTTTACAAGGAACATGGCTCTGCTGAGGTTTCATCTTTGCACCATAATTTCATAATCATAATCATACAATCAGAATTTATTTACATCCTATCTTCTTTTCAACCTAGGGGTTCAAGGCAGCTTATAAGATTTTAAAATGCATAGTAAAACATCACTAAAATAGAAAACTTCCATAAAACTGTTAATATAAAATTGAGCAATCTATAGAATTGAGACTTTTAATAATATATAGAAGACTGTAGAAGACTGCAAGGAGAACAATCAAGAACACACCACTGAAGGTATTGAAAACCACTGAGAAGTACTGCAGAACTGCTAAGATCCAGTAGGACAACCAAAATCAACTCTGTCCCATAATCAAGCTTACAGCCATACTGAATCTAGATAATATTTCACCCAAGAATCATTACGATGATTCACACCTCAAATCCTTTTCTTAAAGAACTTACAGCTGTCTTCTATCCTGCCACAAATATTTTACTTCTGTGTAATGTATACATTGGATCTAACTTCTTTGTTTACAGAAATCTGTTTTTCAGTTCTTCCTTACTATTTGCATAAAAATGTATGGCATGGTAATGCTTTTATTTGTCATTTTAGCACATTGAAATTAGCATCACAATTAGTTCCACCATGAGTGTTTTTCCTTAGAAGAAAAGCCAATGAATCATTGTAAACAACCTTTGTTTAATTCTCTGCCCATAAATTTTCTAGTCTGATTTATTGACTATAAACTTCTCTATGTTTGCAAGGATGATCTATGAAATGAATACTACTGCACTTTTTTCATTTATCATTTTTCGGACACATATCTAATAGATGGTTCAGAGGAAATCGTGTATATATATAATTACCAGGTCGCTCTGCGTCTTTATTCCTACTGGGCTTAGTGTACAATGACATTCTCTCCTATGGAATCAGAGACATTGTAAAACCAGAACAATTGGGATAATTTAGGTAAAGGTGGGAGTCACTGTACTTACGATACATCAAATGGACAAAAATAAAATTCATGGTGACATCACTGCAGTGGGAACAAAATAATGCTAATATCACGGAATTGACAAATCTGTCCATTTTTTCTGGGATTCCCTTAACATTTTTTCCCCATGCATTTTATTTTTATCACATTTCTGCATCAATTTGCCATCTTTTTTTTAAATATATGGATGCACTTTTCATATTTTTGCTTTTTATGAATGTGTTCTTTTTCCAGTATGCACATTTTTGCAAGTAATTTCCCCAACCATAATACCTTGTTGTACATTATTTTCCTAGTAAGCACATTTTTGTGTGCACTCTTCCTCCATGCAGGCATTTCCATATGCATTTTTGACTGAAGATAGGCAAGTTGGAAAAGTGCACATTTGAACTACAACTGCTTCTTACTTTGGTTAAAGAATTACAATTTGAGGCCTAAATCCACTTGGTAGTCCAAACCAGAGTAGGTTGATTTGATCACTGGGAAGTTCATGGAATCAATGCATCTACAATATGTACCTGGACTCTCATGGCATTAGACACTGTCGGGAGTGCGGGGGGTACTACTTTGATATCATTGATAGCAGAGACCAGGTTTCTCTGTGACTGGCAACAAAGCACAGCTTGCAAGAAGGGTGGGGTGCTAGCTTATACATTGCCTATATGTACCCTCACACACCTCTTTGAATGCCTTTGCTGGAGCTGATTGCTTTGGCTGGGGCCTCAAGGATCCTTCATTTTGATTGATTGATTTGGTGCAGGAGTTGAGAGGCTTGGTGCTGTCTTCTCTGTTCTGCCTTTTTCCTTACAATTTTGCCTGGCTTTCCAATTTTCCTGTGGCTGTTTGATTGTGTGTGTGCTTTTATTACTCTGTGATGCCTTTGTGCTACTATCTTTCCTCCCATCCCAGCTGATTACTTTTCCTGACTGACTGAGCACTGCTGCATTTGTGTGTGTGGAGGACCCCTTCTAGTGCCTTTGCTGCCTTTCCATGGCTCCCTGTTGTGTGCTTTTAAATCCTGTCCCCCTAACCTTTGCTGTACTGTTTTCCTTAGGTTGCTCTATTTGTGATGGCTGCACTGTTGTGTGTGTGTTTCCCTCTTCCCATTTCTGGCAGGTTTCTTTTCTCCCGTTTCTGGCTGTTTCTGTGCTCCTGTTCTGTTTTGTGTTTGTTAAACCTCTCTATTCCTTTACAGTGCTGTTTTATTATTGCTTGATCGTCCACATGTAGGGAGCAGGGCCAGGTGATTCTTGGCCATATGGCCTCTATGTGCGCTTCTGCAACCAGTAGGGAGCAGACAGCAGTGTGTGTGGATGTAACTCTTGGGTTTGTGTGTAGGAAAGAGGGGGTCACAAGGGCTTGTGTTTTAACTGTTGGCAAGTGTGTGTGGTTTTGAAGGAGGAGTGTGTTAAGTATATGAGAGGTGGATTGGGTTGGTGAGCATTTGAGAGGTGGATTGGGTTGGTGAGCATTGCTTATTTGTACCGGGCTATTTGTGTTGCTGGTGGTGCTTGAGGAATGATAGTATTAGGAGAGGATTTGCGCTGGGAGTAACTGTTGCAGGGTTCAGACCACCTCAGTTTGGACAGTGGTTATTTCAGCCCTTTGCAGTCCTCAGGCAGTGGCCATTTCTGCTTCTTACAGACCTCACTGAACCTTTCTTAAAGATTAATGAAGGGCTGGGGGAACATAGGTGTGACTGTTCTGGTCACTATGTGGCTGAGTGGAGCCTTGATGGTCTATAAAACCTAGACTGTTTTCCCACCTTTAGGTAGGTGGCCATTTTGTTTCATATTGTGGGCAGCCATTCTGGATATGATTCACTGTGTCATCCATTTTAGGCGATAGGTATAGGGAGGCATTTTGTCGGTGGTGCAAGGGGGTGGCCATTTTTTTGCATTAGTTGGAGGCAGCCATTTTGTGGCTTTTTTTTGGGTGTCACCAGTCTGTATTGGATGATGATGACAATGACGACGATGATGATTATCATCATCACCCTACCATGTGCTGTCTTTGGCTTGTTGATTAGTCTTATGATAGTATGGCTTGTGGACTGGGGCCTGAGGCCTAAACTGTCTTTGTTTAGGACTAATTCACTGAGAGTCTAATGCTTCAGGCCTACTAGACCTGGTAATAAGGGTGCTGCCTTTGGGCTTAGTTGGTTACTAAGCCACATTTTGCCTTCCTTCCTTATACCTTGCAAGTGTTTTCAGCCTTTTGGCCTAGCTAATAGACCATTGTTAGGGTCTATGGTTTTATAATTCATGCATTGCTTAGAATCCTCCTTGGTAATTTTGTGAAGGTTTTCTTTGAAGACATGTTTTGGTTTGGCAGTTTGACTAAATTTGAGTGTTGGACTTGGAAGCAGTTTAGCATTCAATATGGCTTCTATGAAAGGTAGTGGCAATTCTAAAGGCAAGAAGCCGTTGGTTAAACATATCCCCATAGTTACCCCTATATCTTTGGATGAGGAGAGGTAGATAGAGGAGAGGTCTGCTGTCCTTGTTAGTTGGAGGAGTTAGAGAAGTTGAGGCATCAACCTAAGCAGATGGACGGGAAAGCTAAGAAAAGTGGGGAAAACACCTTTAATAAAATGGTTCTTTCTGGTTTGGAAGTTGTAGATGAGAAACTACAAACTGATGGATGTGGCAATGGAGGAAGCATGTGAAGGTTATGCCTTGGCAGATACAGCTGCTTTTGGGGGCAATGGCTCTAAACAGGAGAATACAGATGAGTGTACTGATAACATTAGATGTGTAGCTGACATGGGAGGGGACTGGTAACACATTCAGTACACAAGAATGGACCTGATAGGAGTAAGAGGTATACGTACAGCACAGATTGAGGTTGCTAGTGAGGGCAGTGGTGCAACAGTTGACCACTAGTGCTCACACTGAGTAGAATATGAGGCTATCCTTACAGGAGGCCCCAATATGACTTGAGGTGGTGACTTCTCTCAGGAGTTTTCTCAGAGAAGATTTTGAAGAGTTGAAGAGTGAGCATGTTGATCTTGTTTTTCTCTGCTCTATAGGGAGCCAAAGGGAAAAAAAAGTCTGGGAAAACTTTGATGAGAAATATAGGGTTAAAGTTTGAAAGAGGAAGGTGGAGAGGAGTTGGCTGTCAGAATGTTGCATATACCATTGTTAGCATGCAGCCCTGGACAGCATATTCATTCATTCATTACTTGAATATCATTCACAGAAGTTATGCAGATTTTGCAGGCTGGCTATTGTATGATGAGTCTTTCTGCATGCATGTGGTGATAAACCCTGAGATGAGTTGAAATTGGTCTATTCACAGCTGTGGGTCAGTTGGATGGCCCCACTTTGATCGAATCAGGATGAAAGGTCCCATAGCAGGCACATGGTGCAGAAAACACAGTCTGTTACAATTGGGAAGGGTCAGAGTCAAGCTGTGGATACTGGCCAGAGTAAATTGTGCCGGATATTTGGAGTAAATGGTTTTTGTAATCGGTACCCATGCAAATTTAGACAGGAGTACTCAATTTGTAGTGGGTCACATTCCTTTCAGAATTGTCCAAAAGCAGAGGGCACAGATGGTTCCCTAGGTAAGTGAAGATCACGAGGTGCCTTTGTACTTTCAAAATGGGGCCATTCCAGTTAAAGTGGACAGCATAATGTTTTTGCTACATATTTATCTAGATAGGGGCCTGTGTGCTATCTTAGGTATGGCTTTACTAGAAGTGTTTTGATTCCATTTCAGTGAGTCCAGAAACCTTATTTTGCTAAGAAACTGTTTATTATACGTAGTCTTGAAGATACTAGGAATATGATTAGAAAGGAGGTGGTTGAAGGTAGAATATTTGGTGCCTTTACTTCCCTACCTGTTGTTAATTGAAGAGTTTCACCCTTAGAAGTAGTTCTTTAAAAAGTTGCCTGCTGAATACCAGCTTATTCACCACTTGTCTTATCCAAAGTGAGAGTCAGTTAACGATACCATTGCTGCAGAACTTTGCATGGTGCATGACAAATCTTTTGATGCAGACATTCAGCAGGTATGCAAGAATGGTATTGTGACTGAGTTGGCAACATGCAACATCAAGTCAGCATTTTTCCTTCTCCCAGTGCATCCCAAGGATTTTGAACTGCTCAGGTTTTGTTTTCAGAGGGCATGTTACATGGACCAGGCTCTCCCTATGAGTTGCTCAGTGTCAGGTTCAGCCTTTGAGATATTTAATACTTTTTTTGAAAAAGGTTCTTAAGGAGAATGCTGGTTTGAGGGGGGTAATTCATTACCTTAATGGGTTTTTTTTTTTAACAAAAATGGTTAGGGCTGGCACATGGAGGGGGATCTCTCTTAATGAGGGAATTTTATACCCTGACAGAGGATTTAGGAGTTCCTTTGGCACATGAGAATAGGGAAGGCCCTAGCTCTGCTCTTCTTTACTTGGGAACTGAAATTGACAATGACTAGCAGCAGCATTGGCCTTCTGGTTGAGAAGTTAGAGGATTTGGGAAGAAGGGTTTCTGAATTCTTTAAGCTTAGGAAGGCTACCCTTCTGAATTTCAAGAACTTATTGGGTAATTTTTTCCAATAGCTGTGGCAGTAAGGATTTGGGTGGAGTTGATCAATGGCTTTATTCATGTTTATGTGATAACATGGCTGCAGTACATGCTATGTCTTCTATGGTTACAGCACTCACATAGGTCATGTGGATAATGAGATAGCTGAAGCTTTTTGCTGCCACTTGTGACTTTAGGATGTATAAAGCACTTGTGTAGACTAGGAAAAGGGACCAGGTGACTTATAAGTTTGAGATTTCACCCCTAGATCTCTTGAGGGACTGAGAAATGTTCTGTTCATTATTTGTAGTTCACACTATGAGGCAGTTCTTTTCCATGCAGAGGTGTTAATCTCTTTCTTTGGGGCATTGTGAATTAATGAGTTGGTGGAAGCTGCTAGGTATGACTCTTCTGGTAGAGCTCTGGCCTTTGAGGACCTACTCATTCCAAGACTTACCAGAAGAGTGAAGGGTTAGCTGTTGAGCTGGGTTTGTGTGCTGAGCATGTGTTATGCCTAGTCTGTGCCTTACAGAAGTATATAAGGGAGCTGATGGCGGGGAGTCAGATTGTGGTTGCTCTTTTGCCATGTTGACTTTTCATTCTTAACCAGGTACCAGTTTTTGAAAGTCACTTCAAAGGTCTTGCAGAACATTCCTTCCAAATTAGAGTTGCTTTCACAGCCTTTGCAACGGGTTTTGGCCCAGTCTATCAAGTGCACTGGGTGTTAGAAGCAGTCAGCTGCAAAATGGTATGTGTGTCCCCTTAAACTTTAAATGGCATTATGACTTCCTGATATTATTATTCTTTGTTTCTACTAGTTCACAGGTATTGTTGGGCACGATGATGAGTTCTGATATGTGGTCACAGTATGGTGTTCCTGGCAGTGTGGGCTCTTTGGGGCCATTTTGGAGCTCAACTTGGGGTGAGAGATGTTGCTACTGTAGAATGATTTGGGAGAAGAGGCCTCCAATGAAATGGTTTGTTGCCTCTTCTGTGCACTAGGGCTCCTCCTGATAGGTTAGTCATTCACCTTGGGAGAAATGACAAGTTGCAGAGCAAGGGACTGGTTTTACAAGCTTCAAGAGATTTTTACCTTATATTAAGTCATTGATCTGAAGTTACCCTGGTTTTCTCTACTATTTTGTCCCACTATGTATGACGGTGAGAGGGCGATCTCCATTCCATTGACCCTGCCCAGAAGAAGGCAAATAGAGAAATCTGTAACACTTTGGATAAAAGGGCTGCTAACTCCTACATCCTGCCATAATTTTCCTGTAGCCAGAGCTCTAGGGGGGAGAGGGCATTTATTTGTCAGAAGAAGGGAGTATGGTTTTACTGGAAGAACTGCAACAGAGTGAGAGTCGTGTTGACTGGCCTGGTGCAGGAAAAGTACTAAGCAGACACTTGTTCCTTTTCTGTGGCAGGTAGCACAGGGAGAATAAAAGACTTAGGGTACATCTTTGGCACACTTTTGATGTAGGGTAGTGCTTTGGAACTTCCTATTTAGGATTCTGAGGCCTAGGAGGTAGGGAAGGAGGCTACCCTTGAGATTAACCTGGAATCTAGGCTTTTACTTTCCAAGTTCTGGGGACTGGGTGGGAGTCCCCTGAGTTATCTTCCAATTATGGCTGACTGAGGAATAACCCAATTTCTGGATTGCCCTCAAGGCTCAGATGTGTCACCCAAGGGAAGGCTGAGGAGGACTAACACGTGACCTCAGCTGTACCCACGTCAGGCTGCTCCCTCCTCCTGATTCATTTACAGGCCAACACAATTTTAATAGGTTAGGCCATATAAAATGGCCCTTATTTAACCCAACTTTCTGTGTCTCATTTCGTTATTCCATCATAGGTTGTCAATTGTATTTAGATCTAGATATTACACTTCAGTATGTGTACCAAATAAATTTCTTCCTAAGCCCTAATTTGATTGACACTCTTTGGAATATTGGTCAGCTTTTGTCACAACCTGAACAGTGTTGCAAATTATACTTTCTCCCAATAGGAATCGATGGAAATCTCTTATTTCTATGGAGGTGGTGATGGGGAATAATCTGTTTATTCAGCAATGGAATTCAGCTCTAAATTCTTGACTAGTATCTAATAATAGGCATATGATCTTATACATTTCATTTCAAATTCTTTTCTTAAGCTGCTACCATATGGGAACATTTGATGACTTATTCTTTGAAAGTGATGACACACTGAACATGTGCTCAAGTGAAATTTAGCAAATCTGTCAGCAGATAAAGCCAGAGTCATTAATTTTGTATTTCATTCAGACATTGCTATATCCAACAACATGATGCTAGTCTGCATTTTCATACTGTCTATTTCAAAGAAGTATGAATTGGTACTAAAACATGCCTATTGAGCAACCGTAGGGATAGTAAATATGGGACCCTCACATTTTGAGTTGGGGGAAATTCAGGAAATTCAGTTGCCTTTGCAGAATTTAAATGGATGTAAAGTGAGTCCTGTTTTTACTAAGTATTGATCCAAAGTTCTCCAGTGGCTGAATAAAAGACAGAATCATAGATGAACAAGATTTTAGAACAGGGATGGGCAGAGTGTGACCCTGTGGCACACACGGTTCTCCAATGCTGCTTTTACAACCACCCTCCCATAATCCCCAGGCAGCCCTTTACCCAACAGAAGTAAATTGCCTCTCTTAGATGCTTCCAGGAAAAGCAATTCAGTGTCTAAATAGTTCATATAGCTTTCCTGTACTGTTTTAAACTAAAAATCTCTGTGATTTTTAATATATATTTAAAAGAGAAGTGGCCTTCTAGTTATTACCATTTTTGTTGTGATTTTTTTGGGGAGAGTGGGGAGAGTGGCATTTTTGGCAGTTTGTACAAACTCCCAGTGAGTCCTAAGGCTAGAGAGTTTGGCCTCTCTATATTGTGAAGGAGTAAAATAGAAATCCTCAGACTTGTCTTGTCTTTTGTGTCCTAATCAAACCATGCACCAGTTATTTTTTGGCATCTACCTCAGTCTAGTTGCCATCCTAAGAGATACTGGACTTCTGAAATTTCATGAATTGAAATAAATTTCTCAACTCTTCTCATTATTGACTACAGATATACTATGGAAAGCAAGGAGGTTTTTCTGAAAAATGATTTCCCCCAGAGCTTACATGTACATTGGGATACCTTGGAATCTTCAAGTCAGAATATCTGTCCACCAAGCTGAACATTGCCTACTCTCTTATTTTTGGTTTATTTATGACACTACATTCATCATCATCATTGCTACTGCCACCAATTACCTCTGCAGTATCAGAAGGTTTTGCAGAGCTCTGGACTGCTGCATTATAAGTCTGGCTTTCTGTACAATTGTTCCATTTTTGTCTTAGACCATTTCCGCACAATGACAAACTCCCGCACGTTGTCCTATTGCAGTCCTGGCAGTGCTCTTGCTGCAAAAAGAAGCACAACAGGAAAGCTCTTCTTCACACCTCACTTGCTCCCTCTAGAAGGAGTACAGTGGCCCTGCCTTTTCCTTCTGCAGTGCAGCCAGGCAGTTTCCATTGCTGTGCTGGGGAAGGAAGTGTCAGCAGTGCACTTCTCTCCCTTCCACATGGCTGGGAAGGACAAGAGCACCATGCAATGGCAGGAACAAAATGGATTTTTTCCATTTTGTGAATACTGCACACGCACATCACTTGGGGACAAGATGGTGGCAGGCTGGTAACAATATCATGCAGAAGCACAAGCAGCCAAGCACTGTCATCCTGGCCGCACAGTGGCACAGCCCCATTGTGTGGAAATGGCCTTAATGTCTTTTAGGTCATCTTTTAATGCTTTCACTGCTGAAGTAGCCATGCCGTTCATTGCAGTTTGAGTACTGAAATTTGCCAGAGGGGAATTTTAATAGTGATTAGTCAAGTCATGGAGCTGGCCTCTTGGAAATCAGGTGCATGAGTATCTTGCCATAAGGGAAACTCTTGGTATTTAGAAAGTCAGATGTTTTACAAGAGGCAGCATTTTTCTTACAAAATAAAAACATGCATAAAAGTTTCTGCACATTTTCATGATCAGCAGATGATCTATAGGTCCACCTTTTTGACTTAATGATTCCATATCCTGTGATCTATTTTTTTTAAGAGTCAGAATGAAAGAAATAGATTCAATACCAGATGGCAATTCTGCCAAAAGAGATAGGAAGGTAATAAAGTTTATAATCACAACAACATTTCTTGCCCAGAACACTCCAGGTGGCTTCACAAGTACAAATTATGCCTCTACTAATGAGCACTAGGGTCATACATTATCTCAAAATCAGAATCCAAAATCATTATTCTGCAACATGGTTTGTGTGTTTGAGGAAAGAATCATCCACTGATGGAGAAGCTTTTAAGGGAATGCTTTTTAAGTGACTTTGATTAACCTTTACAAGAGCTTTAAAGATATGTTTCTGTACTGGAACTTTTCCACAGACATTTAAATTTCCCCATTTAAAAAAAAAAGTCAAGAAAATTCTAGGCCTCCACTGTAAGGCTCAGGGGGTGATTGTGTAAGTTAAAGGAACCATAAACCTATAATTAACCAAATTATCACCTGCTAAAGAATTCTTAGAGAATGACAGTCATAATTATATGCTTTTAATCCTTTCGGTTCATTAGGCAAAAAATATAGATAAAAATAACAAAAATAGTATAATTTTTGAACTTGCACTGAGACTTCAAAAAGTAATGCTTTCCTGAAAGAATTAATGAAGACACACTGATGTATGTAGAGTTCATGGGATGTCAAATAGTGTTATTCTCCGAATGTTAAAATAACACTTATTGGACTTTGATGCAGTAAAATAAAATAGGTGTTTTCCTTTGATATGCATGTAAAGAACAAAGAGGGCTTTGAAGTCAGTTTTTGTGTACTCTTGTGGCTGTGAAGAAAACTGACATGATGATGGTAAATTTGGATTATCTGGAAATATAAATTCACATGAGATTTAAAAACAGAAACTAGGACAATAATCTTAGAGGAAAAAAGGGAATATGTTACTAATGTCAGAATGTTAATTACCCATATTTAGCAAGACTAAGTATATAAACCAACAGGACATTATGGCAGAGGATGGTGGACTATGCAGAGAAATAAATGTAATCACTATGAAGTCGTGATGGGGAAAAAAGCCTGTTTTTGTTCTAAGAAGCCAATCATTAGCAATGGTTCAGCAGAACATCATTCAATGGCTTAACTATGAATGATTACATTCTTGTGTAATAAACCAGAAAATACAGAAGATTTATCAACACATTGGTTTCCAAACTTTTAAACATAGGGCCTTTCCACCCTATATTGTTATAGGGCTATTATTCCACTTTCAACATCCCATGGAATCCTGGAGTTTGAAGTTTCAGGAGGAGCTTTTAGAATTCCCAGCCAGTGAGCTCTCTGTTCTCAGTAAATTACAAATCTCAGAATTCCACAAGATGTTGACAATGGAATAATTACACTATAACAGTGTAGTGCAGAAAGGCCCATAATTTTACATTGGATTCCAAATTTTAGTTCTGTGAAAGCCTTTAACTATGATTCATGGCCCAGATGTATGTCAAGGAAAGTATGATGAGCTTTACCTTCCTGGTTGATTTTGCTACTTTCTGTTTGCACAAAGGATGGAGTGAAGCAGTGGTAAAGAGTCTACATATGAGTAAACACAGTTCATGTATAATCCAGTTTATTAAACTATAATTTTATCATCTGAATACAATCAGTGCATTCTTACTACTAGCCCAAGGAGGCTGGAGTGTAGACAACTTAGTTCACACAATCTGAAGAATAAATATAATGGCATAGGAATAAATCAGTGAAGTGTTGAGGCTAATTGCAGGAGAGTCAGTATAGCCAGCACAGCATAGTGGTTTGAGCGTTGGACTCTGACTCTGGAAATCAGCACTTGATACCCCAATCAGTCACAGAAACCCACTGGGTAACCCCAGAAAACCCCTTGGTATACTTGCCTTTTGGCTGCTGCAAGTTGGAAATGTCTTGAAGACACACCACAACAACAACAGTATAGAAGATGTAAAGAATAGTTGTCATTTTCCTTGAATGAGAAAAGGTACCTTCTTGAAAACATTGTTAACCACAATAAGGTTTTTTTGAGAGGAGGGGATTGCTCTTGCTGATGAATGAAAAGAGAAATACTTTTTTGTCTTTTTTTTTCATCAATATGCCTTTCACCTCTAAGTGATATTCTGCCATTGTCAATCCATGCCCATATCACTCAGCCCAATGGCTTTGCTGTACCACGTTAAGGTATTAGACACATTTACAAGGGTAGTGAAATTTATCTAACTCCTGTTAATACTGTCAGGGTAATGTGAGGCATGCACCTCCAAGCATGTGCAGAGTACTGATAAGGAAGCAGTGTCGAACTGCAACCAGTTGCTCCAGACAGGGGAAAAAAGCCTCACAGACTCAAAGCATTAAGGTTTAGTGCTGTTTATTGCACAGAATACATAAGATAAGCATTAGGGCTTCTGGAAGCAAGCCTAGAAGCAAAAAACATTCAGGCACAAAATCAGCAGAACAGAAGACAGACTGACAGCATGTCCAGAGGCAGTAGAAATATATCCTTACAGCAGCATGAACAAAGGCAAAAATGACCTAAGGTAAATTGCATTGTTACACCTAAGCCTTTTTAAGTGCTTAACAACACCCTAGTCCAGATGGGGTGACCTAATTGCACTCATAGCACCAAACCACCTCATGTTAGGTGCTTTCTGATGAGGCAAGATCTTTCAAGGCAGGCTAGTCAAAACATTCCCTTGTAGCTGTGCTTCAAGCTCACATCACTTCATCTCTCCATTCACTTAGAAAACCTTTCCTGGTCACAGCATACAGTCTGAATGCCCTGACAAATACTGCATGGAAGAAGGTAATAGTGAACCACTTGTGAATGTCTTTTACCTTGAAAACACTATGTTGAGAGAAATGTTTATGTTGTACTTTATTTACGACTCCTTGCTTACTACCTGGAAGTAAGAAACAAGCTGGGAGACATTCAGTTTGTTTTGTTTAATTTATCAGCTGTGCCAGGGCTGAGATAGGACAGTGAGACAAGATGTATCAAAAGCAGTCAGGGAATATAATGAACAAATATCAGTCAATGTAACCATAATCCAAGTTTGTGTTCTAGCTGCAGTGGAAAAATGGAAGAAATTGGAAATTTTTATGTTATCCAGGAAGAAATTGATCACACACCAGACCATGAGAAGTTGACAATCATAGGTGATTGGAATGGAAGGTAAGGAAAAGCAGAACTAAAAATAGTTGGACTTTAGCTTAGTATAACAAAATAAAGTAGGAGAATGACTTACTGAATATTGTAAGCCCAATAGTTTGTTCATTGCAAACACATTCTTCATGGAACCAAACAGAAGAAGTTTTTGGATGGCCAGTGAGGAAAGCAGATAGACATAACTGGAAACAAAAGCTGGAGAAGCTCCATTATTTCTGCAAAAAGAAGATCAGAAGCAGACTGTGGTACAGGCCATGAACTGCTAATTTCAAAAACAAGAGGAAAGCCAAAGAAATACACTGAATCAAGCATCATGCCTAAATATAGTCTAAAGAAAATTCTGCTGGAATTTAAAAGACTATTTAAGGAACAGATTTGCATGATTAATCCTAATTGAGAATGAACCATTAGAACTCTGGAATGAAGTCACGGACATTATCAACAAGGAAAGGAAAAAAACCCACCGTGATTTATAGGTGAAAAGCAAGAAAATTTTGATCAGATGACAAACTTTTAAGATCATTAAAGGCAGGGAGAAATAGGGTCAGAATCCAGAATGCAACTGTTCAGTGACCTGCTTGGATACACAAAGAGCACTATTATAATAATGAAAAGAAACAAATGAAGACAATAACAAGGGATTGAGACATCTTTCATAAGTTTTGAAAAATCAGAGGGAATTTTAAACAAGAGGAGAGCTGCAAAATGACCTACAGAGAAACACATTAAATTATCAAATTATTAAATCAAAGCAAAAAATTGAAGAGCTGTGCTGAAAGGATGACAAATTTTTAGATGAAGAATTTCTATTTGTAGGAAGTGACATGGAAGCTGCTCATACTCTACAAGAAATGGGAAGACCACATCAGTTATTGTCGTAATATGAAACCTATACTGTGGATAAAATATGGAGAAGCAGAATGGTTTGCAGTTGGCAAAGATCAGCATTGGATAGATTTCATTTCTCTATCTGCTTAGCTTGTATGCAAGTCATACATAAGGAAAGCAAATTGGAATTGGTGGAAAGAAGTATGAAAATTGGATGTAAGAACATTAACAATTTAAAATAGGCAAATTATACCATATTAATAGAAAAAAATAGTAATGATTTGGATATACTTTTGAAGAAATCAAGGAAGAATATGCAAAAACAGAGTTACAGATGATCATCAAGAAAATGAAAATGGTGACCACAGATGATTCACATAACTTTAAACTGCATCATGAAAATATGGTTTACAATAACTTGTGTCAGTCATTAGTCAAACAGAAGACTGTAATCAATAAATCAAGGAGCAATTAGGACTTGGAAGGGCAGCTATGCAGGAACTAGATAGGATCCTCAAGTGTAAAGACGTATGACTGAAAAACAGAATGAATCAAAGAAGCCATAGCCCTGAGTATGCAAGATCTAAGTAGGAATATCTCCTAATTAGGGATGAATTTTGGATCTCTCTCTTTCATATGGTCACCATAAATAGAAGCTAACTTGACAGCAAATAACATAACAATTTGTTTTGCACAAAGTGTTGTGTATTGTGCAAAATGAACAAACAAACCTCATAATGGCTGGCATTGAGTATTTCAGTTATGGATTTGTAACCATAACTGTTCTTTATTCAAGAAAAGCACACGGTCTTACTTTAAAACTAAATAAATGCCATCCCAACCCACCTGCTAGCTACAGCCAGATTGGGCAAAGTGGATCCATTCAGCTTCTGATTGGGACACAAGGAAGAAGTAGTTTCTGTTGGGAAATTACCAGCATTCTCTTTCCCCCCATTTCGTTGTTAGAACAAATGGGATTATTTAGCATAGGGCTTCCTTCCCTGTTTGCATGCTAGATCTCTCACATTTCCTTTCTCTGCATTTATTGGATGATAAGAAATGCCTTTAGTGCCCAGGTCATCAGATCATCAGATCATGTGACCCAGAACTGTATCCTGATAGGAAGAAAGTTAAGTCTCCCCAGAAAGAGGAGGAGACATCTTTAGTCTCTTTCTTTGTTCCCTTCTTTTGCACCCTCATGAATCCTACCCTATGCTGTCTGCAAGTTCTGCAACTATCCAGACAGGGTGGTGAGTGATACAATACCAGAGATTGTCCTCTAATTCTTTAGCTAGTCAAGATAGCAAACTCTCAATGTAAATGCAAATGAATATGTCATTAGTAAAGTTTTAAGTCTTTATTCAAGCTACCTGTGTGTATGTTTGCATTAATTGGATCAAGCATTTTCAAGCCACAAGTTCTAAAACAGAAAAGGACTTTAACTCGCTTCCTCTGCATAATTCTGCTAATTAAGATTAAATCATAACCGGTTTAGTCTTATTTCCTACAGTTTCCACTCTCCTTCTGCTCATACTTATGACAATAAAAAGCAGGACCTCTTGTCTCAACCTTACTTGCTGGCAGGATGTGGATAGATGCACCTTCTTCCTTGTGCTCTAACTGCTAGCTGAACAAATTATTGATATTACCTAGTTAAGCAGATGTAACTAAGGCACTTTCTGCGCAAGGCTGGTGAATCTGTTCGTGCCATTTCTTACCGGATTTTCTGAGCTCAAAACAAGGCGGACTTTCCCTCATTTCCTTCCACACAGCTACTGCCTATGTTCCATTCTGATTCGGAGGAGTGTAAGTTCATGAATCCACACTGCCTCCGCTGTGGCCACTTCCACTACTCCCCTCACCCTGCCCCTTCAGCAGTGGTTGGCCATTTTTTTTTTGCATGGTTTAGTACATCATTGTGTATGCGCATAAGTCCATACTACCCCTGGCTCCTCCCATGAGCCCTCCCCTGACCACCAATTTGCATTGGTGCAAATGTACTTGTCTATACCACTGTGAAAGTACAGACTGGATTGATCTGGAAAATTGGAAAACTGATTTCATCTGGATTTCAAATAGCGCACTTTGGCCCTTTTCACACGTGGGCGGCGGAACGGGGCAAGCCATGCCAAAACGGGGCATACCTTGTTCCGTTGCTGCGTGGAGCAGCACATTTCACTGCTCTACACACAGCGGTGTCCTCGGCTCCCGGCAGCACCCAAAATGGCGGATTTTGACTGGCAGAGCCTCTCCACCAATCGGAGAAGCTCGCCAACCGGAAATCCCGCCCCCGCTCGATCTGCAGGGATGCCCTTTCGCACATCCGTAAATCCATATGAAAAATGTGGTTTTTCAAAAGCATGCGGCACCGCCACTTGCGGGTGCCCCACCGCAGATTGGCATGTGGATTTACTCGTGAGTAATCCACCCCAATTTGCGTAATGGTGTAGATGACCTCCGTGGAGGTCGATCTACACCGGTTTTTAACCCCATGTGAAAAGGGCCTTTACCATCACATGGGGGCACATTTAGTCAGAATGATGTGCAGAATGAAGGTAAATAAACTGAACCTAGTCTGCTCCAATGTGCAGAAGACCTCCGTGGCAAGATGCATTGGCCCGCCTTAATAACCCCGTGCAGAAAAGGCCTAAGAAGCCAATGTAGAGTATTGGCAAATAATTTTAGTGGGGAAAAAATCACATTACACCACTTGGACTACAATATTAAAAATTTTAACACTAAATTTTTCATTACAGCTGTGCAATTGTGCAAAATAATGAGAAAAACTTATGAGAAATCATTCATAAATATGTGTATGCATACATGTGTGTGCATACATACAAATTCCTCTTGTGATATCCCAAAGAGGAGTATTTATTTTCTTCTTTCTTTCTTTCCACAAGGACAAAATAAGGGTTGAAAATGCAGCAAACCAAGATCTGGAGTCAGCAAACAGTGAGCCAAGCACTGCTAGAGCAAACTGAAAGTGTCATTCAAACCTTTCTGCTTGGTGAAAATTAATAGCCCACTTGACTCTGTTGCAGCCAAAACCAAACAAACATCAAATAATACCCAATGAAGAATCCTGTGGCACCCTAAAGAAAACCAATTTTTATTTGGCAGGAGCTTTTATTCCTTTAATGAATAAAATTTGTCATCTAACATAGTGGAGTGCAGTCTATGACAGCTTTTACCAAATAACATTTCTTAGTCTTTAATAAATCAAAATAAATCTTTCTTGTTTTTGATGGCTTTTTCCATATTTTGCTGTTCTTTCAAATATCACACAGTGACAAAGGATGAAGCCATGGAAATGCAACTCTGCTGCCACTAAAATAAAGTCCAAGGAGATTGATTTTCTTATATATAAATATATATAAAAATTATATTTATTATTGTCCGTTAAATCATTTGGAACAAACAAATAGGATAAAAACAACATCAAGACAACAATTGAAAATACAATACAGTATATAAACAAATGATAAATAATGGATGGTAAGACAAAACAATGACTGACTACATAACAATAACATGAAAAAAAGCAACATACATCTACATTAATGGTTGACTTCTCACTCTGATAGAACTACAGATTGGGTAAATTTCATTCTTACTAAAAACCCTTTTACGTTCTCAATTGCAATTTATAACATTCTGTCAATAGAACACATTTGTATCTAATCACTCAGACATAGATTGTTAGCCCTTAGTTATATAAATCACAGTCTTAACAGAACTTTCCTATGATAGTAACATACATATGTTGGTAACATTATCATGGAGCATTTTAGTTCCATACTATCTATTCCTTGTCTTCTTTGTTAAAATTTACCTGGTTTTGTTTGTGAAAATATACATTACACAATTTATATACAGTTAGTTCTTACATTACATTTTACGTTACCATTTGCAAGTACAAATGGTTGTCATGTTTGAAGAAATTTGTGATATGGGTTATTATCTAGAAGGTAAGTGAGCTTATCCATTATCCACTTATCTAGAAGGTAAGTGAGCTTATCTATTAATTTCTCCGTCCATTCATCTTTTGATGGAATTGACCTTCTGCCAATGCTTGGCAAATACAGTCCTAGAAGTTGTAATCATATACCATATCAGCCTTTCTTTGCTCTTCCCCACTGCCAGATTTGGATTCAATATTCCCAGTGGGAACTGCTTAGGGACCAGTTGAATCTTTTTCTCTACTACTTTTTGCACTACTGCTCATACCACAAACCAAAATTTCTGTGCTCTGTTACATCCCCACCATTGATGAAAAAATGTATACTTTTCTTTATGGAATTTCCAACACTTATCTGTTGTATTTTTAAACATCTTAACAATCCTTACTGGGGGGAGGTACGATCTAAACATCACCTTTAGAGCATTTTCGTATATACTATAAGAACTAGTACATTTGGTGATCCATTTCCAAGCTTTTTTCCATTCTTCAAGACTGATAATGTGATCTAAATCAGTCACCCATTTTATCATATATTCTTTGATTATTTTCTCCTCTAGATCAAACCACAGCAGTAACTGGTATGTTCTTGATAACAAATGTTGCTTTTCCTTCTTTAACTCTGTTTCAAATTCCTTTGGGTTCATATCAATTTCACCTTCTTTCAGGTCTTTTTAAAACCTCTCTTAAATTTGGAAGTACAGGAACCAGTGTATTGTCATTCCTTCCTGTTGTAGCCACTGACTCCATTTTGGATCACATTCCCATTTGTCATACCAAAAAGTCAGTATACAGAAAGTGTTTAATAACCATGCGGTCTGAAGATCCTTGTACAAAATATGGATTTAATACAAAAGGTATTTATGCCCAAAACTTCCATCTTGCTTATCTCTCATTGAAGCACTCTTGATTAAAGGCCTCAGAACTGATATGGAATGGATCACATACAAAGAATTGACTTATTTATCAGGTGGTGTGATTCAAAGGAGATTGATTTTCAATATGTTGCTTTGATCTGGCAAATTGACTTTAATTCTCTGCTTCATGTTCGATGATGATGACTGATGATGATGATGCCATTTATTTCTTGGTTTTCTACCAATTTTCTTTTTCCTTCTTTCAGAAGAAAGCAGTACAAGGTCAGAATGTTGGAAAGCTATCTTCAGATCTGCATGCTATTAGGCATTTTACAGGGGGGGGAAATGTCAAAAATCACTATTGCAAAGCTCTGACAATATCTGAATGGCACTCCTTTTTCTGAAAGTTTTTGTTCAGTGAAAGAGCTGGTCCCTTCTTCAGAAATATTTTCAGAAAATAGTAATTAATTTGGAAAGCATATAAAACTACCCTTGTAGCAATCATTGTTACAATCATTGTTACAAGAATGGAGAAGTGGTTTTAATTTATGCTCTGTAGAACCATGTCTGGTAATGAAACTATAATGGTTCACTTTTCCTTAGAGTGCATTCACAAACGAGCTTGAATGTAACCATGGCTATTAACAATGTTAAATTAAATGACATGAATTTTGCACTGTTATTTCAGGTCCAAATGAAAAAGGAGCTTGGGACAATAAATAATTAAACTATAAAGACACATGTACATTAAATGAAGCCTTTCACTTCATTGCATATATCAAAAATAAATTAGTATGTTAGAAAACTTTTACCCAAGACAGCCTCCCACTCAACTCTCTGCAGCTGCTTTTGTGATTCTTACAATCAGAGGCTCTCTTAATTAGCAATCTCAGTACAGATCCCAATGGCTGCAAATTAAAGTAAATATAATGACTGTTACAATTCTTGAAATCTATATGGAAATATCCTAAATAGAAATTAATAAGAGAATTTGTGTAAGCTGAAGCAAAGTGCACTGTGTGTAATTTCTGCTGCTCACCCTTCATTTTTTGTCTTCTCCTAGTACAGGTAAAAAAACAAAACAAAACAAAAAAATTCCTTGGCATTACTTTAACAGAAAATTTGGTACCAGAGGCAGAAAGAACATAGAGATAGATTCCTGTATCACCAAAAAATGCCCCCTCCCACAAACAAATACCTTTAACTTATTTCAGCAAAACATTTTTTCCAAAACTAACAATATGCACATGTGAAATAACTAAGTCAGGGAAGCTTTGCACAAGTAAACAAAATTATTTTGAACCTTCCTGAGGCGACATTAAAGGTGCTGCCAAAATGCATCCAGAGATTTTTTTTTTTTTAACCAGCATCCACTTTTCTTATGATTTCAATTTTGATGGCCAAATTTTACAGCAAGTTTTTTTTTAAAAGAAATCATGCTGGCTAGATGGGTGGTAGCTGGTGAAGCTAGGATATCCAATTTTCCATTTTCTCTCATTTGCTGTTCACACATGATCAGTAGTGGATTCTGGAGACAGCTGCTGTTTTTCTTGCCTGTAGTAGAAGGCACCCACAACTATAGTGGTATCTGCTAGAATAGAATCCCAGTCTTTCAAGGTCAAGCTTTTACTGCATTGTTTACTAATTGTACACTGCTGCAATCTGATCCCTAAAGCCTGTTTCACCACACTTCTTCACCATTCTCCCAGTGCCAATGCTGCTGAACACTTTCTAGCTGGGCAGAGAACAAATAGGAGGTTCATTGTCAGCTGCTCTGTTAAATAAGTATGCCTATATTTGATTTCTAGGTTTTTTGCCACATATCTACTCAGAAGGATTCCCAGCAAGTTCACTTCCAAGGAAACACATATAGAAGTGCAGTGTTGATGATGATGTTTCTCAGGATCCCAATTAGAGATGATAATTTTTGTAGCCCTCCAAAACACTCTGGGATGCATGAGTACAAGTAAGAACTGAATAGAAAGAGATAAAAGAGCTCCTGATCTTGGTCTTCCACAGAAGGTAGGAAATCTGATGGTGCTTGCATCACAACAGGGTATCTTGACATTTTGATATTCTCTCTGAGAACAAGATATTTTATGAATATTCTTTACATACTCCTGGTTAACTCTAGCTTAGAGTTGGATATAAATATTTGACACTTTCTTCAGAAGTGAAGATGTATGTTTCTGTATACATCTTTCCTTGTACTCACATAACCTGAAGTGTTTTAGGAAATTATTGTGTGTGGAAATACAAACAGATTTTCTTGTGATAAACATGGTTTCTTGCACAAAAGATGCTGTTTCTGGCTCACAAAACAGCAATTTTGCACAAAAACTCATATGCCGTGTATGTGTATGTGTGTGTGTGCAAGATTGCTGATCTTTGTGAAAGATTTCTTGTACAGTTTTTTTTTAGTACAAGATAGCTCTGTTCTGCAAAAATAAGCAAGTTTGCACAAACATCTATAAGTAAGCTCCATTTTTTCTGCAGCATTTCTGCTTTTTGTGCAAGACACGGTGATCATATACCAAAAATCTTGCAAAAAATATCTTGCATAAAAAAAGAGGAATCTTGCACAAACACAGCCATGTGGCTATCTGAAAACAGTGTTTTTTGCACAAAGTATGTAGGATTTTTTTTTAATTTTTTTTTTACTTAAACCCCCAAGACTGTTGTCCTAAGAACCAACCCACAGCCTGTTGTGTATAGGATAGTTTCCCCAAAAAACCTTCATGTGTGAATACTGAGCAAAAACAATGCAAAATCCTCACTATTTAATCATGTTTTAGTTGGATCCTTAATTTTAGTCTTCTTTTTGACTATCAGGAATTAGCTTTTCAGCCATAAAAAAAAAAAAACTTTGAGTACTCTTTCCCTTCCTAGTTTAGAAGAATGATAGAATAACTAGGGTCACACATTTGACTAGCAATTTCAAAGCAATATGGTTCCTTGCATCTGCTCATCTTAGTTATCTCTCCTTTCTTTCTTTCCTTTTTCGGTCTCCATTGTCTTTCCACATGTCTTTTTCATGACATTAGAGCAGTTTTCACATCATATTCCACTGCCACCGTGTTACATCATGGTTTATTTAATCACATTTAACTCATCTGTTCCCTAGAAAATGTAACCTCTTTCATTTTTAAAGAAAGTATGAACATAAACATACCTACCAAAAATGAACATGGGCTTTTTAAAATACATATGTGAATATGATACCAAATATCAGCAAACATTATCAGAACTTAACAGGAAAGGACTGTCTAATGGAGATAAACTAGTTTATGCTATATGTGTGTGCGTAGGGAATCAGGGCATCTTCGCAAATGAAGTTTCATTGACAGGAGATACTTTACCTGAATTTCAGATATCCCTTTTCCATTTTTCCTGTCTAACATCATTCAGCTGGGTCACCTGATCTTCTGTGTAACACTGAGCAAACAGATGTGGGATAAACTTCCAACAGGCCAGTTGTGCAAACCTATATCTGGATTGAGACCATGACTGTGATAACCCCTGTTGACCATTCTGACCAAAGAATTATATGGAACCCAGCCATCATTATTACTATACTTGTCAACAGCATCTATAACTGTTACTTAAAATACTGGGGTACTGGTGGGGAAATTCAACATAACCTTGCAGAACAGCAGAGCATGGTATAAGTGAAGGCATAAAATGTCTCACTAAAGCACTATATCTGTCTTTGCAGAATATGAAAATGAAGTTTAGGATGGAACATGGAGTGAGATTTCACAAGTGTTCCATTTGCTAACACAGAAACAGAATCTGGAAAAATGCTGATGTGAGACTTATCCTGAAACAGTAACTTTTCCAAGGTTTGTTTGAAAATAAGTACATTAGCCCCTGCTAATTAAACCCATTAAAACTTGCAGTGAATCATATAGCTCAATTTCAGTGCTCTAAACTAGTGCAGCCTGAAACTTTATTGTGTTCCTAGGAGTGATGCTGGCATAGCTAGTCAGTCCTCCACGGATCTACCTGTTTTAGCAGATGTGGGTTTAAGGATGGGTCCATCCTATCTGGTTCTTGGATTTTTCACAGAACATTAAAGTCTCTCTTGCAGGACATTAATGTGTGAACTGGAAATCACTGGGCTAATTGTTTTGTGACTGAGCAGTTCTGGAAAAGTTATTTAATTGGGTTGACTTGGTTTTTCTCATTGAAGCAGAAGAACAATTATGAATGTATTAGGGCTCTAAAGTATTTATAATAAAGTCATCAGCACATAAGCTTATGATGCAGCATCATTTTCAGAAAGGGAAAACAACATCTTCAAAGGAAGTTATAATACTGAACTCTTTGTTAAGAAAATGAAAATGAATTCTTCATTTTTAATTGCACACTGATAATGTTTAAAAATTATGAGTGAAGGCTAAATTTTCTTAACATTTGCATTTCTAATTATCTGGCGGCCCATTTTTGCAGGGGATTATATAGAAACCTAATTGTGTTATAATAACGTGAGTGCTCTAGTTAGAAAGACTTCTTTTTAAAACTTGTGGGTTTTTTTGCTGATTTGCATACATCTGCATAACTTACAGAATTTATAGTTGCTCTTTTTTGTTATTCTTCCCCTTCTTCTTACTGCACATTATGTCAAATGCTGAATTAAGTCATTTCATTTGAACCATAAAACATTTTTATTATTCCACAATTATGATTTATATAATAGAATGCATTTCTCTCTGTGTGTCTTTCCCTATCCATTAAAATGGCAGCAACAAAGATGAAGCAACAAGCAAGATTAACTGTGAAAGGCAGTGATGGCTTCAGTTGAACACTAATTGCAGGTGGTGAGTAGAGACCTAACCTTAACTATCTTGGGTGTAATAAATTACAAAATTGAAATTTTACACTTATTTACATTAAAACAGACATAGGTCATGGTTGGTAGGCTTCAGGGTTGTGGGATCTTCTGTGCATGGCTTTGTGCATCTCACTGTGCTTATGAGAGTTCTCAGATATACAATTACAGCTTGGTACAAAACATGTGCACTTATAATTAAAGAATTAAGAGCCAAGGAGTTGTTATATTCTGTTCAACAGCTTTCATGTTTGTTTTGCAGGGATAAAGATGTGTCATATAATATTATATGCTGTCATCTAATACTGCTATTGTTAAACAATGAGAATAAGACATCCTTACTGGTCTACTGATTCCTACCAATCTATTTCAAATGCCCCAGACATCTATCAGTAAGTCCAACTTTATCTTCTTCCTGCCCCTGACCAGTATGTTGATGAGACCCAACTCTCTTTCTCCTTTCCATCTAATATCAAAGAAACCATTTCAGTGCTGGAGCAGTGTGTGCTGTCCATAATGGGTGAGGCTAAACAAATAGAAGCTTAATCCACATAAAACAGAGATACTTCTGTCATTTAAAGGTAGGTCAGGGAATAAGGAGTAAGCCCATACTGGGTAAGGTTACATTCTTCCTTGAAATTACAGGCTTATAGTGTATGGTCAGACTCAGATTTCCACAATGCCCAGGTTTGGGAAGTAACCAGGACTACAATAGCACAGTTAAAAGTAGAATGCAAACTGCCTGTTCCTACAGACATTGGATCTGGCTATGGTGACACATGTCCTCTGGATTATGAATTATGTTGGGCTGCTTTTGGAAAATGGAAATTTCAGTGGGTCCAAAATACTGTTGGGTGTAACTGGTGGTTTTTACAGAACATGTATAACTCCTTTATTGTGATAATTTCACTGAAGGCTAGTCCATTTCTGGGCATAACTCAAGTGCTGATAATTATCTCTAAAGTCTTCTAAGGCCTGGATATAAACTATCTGAAAAAGCACATCTCCCTATGTAAGCTTTTGGAAATTTTGAGATCCTCAGGGAAAGGCTTTTCCACAGATCCATCAATATCACAAGCACATTTGGTGAGGTCATATAAGAAGGCCTTATGGATGGCCCTACCCAGCCTGTGGAACACCTTCCCACATGAGGTCATATTTGCCCCTTGTTTGTTCTTCATTCACCAGCTGGGCAAATATATTTTTACTTAGGCCATTTCCGCATGGGTTAAATAAAATGGTGCAGTGCGTCCTCCATGGAGGACGTCTGCCTTGGAGCAGACTGGGTTCAGACTACTTAATGTAGATCCTCACCTCAGTCTGCTCCGGAGTGACCTCAAGTAGTCCTCCAGCGTGTTTTTTTTTAAAATAATTTTATTCAAATTTCAACAAATAAAACAAACAATAATTTTTGCAATGTTACATGTAGTGTTTTTCCTTCTTCCTTTCCATTCTGGATTACAATTATTGATATTCCCTCTATTTATTATATCACGTATCACAATAAAATGTTAATAATCTATAATTTGTTAGTTCCTGCTGTATATCTCTACTTTATTCGCTTCATGATATTTCATTAACTGTTAACTGTATAATAATATATGTTATCATGAAAAATGTAATACCCTGCGTCTACCCCCAACCCAAATCTGTAACAATCTTCCACTCTTTGTTTATGTCCTCATCTGATTTCCCTTTCAATCTTTGTGTAAGTATGTCCACATTTCTGTTTTCCATAAAAGCTGTCCACCAATGTTCCATTGTAGGTGTAGTTTCATTTTTCCAAAATCGTGAATATTCAATACGGGTCGTTGTCACCATATACAATATAATTCTCTAGTGTCTCTTAGCTGGTGTTGCATCTAATGTATGTCTCATGTTTAACAAGTAAAATTCAGGTGTCATCCCAAACTGAATCTTCAAAATTGAACTTTCTTATGTATTTCTTTCCAGTATTTTTGTGCTCTACAGCATGACCACCACATATGAAATAATGTGCCACAATTCTCTTGACATTTCCAGCATTGACCTGTGCCTGTCTTATAAATTGTCTTTAATTTTTCTGGTGTCATGTACCATCTATGAAATAGTTTGTAATAGTTTTCTTTTAAATTTTGGGCAGCGGTAAATTTCTGTGTACGTTGCCAGCTTTGTTCCCACCATTCTAGCTGTATTGAGTGTCCAACATTTTGTGCCCATTGTATCATTGCAACTTTAACTCTCTCTCTCTCACATTCTTGTTGTAAAATTTCTTTGTACAAATGTGCTAGTAAATGTGGTGGATTTTCTCTTAACATTCTCAATAAATTAATTTGTTCCTTTTGTTGTATTCCATAGGTTTGTACATCCACCTGAAATCTTTCCTTTAGCTGTCTATAGGGAAACCAGCTTAATTTTATTCCTTCAGTTTCCAATTTCTCTCTTGATTTCAGCTTCACACCACAGTCATCTGCTATGTCTATTAAGTCTTCATATCGTAACCATTTATCTGTATCTTTCCATTTCCCAAAAAAGGCTTCTTGCGGGGAGACCAAATTAGGTATCTGCCTTATATTCTTCTTCTTGTAGTCATTCCATATTCTAAGTAGTGATTTCCTTATAAAATGATGCGTAAAATCTTTGTCGACTGCTGCTTTTCCATAAAACATAGGCGTGCCATCCCATTCTTAAGTCTGCTCCCTCTAACGCCAGCATCCTCGAATTTTGAAGATTAAGCCAATCTTTTAGCCATGTGAATGCCACAGCCTTATAATATGTTTGTAGGTACGGCAAGCCTAGTCCGCCTCTTGCTGTTGTGTCCATCATGATTCTCCATTTAATTCTTGGTCTCCTCCCCTGCCATATGAACTTAGTTATATCTCTTTTCCATTGAACAAAAAGTTTAATGCTTGTTATGATAGGCACATTTTGAAAAATATAGTTCATTTTTGGTAAAACATTCATTTTTATCACTGATATCTGTCCCAGCAAAGATATTTTTAATTGAGTCCATTTTTCCAAATCTTGAGTTATCTCCTTCCATTTTTTTATCATAGTTGTTATGGTACAGTTCATTATTTCTTTGTGCAATCCAAACTCCTAAATACTTAGCTTTCTGTCCTTTATTGAATCCTGTTATTTGTTTAAATTCAGCTTCTTCCTTCTCCCTCATGTTTTTTGATATATATGCTGTTTTTTCTTTGTTAATTTTAAAACCAGAGTAATCTCCATACTCTTGAATAATATCCATCAATCTTTGAGCTCTCGTGAGGGGATCACCCAGAAAAAATAACAAATCATCAGCAAAAGCTTTGAGTTTATATTGAAATTTCTTTATCTGGACTCCTCTTATTGCCACATCTTCTCTTATATTATTGTTAAGTGTTTCTAATGTCAAAATAAATAACAGAGGTGATAGAGGACAGCCCTGCCTTGTGCCTCTCAAAACTTCAATCAGCGCAGTACGCTCTCCATTTATAATTAATCTTGCTGTTTGTTGAGAATAAATTGCTTCAATCCATGAAATGAATTTTTCTCCTGATTGTACCTGCTTAATAGTCATCTTCAAAAATGACCAATTGACCATGTCAAATGTCTTCTCTGCATCAACAAATACCATAGCCAACTTTCTTTCATTATGTTTTTCATAGTATTCAATTCATTACGTTTAAAACTGTCCTGATATTATCACACATCATTCTCTTAGGCAAAAAGCCATTCTGGTCTTCATGAGTATGTTCTTGAAGTACTTTTTTAAGTCTCTCTGCCATGATGGCAGCAAAAATCTTGTAGTCTGTATTTGATAGTGAAATGGGTCTGTAATTCTTTACATCTGTTATGTCTCTACCTTCTTTTGGGATCAATATGACATTAGCTCCTTTCCATGTTTCTGGTATACCTTCCTTCTTAATCTCATTTATTATTACTTAAAGTGGTACTGAGAGTTCACGCTCCAAAATTTTGTAATATTTTGCTGTAAAACCATCACGTCCTGGGGATTTATCATTCTTTGTGTTCCTGATAGCTTCTACTATCTCCATCATTGACACTGATTTGTTTAATGCCTCTCTTTGTTCAAGTGAAAATTTAATTTTATTCTTCCTCTCCAGTATTCTTCCAATTCTCTTTGGGTTTTTTTTTTTTTAGGAGATATTGCTTAATAGCTTTGTGTAATAAGAATAGAATGCTTGTTTTATCTCCTCTTGCTTTGTTGTCTTCCCCTTCTTCGTTGTAATCTCTGTTATTATGTTTCTTGATCTTCTTTTCCTCAATAAGTTAGCCAAAAATTTTGAGGGTTTATTTGCCTGTTCAAAGAAAGTGTGTTTCAATCTACGCATCTGTTGTTCTATTTCTCCCAAATTTAATTGGTTCAATTCTGCTTGACACACCTTTATTTTTTGTCTTGTAGTATTATCCGCTGGGTTTTTTCTCATCTGTTTCTCCAATTCTTTCATTTCTCCCAGAATCCTTTCTTCTGTACGCTGCCTTTGCTTATTGATTTCCGCAGACCATCTAATAAAGTTGCCCCGTATAACTGCTTTGCTTGCATCCCATACTGTCTTCATAGGCAGTTCAGGTGTCGTGTTTTCATTAAAGTAGTTAATTAGCTCTGTTTTTGCTTTTTGAATGTACTTTTCCTTGGTTAAAATCTCTTCATTCATCCTCCATGTCCTTTCTCTACTCATGACCTTAAAAGTCACTTGTAACGGCAAATGATCTGAACACAAATTTGGAGGACTATCTATTTGATGTGTCTTCAAAAGTAACTCTTTAGTTGCCAATATCATATCAATTCTAGACATAGATTTGTGTCTATCTGAAAAAAAAGTGTAACCATCCAATTGTCCATTCTTATATATCCAAATATCATATAGCTCCAAATCGTCCATCATCTGGAAAAAGCTTTTGGGTAGTTTTCCATTATTTCGCAGTATCAGTTTTTGCGTTGTTCTATCCACAATAGGATTCACTACTCCATTGAAATCTCCAAGGACCACCACACTTGAGCTGCCTGTATCCTGGACATATCTTTGTATTTCAACATTTATTTTGAGGAAGAATTCTCCTTTGGCTCCGTTGGGTGCATATACTCCTACTATTAGTATGTTTTCTTGGTTTGTATCAACTTCAAGCACAAGATAACGGCCATTTTTATCTTGAAATTTTATTTGCGCACCATATCTTGAATTCACATATATCAGTACACCTCTTTTCTTCTGATCCATAGTAGCCGCAAAGCAGCTACCTAGTTTAGGATTCTGTACATATTTCAAATCTTGGGTTCTTATCCGGACTTCCTGTAAACAAATTACATCCAATTTTTGCTTTTCCAGATGGTGGAAGATTTGTCTTCTTTTGTATTCTGAGTTAAATCCTTTAATGTTTCAGGTATATATTTTGAGGCCCATTTTTTCTGTTTTAAATATTTAAATTTATACAGTCCTATTCTATTTTACTGCAATGTCTCTCCTGCAAGCTCTCCTTCTTGTTCCATTTCTTGCTCTGAGTCCAATGTTTGTCTGATTAAGTCTTCCACCTCTTCTTCTTGCCTCTGTATTTCTCTTCCTTTTTTTTTCTTCCACAATTTGTTGTTCGTTGCCTCTGTCTAATTCTGATGTCATCTGAAAATCCTTCTTCAATCTTTCCATCATTTCTTTGGCCTTAAAAACCGAGTTGATTCTGAATCGTTCCTGTTTATAAATAAAAGAAAGGCCCTCAATCCTTTCCCACCTGCAATTTATCTCATATTTCTTCAATAAATTGGCCAAAGTTTTTGTAGTCTTGTCTCTTCTTAAGGATCTGAAATGGTATATCTTTAAAAAAATTTACGTCCATATCTTCTACCTTTGATATTCCTTCATAGCTACATTGTAATATCTTATCTCTAGTAACAGTCTGATTAAGGGTTATTATTCTGTCTCTTGGAAGTTTTCCTTCTCTCGCCGTTCTGGAAGCAACTCTGAATATTCTGTCGATACTCATCTCCATTTTGTCTTTGTCTATGTCTAGAAATTCTGCCAGGGCTGTAATCATTTTCCCATACAGGTCCTCCGTATTTGAGTCAGGCACTCCGTGAAAACGGAGGCATCTATCGCGATATCTCAATTCCTGGTGCAATGTTTGAAGTTCTTCTTCTTGTTGTTTCCCCTTCACCTCCGTCATTTCAGTTTGTACTTGTTTAACTTGCTCCTTTATTTCTTTGGTCTCTGTCTTTTCCTTGGAGACATCCTTAGTCAAAGTTTCCAACTTCTTCCCAAGCTTGTCAATCTCATGTTTCATATCTGTTCTCATTTCTTTCCTAGTTTCTTTTAAATCCTGTCTAATATCAGTCTCTATCTTTTTTATGTCACCTCTATTGTTCTTTAGTCTGCATAATGTCTGGAGTTTTCTGAGATGTATCCACAGATGTTCTTCTTGCTGGTTGGGTAGTTGTGGTCGTAGTCACAGCAGATGCTGCTACTGCTGCAGCTTTCCTTGTTCTTTGATCCATTGACCTTTAGAAAAGAGATAATATTCTATTCTACCTTCTCCTTTACCAATATTTACTTTTGGAAGCTTATTAAACTGGCACCTTCCCAAAATCATATACCTATACAAATAATATACATTAGTTACAAGCAATCTTAAATCATAAATGTACAAATATAGTCAATTGTTCTATTTAGTGTTAAAAAAATACTTAATTTATGTACAGTACCAAATGCAACAACTGAATAATCAAATCAAATCCAAGTCAAAATGTAAGTGATAAGCAATTGATTTCCCTTTAACATTCACAGCTCCCCCTCCTAAACAGAACAAATACCATCAGCAAATTCAAACCGCTTTCTGCTTGGGATGGAAGTCTGCTGTTCTCAGGCCTGTCTTCCAAGACAAAACAAGCTGGGAAATCAGTTCTGTCTGAGTCTACCACCGGATATCTGCTCTGTAGTCCATTTTCAGATTAATCAGTGTCCAGAATCCCTTTAAGTCCTTTAAACTTAATTCCAAAAATAAAATCTTACAGAACAAAAATCCAATGGTAAAATGTCCAATTCAAAATTCTGTCAATTATTGTCAGTTCAGTTCAAACATAAACAGTCTTATTCCAAGTCTTTCCACAATCTTATGCTTCTTTCCTTCCTCAAACCATAAGACCGTCAATAGAATATTCCAATAGGCAATAAAGAAGAAGAATCAATATGCAGATAAAAAAAGAAAAAAAAATCCCTCAGTCCTTGAAGTTCTTAAGTTCATTCAGTACTGTCAATTTTAAATCAGTTCCCGATGCCAGTTAAAAGCAATCCAGTCCCAGCTGCAGCAACAGTTCAAAACATGAATTCTTCTCTTCCAGCTCCAAAAGCAAAGTGATAGATCCAAGTAAAATGTAAAATGTAGAGTACAATCCAAATGAGACAAAGATAAAATATAAAATACAGCCCAAATGAATTAAAGTCACTCCATATTTTACCTCTCCATACACAGTTTTAAAAGTTTGCAGCCTCCACACTTCCATCTCTTAAAGAAAGAAAAAAAGGAGATATACTCTTCAACTTTTATCAAAGAATAGATCTTACACCAGTCTCCAGTGTCCAATGCATAATCTCAGTTTAATCTGTGCTGTAAACTCCAAAGAAAAGGAAGCTGAAGTCAGCTCACACTCACCAATTGTACTGTCCCTTTAAGAAATCCTCCATTTAGTTTTCTCCTCCAGTCCTCGGAGTCTTTCTAGCAACTTACTCTCTTTGAAGCAGGTACATTCTTCTTATGATCTAAAGTGTTTGTAATCCAAATCGGGCTTTATAAAAGTCAGCTTCCTGAAATCTTGATTTAAAACACGTCAGCGGCGTTTGTGTCACAATCGCAGCAATCCTGAAGGTCCCGTCGTGGTCTTGCGATCCTGCGCACCCCCGCTCTTTCTCTTTCCAGAAAGGGCTCGGCGTCGCTTCATGGACCCCCTTCAGACCTCTTCTGCATCCCCTTTACCAAGGAGATAGCTAGCTGGCATTTGGTGGGCTTATCCCAGCTGGAAACCTTCAGGTGGGAGTTCAGAGTTGCTCAGCGCTACTCTGGACTCCCTCTCACATCTGCCATGCGCCGGAAGTCCTCCAGCATGTTTTTGAAAAACCTGATTTTTCAGGTTTTTCAAAAAGCCAGCGAGTGCCATTGCATGCCTGCTCTCCCATGCAGATTTGCAGGTTCACACCAATGCGAGCCTGCAATCTGCGGAGGGCAGGCTTTAGGCTGGACAGCTTCAGCGGTTGGTTGAGATCCACGACCAACTGGAAGACGCCATTTTGGATGCTGGAACAGTGCGGAGTGATGGCCACACACTGCTCTGGAGCAGCCTGGACTGGACCGGGGAGCCAGAAGATCCGGTAAGTAGAGGCACAGGGCGATTCCCTCTCCCCGTGCAGAAATGGCCTTAGACAGAATCTGGGTTATTAATTGGATGCTGAGGAAGTGCTAATGGAAAGCATGGATGAACTTTTATTCTCACTTCTGTTTTAAATGCCTTCTAATGGTTTTAAATCAGTGCTGGTTATAATAGGATAGCAAATAATAAAAATGGTAACATCAATGATCGTTGACTTTTTATTATAATCATTATTTTTAGTGGTGTTTTGTTTTAATCTACATTATGAATCCCTTGGGTCAAGTATAGGGAGAAAGGTAGCATAGAAAAAGAATTACTTTCCAGAGATGGCCTTGAGTGACATAGTTGATGACACTTTCATGTTAGTTCACATGCAACTTAAAATGTTATCATTATATTATTTCAAGTCAAACTTATGGCTATCCCATCATAGGGTCTAAATTTGGCAAGAATTCTTCAGAGGAGAACTAAGGAGAACTCCACTAAGGCTGAAAGTATATGATTTGCCCAAGGGTAGCCAATGGGTTTGCATGGCCAAGCAGGAGTTTGAATTCTGATCTCCCAGGGTCCCACTCTGACAAGCAAACCATTAATACCATGTTGGCTACTTTATGTAGATTTTTAAATAGCTCCTTCTTATGGATCAAGCTTGGTTTGCTCTAGTATCTATTTATTTGCCTTTTTGGCAGTTCCTGCTGTCTGCAGAATCACCTTCATTGACACATTTCAAATGAATTTGATTCTCTTCATGTCAGTGTCTTCACTGTCCAGCTTTTACAACCATACAAAGAGGTATTCAAAGAGGTATCTTTATACTCAAGTACTATCTAGTTCCTTCATAATTACCCTTCTACGTCCTTGTTTTCTTCTATTTTCTTGAATATAGTCTCCACTTTAATTTATTAGTCAATCAAGATACAGAATTTTTAATATTTTGTTGTTTTTATCATCCATTCTAAAGTTATGTGAATCATCCATGGCTATTATTTTTGTCTTCTTAATATTCAGTTATAACCCTGAATTTTAATTTTTTTTCTTGCCTTTGTTCCATAGCCTTTGGTGTTTTCTGCCAGTAGTATGACATCACCTGCATCGTATGTTGTTGATGTTCCTTCCTCCAGTTTTCATGCTTCCTTCCTCTGAGTCTAATCCAGCTTCCTATATGATATGTTCTGCATATGAATTAAACAGAGAGAGTGACAAAATGCAGCCTTACTTCACCACTTTGCCAATTGGAAACCATTCTGGTTTTCCATATTCTGTTCTAAGTATGGGTTACACATCAAGGCAATCAAATGTTGTAGTATACCCATTCCCTTTCAGAGCAATCCACAGTTTTTCATGATCTGCACAAAGACAATATAGATCATTAAAGCAAAATCTACTCTCCCCACAGCATGTTTCACTGTGTGAGTCCAGATATATATTCTGACTTATCATGACCCTAAATCAAACCTCTCAAAGGGTTTTCTTGGCAAGATTTGCTCAGTGGAGATTTGCTATTGCCTTCCTCTTAGAACGAGAGAATGTGACTTGCTCAAGGCTACCCAGTGGGTTTTCATGATCAAGTGAATATTCAGTCCCTGATGTCCCAAAGTCCAATAGTAAAACCACTACATTGGACTAACTCTTGTAGGATCATTGAAAGAACAACCACCACCAATACTGTCTCACTAATGGAGCAGTTCTGACAGTAGCTTGTTGAGAGGGTTACTGTGTTCATACTTCCACAGCAACCAGGTTGTGATCATATCACATTTACTTCATAACGCAAGTGCTGAAAGGAGTCCACCAAAGTTAATAAAAGTTTACCTCGACCCATTGGGATACTGACTGTGGATTCTGGAAACTATACTCTAAAAATGTAAATTTTCTAAGCTGTGGCCCAGACAACCTGGGTTCAGCCTAGCCTTGCAGCCTTTTCCCACTTTGGGCCTTTTGCAGAGCAAAAGTTGGAACAATATCATGGTAGGCTTTCCCATTATATCATTTCCTGAAGAGGTCCTGAAGAGACACCTGCTTCACTTTTCCCCACATTTTCAGTAAGTTTCAAAACATATCATGTACCCAGTAGTTAAATACAGTCCTTCCTTTTATCCACTGAGTCCCTGTGTATCCCTTATTTTTCCAAGCAGGCATGAAATTTGAACATTATAAAAAATGGCTGGCATCCATATTGCAGTTGCAGATTCATAACTTACAGTTACAGATACATAACTATTCTGTATATAGTTATACTATGTATTCAGCATTGTGGCACGGTTGTCAGGATGAAAAATGGCCCTGAAATTCTAGATTAAACTTTAGGGAACCCCTTGGAGCAATGAAGGTCTGTTCTGTTGGAGATCAGGGAACAGCAGGATGATGTTTCCAGCCTCTTCCCATCAGCAGTGCAATGAGGAACTTCAGCAGACGTCCTGCTTCTGATTGTCACACAACAGCTCACCGGTGTGAGGGGATGGAAAAGTCATCTTGCTGTGCCCCAGTAACCAGCAGAACAGATCTCCCTTCCTCAGAATGGCTGCTAAGGTAGGTTTTGGAGGGGAGGGGCTAACCAGGAAACTTTACTTATTTATACAGTCATAACTAAGTCAGTGATGAAGGATTTTAGCTAATATTAGTAATTCAATTTATATACAATACACAGTCATTTTTTATAATCAGACAGATTATAACAACAACAAAATACTTCGGGAAATGTACTGTTTTATTAAACTTATTTATACACACATATTTTAAGACTGGTTTGGTTTTTTTCCCTCTTTTCTTTTCGAAATGAGGGCAATATGTTTTCCTGAAAGCAATGATCTAAGGAATTGCATGATCAGAAACAAAATACACGATCATAATATTATAGCACAAACATATAATGACTTCAAAAGCCTCACTTCTATGTAAGTTGTTTAGATTTGCATTTTTCATGGGTTCAGATAAAACTAGTATAATGTTGGTGGGGGGAGGTATCCTACTATTTTTGTTTAGAATTAAGTTCTAATGAATTTATGGCTATTGTTTGATTTCAAGTGTGTTTGCCTGGTTCTTTAGTCTAAAAAGAAATTCAGAGCAGCTTACAAATGTTAGCAGTATTGCAGTCCATACCTTCAGGTTTGCTCATGGAATGCAAAGGAACAAGAGATATGGAAGAAAGCTGGGGAGGAGGGAAACAAATCAAACACCAGCTATTAAAGTTGTAGTGCTTATGAAAACCAGCTCAGATGGAAACAGTTTAGGAATCCTGATGGAATAGCTGCCACAAGAGACAGGAAAGCCAGTGGCTGCTGATCTAAAGGCAGAAGTGATGTTATAGCCCAGTGGTTCTTAACCTGGGACCACAGAATCCTCACAAGGGGTTTGTGAAACCATGCTGCTGGATGCCAAGAGTGGTAGCAGGAACTCCTCTCTGCCATAGCTGACTCTTCTAAGAAAGGAGATAAAAAGAGGGGAGGAAGTTCATTTGTGTGCTCAGCTCAGCCTTGCTCATTGAGAAGGGAGGAAGAGAGAACTCTGCATTGAGTGTCAGTCTGGGTGAAAGAGTTCAAGAGGAAAAATTTGGATTCATCACCTACCTATGGGAACCACCCAGAGAGCACTGGCTTTCTGCCTTTGTTCGGCCTCTGCTTTCTCTTTCTCTTTCTCTTTACCACCTTATCTACCAACCTCCCTTCTCTGGGCTCCCCACAGATGTGAGTGAGACATCTGAGTGAGGCTAATTTTTCATTTCAGAAGGCGGCTGCTGCTGCAAGGGATGCCTTGTTTGATGGTCTCTTCTACACAGCAACATGGGATGTGGACACCATTGTTACCGCAACACGTGGGTGACATAGTGATCCATCCATAATGCCAGTCCCTCTGTGAAATGATGGGGAATATTAGCCCCAAAAGGAGGCTTGTGGGAAGGGGGTAACCTTATGAGATCTTTTACACCTATGTCTATTGGTACTAGTGCAGAGAAGAACCAGCTAGAGATCAAAAAAGTAAGCTTATTTGTTTTATTGGAGGAATTGTAATCACACACACAAAATCCAAGCAGTCATGTGATCACACAAGGAAAGGAGGAAAGTTTTGGATGGTGAGGTTTTTAGGGAAAAGTGGTTGATATTTACCAATCCCCTAGAGAAGCAAAGAGCAATGTGGCCTAAACTAGGAGTAGGAGGACAGTACACAAATGGAATTCAGAGTGGCAGAGTGACCACCAGCAAATGGAGTTAAATATTCTTTTTCTGCCTGGAGAGCGAATGTGTTAATGGCTCTCTGCCAGAGCAAACAGCAAGTTCGGAGAGTGGACAAAGGAGTCCGGAATGAGCGAATCATCCTAGTGTAAGTTGACAAAGAGCTAATAGTATTCCCAAAGGACATGGTGGCAGGCATGTGCACATGCTCAAATTGCTCCCTCATTTGAAGACTTCTGATGAGCAACTTTAATGAATATTTACATATAAATTTAAATCTTGAGTTACGTCTTTGGGATCCCCGTCAACAAATTATATTTACAATGGGCCTCTGGTAAAGGAAAGGTTAGGAACCACTGATATAACCTAACTTCTGTTTTCTAGAACTTGATGGAGCAGGTGTCTGCTGAGCAACAATTGGAAGAGTCAATGGCAGCTAGCCTCTCTTTCAGAAGCTATAATAGCCCCACACAGCAGCTGTGTGACATTTTGGGGGAGGAGGGTCAATGGCAGCTGGTACTTCAGGAAAACATTCTGTGTGATTCTTTAAGTCTTAAGTTCTACATGATCCTTTTACGCTACTCTTAAATGAAGCTTCTGAAAAAATGTCCAGGGAAGCCAAGAGGTTAAACGACGTGAGCCAAATTCCTTTTAAACACATTCTTTTGTACATATTCATTTTGCTTTACTGATGCCACATCCATTTTTTGCCATGTTAACAAGTGGTAACCTGAGGAACACTGTATCAACTTTGTATTTAACTATGGAAAAGCATAGATGTCAAATGACTTTTACTTGTAGTCTAAGTATGTGAAGAATTTGTATAATTAGAATGGAAGGTCTTTGGGTGCCCGAGAAGTAGGTCTGAGCCCACACTTGGGAAGATCTTGTTAATCAAAGAGAAGAAGTGAAGCATTCTCCACCCATTTGCAGGTGTTTTACGGGAAAACTACACGAAGGAAAAATCTTTGTGCATATGAGCTATAAATACTGTCTCTGACTGTTCTCACTCTTTGACACTTCAAAGAGACAAGTGCAGCTGCTCTCCTAGAACAAACACTTGTTTACCTCACAATAGTACAGATTGACCAGCCACCAGGGGCAGACTTGCTATGTAAATATATTTTAAAGGATAGACACATGGGAATAAAGCCAGGCTATGATAATCCTCAGGGTTGGTCTGCAAACTAAAATTGCTATTGAACCACAGAAACACCTACCCACCCATATGAAATTTCTACTTATGGTCTACTTTGTATGACATGTTGCTGCTGAAGGCAACACAAATATGAACCATGCAGCCGCTGTGTTTTACATAACCTTTGCAGCTACTGATTAAAGTGAAATATGAGCTCTCAGCCAATTTGACACTGAAAACAGAGGCAAGATTTATAGGTACTTTCAAAAGGCTTTTCTTGGTTAGTAAAAACTTTTAGGATCAATTCACAAAAGGCATTATATTTGTCCCCATAAGCAATCACTTTTCCCCTCCTCGTTTCTTTCCGCCTTTTTTTGTTTTGTGTTTTATTCAGTTTCGAGGGCTCTCGTGGGCAGTGTGATTTAATCATGCGCAGTTTCTCGAAGTTATAAACAGTTGCTTTTTTTAAAAAAAGAAATCAAATATGGGAATATTTAAAAAAATAAATATTGAGTTTAGGAATGAGCCAAAGCCAAACATATACAACGAAAAATAATTAGAAACTTATTCTCCAAGCATGTTCAATTGCCACTATTTTTGTTGAAATTTTTGTGAAAGCCTAAAGGGAAATTTCAAGAGAAATTCCATACCATTGACTAAGAGCTAAATAGTCCTCAGTGAGACCTAAAAATCCACAGTGAAGAATCTGAAGGGGGACTGCAGAGAACCTAATTCCTCTTCATCTCAATATTGTGAATTTTTTCAGATATTGCTGGACTGCAACTCCCAGCAGCCCTAACTAGAAAAGTCAATGGTGACTAGTGCTCTCTGTGTGTGAGGCGTGTGTGTGTGTGTGTGCAGTACAACCACTTCTGGAGAGACCTTTGCTCCCAACTTCTCCACTAAAAGGGAAACTAGAAGATTATCTGATAGCATTTGACAGGTTTGATGCCATTTCCCCCCTTCCTTCTGTATTACGTAATTCCAAATAGACTGTTCAGAACTATTATGTTTCTAAGAAAATTCCACAGCAAGTCGTTACATGTTTGCAGTTTCTTTTACTTTTCCAAATTCAAGCTTGGAACATAATGAAACATGAATTTACTCAGAGGTTATATTCAGCAGCAAAGTACTGTCTTGCTGATATTGTTCATTTTAACGCTTTTTAATAAGCAGCTCTCACAAGGACGCTGAGTGGCTTGCTGCAACCCTTTGTTCAGGGAACAGCTGCATCAGCATGATCTGGGGCTAAAGAGATGTTGAATGTCATTGCTTATCGAGACAACTTGTGATCTTCTCTAACCCACGAATACTTCTTTTTGGAGGAGGAGGAGGAGGAGGAGGAGGAGGAGGAGGATTTGAAAATCCGGCCTTGAAAATCCTTTGATAAATTGAAGGACTGTGAAGTTCTTTGACTTGATGTCAAATTAATGGATAGTACAGTTTGCACATAGTTTTTTTTGAGAAAAAAATACCAATACTGTAGATATGTAAAGCAGCAATAAAGTATTTGACCTCTTTTAATCTCTTCAGATATATCCCCCTGATAAGGCTACCAAAGTAATTTTGTTCAATGATTCTAGTTCTTCATAAAAAAGCAAGTGGGGGTTGTTCTTGTACTCTCTCCTGGCATATTTATGTTTCTTTTTTATTTATTTTTTAAATAGGATTAATTACACTAGATGAGGCTAATCTGATGGTCTATCAATCTTCCCTGTAAAAACTTTGTATATTTAAAAAAGAATTCCACCCCCGTCAAATGTGTCTTACTCCCAGCTTGTCAGTTAGCTGAGAACATCCCATGGACTTATTTCTGAGTAAACAAACATAGAAGTTTGTTATTATCTACATGCTTCCTAATTCATCTTCCTAAAATTCTTCTGGTTTTTGTGGACATGCATCACTGGTTTTGCTGGAAGACCTAAGCAGAGGAGGTAATCAAGTCATTTTGAACATCACAATAAACAGCTAAAGTATGTTCTGTGTGTATTGAGGACAAAAAAAAGAGAGATAATAGACAATTTCTTGGTTTAATTTTGAGACGCCAGAAATATTCTACTATTAGAGAAGGCTGGACTATATAAACCTGGACTAGGAAGGCAATTGCTATGTGCTTCTGTCCTATTTCCTTGTTTCTCCTTTATCCCTATGTATAGCAGTACTATTGTGTGAAAACTCACCATCTATATCTCCTCTTTTACAGCATGAATGCTTGGGACAAACAAGTTCAGAGTCTTGTTCTCCTTCCTTTAAAAGTATTATCCTTATAATTTTATGGTTAGGGCAGAATAGCACTGTGCATGTATGCAACTTGCTGCTGGATACTTACCCCCATTTTATGCCTCACATATTCAGTTACAAGAGTTACAAGAGTTTCTATTGCTTCTAGAAGAACTTTTATATATACTACTGTTGTATTGAGTCTTGGTTTATATATGGAATATTATAAAGAGGATCCTTTTATTCAAGTTCTACCATCCTAGAAAAATAGACTTGAAAAATAGAACAGACTTGAAAAAAAATAGACTAAAATGCAATTATTAAAAAAATAATCATTTACAAATATTTCATCAACTAAACAAAAAAACCAGTAGCAGTTCGGAAGCAAATAAAATAATATGAACTCTGTTAAAATGGAGGGTGAATGAAACTCAGTAGGAAAATAACAGTGGGTAAAAGAGAACAGTAAATGGTCAAATTTTAGTAATGGTTAATAGAGGAGTCAATATACTAGGTCGAGCTATGTGCAAAGTCGAAGTGAAGTCACAGTCAACAGTAAATATAATGTAGGATGTCTGAAGCATTGCGAGTAATATAATATATAAATGTACAAGTAGATTTACAATTGGCAAGACTAAGATGAAATTATAGCTTAATATTGTTACATTACTTTTTAAGAAATTGATAAGACATTTAATATGGAATGTAGCGTGACAGAAATTTTATTTTATTTTAAACAATAGATGTTCGACATTACTATTTGAACTGTCAATAATATTGCATTTAATTAAAAAAATAGACTTGAAAGGGAACCAAAGGGCCATATAGTCCAACCCCTTGCCCTGCATGTACACACAACTAATGAACCCCTCAGAGATGGCATTCCAATCTCTGTCTAATGACCTCAAATGAAATGGAGTCAACCACCTTCTTAAGTAGTCTATTCAGTTGTCAAACAGCTCTTATTGTCTGGAAGTTCTTACTAACATTCAGATGGAATTTCTTCTCCTGTAATTTCAATCCATTCATGTCCTAGTCTCTGGAGAAGTAGAGACTCCACCTTCTACAAAACTTCCTTTCTTATACGTAAAGATGTCTATCATGTCACCTCTTGTTTTCTCTTCTCCAAGCTAAACATGCCAAGCTTGCTAAGCCATTCATCATAGGCCTTGAATTCCAACCTTTTCGTCATCTTGGTTGTCATACTCTGGGCACATTCTAGATTTTCCATCCAGTTCCTGAACTGTTATGTGCATAGTGGGACTATTTTTTCTCTCCAGCTACATACTGTGCTCATATTGACGTGCCTAGAACTGAATTTGCTTTGTTGGCTGCCACATCACACTGTTGAGTCATGTTAGCTAACTTATGGCCTACTGGGACCCTTAGAACCTTTTTGCATGTACTCTTTTCATACCAGATGTCATCCATCCTTTGATTGTTCCTTTCACTTTTCCTGTCTAAATTAAATTCATTTTGTTAATTTGGGCTCAAATTTCCAATTTGTTACTTTGACTCCTGATTCTGTCCTCTGAGGTATCAGCTATCCCTTCTTATTTAGTGTCATCTGTAGATTTGATAAGCATGTCCTCTATTCTGTTATCTGACTAACCTTTAGTATGAACAGCAGACAGATCAGGACAGACTCCTAAAGTTAGCTCGCCTTTGTATGTTTGGTGGAGTAATGCAGGCAGCCCCAGTACCCCTCTTTTGAGAAGGGATCGCAAACCTCCTCAAATTTGGTGGCGCTGACTTAGGGAACGGTCAGTGAGCAATGGTAGAGCACAGCTAGGCAGGAACGTTGTGTGTGTGTGTGTTCTCTGTGTGCTTAGCATTCTTTCGGGTGGGAATCTCTCCCCCTCCTTTCTCTTGTCCTGGGAATCACCTCCCCATCTTGGGTCTATCGTGGGCTGGGTTCTTAGCGTTAGTGGATAGCATTAAGGAACAGTCTACACACATTCAACATTTTAGCAACCAGCAAGGCACACGCAAAACACTTTAGAGGAAAAAGCAGAACTCCCTTCTGGTCTTTCTGTCTTCCCCCTTCGCCCCCCTTCTTTGAGATTTGTCTTGGTTTTTGTGTTAAAGAGGCACAGGTTCATCCTGGCTTCTCAAAAATTTGGCTAGCCGACTAGGCTTGGGTGGTGAATCCCAAACTAGTCTTAGGGTTCAGAGGTTTTATCCCGAGGTAGAGGAAGGCGCCCCTCACCCAGAAAACCAGTTAGGAATGGTTTGGCTTTTGAATCCTTCATCCCTCTTTCCCAGCTGCTCGGCAAAGCAGCTTAGTAAGTTCTATTGGGTTCATCACCCCCCTTTCAGGCAGGCGAGTACTCCTGAAAGGTGTCTACTGGGACTTAGTGGCCTTCCCATCCCATTCGCCAACCGTTTCCTCGTCCTCTTGTATGAGAGAGACTTTGTTTGTTTGGGCAGGCTGGAGAATTGGTTCCCCTCCCTCTTTCCTTCTGAAGTTCCAGTGAGTTCGTTTTCCGAATTCCCCCTAGGGACCTAGGTGGTCCTCCCCATACCTCCAGATTCCTGGTCTCTTGTTGTTTAGCTTGTGAGCTTTTGTTGTGGTTTGGGGATTTGTGAATTTAGAAGTGTTGAGATGTCTAAAGGGAACCCTGTTACTGTAAAGGATCTCATGTGTGAGGAAGAGGTCCGAGGGAAGTTAGAACGATGGGCGTTGAGCAAAGGCAAGTGCCCCTGGAAAGACTCAGTTTTCCAGACGGCAAATCCCTTTGAAGCAGTTCGTAAAGCGTATGCCCTGGCAAGGAAGTCCAGAAACCCATTTGGGCCAGCAAAGGATGCGTTTGCAGCTTGGGGTTTATGGCTTGTGGCCAGAGATGCTAGCAATGCCCTAGTGGAGACCTGAGGAAAGATAGCAGAACAAGAAAAGGAGATTGCCCGGCTTCAAGCCGAGATTGAGGCATTGAGAGCAGACAAGGTAACTTTTGCATCTGTTGCACAAGCCTCAGCCCAGAAATTGAGTGATCTAACATTGGTAGCTCAGACATGGGAAGAGAAAGCGCATGCTTTAGAGGCTGAGCTGGATCATGCCCGTGCCGCCACTAAATTCATGGTTGGGCAAGTTAAGGAACAGCAGGATGCAGTCAGCCACTCTGCATGTCTGAAGCAAATTGCCACACCGGAGAGTCAACTCCAAACTAAGAAGGCTTTAAACTAAGAAGCTGTGTGCCCGGAGTTGCTCCCATCATTTGCGCAGGAAAATAATGATGAGCCCTTGCCAGAGGAAGCTTTGGCCCCTCCTCCTGTTAATCCGGGCTGGAGTGACTCTAAAGTCCCAGTCCATCCCGTAGAGACACGGTCTATGACACGCAGAACTATCCCTGCTGAAGAAGGCAGTTCCAACCACGCAGAAGAACAGGAGACACAGATCACTGAAACTAGGGTCCCCTGGTGTGGCACTGAGGCAAAAGCCATTGCAGACCAACTGGGTCCCCTAAACAAGTCCACTGGGATCATGTGGCTGAATGCAGTCATTCATTCACACCCCATCGCTAACGGTCAGGACTTAACTCAGTTAGCTCGCCTTTGTATGTCTCCCTCGGAACTTCCTACTCTTGAGTCAGCCGTGGAGGCTCGTAGCCTAGTTAGGCTTGAGGCGCATGACTGGATGAGAGAGATAGTAAAGATTCTTTGGCCAGGACAGAGTGCTGGGGTGCTGTATGTTATGGAGCAACAGGGGCCTCGAGAAAACCCTGAGGCTTACGTGGCGCGGAAGCAGCTACTGGCTATTCTTGCAGAGAAGGTCCCCCTGACCGCCTGTGGGCACAACTTTGACACTGAGGAATTCAAAACTCTCCTTTATGGAGGCTTGAACCATGAAACAAAAATGGCCCTAGGTTTGGTGGATCCAGCCACAACTTCTTGGGAAGTATTTGGGAACAACCTCTGCAGGGTTGCTGACTTTCTGAGAGAGGCTGGCTCCCTTAGACCTCCCACTAAGTCCCAGAAGTGAGATACAGGGAACTTGGAACCCATAGCTGAGGTCACTTACTCCAACTATGGGCCCCATTCCCAACACCGGAAATCTGCTCCGAATTCCGTTCCTCGAGGGAATTGGAACTCATGCCAAAATCCCAGACAAGATAGACAATGGTTAGGCAGAGATTCACGCAGCCACCCTGCCAAAGCAGGAAGTGTGCCTCAGAAGCCCACTGCCCCCAACCAGTCCATTGAATCCAGCGCTCCTCGAGAGATGCCTGGAGGACATGATCCCACAGCCCAGTCAGATCGAGTCAAGATTTGGGGCATGCTTCGCAGATTTGGATTGGACATGAGCCAATTTGACAAATGGCCCACCTCAGAGATTATAGCAGCGCTTGACAAGCAGCTTGCAGCAAGCAGTAAACAGCCGGTTCAGACCATCACGAATGGCCTACCATTGGCTGGACACTACCCTACTTTGGATTTAGATTTGGACTAGGGATGCCCTTGGTCCCAGGATCTCCCCCAGCGAGTGGCAGCTCCACTGAAGCCCAACGGATGGGGTAGATCTACAGTGAAGGCAGGCACTGGGACCCAGAGGGAAAATAATTCTACCGCTTCTTTTGGAAACTCAGGAGCAGCGCCAAAAGTGCTGCCCCCTACTCGGACAAGACAGGATGAGTCTGCCCCGGACATGATCCGTTTGCCTGGATATGGGGGGGGGACCCCATCTTAAGTCCTTTAGAGGACACAAATGCTCAGGGTGCACAAAAAGAAAGCAGGTTGCAGCTCCTTCTAACTTGGCCCTGAGTGCGAGTTCAGCCACTTTTGAGACAGCTGTGCTTTCAGAGCACCAAGAAGGATTGCACCAAGCTAGGATTCAGGAGGAAGCCCCTTGCCAGCCTAATGAAAGGCAGGGCATTGCCAGTGGATGCAAGGATCAGGAAAAGGAGAGTACATTACTAACGGAAGCCAGCCCAAAGCTTCCCCTGCTCTCCATTGTTCCCTCTCTGAGCCCCTCGTTAGAGACTTGCAGTTTTCCCCAAGGCTTTGTTGAAGCTTTGATGGAGAGGGTCCGCCCTCTCTGTGCCTCGTTTCAGGGGAATTCCTGGTGGGATTGCAAAGTTAAACAGCAAGAAGCTCATGTCCAGCCAGAGCTCAAGTTAGCAATGGCACTCGCCTTGGTACCCCCGGATTTGACACCACAAGCTCCCCTTTGCTGCAGTCCAACCAGGGAGGCAGACTTGGCCGCCCTCCCCTCAGCAAAACTGCTCTGGTGCCAGATGGCTTTCACAGTCAAAGGCACTCAATGCTTTGTTATTATGGTAATTTTGAGGAGAGCCATGACCACTCTTGGCTTCATTTTAATCACTGTCCTGCCTAAAATGACAGAGATTCAGAATTTATTCAATAGAGTTTCCAGCAAGGAGCGGGTGCTGCTGCTCTTGCAAATAATTTTGGAATCCACAGACAGACCCAATTGAAGGAACGATTCAATGCGAGTGCTCTTTCATCAGCTCAGCCTAGGAAGGAATGGTCCTTGCTTCCCTTCATGGAATGGCAACCCCCCTGAAGAGGTAGTTGTTTAAGCCCCATCTAGTCTCTGTTTTTTGTTATGAATCTCTCGCATTTATATATTAATCAACTGTATTGGTAATAATTGGTGTCAGTCTTTTCTCTCAAAAGCCATAGATCATTCGTTCCCATAGATCGAGACTGCCCCCTGATGCGTCCACCTTCGCAGACATCGAGGGGGGGTGTCTGCCAAAATTCCGCTGTTCCTATCAAAAGGTCCAGTCTGGGATGACTTCATGTTCCTGTTGTCACAGTCAGTCGCTCCCCAAACAGTCGCCACACAATCATTCGCCTGATTCCCTGAGCTGTCCTTGTTTCCAAAGCCCAATTCTGTCAAGAACTAACACGTTCTGGCTAGCTCAACCATGAACTGGACACTTTACCGCTATTGCAGAGCCATTTGGTCAATTTGTCCACATAACCTGAACTCTTTGCCATGGTTTCTTGAGATTTCCTTTTTAATGCAGACAGCCAACCAATTCAGACATGTGCTATTGAACAAGGACACCTCTTTTTGTATCCTAAAGCATCTTGACTACACTTTGATACAAGGGGGGTGGAAAGCTTTGAGCCACCCTCTTGCACAGATTTCCTCTCAAGGTGTCAGAAGAAGATATACTTTCTACTCAAGGAAATTGAACTCTGTACTGCATAGCCCATCAGACTAGCCCAGCTGTGCAATACATTTCATCAAGTGAATATCTTTCCTCTTTCCTCCTGTTTTTATGACAGAAGATTTTTTTTTTTTTTTTTATCCACCACATAGACTTTTGGACACTTGAAGAGGGTTAATTCCTCACTCCATCTATACAAACCTGCCAAACAATAACAACAACAACAACAACATTTTGAATGTATTTTGACTTCAATTTTTTTAATATTCCAGGAACTTTTGATCTAATTTTGTAATACTGTCATTCAATTAAACTCTTGCCTTCATTCAAATTTTTGATTGCTATACCATTTTCCTTGATGTTATGCTTTCTGCTTTTCTCTATTTCCTTTTCATGTATTTTTAGTGTGACTTTACAAGATATATATATAGACCAAATATGGTAGGGTCTGAACTCAGGATTTGTTAAGCTGCCTAATCTGAGCGTTTTCTATACTTGTATTGCTTTTCAACTGATCATTGTTATTTTTCTGAATTGTTTGCATATTGCTGTGTTTGTACCATGAATGTAAACATTACCCTAGCTCTTTTTGTATCGTGTGTGTGTGTGTGTGTGTGCAGAGGACTTTCCAGCTTGCACCTCATCTCTCCCCAAATCTGGAACTCAGTGCCCACATTTTTATGGAACTGTTTTGCCTTTTGGATTGTTTTCATTCATAAAAGCCTACATTTGAATTACAGTATTTCATTGCTCCTCCATTTGCAATTGTTGCATTCCCTTTTCTTCATTGGGAAGATTCATCCATTTACCATCATTCATCGCCAATGCATTTGTTCATTGTTGTCATTTGTGAAATTGTTTCACTCTTTCATTTACTACTGTAAATAAATATTTTGCTAATGTTATGGTTAGGCATAGGATATTGCTAGTTAGGGAATGCTTTTATTAGCTAGAAACGCTGCCATATCTCTCCCCTAAAAGCAATACGACCCTGGTATCAGTAGACCTCTATTCGGCTCTAAAATTGATTTTAAATATTTAATTGAAAAATGTCCAATATTGTCCCAATACTGTACATTTTCGGGGGGGGATTGTAACTGTGATTTAAGCATAAACTTTGATAGCACTAGATATCCCTTTGTGATATCAAATAATTTGACCTTTCCATGGCACCCTAGCACATGCATTTGTAAAAGGGATCCTCAGGAAAACACACAAAACAAGGAGCAGCCGTTTTATGACAGGAATTCCAACTTCTCTATCTCAGGCGGGCACTTAAAAGCCTTGATTGTTGTTCTGAGGATCTGCTTCCTTCATCTCACAAGGTGCCTGATTTGCGCCCATAAATAACAAGACCATAATAAAGTGCCCATCGATTGACACTTGGGCCACCTGATTGATCTACCATGGATGTTGATCCACTTCTAAGCCTTTTGGTGCATTTCAAAGCTAACTTTGTTCTTAAAGTTTATGACATGAATCTCAGGCACAATTTCTGTTATAAAAACCCCTAATTCTGATAGTTGAGAGAGCCACATTTTGAGTTTTACCTGCTTTGCTGACATTCTGTATAGCGAGCTTCCCAAGGAATCTACTAAGTTTCATTTCCTTCTACAGTCCAGGACTACGTGATCAGGTGTCGTATAATTCATTCCTAAAATTCATTTCTCTCTCCTACTTATTATTTAGTTAGTGGTGTGTTTGTTTGTCTTATATGTTGCTTTTCAATAAAACATTAACTGGTTTATTCTGTAAATTGCATGGCTCATTGACCTGACTCTGTAAACATAGGGCTAAAGACCCCTGCTATAGTTACCCTACCTCTTGCTAGTCAGCAAGTGAGCTCTAGTTAATTTCCCATCTCTGTTAATATTTGGATATTTGGGTGTCCTTCCCAGGACCCCCTAAATACAGGGTAACACTAACACACTACACTAATCAATTCTCTCCAAGATGAAGATGAACTTTTGTTGAACATTCTTTGAATATGTAAATATATTAAAAATCCACCTAACAATAGCATTATTTCAACCACGTTTCATGGTTCAACCAGTATCCTGTTAAAAGCTATACTGATATCAAGATATATCATACTGATAATGTATCCCTGATCTACCAAGCTTGTAATTTTATCAAAAAAAAAAAAAGGAAAAGAAAAAGAAAAAGAAAAAAAAAAGAAAAAGAAAAAGAAGGTTATTCTGGCATGACCTATTTCCCCTACCCCTCCTCTTCCTTTTTTTGAAAAAAACCACTCATGGATTTTAATCACTACATTCCTTTCCAAGTTCTCACAGAGTGACTGTTTTATGATCTGTTCTGAAACCTTTTTGATAGTGATGTCAAGATGGCTGGTCAGTAATTGCTCACATCTCCCCCCCCACCTCACTTGTTGAATATGGGGACAATATTCACCATCTTCCAGTCTTCCGGGGCCTCTTCTCCAAGAATTCTCAAAAAATATTCACAGTAACCTTGAGGTTACATTTGCAAGTTCCTTTAGTATCTTTCATTCAAGCTGGAGATAATAATTCATTTAAAGTAGTTGTACTGTCTCTTTACCTATTCTAGGCTACCATCCCCTTACTGCCTCATTTGTTCTATTTGCAGTAGATTGAACATTAGTTTTTGAAGGGATGGGGGACAAAACTGAAAACAAACTAGTTGTTAATTAGGTCTAACTCCGTGTCACCTTATTAGCTATTCACTGTTTTCCCCATGCAGCAGTCTTGCCATTGTCTTGCCATTTTCTTGTTCTTCTTGTTGCTTCAAACACAACCACTACCATCCTTTTTATTATTTTTAACTTTCTACCAAGTCTAAGCTTATTCTAACACTACCTTTTCTGACATACTCCCTTCAAGTACTGGTTATTCATCTGTATACACCTTTTGTGATGACCTCCTTTGATTTCCTGTGATTGTACCTTTTAAATCTCATCTCATCTCATCTGGAAGTTCTTTACATATCCTTTATATTACTCCCTCCTTTCTTTCTCACTTTCTCATTGCAATTGTTTGCAATCAAGACTTGAATATCAGACCATTAAGAAATTCCCATCTGACATGAACTCCCTTCCTTATAAGTACCCAATATTTCTTTAAATTTCCTAAAATCAGCTTTCTTAAAACCTACAGTACATGTCTGACCACATTTGGCTTTCCCTTGCTTTTGCATGACAAACTCCAAAGAGGATGTGTTCACACCCATCATAGGTTCCCACTACTTATACTTCATTGAAGAGTTCTTCAATAAGCTTGAGTTGGTTAGAATCAGGTTCAAGATAGCTCTTTTTTGCCACCTCCACCTTCTGGACACTGAAATTGTTAGCAAGGGGAAAAATGAAAAATAATTGATATATGCATCTGTTGATTTTTATATACTAAATTAATAAAAAATAAATAAAAAGAAGTGTACAAAATGATTAGGTACTAAGAAATACTGAGTGATTGTCATTAAGCTGCCCTCGGAATAACAAAAGCTGCCTGTGTTCTGTTCTATGCATACTTGGAAGTAAGCTGTACTGAACACAAGTAGGGGACTTACACACACACTGCTTAAAAGAGGACGTATTTCAGAATATTTGAATGATAATGAATGGGGAAAGTAATTTGATCTTTCTCAGCAGATAGGCAAAATAACAGCCTGCTTGCCAATGTGAGCCCTTGCCACTTAAAACCAGTTCTGGGGTCCCTGTTCCTTCTCCTTTAAACAGGATTTTATGCCTGGACAATTATATTTGTGTTCTGTATAAATATAGTTCCTTGAGCCATTTTTTTTAAAAAAGTAATGTGTAAATATTGAAATAAAAACATTTTTTAAAAAAAAAATTGTTAGCAAATCAAAAGAAACTGAAATTTGTTCAAACTTATATACTTCGCAGGGTTTAATTTCCAGCAAATATCAGCATAGTTGACGTCTCCTTACTAATGTTTTCCCCCTTTGAATGCTTAGACATCTGTTCTTGGTTAACATTATCCAAAATTTTCAGTCTGGCTTGGGGGTTCTCTGCTCTTCTCTGCTCTTCATCCTCCTTGACAAGGTTTAGTGTAGACAGGCTGGCCTCAAGCTGTTGAGCCTTCTCTTCCCATAGGGGAACATCTTTGGACTTGCTGCACCCTGCAGGTATAGCTTCACACACTCTAAGGCAAAGGGGGAAACAAACAAATGAACACACACACACACAGGGCAGATGTTGCAGGTCACTGCAGCATCTCCTTTACCTGCCTTGTTCATTAATCCTTTATAGGCCATGTCACAGCACTGTGAGATTCTCCTCAAACTTACCCATGAAATGCCCATACAAAACACCTCCAGAGATTTTTCAGGCTCCATGTATAGAATCTGTGATTGCTAGTTCTGTCCACAACTAGGGCCATTTCCGCACTACACTGTTATAGTGCTATTATTCCATTTTCAATCTCCTATGGAATCCTGGGATTCTCAGCCAAAGAATTTTTTGGCCTCAGTAACCCACAAACCCCAGAATTCCACAGGATGTTGAAAGTGGAATAATAGCACTGTAACAATGTAGTACAGAAATGCCCTCAGTCAATGACTCACTTCCTCTGAGTACTCACTTCCTAGCAGAAACCCCAGGCACTTAGATCACATGTTGAGGCAAAGCACATGATGCAGAACACAACAAAAGCATGAAAGCAAGCCTCTAATAGCTCAGCTAAAAAAACAGCCTTAACTCATAAGACACAGGCTCGCTTAGTCTTGTCTCTTCCAACTATCCCACAATCCCACACAAAATACCGATTTTCCTCTTCTTGTTTCATGACCTCTTGTTCACCACTCCTCACTCACTCCTTCAGCCAAGGCTGAATCTCTACCCCATGCTTTAAATGCAGTTGGTGGGATCCATTTTGAATTATTTCCATGTACCCATAATTAATGCAGTGTAGGCTTGCATATCATAAATTACTGAAAACACTGGGAACTGACTTATACATATTGCTAAAAATAATTAGAAGGCAGCAGTTAACTGATATAGTGTTATGTCACCCTGTGGATTATGTAGCAGCACAGATTCTGAATGTAACTGTCAGCTCCACTGTGCATTACAGTAGTCCTGGAAAGGTTAATATATATGTCTTTTCTTATACAAGTACTTGTATTGTAAACCCAAGAGGCATTCTGATATCACAATGTTCTTCTATCAAAAATGAGAACATAAGCTAAATTGCTATTGCCAGTGGGATTATTCCTGTGAATAAGACTTACACCATTTGGGTCAATTACCTTTAAGAAATTGAATCTGCTCCACAGATATCATAGCAACCTATGGCTTTGGACAATCACATAAAATGATAATACTGATGATAGCACTGCTTAACAAGAATATCACAGAGTCTAGAAAATAAATCTCATATGCCCTATTCACATGGCATTTTCAATGCGAAAGGGCCCCTTGAGTGTTGCGCAAATGTGAGGAGCGGTTCACATGATGCGCTCACATTTGCGCGATGCTCCAGGGCCTGACACAGACTGCACACACATTTTCACTACTTTTCTGGAATGGTAACTATATAACCCCCCAAACCCTCAGCCTCTCTATCCATATTTTTTCCCCTCCTTTTATCCTTCAGTTAGTTCTTGTGTGAATGCTTGACTGTATGTATCTTGTGTGCATGCATGAATGAATTCCTCCAATAAAAACACATTTTAAGCTTATTTTTTTTAATCTTTGACTGGTTTTTGTGTGGTCTTACTCTGTAAAAATTGGGTTAAAGATCTCACTGGGTTACTCTGCCCTTCGTTCTGCCAAGGCCAGTGCTCCACTAATTCCCCCAGTCTTTGCATTTTTGGAGTGAATCAAGGTGTCCCCTAGGGGACCCTCAGAAGTCAGGATAACAGAAGGGAATGCTGTGGATGTAACATATTTTGATTTCAGTAAGGCCTTTGACAAAGTTCCCCATGACATTCTTGCAAAGAAGCTAGTAAAATGCAGGCTGGACAGGGCTAATGTTAGTTGGATTTGTAATTGGTTGACTGACCGAAACCAAAGGGTGCTCACCAATGGCTGCCTTTCATCCTGGAGAGAAGTGACTAGTGGGGTGCCACAGGGTTCTGTCCTGGACCCAGTGCTATTCAACATCTTCATCAATGACTTGGATGAAGGAGTAGAGGGTATGCTGATCAAATTTGCAAATTACACCAAATCAGGAGGGATTGCTATTATGCCAGAGGACAGGATCAAAATTCAAAATGACCTTCACAGATTGGAGAGCTGGGCCAAAGCTAACATGATGAATTTCAACAAAAAGAAATGTAAGGTCCTAGACTTAGACAGAAAAAACAGAATGCACAAATATAGGATGGGGGAGACATGGCTGTATAACCATATGTGTGAAAGGGATCTAGAGTCTTGGTAGAGCACAAGCTGAACATGAATCAACAGTGTGGTGCAGCAGCCCAGAAAGCCAACATGATTCTTGGTTGCATCAATAAGAGTATGGTGTCTAGAGCAAGGGAAGTAATGGTACTACTTTATTTTTAGACCTCATTTGGAATACTGTCTAAGCTAATTGTTAGTTTGCCTGTTTGTTTTTCCACACCCACTCTTTTCCTATATCACTCTAATCTGTCGGCCTTTCCTCTTTCCTCCATGTATTTCATTGTCAACAATTTTTAATTAGAGCTATTTAAGTAAATACAAAATTTATTTATTTTCTCTGCTAAACTCCATGTGGGTGTATGGGCATGGGACAGGTGTTGTTCAGCTTCTGCTCTGCCAATTGATTATTCAGCTTGTAATATCAAATACTGTCTCTTACATATCAAAACAGATCCAAGAGTGCTTTTCTTATTGTACTCCAGTGTTAATAGAACCATGTACTTGTACTAACTCTTAGATTCAGCTGTGCAGCCATAATATCACAGGACACACAAGGGAGCATAGAAGCATCAACACCTGTCACAAAGTTCCCCAGATTAATTCCTAGTATCCCCTATGTATTCCACAGCTGACATAAATTTTAGAAGGAAAGTGGCAAGGAAAACTACAAGGAGCACTAGGTAGATTTCAAGGTAATGATAATCTATTTTGTGCTTAACCAGATTTTCAAAAACTGGTAACAAATCTGAAATGGATCCTGAGAAGACCTTACAGCTGATAACCAAATTACATCTCTCAATTAAGTGCTTTTCACATACAGCACCGCTGCATATAGCAATATGCATGTTTAGCAAAGATGGACATACCTTTAAAGTAGTATTTTATGATTTCATGTGTGGAGCAATTCTAGTTCATTATATATGAATGCAATCCCCAATCCAAATGTCAGCGTCTGTAGAGTGAGGAAAAAATTTGGCAAGAAAAAAATGGTGGGAATTTATCCAAAACTTTTCTTTTGGTGGGTGCTGATCAAAACAATTGAAAAGTTTAAGAGAGGGAGAGAGGAAGAAGAAGAGAGATGGTCAACAAAATGCTCATTCTACAATTTCTTCACTCAGTAATACAATGGAGAATTTTTGGTGCTGATATGGATCATGCCAATGTATTCTAATATCGTGGAATATATCAATGAGTTTTGTCTTTATTCTTTCCACTCCACACAGCTTGCTCCTTCAGTCAAGGTAAAATCTCCACCTTTGCTGGGAATGCAGCTGGGGAGTCTATTAAATCTCCACCCCACCTTGATTTCTAGTAGCTGGACTAACTGTTCTGCAAAGTAGCTTCCTTCTTCCTTTCATGATCCTCTCCCATCAGTTCTTATGTATTATATCCTTAGTGCTGAGGGAGAAATAATGGGATCTCTCCCACCAAAGTGTTTCTTCCAATATCTGTCTCCCTTCCTCAGGAGAGAAAGACCAGATTCCATATCTGATGAACTCAGTTACAATCAACTAGAATGTGCACTATCTTGGTAGCTGGCTCTGCAGTCTTAAGTTAAGAACCTAGACCTTCCTTCTTAGAACACAAAAATCCTCTCACCCTTAACATCCATGATCGTTAACATCCAGCCATGAAACAATATCACAAGAAGCACACTTTTCTCTAAAACACTCCTTTTAGCATATAAAAACACAGAAATGCAGTCAAGGAATAGGTTCAATGGAACTATTTGAAGTTATAGCACATTGTGAAATCCATCTGCTTGCCCAGGCATCTCCAAAACAATAAAATAAAGGAAACACTCTAATACTCTCTAGCTAAACATCCTAGTGAGAACCAGCATGGAGCAGTGTTTTGAGCACTGGACTATGACCCTGAAGACCAGGGTCTGATTCCTTGCTCAGCCATGGAAACCCACTTGGAACAAGAAGAAGTTCAACAGGAAGAACAAGAAGACCTTGTTGAAGAGATATCATCAGAATCGGAAATAGTAGAGTAGTAGAATAGTATAATCACAGTCATAAAAGCTAGAAAATCAGGGTTAAAATTCTATCATGGAATATTAGAAGTTTAAATTCAGTAATAAAAAGGAAAAGGATATTCCGTTTCTTAGAAAAACAAAAATGTGATATTTATTATATTCAGGAAACTCACATAACAAGAAAAGGAAACTATGTGTTAATTAATAAAAGACTGGGAAATGTGTTTTCATCAGGGATTGATAAAAGGAAAAGAGGAGTGGCGTTGTATGTGAGCCCAAAATATGAGGTGAAAGAAGTTATAAATGATACCTAGGGTAGATTCGTAGGAGTTGAAGTCAAAATGTTAAGTATGACAGTGTTAGTAGTGGGACTATATGCCCCACTGGAAAATAAAAATGAATTCTATCATAAACTTTTTGAAAACATAAGGGAATTTGATTATCAAATATTATAATAATGGGAGACTGGAATGAAGTCATCCAACCAGATTTAGATAGAACAATAAGAAAAAGGAAACAAAAAAGTGAAGGAAAATTACCTAGGGCTTTCCATAATATGATGGAAAATTTAACTCTAGTAGATATTTGGAGAAGTATGTATGGGAAGCGACAGGAATACACTTATTTTTCTGAAATACACAATACATGGTCAAGGGTTGACATGTATTGGTGTACTAAAACAATGGTGGGACAGATACAAAAAATGGAAATCTTGCCCAGGGTTAGGTCAGACCATGCCGCATTATTAGTAACAATGGAAGATCAAAAAACGGAGTATAGATGGAGATTAAACGAGACATTATTGAAAGATGAGAAAGTAATAGAAATGGGTAAGATAGTATTGGAAAGATATTTTGCAGAAAATCTAGATAAGGGAACATCTATACATACGGTCTGGGAGGCTAGCAAAGCCGTAATGCGAGGCTACCTAACTCAACAAGATATAATCTGTAAAAGGAAGAAAAAGAAAAAAGAACAGGATCTGACAAAAAAAAAATCCAACATTTAGAGAATGATTTGAAGACCACACCAGGAAATATTAAGATAATAGATCAAATAAAGGTATTGCAAAAACAAATATCTATTCTAGATACTCAGGAAATAGAAAGGAATTTAAAAATTATAAAGCAGATATTTATTTATTTTTTGCGAATAAAACAAATAAGTGGCTGGCATACAAAATCTGAAAAGAAAGAGAGAAACAGCTTATATTTCAGATAAATGAAAACAAGAGGACTTTAGTTAAACAAGAAGCTATAAAAAACGCATTTGAAAATTTCTATAGAAATCTTTTATACAGGCCCAGAGATAACTCAAATAAAGAAAAATAAAATAGAGGAGTATTTAAATGAAGGGGAGTTACCTAAAATTACAGAGGAACAGAGGAAACAACTCAATCAGGTTATAACTATGGAAGAGGTAATTCAAGGTATTCAGAAACAAAAGCTAGGTAAGGCATCAGGACCAGATGGTCTCACCACACTTTACTATAAAACTTTTTATGAACAGTTAGTAGATCCACTTCTGGAAGTAATGAATGGAGTAAGTAAAAAAACATGACCACCCTCTTGTGGTGAGGCTACTATATCCCTGATTCAAAAAGATTGTAAGGACCCAAAGGAACTAAGCAACTATAGACCTATTTCACTGTTAAATGTAGATTATAAAATATTTGCTACAGTGCTATCTGAGAGGTTAAGAAAGGTCATGTCGGTAATAATACACACAAATCAAAATGGTTTCTTGCCAGGAAGATTATTAAAAAATAATATACGGACAGTTTTGAATATAATAGAATATTTTCATAGACATAATGAAAAGAAATTAGCAATTTGCTTTCTAGATGCGGAAAAAGCTTTCAATAGGATAAATTGGAGCTTCTTAGAACAAACAATAAAAGCTATAAATCTGGGCTCCTGATATGTAGATTGGATAATGGCCATTTATAATGATCGAAAAACTAAAACAATAGCAAATGGGGAGACAACGCAAGTTATAAATATAAGTAGAGGTGTTAGACAGGGATGTCCCTTGGTGCCACTACTATTTATATTAGAATTAGAAATTTTTAATAATAAAATAAGACAAGAATTGTGAATTAGAGGGGTTAAAATTAAAAAAGAAGAGCATAAGCTCAGCGTTTATGCTGATGATTTGGTGGTTATATTGGAGGACCCCAATAATAGCATAGATATACTAATGAGTAAACTGAAAGAATCTGGCACATTGTCGGGATATAAAGTAAATATACAAAAGACTAATATGATTGTCAAAAATCTTCAGGGGCAGGAAGAACAGGAATTAAATGGGAAAACTGGTTTTGAGGTTGTGAAGATAGTAAGATATCTAGGTATTAACATTACTAAAAATAGTGTGGATCTGTTCGATAATAACTATAAAAAGATCTGGATAGAAATAAGAGATGATCTTAGAAGATGGCAAAAGCTAGAACTATCCTTAATGGGTAGGATTGCGGCAGTAAAAATGAATTTGCTACCAAAAATCAATTTCTTATTTCAAAACCTTCCCATAATCACTAATGAAAAACCCTTCAAAGATTGGAATCAAGAGTTAAGAAAATTTATATGGAAGGGAAAGCGCCCAAGAATAAAATTAAAGCTATTAGAGGACAGTAAGGAAAGAGGTGGATTAGGTTTACCTAACCTAAAACTGTACTATCATGCAAACTGCCTGGAGTGGATGACGGGGTGGATTGTTTTGAGAAAGACTAGACTGTTAAATCTAGAAGGAGAAGGGCTATACTTTGGTTGGCACGCTTACGTGTGGTATGATAAATCATTTATAGATAAAGAATTCAGAGGCCATTTTTTGAGGAAAGCTTTATTAACCGTATGGTTAAAATATAAAAGGAAACTATATTTAAAAACACCGTTCTGGGTCTCGACCAACGCAACATTTTATAGAAAGGAAATTCCCAGGAGTGATTCTTGGGTAACATATAAGGATACTCTTCAGACACCTGGAAATAGTATAACATTTAAATCTAAGGATGAATTGTCTGCTCAGGGATGGTTCAGACATTGACTTCTGTTTACACAATTATTGGATAGATTTAAAAAGGATAGAATAGAGGGATTCAAAATAAAAGAAAGAGAATTTGATAGGGTTTTAAAACCTGATGCAAAACACAAAATTAGGTTAATATATAATATTTTATTGGCCCTAGAAAATGAGACAGAAGTAGTTAAGCATACAATGATAAAATGGGCCCAAAATTTGAATTGTGTAATCACTATGGAGCAATGGGAAAGATCTTGGAAAGATACCTGGGAATTAATAAAACCGGCTAGCTTGAGGGAAAATTACTGTAAGATACTTCACAGGTGGTATATTACCCCCGCTCAGATTGCAGAGACGCAGAAAAATCAAAGTGATGCCTGCTGGAAGTGTGGTCAGAAAAGTTCTTTTTTTCCATATGTGGTGGCAGTGTGACACGGCTAGAAACTTTTGGGTTGGAATACATGATAAAATACAAGAGGTATTAAAAATAAAATTTCAATTATCCCCCAAAAATTATCTCCTTAACATGTTAGAAGCTTTACAAATAAATAGATCTAAAAAGAAAATCGTTCTTTATATGATTACGTTGGCTAGATTATGCTATGTACAGATGTGGAAAGAGAAACAGCCCCCAAGGTATGAAAATTGGTTACTAAAGCTACTGGATATTGCAGAAGCTGATATTGTAATAGAGTCTTTGGAAGATAAAGCAAAAAGGGAAACTATTGAAGAATGGAAATTAGTTTCTCCCCATCTGGGAAGATTTGTGGGGTAAAAATGCAGTAATATTTCTGGAACAGATAGGGAATACTCGGTTGTAAATGATACAATAGAGATTGTTTTTTTGATTGTAAATTATGTGTCCTAAAATAAGAAGGTTATAAGGAACATAAGGACTGTAATATTATGATAAGAAGGAATAGGAAGGTGTACTTAAGAAATTGGATGAGATCTACAGGATAAATGGTCAGGTAGCTATGCTAATATTTGAAAAGCCAGAAATATAGTTAAAATAAATAAATACTGTAAAATATTATAAATATTATAAATTACTATAAATTACTACAAATAACACATACAATTCGAATATTACCTACCAGGTAGATGGCTATGTAGATGTTATTAATACTGCTAAACTGACTCTGTAAATATATGTAGATTATTTTACTATGTCTTTTGTTGATGAAATTTAGAAGGCATTAACAGATAAGGAAGCATATGTTAAATTGGGTTTCAGCAAAGGGGGGAGGGTGTAACGGGGTGGGGGATTAGTTTTTCTTCTATGTCGTATTATTATTATTATTATTATTATTATTATTATTATTATTATTATTATTATTATCATCTTTTTTGTTTGTTCTGTTTAGTATATGGATTTTGGGTAGGTTTATATATGTATTGTGTAGGTCAATGGATTAGTTTGTTTGAGTAGATTAATTTTTTTTTATGTATGTGATTATTAGTTGTACTTATTTAAGTGAACAATTTTTTTTTTATTTTTTTAAAAAGGAAACCCACTCGGTGATCTTGGCCATATTATGCATTCTCAGCCACTGAAACCCCCATGCTAGGTTCACCTTAGGTTCACCAAAAATTGGAAATGACTTGAAGGCACACAACAACAACAAACATCCTTGTTACTCACATTTTTGAAAGTTTCTGATCTTAGTCCATTTCCGCCAGCAGCTCTTGAAACTGCAAACCCCAGGATTCCATAGGATGCTGCAACTGGAATCATAGCGCTATAACAGGCTAGTGCGGAAATGGCCTTAGTCTTTTCTGAAGGAAGAATGATACTAGATTGCTCTTGGCTACATTGCTGGCACTCAGAAATCCAGTGACCATCCTTCCTTTTCCATTGTCACTTTTTTCCCCTCCCCAAACTCACCTCCACAATTAACCTCTTGCATGAGCTGAACAAGATTTCGGCTGTTTACTGTTTGCAATGTCTAACTAAAATGTGTCATTCCTCTCTTATTTCCTTAAGGCTTATATACCTATAGAGGAGGGGGGCGGGGAAACTGGACAGGGCTGGAAAATGGGTTCTGAACATGTATTCATTATTTCCTTCTAATTTACAAATGTTCGATACTTCTAAATCTGGAGATACCACATTAATTGGATATACCAGAAGTAAATAAAGAGAACTCCACATGGACATGTTAAACCAAAATATCTCTTTCCTTGGCCAATAAACTGTACTTTCCACAACTTGCCAGTAAGTGATATAGGCCCTCACCCCATTCAAATTTACTTACTTCAGAGCTACTTCCTTGGGACATAATCTTGTGCCAGTGGAGAACCATGAAGCTACTTGCGGAGTTCTAGTCCCAGCAAAACAAACTATGGCAAAGATAAAATAGGATCATTTCCATGTATGCTGCACTTAGAAGACATGTCAAGTAAAAATTTGATGGAAGATAGATACACTGAATTACTAATGCCAGACAGGAACATTTAAAGAAGACTTTAAAAATTTCCTCATACTCATCCTTACCCCCCTTAAGAATAATCAAACACTAGGTTATAGAAGTTTGATGAGAAAAATGTCTCAGAATTCTTTAAGAACTTGCCATATTGAAACCAATTAAGGCACTTTTAAAGTCGATATTTGGGACCCCTGTTGATTTCCCCGGTGGAAGAATTCACACATTACAGAAGAAAAGGCATCTTAAACATCTATCTGCTCCTTTCCTTCAGTTAAAAACCACCTGGCCTATAAAACTTAGTGACAGGATCTTCCCCAGGGTGCCACTTTTGGATAAAGAAAACAAAAAGGAATGGAAGCTCTCTTTTTTTGCCTCAGTGGAGCTTACACAGCTTTCTCTGTCTCTTCCCCATCTGTTTGCCTGGCTCAACTTGGGGCATCAATATGTTTAAAGAAAGTTATAGTGTTTGCCCAACAGAATTTTGCAATCAGTAGGCTTTTTTCTTCAATACTGGTCTTGCACTAAAAGGGCAAAAGGGGGGTAGGGGAAAAAAACTTTTAATAAAGAGAAAAGTTTCATCTTTTCATTGTGCCGCAAGAAAACTTTCAAGGACTTCACTAGATTGAAGAACTGTGTGTGTATTAATGGAAGAAGACAATCAAATATCATGAAAGTAAATGCTTTAGAATAAATATAAAGGATTTTATTTCCATTCTTCTGAAGCTTTCTTGTCCAGATAACAGCTGGTTTTGGATTTTACTTTCTGTCTTCTGACTTTGTCAAGCATACCTCCTTTCTTTACAGCCAGAATGTGAGTGAGCAAAGAAAAACATTTGATTAAACATTTAAAGAGATAGACATCACAAATCATTCACCAAAAAAGAAGTTTAAAATCCTACCAGCATAAAAGCTAGATTATGAAGGATGCTACAGTTTAAAAATACTCAAGGTATTTTCCACCTTATAGTAATGAACAGAAAAAAGTGTTAAGAGAAGAAATAATAGTTGTCCAACGAGGCAAAAGTTGGAAGGACAACTTTATAGATGACCAACAAAAATGTGGAAAACATCACACTATAAGAGAAACAGTTCGGTTTTGCTTTTTTTAGAATGCTGAAGACTTGGTGCTTTTTGCTGTCAGACTGATGGCTAGAGGTCACACTCACAAGGAAAGAATGCAGGCCTTTTCATTGTGGCCATTTCCACACTATACCATTATAGTGCCCTTATTCCACTTTCAATATACTGTGAAATCCTGGGGTTTGTGGTTTAGGGACAGGTATTTAAAATTCTCAGCCACAGAGCTATTTGGCTTCAGTAAACTACAAATCCCAGAATTCCACAGGATCTTGAAACTGGAATAATACCACTATAACAGTGTAGTGCAGAAATGGCCCCTGTTTATCCAGTTCTATCACCATTGCAACAAAACTCTTCCTTCTCTTTATTTGCTTGAGAATATTGGTATTTCTTATGGTGAAGTCAATTCTGATAGATCTGACCATGCTGAAAATAATTGAATATGACTGTATAACTCACATGGATCAATGATAATAACGCCATCTTACTCCTTGATAGAAACACAACCTTAAAAACATGTGTACTACCACCAGCTCCCAAAGCCCCAGCTGTTCCCTCTTTCTTGACTGTATTATTCATATTCCTTCCTATTTAGTTGCTGTTATGAGTATCATTAATGCCCAGTACCCCCCGCAATATTGTCACTTGGGCAGTTATATTGAGATTTCAGTTATTTGTGTGATATCTTATTTGATTGTGCATGGACTGTTTGATTCCTGGCGATATATTTCAAAATTGAGTTTTCAGCATCTTGATGATAAGCAGATTTCCTGGAGAGAAGAAACACTGAGTCAATCCAATTGCACATCCCAGTTATAGAAGAGGCAAATACTTGGAAGCACCTGAAATCCCAGCTGTAGCCAGCCCTTTGAATCATTGCTGTGTGGATAAGTCAAAATTTATATAGATTGCATTGATTCAATGGAACTACTCTGATTGGAGCTAGCAATAGGATTTAGGCTATTATATGCCTTTTTCAGAGGGCAATCTTGAATAACAGTACAGTGGTGAGTTCCTGTTTCAGCATAATGTCCAGTATAATGTACCTTATGCACTACTGATATAAACATATAGCTTTTACCACTGTTCTGGTGCAAGTGATGAAAAAGAGCACAAAGAGATGCAAACTTCCATGCAGAAAGAAATGACGGGGGTTGGTGGAGAGAAGCAAACCTCTCAAGCCAGTGCAAGATAGCAGAGAGAACAGCCTATTTTAAATAACACATGTTCACAGTTGGAAGTTTCAAGAAATCAAACTTGAATGCAAGTTTTACCCATCTCCTTCACACCATACTATGAAGCTTCCCACCATTTTCTCAAGGTCCACCCATCCTTATGTAGAAATTCCTGTTACATGGGAACACTCTGGAAAGCAGTCAAATGTTTCAGGTAGTATGACCTGTTCTGGAGCTTGTTCACAATGTGATTGAACCTGGTCCCATACCAAATTGTACTTAAATCAGGCTGATTGGTTCTAGAACTGGGGAAATTAGCTGAAGCACATGCACTGTCCTTTCAAGTTTTCAAGTGCTTGAGAACAGATGCAGTAGGGGGAAAAAAAACCCTAAAATATTTAGGGACCACTCTGTACAGTTTGCATGTGTCCCATGACCTAGGAGATTAGCTAATTAGTGTGCAAAATTTGCAAATGTGATAACTTGCCATCTCTTAAGTTAAATTGATTTGGGCTTCTATTCGTGTGTGTGTGTACTTATTGCAAATTGGACTTTTGTATGAACTGAATTCATAAGACAATAATAAAATACCTTAATGGGGATTCAAGCTAGAGAATGTCATATTATGTGGGTGGGACTGAGAATCAGGGCATTTTTCACTTAGGTTGTATAATGTATCACCTTTGCATTTATAAAAAAAACATTATCAGAACTGCAAAAGGATCAGTTGCATGTTGTTTTCACCCCAAAACAATTTAATCAAGTGAAAGCAAACTTCCATATAGATTAATTTTCTAAACCAGAAACTTTCATGACCTTCTTCCTACACTGAGAAGTCAACTGACATTGGCCTATTAAGTCATAATCTCCCATTACAATGCAGCGTTCTGTTACAGTAACCCTGCAAGAAAGTGTGAGCAAGCTACCTAATTGGACTGTTTTTGAGTTCCTACCAAGAGCAAGTTAATTGACAAGTGATTTTGTTGATTAATTTACTGGAACAAAAAGAATAACAGGAGATGAATGACTTTGCCATTACCTTTGTTTTCCAGTGGGGAAAAGTGCTGCAAGGCATTGCAGAGCACTAAATCTACAGCTGGTTCATATATTTATTTATTTGTCCAAGAATATAGGGGAAAATATTAAAGTAACTAGAACTATTTCCTACAGCTGACACCAGTGCAAAATAACTGGAAAATATAAGAAACAAAGAAAAGACTGTCGTTCTAAAGAGTCCAGTATTTCCTCCTAGAGTTTTATTTGTGTGGGTTCAAGTTTGCCTTCCTTGCAGCTAACTAACACAGAGGGTTCCTAGTGGTGGTACTAAGCTGCCAGCAACTTCCATTTACCATCATCTCTAGATGTTGAGCATCATTTGCTGCTCATTGTGCTTTGCCACCCCTTCAGTTTTTTTTCTGCCTTGAAATTCACCAAGCAGATGTTTTCTGTGTATCCTTCCCAGATGATCAAATGTATTTGCTTCTCTCACCATACTTCTCCAGTTCCAAGCTCCTTAGTGCTCCCAGTCTGAAAGCATAACTTAAGGCAATCTGTGTAAGTCATGCTTGTTCCATTCCATATTGTATGTCCTTTCCCTTCAAAGTCTACATCCTTTTGGAAACAATAGTTTATGATTGTTCAACATGCGAAGGTGTATTATGAGTCTATTTTAAAGAGATTTAGAATGTCAAGTGCAGTTAGAAATCCATTCAGTACCATAAAATTCCGTCTCTTACCCTCCACAATTAAAACAAATAGAAACAGATTTTCTTCTCTGAATGAATGTCCACAACATACTGCTGATCTAGTTTGACTATCACTATATGATCCTTTTACATGTTATCAACTGGAATAAAAAGGACAAGGACAAGGCGAGGGCTCAGGAGGGGTGGGAATTTTGTTTCAGGACTTTATTTCTTTAAAAAATTTGATTATTTACTTTTTCCCCAAAACATCTGTAGTCTAGAACAAAGCAAAACTGACAAATTTGCCATTCTCTAGGAATGGGTAATGTGATAGAATTTGGGGTGTGTGGCTATCCTAGAGCAGGTTGACAGGCAACAAGAATAGCTCTTCAGGAGCAAAACCCAGCCCACAGTGTAAGGGAGGGGCTGGTGGCTGAGAGGAAAAGGTATAAAAAGCTGAACACTGATTGTCATTTGGCAGTCTTCAGTGATATAGAGCTCTAAAGTAAATCCCCACAGTGAGCCAGAGAGGTTGGCTGTGTATGGGAAGGGTATAATTCTCAGGGAAGCCTAGGGAGAGGGAGAAGAGTGACTAAACCATTATAGAGGCTTGTCAGAAAGTGTGATCTAGATTGGGTGTTGAGTCTTTGGTGACAGTGTAGCCAAAAGCTGTCTGTGATACTGGTTTTTATGTGAGAGTTCAATGATAAAAGGAAACTGACTGACAATATACTGAAGAACTGTATTAAGTGCAACCTGCATGTGAACTCCAATACTTTGTTCTATTTATTAGTTTAAAAAATATTACAGTTTATTTTCATAGATACTGACTCGGCTGAATGGTACACAGTATTTAAAGACACAAAGAAAACATGCTACCACAGCACTATTAAGAGGTTCTAGATAACCCTTGAAAGGCCTTACCGCTTTACATAAATGTGGTGTAATAAAGGGGAAAGTAGAACTATGTGAAGTGACAGGGTTCTTTATCAGGTTGGGGAGTTGCCATACCAGCTTAAGAGAAGAAGTTGTCATGGGCCAGGACTCAGCTTCCCCAGGTGAATAGCAACCTCAAAGGAGGACAAGCGCACCAGAAGCTAATAATAATAATAATAATAATAATAATAATAATAATAATAATAATAATAATAATAATATTTATATCCCATATCCCACCTCTCCCAATGGATCGAGGCGGCATTACAACAGTATATAAATACATTAAAAACACTAAAATGTAACCCATCCTCCCCACCCACCAACCCTTCTAACCCCCTAAAACACATTAACTATTAAAAACAAATTAAAAACAAAATTAAAAACAAGAGGACAATTGATGAGAGGCGGTGGAACAGTAGTCTGGGAAGGCCTGTCAGAAGAGAACAGTCTTGACCACTTTTTTAAAGCAGTCAAGACTGGTAATATGCCGGGTCTCTGCCGGCAGGCCATTCCATAACTTGGGAGCGACAGAAGAAAAGGTCCTCTGGGTAACTGCAGCCAACCTAGTTCTGACTGGCTGCAGTAAATTCCTCCCAGAAGACCTTAGTGTGCGGGGCGGATTATATGGGAAAAGGCGATCCCGCAGGTAGGCTGGCCCCAAGCCATGGAGGGCTTTAAAGGTAAGAACCAACACCTTGTACTGTGCCCGGAAACTAATAGGCAGCCAGTGTAAAGACTTCAGAATTGGTGTTATGTGGTCACTTTTAGATGTTCCGGTGACCAACCTGGCTGCCATATTCTGAACTAATTGAAGTTTCCGGACTAAGCACATGGGTAGCCCTATGTAGAGCGCATTGCAGAAGTCAATCCGTGAAGTTACCAGTGCATGTACCACTGTTTTTAGGTGTTCCAGGTCCAGGAAGGGGCACAGCTGGCGTATCAGCCGAAGCTGATAGCAGGCACTCCTGGCCGCCACATCAATTTGGGCTGTCATCTGAAGCGGCAAATCCAAGAGCACCCCCAAGCTGCGGACACAGTCTTTCAGGGGAAGTGTGACCCCATCTAGAACAGGTTGACAAACCTTCATACCTGGGCTAGGGTAGCCAGAAGGTGGTTGTTCAACACCAGCAAACACACACATTTCCTGCTTGCTGTCTTCTGTAACCATTGGACTGTTTGACCTTGCTGCCTGTGGGATTCCTGACCTTTGGACTGACACTGAACTCTGATTCTGCTTCACCCTGACTGGGCAAGCTTTCTTGGACTGCTAAGCTGTATCTGTTTGCCTGCTAAATATCTTGGCACTTTGTTGCCTGACAACAGACAGCTGGCCCATAAGACAGAAATAGGCCCTGTCACAGGTGGAAATTTTGCTTCAGGGCACATATGATCAGAATTCACCTAAATTTGGTAACTTCAGTGCATGGGTTCGGGTGGGTGAGGTGACACATTTCTTTCTTCTTAATGTAGGCTATGTTATGTTATGGGAGAGTGGTAATTCCTGGGCATTTCCTGAAAAAGGGACAAAAACCTGTGAACTATAAGAATATATCCTATATGATAGCCTTTCTTATCACACAGTACTTAATTTGTAGAGCACAATTTATTTATTTATCTGTTTGCTCTTTTATGCCCCACCTTTTTCCCAAGTCATTAAAAATAATGCAGGTTAAAAACTATAAAAGTATGAATATAAAAGCTGTTTAAAAACAACTGATCTATTTGTAAAGTTAAAATCATTAAAATGCATCTAACAACTATATACAAACCAATAAAACAGTACAGCACCACAGTCTGCTAATAGCTCATCACAGTCTATTTCTAAAAGTCTGATGGTATAGCAATATGTTTACTTGTGGAAAGAAGGATAGCAAGGAAAGAGTCCTTTTACCCTCTCTAGAAGGAGAGAAACAGTGCCACCAAGCAGCTCTCTCCCTTGTTCCCACCAAATTGTCATGCCCTGTCTTGGAGACCCTGGCAGTGAGGAGGAGGTTTCGAAATCCAAGGCAGAAGCTTCCCCAGAAGCTTACCGAAGAGAAGATAATGAACAACATCAGGGGCTTGAGCAGAAGGAGCAAATATCAGAGGATGAGACAACACAGACTCTTACTGTGCAAGAGAGACAACACCAGCAAGAAGGGCTGCACCACTCAGCACGTCTAAGTAACAAGTGAGCCCTAATGAAGGAACACCTGTGGCAGTAGCACGAGTTATATAAAAAGCTGCCCCCTGGCCCTTCGTTTTCAGGGTCAGCAACTGATTTTTCCAGTTGTGAAGCCCTGTGCTTTGTTCTCTTCTATCTGGATCATCTTGAACCTCTGCCTGTTTGATACAACTTGGAGTTGTCCTGCTGCTTGTTGATGAATTGTCTGCTCTGCCTGGATACAACACAAATGAGTCTACAAAGGTAATGAGACAAAGGTTTTTCCTGAAGATCTTAGACTTTTGATGAGCTCATATAAGATCCTTTAAATCACCTGGACCCAAGCTGTATTACTTGCCCTGCCCTTTCCCATATAAATCACTTGTGAGATTGAATGCCTTTCATTTGTTGTATATGGGGCTGCATTTAAAAAATTTTCAGGGGGAAAAAACTGTTCAGATTCCCATAATAATCCATTCTAGGAACAACGTTGTGCCAAATCTTAAAATACTACATTTTTTCCCCAGTGCAGGTAAAAGTTTCTTGACCACTGTAGTACAATGAAACCAGAGCACCTGAAGGAGTACTCTTCAAGTATCTTTTACTCATGTCTTGAGACTGTAGTAGTTGATAGCTCTCAATTAATTTAAGTTTGTAAATTTGCTTTGAGTTTTAGTGCAAACTTCAGCCACCAAAGATGCCAAACCAATTTCAGGCATAGGATTTAATAACTTCTTCTTCGTGGTCTCTGTGCCTTCATACACTAGGAGCTTTAGCGCCTGCGCGGTAGCGTTCGGAAACTTCTAGAGCTTGTTCGCTTGGCGGGAACCCCTCCCCCACACCGGTACTGCGCATGCTCCTCCCGCCGAGCAACGGTCTCTCCTCAGTTCTTTCTCGTCCGCCGTCGCGTACGGAAGGTTCTTTAGTTTGTTCCTCTCACTTTTGTGCTTGGCTTACTGTTTTCACGGTTTTACGGATTTTGGACTGTCTCTGACCTCTCTTTCGGACTTCCCCTTCGGCTTTGGTCTTTTCAGATTTTCGCTGTTTGGCGTTCTTCGTCTTATGTCTGCGCTCTTTAAGAAGTGCGTGTCCTGCGGGCGCAAGGTTGCCCTCAACGACAGCCACAAGGAGTGTCTCTTCTGTTTGGGTGAGTCCCACAACATCCGGACTTGCCCAATTTGCCGGGATTTTACTCCCCAAACTCTCCGCAACCGGTCCGCGAGACTCAAGTCTTATTGTTGGGAACAGTCTCTGCGGGTGATAGACGAGACCTCCACTTCCAAGATGGCCGACAAGAAGACGACCACGCCATCGACGGTATCGGCGGCTGCCGTTCCGTCCACCTCGTCGGTATCGGGCTCGGTACCGGCGAAAACGCCGATCTCGGCGTTACCGAGGATCCCGAAGTTGTCGGCGGCTGCCAAGTCAGCAAAAGGATCCTCGACGGCGAGGAAGGCTGTGGCTCCCCTGACGGAGACGCCTGCTAAAAAGCGCCCTGCTCCGGATGGAGGCAAGGGCAAGGAGAAGGAGAAGAAGAAGAAGAAGAAGGAGAAGAAGCGCTCCCCGGCTGGGGACGTTCAACCTCCTACTCCTCCTCCTACTCAGCAGCCTTCCAAAGGGCAAGGCGAGTCCGTCGATCTCTCGGAGGATGAGATCGAGGACGTTCCCCAACAGCGGCCGGACTCGCCTGTGGCAGACCCTCCAACTCTGGTGGAGGAGCGCCACCGCCCTCCTAGCCGTCGCAGGTCGGCCGACCTGCAGCAGAGAGAGCCCTCTGCTTCTCCGGAGCGGCGTTCGACCTCCTTCCGGTCCCGGTCCCGCTCTTCCGAGCGTCCGGTGGCCTCGCCGCCTCCTAGGGAGACAGAGAGGAACAACCTCGCTCGTCTGCCTCCAGATACACCTCGGCGTCCTACGTGGCCAGGTACGCGAGGGAATCTGAATGGAGAGAGCGCCCGGCCTCTTATCGGTCACATTCGCCATCGTACCGGGATCGGTACCATCGTGGCCCGAGTCACTGGGAGACCTTCCGGAGGTCCCGGTCACCTCGTCGACAGCGCGAATCGCGCTCGCCTAGAGGGGACGAGGCTCGGTACCGTCGACGCCGAAGCCGATCTCCGTCGGACCGCCGCTCCTTCAGCCGCTCTCCCTCTCCTCGATATCATAGGGCGAGGGAGCCTTCACCTCGGTATCGGGCGATATCGCCACCTCCTAGGGTCACGGCAACGGCGACGCGCCCTACGGAGTCGGTGGTGACTGAGCGGGCTACGACGACGTCAGCCTGCCAGACTACCCCTGTCACCACTAAGAAGGTGAAGTCGGTAGTCAGCCAGCCCAAGCGGGACGCTGCTGCTACCACCGCCCCGGCTGCAGAGAAGCCTAGGAAGGCAACACCTGTGGCGACTGCGAAGGAGCCGGAAAGCGAGCGGCGAGAGGACTCACCGACCTCAGAGTCGTACGACTCGAGTGCGGAATCAGAGGTGTCTGAGGCGGCTTCCCAGGAGTCTCCTCCGCTGGGATTCGGGGACCCGATCCCAGATTCTGCTCCAGAGGACGTTCACCAGTTCTCTGCGATGCTGCTCCGCATGGCTACTACCCTCGGCCTTAAGATCGCCGATGCGGAGCCGGAGGACGACGATCCAGCCTTCTCCGTCTTCGAGGAGAAGCGACCTTCCACGGCCCCGCTGCCTCTCCTGCCCCGGGTATCCAGACTGGTGAAGGCCGCCTGGGATAGGCCGGCCTCGGCTCAGCCGATACCGCAGCGGTTGGAACACCTCTACAGAGTGCAGAAGGATAACGCCGGTTATCTCTTTAATCACCCTGCACCGAACTCTGTGGTGGTCAAGTCGGCACAGACGAAAGGCTCCGGCAGGCAACACACCACCCCGCCGGACAAAGAGGGCAGGAAGTTGGACGCCTATGCAAGAAGGTTCTATTCCGCCGCCTCCTTGCAGATTAGACTGTCCAACACTCAGGCTTGCCTTGCGGCATACCTGAAAAAGGTGCTCGATCGCCTGCAATCGGCGATGGAGGCGGTACCAGAGGACATCCGCCAAGCGTCCTCCGTGATCTTCAACGAGGCCATCTCCATCGCTCGGCAGCAGATGGCCTCCTCCAGGCACGCAGTGGAGATTGCCTCCCGGGTCATGGCGGGATCCGTCGGCCTGCGCCGCCATGCTTGGCTGCGACCGGCCGACATCCAGGAGGACACCAGAAGGAGGATTGAAGATCTCCCCTTCGACGGTGAGGGCCTATTCAATTCGTCCACAGACGAAGCTTTGGACAATCTAGTTAAGGCGAGGCTGACCGCCAAGAAGATCGGGCTACAGCCGGCCACGCAAGCCCGCAGGACCTCCACCTTCCGCCCATCCTGGCGACGATCTTCCACCTCGTCGTTCCAGCGTTCGGCCCAGTCTGGACAGTTGAGACCGTCCTCTGGCTCATCGGCCAGACGCACGATTAGGCGACGCCCGGCTTCGTCCAAGAAGTCCTCCTCCGAGACAAAGTCTCGGTTTTGACGTGCCTGGCAGGACCTACCAATACCCACTCTTCAGCCTACCATCAGCGCTCGGAGACCGACCGACTCTTGCTCGACATCTCGCGGAGTGGCAGTGTGTCACTACGGACTCTTGGGTGCTTTCCATCGTCCGTCTTGGCTACGCCATCGAGTTTCTCGATATTCCTCCTCGAGGCGTTTACTATTCCACGCCGTTGAGTCCGGCCCTCCTGGAAGAGATCCAATCCCTCCTCCAGAAAGGGGCGATCGAGCAGCTCCCGCAAGAGGCCAAGACCACCGGCTTCTTCTCCAGGTACTTCACGGTACCGAAAGCCGACGGTACCCTCCGGCCGATCCTGGACCTCAGAGGGGTGAACTACTACATCCGCCCCAAAAGGTTCAAGATGGTCACGATACCGTCGATCCTGCCCTTCCTACATCGAGGGGACTGGTTCGCCTCCATCGATCTCCGAGACGCATACTTCCATATCGCCATTCGCCCGCAGCACAGACGGTACCTCCGCTTCGCAGTCGACGACACCTGTTACCAGTACAAGGTGCTGCCGTTCGGACTCTCGACTGCCCCAAGGGTCTTCACCAAGTGCATGGCCCCGGTGGTATCCTTCCTGCGGACGAAGGGTGCTTCTGTCTTCCCTTACCTCGACGATTGGCTGTTGGTGGCGTCCTGCAAACAGAGACTTTACCACGACGTCCACATGACGTTGTCACTCCTGACCCGCCTTGGTCTACGGGTGAATCCGAAGAAGTCCCACCTCGAGCCGGCGAGGATCTTGGACTTCATCGGGGCGACGCTCGACTCAACCTCCGCCAGGGCGTACCTACCAGAGTCTCGAGCCCAAACCCTGATCCGGGCCGCCGCTCACGCGCGTACGGCCCCGACGTTATCTGCGAGAAGCGTCCAGCAGCTCTTGGGCTACATGGCTGCAACGACCGCTGTGACATATCTCGCCAGGCTGAGAGCGAGACCTCTTCAACACTGGTTCGTCCGCATATTCGACCCCCTGCGAGACGAACAGACTCTCCGACTGCAGCTGCCGGGAGACGTCCGCTCATCCCTCCGATGGTGGCAGTCGCGACGCAATCTCATGTCAGGGATGCCTTTCCAACAGCCGACACCGAAGGTGACGGTAACGACCGACGCCTCCCTGTATGGATGGGGTGCCCACTGCGGCGATCTCAGAGTCCGTGACAGATGGACCGACGACGAGACCGCTCTCCATATCAACGCGCTGGAGCTGCTCGCCGTCTTGAAAGCGCTACGGGCGTTCCGCCACGTCGTAGCGGGGCGGACGGTCCTGGTTCTGACAGACAATACCACCGCCGTCTGTTACATCAACAGACAAGGAGGGACTCACTCCACAACCCTGCTCAACATTGCGCTCGACTTGTGGGAATGGTGCATTCGCCTGCATACGCATCCCGTGGCAGTTCACTTGGCCGGGCAGGAGAACACCACGGCAGACGCCCTCTGCAGGGACACCTCATCCCATCACGAATGGTCTCTCTCTGGAGAGGCGTTCAGACTGATTCGGGACCGCTGGGGCGAACCATCGATCGACCTCTTCGCGACCAGGGAAAACGCGAAGTGTCGCCGATTCTGTTCCAGAGCGGGCCACGATCGTGCCTCCATCGGGGACGCTTTCCAGTTTCCGTGGACCGGGGAACTCCTCTACGCGTTCCCGCCGTTCCCGCTGCTCGGCCGGACGATATCGAAGATCCTCGCCGACCGAGCCGACGCGATCCTGGTAGCCCCGTACTGGCCGAGGCAACATTGGTTCGCACCCCTGCTACAAGCCGCACGAGACGACCTGCTCCGGTTGCCACCAACACCGGACCTGCTCTCGCACTCCGGCGGCCGAGTCCTCCATCCGGACCTGCCACGCCTGGCCCTCCATGCCTGGAGGATATCGCACTAGACGATCCCGTGCTCGGTACCGTCCTCGTCGCGGCCAGGAAGGAATCCACCCGTCGCAACTATCAATACAAGTGGCGACGCTTCCTGACCTTCGCTAACGAGAGGAGTGAGCCGGTATCGCCTGCGGGGCTCTCTACCGTCCTGCACTTCCTCCTGCACCTCCGGCAACAGGGGCTGGCGTTTCCATCCCTGAAGGTGTATCTCTCCGCGATCGTGGCATACCAACCGCCACGATCGGCTGCCTCGGCCTTCTTCAGGAACGATACCGTTAAGCGGTTCCTGAAAGGACTTCATCATCTCTACCCGCCGGTATCGCCGCCGCTACCGCCGTGGTCCCTCTCGCTGGTGCTCTCGCAGCTGACAAAGCCGCCCTTCGAGCCGATGGCGACCTCGGATGATAGGCTCCTGACCATGAAAACTGCCTTCTTGGTAGCAGTGACCTCAGCGAGGCGAGCGGGTGAGATCACAGCTCTTCGATCCGATGAGCCCTTCACGGTCTTCCACAGAGACAAGGTGGTCGTGAGACCTGACATCTCGTTCCTGCCTAAGGTGGTGTCCAGTTTCCATCTCAACCAGGACATCATCCTGCCTGCCTTCTTCCCGAACCCGACGACACCGTTGGAGCGGTCTCTCCACTCCCTGGACGTGCGTCGGGCCGTGGCCTTCTACATGGACAGGACTGCTTCCTTCCGACAGACGCCGCATCTCTTCGTTTGCTATGGGCGACGTCGGAAGGGCCTCAAAGTGTGCACCCAGCGCTTCTCCAAATGGGTGGTGAGGACTATTCAACTGGCGTATGAGCTCGCGAGGAAGCCTCCGCCAGTCCTGCTTCGAGCCCACTCCACCAGAGCGGTGGCTACTTCTGCGGCCCTCCTGCGAGGAGTTGACCTGCATGAACTCTGCCGTGTGGCGACCTGGTCCCAACCATCGACCTTTGTGCGCCACTACAGGCTCGACTGCCGGTCGCGCAGAGATGCCCGGTTTGGACGTGAGGTGTTGGCTTCCGTGCTGTAGGACCTGACCCGCCGTCCGACCGGTAAGCTACACAGTCTCCTAGTTTATGAAGGCACAGAGACCACGAAGAAGAAGAACAGGTTGCTTACCTGTAACTGTGGTTCTTCGAGTGGTCATCTGTGCCATCATACACACCCGCCCTTCCTCCCCTCTCTTTCAGGTCCCTGTAGGTTCTACGGCGGACGACAGAACTGAGGAGAGACCGTTGCTCGGCGGGAGGAGCATGCGCAGTACCGGCGTGGGGGAGGGGTTCCCGCCAAGCGAACAAGCTCTAGAAGTTTCCGAACGCTACCGCGCAGGCGCTAAAGCTCCTAGTGTATGATGGCACAGATGACCACTCGAAGAACCACAGTTACAGGTAAGCAACCTGTTCTTAGTTAGCTTCTCCAAATTTGGGGCTAAATGTGAAACAGATTTACTAACCTGATGTCTTGGAAGCTACCCCATCAGCCACAACTGCCCTGCAGTAATCCAGTGAGGCCCAGGTGAAGGGAGGATTCACTGTATGGGAGGATAAAATTATTTGTTTTACATTTTAATGTGAATTAACCAGCTTCCCACTTCTCAATCCAATACACATAGAAACAGACTTATGTTTTAATATTTCTGAACTTTGTATTGCAGGTCCCCAATGAAAAATGCATGTACCATGTATATATGTAGTAGGCAAAATATTGTACAAAAATGTATTACATTTGCAAACTTTCTTTTTTTGCATAACTGTATAAATTAGGGAAAATTGCATGCAAAAATGCATTGCTGTTGTTACATGCCTCCAAACTGGCCTTGATTTATGGTGACTCTATAATGAGGTTTTCTTGGTAAGATTTATTCAGTGGAGATATGTCAATTACTTTCACTCCAAGGCTGAGGGTGTGTGACTTGCCCAAGATCACCCAGCGAGTTTCCATGGTTTAGTTGGGTTTTTGAACCCTGGCCTTGTAGAGTCCTAGTCCAACATGCAAATTACTACACTGTTGTGGCCCCTACTTAAAAGTAATCTATTAGGAGAAATGTGCTTGAAAATGCATGAATATTTTCATATAGACTTTTATTTTTTTAAAAAATCACAAACTGATATGGTTGGCGGGGGAATGAAAAACTGAGCAAAACCTAACAAATTCATACTCCTTTTGATTTCTGCATCTAACATGCAGAGAGGCAACCCTGGGTAGTTCTTACTTAAAGCTGGTGGCTTCCTTAAGGAATTCCTTAGAAAGTGAGTTCATCTGGTCAATTTACTTCTGCCCTTCACAAAACATGAAACAATTCTTAAATTCTTATTACTTAAGAGAGTCTTTGGATGTTGAGATGCAGTTAGTTTGGTTAAGCTGCTGGCTGATCTATGCAGTATATGGATTTTTATTGTTTACCTGATTTATGTTTTAATATGCACATTGTTTTTGTTTGAATTCTTTTTATTTTTCTGTATATTGCAAGAAGCTATGAGAATCCATCAGATTAGTTGACGAGTTATTAAGTTTTAGAGATAAATAAAACATACAATAACAACCTTTTCACACCCACCAGCAGTCCTTTGTACAATTTTGTTATAGCTTTTTTTCATATACATATAGATAAATGTAAGAGATAAATTTGCCTATGGAAAAGAGATACATACAGATAAATAAATGCTAGGAGAAAATTGCCTATGGAAATAGGTAAGTTATTGAGCTGTTAAACCAATTAAAATCCAGACAGGATCATTACAAGACTGTTCGTGAGCTATCTTGACATACTAAATCATCAGGTTAGTTCCAGAAATGCCTCAGAGAACACAGAGCACTTACAGATAATGCCAACCATAGTAATAATACTGAAATGAAAAAGCTTAGGCATACATATTAAGACTTTAGGATTTATGAAGAAATGTTTTCATCTAAATAAATAATAAGTACAGTAGGGTCGAAACTACCTGATTCAAAAAACACAGAATTGCAATTGAGAACAGCAGCTCCACAATTAAATCTCCACTCCCCCTTCCCTAAAGTGTAATACCACTAAAATTCTGTATCTCATAGTAGGGATGACAAATATTGTGAATCAAATGTGTGGAAAAACAGGAGTCAAGATCTTTTGTGCTGGTTGGAGCTATTCAATTAGAAACAAGTGGGTGAGCTCCAGACCCTGCTGACTGTTGTGCAATTAATTATTCAACCATGGGTTCAAATGAAGACGACTAGCATGCATTTGTGCCAATGTCCATGATTTTTAGTCATTTCCCATGTATGGCTTTGACTGAGCAGACAAAACATGGTAGTGACCAAAACTGTCCCAACAAATACAGTTCGTTTGGGCTCAAGGGTACTTTTTCATCCCAGACAATGTTCTGTACTGGAACAACAAGACCCCTGCCCTCCTCCTCCTCCTCCTTCTCCTTTATTTTAATGATATATGATGTCGATGAGCAGAAGTGATATCTTCTGTTGTCAATAGCATGGCTTCATTTGGTGCAGGAGTAGAATTCTCATTAGTTTTTTTGGGGAGAGGGGGGATACAAGATGTATAAATGTTGTCATTCCACTGGCCCTAACCATAGTGTTAACATTTAATTAACTGGAATTCCTATGGACCCAGAAAATGTCCTTGAACTCAGCACTAGATTTTTACTTATCTGCTCTTTGGCTAACCATATCCCATTCACATCATTGTGACTTCCACCAGTTCCCCCTTAACTCCTGCAGTCCCTTTACCCCAAGATTGACATAAATCACCATTGGCTATGTTGGCTAAGGCTGAGGTAGCAGAAGTCCAGAAACATCCAGATAGGCATAGGTTGTGCATCCTGGTGACATAAACAGACACTTATTATCTTGAACAACAGACTGGTGCATTATCTATTTGATTTTCCCTCATTTCCCAGCTGCTTTCAGAAGAAACAGAGTAGAAATCAAAAAATATTTTCAGTGCAAAGAATTACAGTATTAACTGTATAGGCCAAATGCTGCATATCAACTGTTTTTGAAGCATACCTCTTTGTTCAAAGTGGGAGAAGGAATTCCTAAATGCTTTGGGGCATCCACTAGCCATTCAACACATCTAAGTTAGCTCAGCAGATTGTTGCCATACTATTTCTCAATAAGCACAGAAAACTAGCCATTTTAAACTCTCATTTTTCTCCATCTGGTGCCAATATGCTCCAAACTGAACTATCATCTCCACATCCCAGCCAGTGTGCTCCCCATTATCAACATTCTCAAAGCATGCTTACAAACTGTACTTCAGAAGATTCAGCTCCCCCAGGAGGGATACACTAATGGAGAGAGATCAAGTGCTGAGCACAGACTGCCAATAGACACTGAGAAGATGTACATTTGGAACAACAACCCAGGGGAGACACAATTTGGAATGAGATCAAACAACACCACATGATCATTAGGTGCCCAAGAGAGACATATTTTGTTAACAAAGTTCAAATTGCATTATAACACCAGTAAGATATTTCAGACTGTGTTGAGAAATAAATGAAATACTGTTACATAAATGGACACTTTTTATCTTGAACAACAGAATATTTTGGCTGCTGATATAATTTGCTGAACTGTGGTTGCTGTATTGACAGTAGATACTGAATCTCTCTCCCTCTCCCCAAGACACACACAGAAAGAGAGGGAGAGAGCTATGATGCAAACATTCTAACTAAAATTACATACTAAAGTGTTGATACACGATCAATAGTTCTTCTGGCTGCTAATCAGTAGAAGAGGGTTTCTCCTTTCCTCCCTCCCCTCCTTCCCTTCCCCCTCTCTCCAAAAGAAGGAACACTCCATGTGGCTGCCATGTGAGGTTGGATGAGGGCATGAATGGGAGCTAGCCAGCAAGGAGGCTACAAAAGGGACCTTGTTTTGCCTCCAGCGAAAGAATTAATCTTAGCATCAGTCACTGCTCAATGGCAGCAGCAAGGAAAACCCAGTTGCTGTTTTATTTGTGATGGGAGCTGTAAAGGATTTTGGGGTTATTCTACAAACTAATAGATAGGGATGGTTCTTTTTGACTACTTCATCTTCTTACAGGTTAGGAACCTATATCTCCAGATATGGTAGAACCATCTTAATCTTTACTTACAGTAAGCACATGGATACAATACAACCCGGAAAGCATTTGATAAGCAAACCTCTGTCCAACAAAGGGAAACTCAGACAACTGACCCCTAACAGCTCACAAGTGAGAGGGAGTAAATAAGTTCTTTGGTTTTGTTCCTTCCATATGTTCCTTAGCATTAGAGAGAAATTAATGACACTAGTGAACAGCCAAGATTTTACTTGCTACCTAAATGAAATCAGTGATGTCGTCAATTTGGTCTCCAAGGGGAGGAAATGCCACAGTTGTGGTGCCATGGTTGACAAGGCTGTCTGCCACATCCCCACATGGTGTTTTGACTTCACCGGTGGAACACAAAGAAGGTCTGTCCCAGCAGACCACAAGCATAATAGGGAAAAATGCTCCCTCAAATATCAAGGTCCCAAACCATCTAGAGCTTTAATTGTCAATGCAAGCAGCTTAAACTCAGACCAGAAGTGTATTGGTAGCCACTGCTTTTCTTTCTTTCTTTAGACTGGCATTATATACCGTACTGTCCATACGCTATTGCAGCCAGTAGTCAAGTTGCTGCATTTTGTACTAGCAGTAGCTTTCAGGTTTTCTTCAAGGGCAGTGCCACATGCAACATACAGTAATCTAATTGGGAGATTACCAGCACATGAACTAATTGGGATGTAGAGTCATGGTGGCGTGGAACCTGAACACCTGAACTTCCTTAACACACCTTTATGTGCAGGCAAGGTCAACTACACAGCAGAGTATAGACAGATAGATGGATGATTAAGTTGGTGGGACTCTTAAGTTTTTACTGTTGCACAAGTTCAAGGGTTTTGTCTTCATTCCTGGGGTATGAAATGGAAGACAAGCCATTATTAAAAATAATGCTAATGAAAATAGTAATGTATTGACCTAGTAAATAACATATTTTACCGTTCTTCCTGTGAAAATCAGTAATGAATCAGATCTTTATCACCAATATTGCAGAGATAATCTAAACATATTTACCCAGAACAAGTTCCATTGAATTCAAGGGGATTTACTCTTAGATGTGTGACAAGGCCTGATTTTATTCCTCACTGACTGGTATCACAGCTTCCTCTCCCCCAGTCTGCTAAAGTACCTTGCAACTTTATACAGCTCTAGTCTTCTATAAAACCGCCAACTTCATGTATAAAGGGTAAACCTTTCTGTTGTTATTTGGAACTGCTTTTGATTTATGGTTGAATGTTTCTGTTTGGTTAGTACTACTGAAAATTATTCTGTTGAGTCAAAATTTATAAAAATATACTGTAATCTTTATTTAATCAACAACAACAAAATAAAGTATTTTGTATGTACGTCCAAGCTCAAACAGATCTTTAGCATGCATTTAAACAGTTTCTTATATCTTTACAACAACATAAAGGCACAGGTCTCTCTCTGATTACTACTTTTGCCAAAAAGCTCTATTCCTAAATCTAGGTCATTCTCTCTGATCAGATTCAAAAGTAAGTTGATTTCTCTTCTGCCCCACTCTCTAGGCTTTCTCTGAGAAAACACTTCTCTTTTTTTCAACACCCTCCCCCAGTTGACTGGAAAACTCTCTGGTTGAAAGACTGATTCTCAGCTTCTCTTCTGGAAGTCTGACTCCTAATCCCATCAATGTGCCTTCTAGATAAGCCTGTTCTTCACAGTCCTCCAACCCTCTCCTTCCAGCTAATGGGCTGGGTTTCTTTCAGGGGTGGTCATTCTCATTGCCTAGTGACCTGTGGCTGGGTGGCTTCTACCACTCAGGATACCTACTCTCCCTAGGATCCACCACAGAAGTGTGGAAAGGATTGAAGGCTTAGCTATCCAACTTTAGCTGGATGATGACCAATAGCAAGTTAACTTACTTATTTTATTAAGATTTATACCCACCTCAATGGAAACTTTCAATAATATATTTTAAAACAAAATAAAATAACAAGTACATAGAAAATCTTGTCCATGTGATGACTTGAGACCAGTATTTGTCCCTTTAAATATACATTATTTTCATTGTAAAACAAGGATGTCATACATAGCATACAATTATGCTAGTTGTACAAAAAATATCTAACCATACAAGGGCATTTGCATGACAGCAATGTCTGTGTGGATATTCTTTCTTTGGATATTAGGCATGCTTTAAAAATTCTTACTAAGCATGTTGGAAACATAACTATTTGAGGAAGACTTCCTGGTGTGGTGTAGGTTTCCATGTATTTTATGAGTTCTGCATATTGATTTTTTTTTAAAAAAAGTATTGTTTTGTATTGCTGTATGCCACTTTGAAATCTTTTGATGTAAACAGTTTCTAAATATTAATGATTAAATAAATAATGATTTAGATGATTTTGGAGCATTCTATGAGCCTACCTGTTTTTGTTTTTTTAAGCTTTTTTAGGGGAAGGCTTTCTTTCTATTCCAGAGCCTACACAGGCTTGTTTAGTGAGAATCAAGGAGAAAACCTTCTCAATGGCTGGTACTAATTTGTGATACACTTCCCATGGGAAGTTTGGATGGTCCCTGTTTGTTTTGGTGTTTCCACCAGCAGGCAAAGATCTTTCTATTGAGGCAGACCTTTGACCTTTGAGCAACTGTGGCAAAATGATCTTTTTAGTGGGGTGCATTCTGCTTTTGTGTTTTTACTATGTTTTAAAGTGTTCTGTTGTTTTTTAGTGCTTTACAGTGTACTGCGAATAGAACTGTTCATTTATTTATTTATTTTTTAAAAAGCTTTTGTACCAAATAGGTTTTAGTGCACTTTGTTTTTAACGTTATGTGAGCTGCCTTGTGTCCTAGGCAGGCAAGCAAGCAAGCAAGAAGGGTAGTTTGCTACTAAAAATGAAAGTCTGCTTTTGCAAGTCTGTTGAACATGTAATTTCAGCATTTAAGGAAGTGGAAATACTGCACAAATGAAAAGATAGATTTCCCAGACTTTTGTCTAAATCAACCATCCATAAAACTGATGCAAAGAAATGTTTTGCACAATTATAACAAGCTTCTGTCTCTTAATCCTAAAGATATGGTGTCTGTCAGCTTCCCTATAATTTGTCAATGCTTGCTTGCTTCCAGGAACTGGACTGAAACTGACCAGCTAGACTTAATTATATTTCAGTTCTATTGTTACTGGTTTGCTCTGTAGTTCTAACATTTTAATGCTAGAAAGCTAATGACCACAAGATGGCAGTTTACGAAATATTAAAGCAGTCATGAAATCAGAGAATCAGCTAATAGAAACCAAACACAATCCAAATGTCTTCAGTTTCTAGCACAGTACAAAACACCGTATTTTTTTGAAAAAAAATAATGTGCTTCACCCATGACAGAATTATCTCTTATGATATCACACATCTGTTATGCACCAGTCAGCAGTCATTCCATAAAAAATCGCAAGACACTGATGGCAGTTTCCATCATCACTGGAGATTATATTCCTATATGTGAGGGAGGCTTTCTGTTGCCTTCTATTTGTAAGCAATTGTGATGTAGTGAACCTGAATCACAGTTATCTAGAACTGGTACCATGGTGACAATAGTAAATTTTTATTAGAAAGATTGCAGTTACTGTGAAAGGAGGCTCAGGTGCGTATCTAAGAGCTGAATGCAGTTCCAGAAATCTCACACAGATACAGCTTTATTTGTTCAGAGCTTGTAAAAGGGCCTTGTTACTGCTTCAACAGTTGAGTTGGTGTATTATACATCCCTTCCTAAACATATGTTTTGCTAACTTGTTTATCACAGGAAAAGGAACAATACTTTCCCTACTTTTCTTTGTACAGTTGAAATAAATTGTACCTTGTGACATGTATGCGGACAGTCACACATTTTGCCATGTCCATGATTTCTGTTTAAATGACCCTTCCAGAAAGTAAAATTTCAAGAAGGTAATGGAAATATTTCCTGTCAATTCTTCCATCACCATTTTTTCCCAGTGTTGTTTCTTCCTACACTTCTTTGTGGCATATGAAAGAAAGGCAAAGCAAATTATTTGCTGAACGCATAGTGTTTATCTTATGATTTTATCTGCTAACAACTGTTCATAAACTGCAAATGTGAGAAGCGGGGAGAGAAAAAGGGTGTGGAGCTGAAACTAAAGAGTTACAGAGAGTGAGAGATTATTCTTTCAGCACCATGGGCAGCAACACCAATTTCCAATAACTTAGAAACCCAGGGGGATAAAAAATCAAGTCAACTACAAATGGTGTAAAATAGAAACTGAAAGCACCAATGCTTAATCAAGGTCACTGAGAAGTGTCACATGCCTGTCAGACATGTGCTTATGTAAAGAGATTGTGATTGTAGCAAACAGCCATTTGTTGGTAGTCTGGTTTAAAGTTTGGAATAGGGCTTGCCCCACTGCCTGTAAAACCAATTGAGGAGCTCAAATGCTCATTGGTGAGAAAGGACCAAGTGAAAAACCGCATCCAAATGGAACAATATTCACACTTGGTACTCAGCAACACAATACGGCTGCATGGGAAGTAGGAAAGTAGTAATAGCTCTAGTGGAATGAAACAAGATTTGTCCGGCAAGCTTTCAAGCTGAGATTGTTGCAGTTGTCTCCCAATACTAAATGAGAGATACTATCTCACACAGAAGCCTCTGCTATAGCTTTCAGAACAGCATTCCATGGCTGCTGAATCCCTACATAGCATTATGTTCAGTCAGTGTTGCTGTTGCCTGCCATCAAGTTCTTTCTGACTTATGACATGCCTAAGGTGAATCTGTCATAAGGTTTTCTTGGCAAGATTTGCTGAGAGAGGGTTTGCCATTGTCTCCCTCTGAGGCTGAGTGAGTGTGATATGCCCAAGTTTGCCCAGTGGGTTTGCATGGCAAAGTGGGGATTTGAATCATGGTCTCCCAGAATCCTAGTCCAACATTCAAATATCTGTACCATTCTGGCTCGCTTCAAGGTCAAGGGTGGACTTGGGCCAAAGACCTCAGTACAACCTACCTTATAATTTGGTTGAAAGGATCATAAAAGGGGGGAACTAATCAAATGTCCATCATGTTAATAACAGCGAAATACAAAATTATTTTTCCCCTTTTCTCCTTTGTTGTAGTAGAAATAACCATTCATTCATTCATTCATTCATTCATTCCTATAGTAATTGTAGCAGCAGTAATGTTACTAGAAGCAGTATAGATACAGCAGATCCTTCTAGGTAATCACTTTGTAAGTAAGACAACATCAAGAGATAATGCCACCAGTATCATTACTAATAACCAGATGTTCAACTGTTTTCTAGTACTGTGTAAGATATCTTACCTATGCATAGTCAAGAAAAGAAACAGAGTCCTGCGGCACTTTATATTCTGACAAAAGAAGTATAGCATAAAGTTACAAGAGCCAGCAAGGCCTAGTGGTTTGAGTGTTGGCCTAGGACTCCAGGAGACCAAAGTTTACATCCCCACTTGACCATGAAAGCCCACTGGGTAGCTTTGGGCAAGTCACATTTTCTCAGCCTTAGAGGAAGAAATCTTGCTGAGAAAACCCTGTGATAAATTCACCTTATGAGCACCATGAACTGGAAACAATTTGGAGGCATACAGTAACAGCAAAAAGTTGCATTCCAGTCATGAACTCTTCTATTGTTCTCTTTGAAAATAAGGCAAGTGACAGTGAATGCTTATTTCCAGGCTGCTTCTAACCTTTATAAGAAACAAACATAATATTTGTCTAAGACCCAATTGATAGCTGGGCCCAACACCACAGAAATTAGAACTTTCTCCCTCCCCTTCTCCCACTGCAATTCCTCATGGTGCCAGATATCTGCTTCAGTCAGTTTTCTAGACCCTTATTGTTTCCCCAAAATGTGGGTGACTTAGGGATCCACCTGTGATGCCAGTGCCTCCATGAAATGGTGGGGAATATTAGCTCAAAGAAGAGGCCTGTGAGAGATGGATAACATTACAAGGTCTTTTACACCTATCTCTACTGGTACTACTACAGGGAAGAACCAGCTAAAGATCCAAAAATATGCTTGTTTGTTTTATTGGGGGAATTAACAATCACACATACAAGCAGTCTCACTATCACACAAGGCTAACTAAAGGAAAAAGGAGGAAAGGTTTGGATAGCAAGATTTTTAGGATGAAGTGGGTGATATTTACCAATCTGGAAGCAGCTAAAAAGTGATGTGGCTTAGACAGAGTTTAAGGAAAGGACACAAACAGGAATCAGAGCAGCAGAATAGCAGGAACCAGAGCAGCAGAATAGCAAACAGCAACCAGTGTACTGTGAGTTGGCAGTCCAAAACTGCCTAGAGCGCAAAGGTGCTAATGGCTCTCTGACAGAGTAAACAATGGAGTCTGGAAAATGACAATGGGTCTGGAATGAGCTAATGGCCTTAGACCCTTTTCACATGGCATTTTCCATGTGAAAGAGGGCCTGGAGCGTTGTGCGATTTTGAGGAGTGATCTGCACAATGCACTCACAATTGCACAACACTCCAGGGGCTGGCAGGCACCGATTGCATACCTTTTCATTTTCGGCTAGAAGTTGAACATGGTGCACGATTGTGCATTGCTCCTGGGCCCTGCATGCACTTACCTGGTGTGCGGAGCCTCAGGAGCAGCACTGGTCGCGCTTCCTGCCCCAGCACAGCCTGAGAAACTCACAGGCTGCGCTGCGGAAGGAAGAGGTGGGGCTCTCACATGAGCAGGCAGCTCATGCAGAACCGAAGGACCCTGGACACGAGAGCCTCTCATGGGAGGCTGCTTGCGCGATCCCCCACTCCAGCACCAGAAGAAGGTAAGGTGCAGAAAGGGCCTTAGTGTTAAGTGACAAAGGACTAATGGTAGTCTTGATAGTTGCTTGATTGCTGAACAGATGTGGGGACAAAAGGGAAGTTTGTTGGTCAGAGAAAGAGGGGCTAAGTCAATCAGCCATCCTGTGGGAACATCACAGAATTTATTGTCTTTAAAAGTTGAGTTGTTGAAGGCTAACTTAAGTTCATTATCAGTCGAGTTTTCTGGTGATTTTCTGACTATGACATGGCTATGTCTTGGATCTTTCCTGACCTGGTTTTGCAGTGCATGTGTTTGGCAAGCTTTTCCTCTTAACAAGCATGACTATAGTAATATAACATTTATATTTATATTAATATTATAATTTTTTTAAAATTTTTATTAAACTATAACACAAAAACAAACGAAAAATAAAACACCATGTGTTATACATAATGGTGAATTAAAAAACAAACAAACAAACAAAACAAAACAAAAAATTTTTTTCCTTCTTTTAAACAATGCAAACTTATATTATTGTTTTTCCCTTCCCCTAAAATCATAAACTTGTTCAGCTTGTTCCGTTCATACAACTTATACATTTTTGTTACGTATCTTCAATTCTTATTTTCATTATTTTCATTTTTATTATTATACTTTCACTCTTAATTCAATATTTTTCACTCCCATTTAATCTCTTACTATTATTAATTATAAACTTATTACTTAATATCTCTAAAAATAACCTCTCTCTAAAACCAATTACCTTTTAACTTTTTTTCCCCCTTTTAAACATTGAACATCACATATCAAATTACATCTATAAATCACAAGTTTAACACACACAGATAATAAACAATATAAAAATACAAAATAAAAGATAAAAGTAATAATAAAAAAAAACCCACCCCCCAGAGCCAACTTTTTATTTAATCCACTTTCCAAAATTGCCATTCTTCTTTTAACAGGGTAGCATTACCATCTCTTTTCAAAACTTTTTCTAAAAATATTTTCCAAATTTCTTCAAAATCATTTGTTTTTACCAAACCTTTCATAAACCTAATTCTACATGTTAGTTTATCATTAATTGCAATTTTCCACACTTCTTTATACCATTCTTCTATTTGAAATTTTTCATTTGTCTTCCATTTTTTTGCTATTATTAATCTCGCTGCAGTTAACAAATTTGTTATTAATTCTTTCTTTGCCTGAGTACACTCTACCTTATTATATATGGACAACAACGCTATATTTGGACATACTGGTATTTCTAATCCTATAATCTCTTTTATCTCTTTAAAAACCTTTTGCCAAAATTCCTTTATCTTGTTGCAATTCCACCACATATGCATATAGGTACCAATTTCTTGACATCCTCTCCAACACAATCTTGAATATTTCTCATCTATTTGATTTAATTTCACTGGAGTCAAGTACCATTTCCAAACTATTTTATAATAATTCTCTTTTATTCTTATTGATAATTTTTTTAAATGGCGTTGTTCCCAAATTTTTCTCCATTCTTGTATATCTATAGTTTGTACTGTCTCTTCCTCCCATATTTTTCTAAGATAATCCTCTTCTTGTTCTTTTGCTAATGTTTTATATATTTCACTTATACTACCTTTTAATATTTCATTTTCTTGCATATTTTCTCTTTGAATAATAATTTGTTCAAATTTAGTATATTCTTTAAAATCCTTAACATATCTTTTCATACTCTTTGTCCATTGCTCTAGTTGTATATAATTTAACCAAGATATCTTAGTTTCCTGCAATCTCTCTTTCATTCTTTCTTTATTTATCATTATTTTCATCCAATCTTTTAATCTATATTTTTTTTGTTTTTTTATTTCTTTCTCTATTATTTCTCTTAAATTTATTGGAAATTTTTCCATCATTACTATCGGAGTTAATATTGATATATTCGGTATCAATTTTCTTTTATTTTTCTTCCATATTTCTATTATATTTTTTATAAAAGGATTTTCTATTTTTTCCATTTCTTTCTTTGAAAAATTCCTAAAAAAATATTTTCTAATTTCATCTCAATATTCTTATCTTCTGTCTCTAACCAATCTAAATCACCGTTTCCTGAAACTCCATCTATGATATATCTCAATTGATTTGCATAATAATACCATTTTAAATTTGGAAGTCCCAGGCCACCTTCTTTTTGACTTTTATACCAATATTTCTTGTTAATCCTCGATTTCTTATTTCCATTACAAAAATTATTTAATATCTTTTGCCACTCCTTTAACTCTTCCTCTGATACTTTTATTGGCAACATTCTAAACAAAAAATTAATTTTAGGTAAAATTTTCATTTTTACCACTGCTATTCTACCAAACCACGATAACTTTATATCTTTATAATCCTCTAATTTCCGTTTAATTTCTAATCTTAATTTCTTGAAATTTTTTTCTTGTAGTCCTTGTAAATTTTTTGTAATATCTATTCCTAAATATTTAATTGATTCTTTTACTTTAAGTAATCCTCTTTTACTACTTATAAATTTTTGTACTTCTTCTTTAGTATAATTAAATAACATTATTTCCGATTTGGCCCAATTTATTTTCAATCCTGTCTTCTCCCCAAACTCTTTTAAATGTTTATCTATTCTATCTATCTTTTCAACCGGATCTTTAATTGTCAACAATGTGTCATCTGCAAATAAGCTTATTTTATTTTTCTCCTTAGCTCCAATTCCTTCCAAATTCTCATCATTTCTTATCACATTCGCTAATATTTCTATAACTATTGCAAATAAAACTGGAGATAATGGACATCCTTGTCTCGTTCCTCTTGTTATTTGAATCTGATCTGTAAATCCATCATTTACCATCACTACAGATGTATTATATGAATATAATTGATTTATTAACCCTTTAAATCTTTCTCCTAATCCTATTTTATTTAAAATTGTTTTTAACGCCTGCCATTCCACACAATCAAAGGCTTTAAATATATCTAACGCTAAAATTCCAGCTTTTTGTTTTTCTCTATCCATTATATTTATTTTAGTTATCGTTTTCCCTATTAAATTTGCCATCTGTCTTCCTTGAATAAAACCACATTGATCTTTATGTATATATTTATAAATAAATTTATTTAACCTCTTCGCCATTATTGCTGTCAAAATTTTTGCATCTTGGTTTATTAAAGATATTGGTCTATAAGAACCTGGATCCATAGGATCCTTATTTGGTTTTAAAATTAATATTATTAGTGACTGCTTCCATGATAATGGAATTTTTCCACCCCTTAATATACTATTATATAACCCTTTTAGTTTAGGGATTAAACCTTTTTTAAATGTTTTATAGTATTCTGAACCTAGTCCATCCAATCCTGGTGATTTTCCTCCTTTTAAGTTATTTATTACTTCTTCTATTTCCTCTTCTGATATCATTTCTTCCATCAATCCTTTATCTTGTTCTGTTAATCTTACTTTCCAATTTTTATTAATATAGTCCTCTATATTCTCTACAGATTTATCTTCTGCTAAATACAATTCTCGATAAAATTCCTCAAATATTTTTAATTTCTCTTTCATCAGCCTTTTTTCTTTACCAAATTTATCTTTTACTACGCCAATCATATTTCTAATTTTTTTTGATTGTACTGATTTAGCCAGCATTTTAGAATTTTTATTGCTATATTCAAAGTATTCCCTTTTCAAATATATTAAGTTTTTCTGAACTTCATCCATTTCTATCTTTTCTAATTCATCTCTTTTGGCTTGTAATATTATTAATTTCTGTTTAATTCTATCTATTATATAATCATTCTCTAGTTCTTTTATTTCTTTTTCTAATTTCAATTTTTTTTCTCCTAATTGTCTCTTTAATTTGCTTGATTCTTTAATACATAATCCTCTTACCACTGCCTTCATTGTATCCCATAATACATCTTGTGTTACTTCCTTATTGTTTATATCCCAAATTTCTTGCCATTCCTTCTCTATTTTATTTACTATCTCCTTATAATTAAGTAACTTAATATCCAATCTCCACCTTTTTGCTTCTCTGTAATTCCTTTTCATAGTTATATCCAAATTCATCAAAGCATGGTCTGTCACTTTTATTGTTTCTATTTCTGTATTTATTAATCTAGGTATCATATTCTTTGAGACAAAGATATAATCTATTCTTGAATAATTTTTATGAACTGATGAATAATACGTATATTTCTTTTCCTCACCCTTTATTAACCTCCAAACATCTATCAATTCATTTCTACTCACTAATTTATTCAAAATTGTTATATTATTATATCTGTCTCTAATTAATGGATCCGATTTATCTTTCCATCTATCCATCACCATATTAAAATCACCTGCCATTATTGTGTAATCGCCTTTCATATTTTTAATCTTATTAAATATTTCTTCATAAAACTCTTTTTGCTTCTCATTAGGTGCATAGATATTCACTATAACATATGTTTCTCCATCTATTTCACCTTGTATAATTACATATCTACCTTTTTCATCTAACTCCACACTTGTTACAATGAAATTACATCTTTTGGAAATTATTATTGCAACTCCTCTTGATTTGGATGTACCAAATGCTTCCTCATAAGTGGCTACCCAGTTCAATCTAAGCTCATTTTTTTTATCTCTTTTTCCATGTGTTTCTTGTAAAAAAATTATATCAGCCTTATCTTTTTTTAATATCGATTCTATCCTTTTTCTCTTTATTATTGTCCCTAAGCCTTTCACATTCAATGTTGATATTCTCAGTCTATTCTCCATTTTTCATATTTCCCGTTTCCTAATCCCACTCCCCATTGGCTCTTTAGTGTGATGGTGCTTCCCCTCCCCCTCCCTTCCCCCCTCCCACTCCCCTCCCCCTTCCCTCCCTCCCCTCCCCTACCCACACAAACATTCGTCCCCCCTTTCCCTCCAAAGCGCTTCTGCCTTGGCAACGACCTCCCATGGTCTTGGGGGGGTGAAGGTATACCTACTCCTGGCATAGAGACCAATATCCTCTCCCGATTTGTTTTCTTTCCCATATTTTTTCCTCTCTTCCCCTCTCTTCCCTCTCTCTACCCTTTTACTTTATATATATATAGATCAAACTCTATACATTTACAATCTACAAGAATATATTCTAATCACTAATCATCTACCCTTCTCCTACTCTATGAAGTTCTCTTTCTTCTTCTTCTGTTATTTCATATTGTTTCTTCCAGTCCTCCTCAGCCTCTGTCCTTTCGCTTATCTCCCGAAGTCTTCTTCTCTCCTCCTCCTGTTGCTCCTCCCACTGCTCCTTCTTCAGTTGCTCCTCCCACTGCTCCTTCTTCCGCTCCTCCAACCGCACCTTCCTCTTCCTTTTCCTCTTGCTGGATCAGTTTCAGTTCTCTCAGGAGTTGCAATCCTTGTTCAAGAGAATTTATTCTGTAATATTTGCCAGCCCATTGGAATTTCAAAAAAATGGGATCTTAATATTATAATATTAATATTAATATTTGCCAATCAAAGCATGGGGGTGTATGACCTACTAGCATTACCTCACTTCAGGCTTTTATGATGCACATGAGGCTGGTAGAAGTGGCAGTATTCAGTGAAAATATACTCTTCCATCTGCTATCCCCTGCACTCTGCACAGACACACAAAGTAGTCAATGCAGAATATTAAAGGTATGATGGATCGAATGCATACTCAATCTGAAAACAGCTCTTATCTTGCTGTCCCATGTAACATTAATAACAGCTGTCAGATCTTGACACTTTAAACCTCACCTGCAAACTTTTCATGCAACTTGTTTTGAAGCACATTTACCTGTAAGTAATGCAGATGTGAACATCTGTCAGTATCACTTTCAGTATCATTTGTTTCCTCAAAGTCCATCACCTCTCCCTGTTCATCCATGTTCCATACTGGATTGCAAGACATTTGCCTCACTCTTCTTACTTGGAAATTTGTGTTTATTTCTACACATTTTCCCGAAAATGTATACATTCTGTATGCTTTTCTTTCTCATTGTCAAAGGTATATTTCTGTGTGTTTGTCGGATATGTATATTCTAGGCATGCACATTTTAAAAATGTACATCTGGTTTTGTGTCAGTTCTTTTCTTTGCTGAAGTGCATTGCAAGGCCAGAAATGTACAACTTTTCTAAGAAAGATGTGATCTGTCCTAGTATGCTATCTCAGGAGGTATGTATATATTTTTTCCAGAAAAGGTAGTTTCATCAATTTTTCCCATACTTAAAAATAATGTTATTGAATTAAATGGAATTTCCCCCCAAGAATTATGTTTTTGCCAAACAAATACTAAACCAGCTCATTGAGATTTCTCCATGGTAAATGTCCTAGAAACCAAACTTCAAGTTTTAGAGACTTTGAATTACTAGTGCTGATGCAACAACTAATTTGAGTTCCTGATGTTTTAAATTTGATTCTCTTTCAAATAAAAATATAACATATATTTTTTTGTTCGCAGCTTTCTTAATTCATGGTATTAAGAGCACTTCTTTATATGATCTTCTTTTATTATCTAGGCCACACTGTTATGTAATTCCAAAATGATAAAGATGTGGAGGAAGGAAGTAATTTTACATAGTGTCTCTCAATATGGATGCATGTATGAGAGGTATTCTACCCTAATCCATTATGAAAGTTCATAATACATTCACAAATATGGAAACTGCATTCATCAAATTTAATTTCCTTTAATTCAAAGATGTTCAGAAATATGCTTGAGGCTGTAATTCTCTACTCACTTACTTGAGCTCAGTGAGACATTTCTTAAGAGCAAAGACTGACATAGGCATTCTGAAGCTCTGTTGTTGTTATTGTGGGCCTTCAAGTCATTTCCAACTTCTGGTAACTCTAAAGTGAAGCTATCACAGAGGAAGAGGCAAGGGGTTTTTGCCTCACCTCTTCCTCTGAAGGAGAAAGAATGTGACTTGCTAAGGATCATCCAGTGGGTTTCCATGGCCAAATGGGGATTGGAACCCTGTTTTCTAGAGTCATAGTTCAATGTTCAAACCACTGTACCATGCTGACTCTTGCTGAAGCCTTAAACTTAGTAAAATTTAAAGGGTCCCATGGCTTTATCAAATTAAAGTTCATTATGTAAATTTGAATTAAGGATTTTGTAAAACTGTATATTTTTTTTTTTACTTTTCTTTATATGTAGAGATCTATTGGTGGTTAGGAATGATGGTGTGTCACAATCTATGTTGCACAATTTTATGCATATTTAGCTATGTAGCAGAGGCAGTAAGGAAACCTACAAATGAATTGCAAAGATGCATATCAGGGCACCATAAGAGTGTCTGATCGTACCTTGTGCTCTAACAATGTGCATTGACATACCTTAGCTGGTCTCCTGATGTGCATTGGGTTCTATTAATGTACATCAATGTTCCTTAGGCTTGTCTGAATGGGCTTTAGGAGTATCTGATGCTCATTCGTACCTGTTGTATGTCAGTGTTTATGCACCTTTGCACCTATTGCACAATTACCCAATGTGAAATGGGCATGTCACAGCAACTGAATGAGAGAGCTACAAGAGACCTGTTATGTACAGCCATGCTCGTGTTGGGAAAACTCAGGTTCATGGCTTCTCTGATTGAATCAATCTATCTACAACGTGGTCTTCCTTTTTCCCTACTTCCTTTAAATTTACAGAGCATATTCATCTTTCACTATGAGTCTTCCTTGATGTAGCCAAAGTACAATAGCCAAGGTTAATCATTCTAGTGAGAGTTCAGACTTCATTTGTTGTTCATTTCTTCTCCATTTATCTGTCTTTTTGGAAATCTACATGTTACCATACCCTACCAACCCTCCTATGACACATGGTTTTTGTAAATTGAACTTATTAATGACTGGAGAACATGACTGGGGTCACACTGACCAGAGAACATGTTCAGGGTCACACTGATCAAAGATGTGTGCAGGGTTATGAACATTCAGATAGGATTATGTGGAAAACCCAATGCTGATGGGTTTGTGCTAATCCCTTCAGTCCTGCAGGCCCTTGGCAGTTTTGAATATAATGAAAGACAAACTGCCTAGATTAGTGAGCAATCAGAGACCAACCCTCAATCTTACTCTGTGAAGATCCTCTCTGTAAACTTTACCTGATTGAATGCTGAGAGACTGTCATGAATACCATCAATGTTTTGTCACTCTGGAGTTAAGCAATCAGCCCATCCTAGACCTCTTTCTTAGTCCCATTGGAAAACCATTATGGCTTTGTCAATCAACCAGTTCAGGGTGTGAAACAGGGTATAAAAACCCTAGCTTCAACCCCAACCAACAGCAGTATGTAGTGCCCCAGGCTGTCTTTCCTCTGTGCTACCCTCAGATGCTATCTAAGTCCCTTTGTTGTGACCCCTTCTTCAGGACTGGTAACTGTCATCCTTTCTACCCAATCTCTCTCTATCCAACTTTTCTTGCCTCTCTTTCAAATAGCCTTGTATGGTTCTTAAGATTGTCTGGTTTCTCACGTGTTTGTCAATTTAAATAAAATACTTCCTTAATTGTAACTGAAGTCCTCTCTACAGTTAGTACTGGTATACTTAAATGAAAAGATCCTGCCATTACCCTCTTCTTGCAGACCTCCTTTGAGCTCTAATTTGCCCAAATTCTAAGGAGATATTGGCATTGTGAGTGGAACCCAATGTCCCCCACCTCTTAGGGTAACACACAATATCTATAGAACTCTCCTCAGGTATCACAGTTCAAATGAGTTGACCTTTCTTCGCTGTTCAACTTTCACAACCATACATAAAAACTGAAAATGCTACTGCATGAATCTGTTATTTAGTTTATATCTTTACACAAGTATGCTATCTACTTCCTTCACAACTGTTCTTAAAAGTCTAGTCAGAGAAAAGAACTGCGGCCAAAGTGTTAAATGAGGCTGGTTACCCAGATCATATAAATCCCCTGCTCCAAAGGCCTCCAGTGGCTGCTGCTCTGTTTTCAATACACAATTCAAAATGATGGTTTTGACCTGCCAAACACTACCTCATTTTGTTGGCCTCCACAAATTCAATAAGTTTATCTCCTAATTCATTTCTTCTTTCTAGGGCACATATTTGGTTCTCTCTTTTTTATTTTTGAATTCCAGTCACGTATTATTATTGTCTGTCCTTGCTTGGATTTGTGAGAAGACAATCCTTAATCAATGTGACATTAATAAATGTAAAGATTCCCAACTTTTGAAATGTCTTCTCCTTTAGTTTTAAGATATCTTACAAGATTTGCTAAGTTCAAAGAGTCTTCTTCAAAAAATGGGACTTCTCATTCTTGGAAATCACTGTTCTCAAGCACCAATACACATATATCCCTTTCCCCTTGCTGTTGACCAAGGAAGGGACTACAAAATAAACACAATTTCAAGCTCCTGTTTCTCTGTGGATACAAAATCTACTTAGCAGTAAAGGAAAACAGGATGAATTGGCTTATCAGCCCTCTGCATCAGATGAGAATCACCGCAGCTCCAGAAAGAGAAACATTAAAGGGAATGGGCCATTGAGATACAGGAATAATGTTAAAGGATTGCTGGGATACATTTAAAAAGTGACAGTGGGATAAATTGTTCTCACTGTATTCAGTGCAGAATGGCATTCTGCAGTCACAGTAACAATTACAGAAGGGTTACTGAAATAGCAGCAGGCAACATTGCAGAAAGGAAAATCTCATCTGTTCTCAGCAGTAGCTTTGGGTCAACATAACAATGTATTTCTATTCAAGGTACCCAAATCATCAACTGCCTACAATTCAGAAGGCTGAAAAAGAATTGTATCCCCAAACCTGTGCTGTACAAAAGGAGTAAAGAATTCAAAAGGGGAAAACATGAGAAAGACTTGGCATTTTTTTAAAAAAGTTAAAGATAGAATAGCTATAGACATGCTCAGCAGGTAATATCATTTTCCTACAGGAAAAAAAATGTGAAGAGAAACAAGTGTGTTAATTAAATTACCCCTGTTTCTCTTTATCCATTCGATACAGCCTTCTGAATCTGGCTGCTTGGATCAGATGAATCTGACTGCACCTGGAAGGAATCAACAGAAGATTCTTGCCTTCTTTACATGGGCCCCATGTGAAGGTTTTGTGGCTGTGCCAGAGAACTCCTCCACTAATGATGCATTAGTTCTGAGACTCCGAGGATGGTGAGAAGTGGGCTGGCCCTATAGTGAAGATTCTAAGAGGGTACCAGATGCTGCAATGACCAATGAAGGTGGCTCTGCAACTCAGTCTGAAAAGGAGGCTGGTTCCCCCTTCTAGCTCATGAAAACATTCCTAACTGACAGAAAGCACAGACTCAGTTGGAAAACTCAGGTGCAGCAGGCAAACACCCCTGCTGTGCATATCTCCTACTAAAACATTGCCCAGCCATCATGCAAAACCTGACCTTTTCCAACGCCTTTGTCCAGCTACAAATTTCCTTTGTTCTCACCGAGCATGGCATGGCCTGTAGGTAAAATCCACCCTATAAAAACCTCCCAATTCCGAGTCTTCCTCGGAACACTGAGGACTACTTTGGACTTCCATTCCACCTTGCTGTCAGTTTGTCCGGTGAGCTCCCCTCAGTGTACCGCGCTGAGTTTCTTCCCCTGTAACCTCTGTTTCTCTCCAGGACTACGAGACCAGGTGTCGTATTACCCATTCCCCCAAAACTCTCCTTTTCTATTTCTCAGTTAGTTAGTGTATGTCGTGTCTTTCGTGTTGTTTGTCCTCAATAAAATATTATTTGTTACTTTAAAACGTGCCTGGCTATGCTCTCTGACCTGACACCGTAGACATAGGGTAAAAGATCCTAGCTAAAGTTACCCTGCCTGTTGTTAGCTTAAGAGAGTGCTCGAGTCTAATTTCCCCCATCTTGTGTTTTTATTTGGTAGTTTGGGTGCCCCTCCCGGGACCCCCAACATACAGTGTAACAAGGACTATATAAACCCTTGGTTTTGAGAAGTCAAGATGCAGTACCTGAAATGCTGGACCTCACTAGGGCCCTTTTCGCACAGCATCTGCCATGCAAAAGAGGGCCTGGAGCCTCGTGCAATTGCAAGAAGTGATCTGCATGACATCCTCGCAATCGTGCAAGGCTCCAGGAGCCAGCAGGCAACGGCAGGCTTTAAGCTGAAGATGCTGCATGATCACGCATTGCTCCAGGACCCTGAGCGCACTTACCTTGCATGCGGAGCCTTGGAAGCAGAGCCGGTCGTTCTTCCTGTCTCAATGCAGCCTGGGAAGGTCCCAGGCTACACTGTGAAAGGAAGAGATGGGACTCTCATGCAAGCAGGAAGCTTGTGTGGAGCTGAAGAAACCTGGACGTAAGGGCCTCTCACACGAGGGTGCTTGCACGAGCACCGCACCCCAGCACCGAGAAGAGGTAGGATACAGAAAGGGCCTATGTCACCCTGAATTCCCATTTGGTCTGCCCTTAGATACAAGTCTAAGGCCCTTTTCGCATCCTTTTTTTTAATGCACGAGCGCCCCTTGAGCATCGTGTGAGTGGGAGCGTCGCTCCATATGACGCACTCCCCCTCGCGCGATGCTCACAAGGCTAAAGCAGGGTGCGCACACATTTTTTGATTTTCGGCTTTAAGCTGAAAATGCTCTGCGCTCGCGCAATGCTCACGGTGTGCTCGCGCAATGCTCGTGGTGCCCTCGCACACTTACCTCTGTGTGGTGTGTCGGCAAGGCAGTCCAGTCACACTTCCTTCCCCCAGCGCAGCCTACAACTCCCAGACTGCACTGCGGAATGAAGGGGCGGGGTGCTAGGGCGACGGTCGCGCTAACAGGAAGCAACCTGCGGTATGAAGGAGCGGGAAAGCGGCAGCATTTTGGATGAGGCTTCTCATGCGAGACGCCCTCCCCCGTCACGCAAAAGGGCCTAAGTCACTCCACTGCTGCTTCACTACTTTTCTGAAATGGTAAATATTGCCCACTCTCTTAAACATTCCTGTCAATCTTTCCTCCCTTTTCCTTCAGTTAACCTTGCATGTGGGTGTGACTGTTTGCATCTTGTGTGTGTGTGTGTGTGCGCGCACGCGTAACTGAATTTCCCTCAATAAAACACATTTTAGTTTACTTTTGAATCTCTGGCTGGTTCATTCCTGTGACGACCTGATGAACATTGGTGGAAGATCTTGTTAGGTTTTCTCCTCTAGCAGGTCTCCTAATTTTGCTAATTAATTCCCCATTGTCACATGGAGGTATTGGCATCATGTATGAGCCCTTCAATCAACCACATTTTAAGGTAACAAGCAGAGATCTATCTGTTCAAGGAACAGAAATAACATTTATTCTATTCATTCCTCTGAAAAGTAATGGGTTTTCTGTCATTCAAGAAAGGTCTGTGAAAAACGCAATAGGACAGGCAAAGATTCTTCACAGTTTTTAGAATATTTGAGTGATTATTCTATGCAAAAGAACTATGGCTTGTCTGTATAGGAAAAAAAAATCACGTTTCTGTATTGGATAGTTCCCCGAGTGCTTTTTTGAGTAGTAGTAGTAGTAGTAGTAGTAGTAGTATTATTATTATTATTATTATTATTATTATTATTATTATTATTATTATTATTATTATATTTTATTTTGTTATCTCCTCAAAGCTCAAGGAGGGGTACAACAAAGGTTAAAATACAACTAAAACCAGCATACCATTTAAAAACACATTGTAACTAGAATACACTAAAACTAAAATTACACTAAAACTGCAGTGAATACTGCAGAGAGATCTTTACACTCTTCCACACTGAGGGGATACTATGGAAACTATGGTTGAACTCCTGCATTGTCAGACATGACTATGACAATGGAACTCTGTTATTGTAGTTATTCCTGATGATACTTCCACCCAAAGACCTACCTACGTGTTCAGTCTGACAATGCCTCAACCAAAGGATTTCTGACATGATGCAGACCATGGCCATGAAAAATGACGTCTGCAGTGCTGTCTTGGCTGCAGGAGTCATCAAGAACAGGCAGTTGGAAAGGCCCTCCCAAGGCCCCAGTCTGCTGTGCACTGCCAAACTGAAAAAGTTGGCTTTGAGAGTCATGTTCGGTTATTAACAAGTATAAATGTGAACACATAACAGTTGTACTGAAAAGGATACCAGCTTATTTGTCCTTGCATATGAAGATGAACAATATTAAGATGTACATCTCTGATGTGTACTGACTTTTCTTTTGCAGATATCCATGCTCAATATGTGTATTCTCAGGCCCCAGCAGAAAACCATGTTGTTGGAAGTGAAGCCATTGACTGATGAGGAACAGTTGTGGAGTCTCTTTGCACAAGCTGATATGAAATGGGATCTTCTTCCTTGATGTAAATTTGGCAAAGGTGCCCATGTAAATCACCAAGACTGAAAGAAGGACTGAGGCAACACAGCCCATTAATTTTTTAAACCACCAGATGAGTTCTCAAACAGATGGTATTCAATGGTCCAATGGTAATCCTGAAATGCAGTACTGTGCGGGAGCATCACCCATACAATGGCCAGAGACAATGCAATAGCTCTTCAATCCAGTGAGACTAGATTACTTGAAGATCCAATATAGGAAGGTCTGTCTCTGTATAACAGTATTCTCTCCAAGCTTGGTTCTTGAGGCTCAACAACTTGTCTCAGTGAATAGCCACACTTGTTTCAAATAGATATGACTTTTCTAAGAATATGATAACATTAACGTTCAGGAAATATTCATGATATTCTGCATAGAATAATTGATGATCCAAGTATACAGAATAGCTGATAATGTAGATATATGTTCTGAACAAGAAGAGAGTTGAAGGACTTGAAAGTAACAACTAACTAGAAGGTGACAGAAGAAGGGGCAGAAATGACAAAATCTCTGAAAAGATGCAGATAAAGGGGTACTTTGAATTATTAGTCATGAACAATGGCACAGACAATGTGCCGGAACTTGTATATTTGTTCTGTATTATGAGTCTTCCCACAACCAACTCACTTGCTACATGCGTGAGAAAGTTGAAAATGAATTAAGCGTTGACAGAAGGATTAGGTTATGAAATCATCAGAAGCAAGTTAGTAAATTTCCAACAAAGGAAAATATGAGGAAAATCAACCAGGAAATATTAAGGAAGTTGATTGTAAGTTATCTTTCAGTTTCCATCTGTCTTTGTAGGACACTACTAAGAATAAAAAAAAACTATCTTAGAGCCTTTTGTGGATTTAATATTCAGCTTGCAAACTTTCACTCTTGTATTCCTACTTGCTCAGTCTGCCTTTTAAAGTGATTAATACTCTAAGCCCAGAAAGCATTGATTAAATAAAGAGGGAGGGGGAACAGTTCAGCTATACTTAGCTAAAAGCATAGCCCTTGTAAACAAACAATAAGAAGAAGATACAACTATATCAAAGTATACCTAGAAGTATAAAATTTAATCTATTCTTTCAAAAAAAAATTTCAAATTACAGGTTTGTTTTTCCTTAGGAAAAATTACACAAGTAATAAGTAGGTAAATAAAAGTGCATGTTAAAAGATCAGAATACAGATCACTTTGTTTGACATTAAGGACAGCAATAGTTTTGTGGGAATTTTAATCAAAGTGGGCCTTGTTATCCTGATTTCTGGGGGTCCCATGAGGGACACCTAAGTGTGCTCCAAATTATACAAGTTGGGGAAATTAACACAGAGCACAAGCTAGCAATACGAGAGGGAGGGCAACGGAGTGAGATCTTTTACCTAATGTCTACAGGGTCAGGCTGAGTCAAGGAGCAAACAGAAGTGAAATAATAATAATTGTTTTATTAAAATACAATCAAACAGTGTATGCAGCACACTCACTCAGATAACTAGAGAAATAAAGGTTGGAGTGGGATAGAGGGATTTGTAGAGGAGTTGTTGGTTTGGGTAATACTACACCTGTCCTGAAGCCCAGGTAGTCTGCAGCAGAAGTTTGGAGGTATGGAGTTCTCAGTACGTGGGACTGATGGGAAGGCTCGCCAAGCAAAGCCGCAGCAAGGCAGGATGGAAGTCAGGAGCGATCCAAGGAAGCTCTCAGTCAGGGGTTCTTATAGGGGAAAATGTGACCATAGGCTAGTCTGTACTTGGGGAAAACAATGAGTTTTGGGCTGGAGACAAAACCTCCAAAAGGTCAGAATTTAGCATGATTAAGTCTGAATTATCAACAGAGTAGCCAGTATGCAAACACAGAGTGCTTGACAGATGAGTATTTGTCAATTCAAGCTGCCTGCTTGGGACAGGGAGTTCCTTGTTAAGTAGCATGAATATATAATAGATTACTTGCCTTTGAGGTCTCCTGAAGCAGCGGGATGGCTATTTCTGGCCTGCCTGTATTTGTTTGGAATATTGCAGTGATTAGTGGCTGTGCCAGTCTGCGAGCTTGTTTGGGGGACCTCGCAGCACGTGGAGAGGAATAGGTAAAGAAGGCCAAATTATTGATATCAAAGTGATATCTAATATCCCACAAGTCCGAACTAGAAACTGTGGTAACAGCCTGCTTCCAAATCTACAATGCATACAGAAGGAGTGAAAAATATCCCCCCAAACTGCAGCCTTTAATTAAGTCTGCATTGTTTCATCGATAGACAAAACCTGGTTGACAGCTAACACAAACTTTTTTATATACAACCTGTAATTTCTTTTATGTCAAGATTCACTTTAATCACCCAGTCAACTCTGAAAGTGAAAATGCACACAAAAGTTATTGGGAAATGCTTAATTTATTAAACACACCTACCAAACTTCTTGTCTCATCTTCATCATCTACAGTAGAGCAAGATGAAGCCTTTCAGATGCTATGGGATTCAGTCTCCCAGAAACCTCCTTAGCAGAGTTAAGTGGTGAGTAATTGTGGAAATCACAGTCCAGCTCTATCTGGACATCTGCTCTTTTCCCATCCCTGATTTAAATAATGTCATTGTTATCTAAAACTAAAACAATGGCTTGTTCTCTTGATATTATTACCAGCCATTTTCCCAAGAAACAAGGTTTGTTGTGAAGCATCTCAGGGTTCACTCTTTATGGAAAGAGAAATGCAGAAAGAGAGAAAAATAAGTGAACCATAACATTACAAGTACAGATGTAGGATTCAATGGGGCAATGTTTTCTGTTCCCGAATCGTTGTCTATTGGGGATGTCACTGTACAACTCCATTGTGTTACAGGTAGCAGCAATACTTGGAACAGCTTACTTTTCAGCTAACAATACTGTCCCAGTTGATATTTCTAAAAAAAGAAGCAAAACATCTCAAAACAGCATTAAAGTTTTAGTTTAAAAAGTAAATGTTAATTGTTCACGTTATGAGGACTGTTCAACAAGTTACTCTTTCAGTAACAAGTAAGGAAAGGTACTTCAAATACAAATGAAGAAGACCTTTGGACTATCATGTGTTTTCAACCTAAATTGTAATTCATTCTTAATCTAACTCCATAATATTAAAAAAAAGGTCCATAGATAATCTGATTGAACAAATGAAACACAACTATGATGTGTTTTCAACATTTCTTTTTTGTGCTACTGATCAACAGTCAACATTTATGTTTGAAAAAATATGTGAACCTTTAGATTCAGTATCTGCTGTCATGCGCTTGAACAACAATGACTTCAAATACAATATCTCTGTATCTCACTGATGGTTGACTTCACTGGTAAGTACTGTGTCTGAAGTCAGACTGGATCTCATTGAAGTTCTGTGTGTCACGTTAGATTAGTCTTCTGATGATGTCCTCCTTAAAATAAAGATTGTCATAGGCCTCAACCTCCACCTACACAAGTTCAAAGTGTTGATCAGAACTCTTGCACAGTAGTCTATACACACAGACAATGATGTATATAAAAATGGAAACCAGACCAGCAACACATCAGGAAAAAAAAATCCAATTCCACTCACCTACTCAGAATACAGCACACACACTCTGGGCAATAAAGAAAGAAGGAAGCTGGAAATGCAATAACAATCCTTTATGTACACAGGACATAACTTATATTTCTGTGCACATGTGGCAGATGTGCATGAACAAACCAAAGATTAAAAACTGAATTGATTAAAATCAATTTAATTGATTTTAATCAATTAATTCCACACTGAATAGACTGGGAGGCTAACTTGGTATGATTTTGGCCACATAGTTTCCCCTTGTAACTATGAAGTTATTTTCTAAAAAAGAGAAGAGGAAAGGAGAGAAGAGAAGAGGAAAGGAGAGGAAAGGAACATGGAAACTTCAGCTGCATTTTTTTTAAATTGTAAACCATATACTACTCTTTTAAAAGTAGTTATTTTTTAAATACTAATCTCAAAATGATGCTATTGTTTAGTATGTTTGTTTGCCCCTTTCTCAAAATTAACTAATACTTTATCCCCTGCAGTTTCTGTTAGAATCATCCTGGTTTTGAGATCTAGGCCATTTCCACACTACACTGTTATAGTGCTATTATTCCACTTTCAACATCCCATGGAATCCTGGAGTTTGCCGTTTTGTGGGAGGGGGGCTTTAGAATTTTCAGCCAAAGAGCTCTTTGGCCTCAGTAAACTACAAACCCCAGAATTCCACAGAATGTTGAAAGTGGAATAATAGCACTATAACAGTGTAGGGTAGAAATGGCCACAGTTTGGGGCTATTAAAAGGATAGTTCACCTAGATCTTGCTGATTACTCTCAAATGGATAGACTCATCGAATCAATTGCTGAATTGTGAGTCAAAGCAGAGGTAAATTCCACCAATTTAATGAGTCTGTTTTAGTTGGGCCCAACAATAGGATTCAAGACTCTCTCCCCCTTTTTTTCAATTTTCCTATTGTTAAATAAGTTGTCACATAAAAAAAAATCCCCTGATATTTTATTCACTCTCATATTCTACTCAGCTTAGCACTTCAAATTATTTCTCTCTCAGGCATTCTCACTCTGGAAGAAAAGAACTACAAATATTTCTTTTCTAAATACACTGTGTTGTGTTCTTCATTTCTCTTCTGCTAGTTTCATTCTAAAGTCATCCAATTGGGATTTTTGAAGTTTTGCAAACAAACAACAAGAAGGCCAAAATGTCCTATTTGTAGTATTTTTTTTTTTTTTTAGAAAATATTTTGCCTGTAGCCTGACTGGGATAAAATGGTGTTCTGCCCTGAACCCCTGAAGTATGTTGTCATCTCTTGCAGACAAATTCAATAAAAGGGAGGGGGAATTGGACTTTTGCTTTGAGCAAATCAGGCACAATTTAAGAAGAGATAAGAAGTTTACTTGGATACGTGAACAGCATTAGAAATGTCCTCCTTAGCTACAGATGAACTCTTAGGAGGATGTTAAGAAGTAATGCATAAGATCTGTTTTAATTTAATTTTATGTAATTAGAAACTTTAACACTCATTTTCTTGCATAATGCAAAAGAACTTATATAATTTAAACAATCACACTCAGATCAGAGATATGGTCTAAATTTGCTCAGTACTGTCTCTGGCATGGGTGGTGTGTCAGTCCTGCACAAATTAGCCTACATAACTGGTGAGGCAGATATAATGTTACCTTTATTTTACTCTTATGTTTTGGTTTGAGTTTTGCATTGTGAAGCACAGAGCTTTCAGCTGAGCTCTGCTGTATCTGTTATATCATTTGATGCTATCATTGAGCAAGTGATATTCTAAACCAAGGATGGAAATAATGCAGGCCTCTGGAAGTTGCTGGACCGTGAGTCTTAGCACTTTTCAATAGCAGGTAATGGTGCTAAGACTGATGAGATCTCAACACCTGTAGGCTTGCCCTAAAGACTTGAAGTTGAGAGAGCACTTTTAAGTGATGAATACGGGATACCTACTGGTATAAGGAACACAAATGGGAAGCTGGTCATTCCTTACAACATAGTGACAAGGTTTTCTCTGAAAGCTATCTGTACAACATAGCTCATTTAAAAAAAAAGAAAAAAAAAGGTGTAGAACATCTCAGGCTGAACTAATGTTATTAGGCCTCAAACCAAAATGTTGCCTTATTTTCAAATTCCAAATTTGAAAAAACAATTTTTCTTTCTTTCTTAGGTATAATTTATATTACTTTTTAGGTATTTTTTTTTAAAAAAAACTTAAGTTATTGGGTGGTATGACTTGTTCTCATTCTTCTTTTTTAGTTAATGGATTAATTTTGTTTTGAGTTGACACTCTATATCAAATCATGACCAATATTTAGATGTAATGTATTGTACCTTAGTGGAGAGGCACTGGCCCTAGAATGTGTATGTGTGAAAAGAGCAAGAGCAAGAGAGATATCTCAGACATTTCTCCTTATGCCTATGTAGCAGACCTTACTTAAACCTGTCTGCCACACCAGGCTTACCCCGAACACCAGGCAGGCTGTCTGGCCAGTTTGTTTGAAAAGGCTACTCCTGGTGACCCATTCAGTTCTGCATATATCAGAAGATGAAGAGTGCAGTTGACACAGCTGGATTTCTGCTGTGCCAGAGGTTCAGGATCTGCAGGCTACAAATCCCTGGTAAGCAGAGATCAAAGACGTCTTTGCTATTGCATTTCGCTAAAATGTATCTGATTAACCCAGATATCTAAAGATAATCAGAATCTGGGATGAATCATACTTGGAACATAGAGTGTGATCCCTTAAGGCAAGAGGGAAGATATTAGTTTACCCAAATACTCAACCAAATTGAGTCTTTTGGCAATCTGTATCAAAGGCTGTATTAGTAAAGCACCCAGGTTTAACAACAGACTGTCAAGATTCAGTTGTAAAATGGCACATATTGGTTGATGATCACTGTGTCTGAATGGTATTATAATAAAGTCATGTTCTGTACATATTTCGTGCAGAAACATGACATAATACATAATAGTAACACTTCTGAATTTACTCAACAGCCATGTATAACAACATGAAAGAAGTATAAAATTACACTATTAGACTGAATGTGGAAATCCTTGATTTATTCATAAATTTTAATTTTTAACTGGAATATGTTGGGTTTTCCTCCCATTATATTGTGATGACCTAGGATTACAAAGAGTAAAACTAAACTGAACTAGACAATCATATTAATGAATGTTTAAGATAATCCAAGGATGGCTTTAGTCCTGTACAATGTTCCCTAGAGACTGCTTGGAAAGCACAGTCCAATGAATTCATTTATAATGCATTTGGCTACTAGCTATGGAACTATCAATTTCCTGGCAGGGATACAGTTTGCTATAAGTGGAAGAATTATTTTGGGGCAACTTAGCTCCTGTGTATTCAGAAGTAATTCAGAATGGGACAAATGAATCTGGATCGGCATGCTGTTCAGAGGATTAGCTTGTTTATCCTTGAAAAAATATTTGCTATGTCAGCTCTGTGTTCAGCAAGCCCCCTGGGTCAGACGAAACAAAGCTGCATTCATTAGACTATTCAATTAAGCCCTGGAAATAAGGGGGGAAATGTACTGTTCAACTCTTTCCCAAAGGGACTTCATGCAGCTACCCCTTCTTACTGCTTTGAAAGTGTATCCCATTAATCTCTTTGAGAGAAAAACACAAGAGACACCTCAAATTGTGCAGACAAAATGACATAAGTTGCTCCCCTCCTTTTCCTTCCTCAGTCCCTATAATTGCTGGTGAAAAAAGTTCCATGTGCTTGCAAAGCAAGAAGTACACCTTAAAATTGCAGTCCCTGATAATTAAAATTGTAAACATATCATTTTGAGGTTGCTGCTGGGATAAATAGTAAAAACTGTCTAGAAGAGACAGTTTTCCAAATCAGATGAAAAAGAACAGCATAATGAAAATATAATGTTTTAAACACAAAACAAGAGAAAATGAGGAAACAGGAAAATGAGATGAACCTGCTGGGCAGACAAAAATTAGTAAAGTCTATTTGGTCATGAACTGTACCACTAGATGCTGCAAAAGAAAGGTCACATATCTGATTGACTATAGAGGGCTACAATTTCCCTATGCAAAGACTGTACAAATAATTATTCAGATAAGTCTTCTCCATGATTTTGCTGTTTTTCATAGAGCTGGAGCTACAGTTGGATTAGAAGACTATTTTCCTCAGAAACCTTTATGCCTATAACAGCCATTAGAAAACAGGTAAAGGGGAAGGAGGAAAGCATTAAACAGTGACATAGAGGAGTTACCCTGATTTCTGGGGTCCCGTGAGGGACACCTCAATGTGCTCCAAATAATGGGGAATCGGAATTAGCAAGAGCACAAGCTATAGCAATGCAAGAGACAGAGCAACCTAGCGAGATCTTGGACCCAATGTTTATGGGGTCAGGCCAAGTCAATAATCAAGCAGAAGTAAATAATAATTGTTTTCTTTATTTTGAAAACAGTCAATACGTATGTATGCAATCACTCACACAGACCTAGTGAAAGAAAGGTAGGAGTTTGAGAGGGGATTTTGAGAGGGATTTCTCAGGAGAAATACTACACCTGATCCTGTAGCCCGGGTAGTCAGAAGAAAGGTCAGTTGGAGTAGAGATTCTCAGCACGTGGAAGCTGAGGGGAAGGCTCGGCAAACGGTGCGACAGCAAGGCTGGATGGAAGCCAGGAGCAATCCAAAGAAGCGCTCAAAACCAGGGGGTTTTATAGGGGAAAATGTGCCTGTAGGCTAGTCTGTTTCCGGGGAAAACAATGGGTTTTGGGCTGAAGACAAAGCCTCCGAAAGGTCAGTACTTTGCATGATTGAATTATGACAGAGTTGTCAATAGCGCAAACAGTATGCAAACAAGGAGCGCTTGACATATTCGGCTCATCAAGCTGCCTGCTCAGGGCTGGGAGTCTTTTGTACGCTGCGTGTATACATAATGTGGTTTTAAAGTGTACTTGCCTGGAAGTCTCCTAAAGTGGCATTCCAGCAATTACTGGCCTGCCTGGATTTATTTTGTATTGTTCAGCTATTTCCGGCCGTGCCTGTGTGCGTGCTTGTCCGGGGGCCTCACAAGCATGTGGAGAGGAATGGTTTGGGATGGTCAATTTCTTGATATCTAAGGATATTTAGTAGACCACAGGTCCAGACTAGAAAGTACAGTAGCAGAGGTCTTTAGTGGAATTTGACCACAATCTTGATTGGCCACAACATACATAGGTTTGTTGTGACACAAGGCCTGGATCACATCATCAGCCAAACCAATGAGTGGCTGAGTTTTACCTTCAGTCTTCTGGCTGAGGTTAATGGTGGAGTTATCTAAAGGGCCCACCATGGTGTGTACTGATCACATTGTTCACTTCTTGAAATCGAGCTGGACTCTTGCCTATATCCTAACTTATCTTCTGGGAGTAGAATGCCACAACATCTTCTCCTTTCAAAATGGATCTCACCCAGTGCCATCAGTGGCACAGAAGATACTATGGTCAAAGTAGGGAATGTACAACAATATAATCCAACTTCTTGCTAAGAGAGAAAAACAAACAAACATAAATCCGTCTGTGCCAGGCTATTCCTCCCAGGTTTTCCCTCAAAGGTTTGGTCACCTGAGAACTAGCCAGAACTTCTGATTCATGAGGGCCCCAATTGAGCAACCATACAGCATTGTGGGCTGTTGGCCATTGTTGTTGTTAATGCTGTTGTTGTGTGCCTTCAAGTCACTTCCAACTTATGGTGACCTTAAGGCGAACTTATCATGGGATTTTTTTGGCATGAATGTGTGACATGCCCATGGTCACAGTGGGTTTGCATGGCTGAGTGAGGAAAGGAAACCTTTTCTCCGGGGTCATAATCCAACACTCAAACCACTACACCACTCTGGCTCTCTTGGATGCACTAAAGGTAAAAGGTAAGGGTTGTTTTCCATTCTCCCCAGTTTTGGCAGAGCAGACATGGGACACCTGTCTAATGGTCATATAGGTAAAAAAAAAAATCTGTTAAGAATATGAAGAGAGCCATGATGTGAGCTTAGCTACTCCAATATTCTGTCCATGTCATAGTCAAGGAGATCATTATGGGGAACTCAAACATGATATGAATACAACAGCACTCTGACACTCCCCCCCAAGTTATTCAGGAGCATACCATTTCTGATGTTGATGACATTATATAGACATAACAATTAGCAACCAATGATACCTTTATTTATTAACTGTAACCCAAGGATATGAAAAATAGTTGCAAAAATGATCATTCTCAACATAAGTGGCTATCTCAATGTGTCAAGACAGTGTGGCAAGTTATTACCAAACTTTGTAAGAAATTTTGCCTTCCTCTTCAATTTTCTCACACTATGAGTAATTTAATACATTCCTATCATCCCTCCCTTGATTCATCTATTTGCTAAACTTCAACAGTTGTGACATTTCCTTATAGGATAGCTGGATCACTTTGGGTACCACTTTCTGCCTTTTCTTCCTCTCACAAAGCACACTATAGAACTGGAAACACTGTGGAAATGTGTGATCAAGATATCAAGGTGATGAAGCAGTTCCTCCTGAAGAAAAGACATGACATTTGGGCTTTTTAGCCTGGGAAGCAGGTGAATAATGGAGACATTCTAGTAGTATATAAAATAATTTGTGTGTGAAAGGTGGATGTCTGATAATGGTAGCACTTGGGATTCAGGGGTGCAGATACCAGGGGAGGGGGTAAAATGAAGGCCCTTAACTTCTGTGTAAGAATTCTGTCAGCTCAAATAAAATTTTCGTTCATGTCCCCAAACTACTAGTATTTCAGTAACTTAGAAATTCTGTTGAACATTAGAAGTACAGTAAAGGCATTCACAGAAAAGGAGCAAACAAAGTTACCAAAGGAATGAAAACAGAAAAAATGTAGAAGTTATAGGTGTGAATGAGTTTCAATGGCTCACTCTCTGCAGTGCTAGAAATGTGGGGAATAATGAAAATTTCATTTGGGGAGCAGAATTCTTCCTCATTTTGCTCCCACCTCTCCATAGCTACATGCCTACCAGGTCACAGGATGAAACTGAAGGGAGGGAAAGTCTAGGCAAATTCTTTCTTCACACAGGATAGAGTAAGTGTGGAATTCACCAGTTTTGGAGATGGCCACTTTATTTTGCAGATTGTATAAACTGTTGCACTGTCAGGATTTCTCCCTTATTCTTTTTATTTCCACTTCTAACAATTCAGAAAATTAAAAATTAAATATTTGAAAGTGGAGATAGAAAAATCTCTTCTTGCACACCTGAGTATTAAACTCCAATCTCATTTTAGTGTTTTTTTCCCCAAAGGGCCACAGATATTTCTGAATATGCACAACTTTTCAAGGGAATGGAGGCTAGTAAAAATAGCTATAGCATATTATTTGCAACTTTTGGGTCACTTTCTTAAGGAAATGTTGTCTTAGTTTTTTCTATACTACATTATTTGCATGACTGTCTCAGTAATATTATGCATCTGATAGGAGGCTTACCGTATCTTGCCATAAATGCTTTTTTTGTGTATTGTACAAAGTAGCATATAGCTTATTTTACAACACTGTGAGATAATGCATTACAATCCTGGGAATGTTCCTTGCAAAGTCCTGATTATCTCTCATTCTTATCCAGCTCTGCACTTTTCAAGATGACATTTATTAAATCATATGGTATTATCTTTGCACATATTGAAGATTTCCCCTGATCTTGCTACTCCACCTTATTAAACAAGAAAGAAGCCAGAGGGATTTATTTTAAACAAATAAAACAAGTATCACTCAAAAACAAAGTGTCACCGAAATCTAAATATAATGTGCTCATTCCACAGTTGTGGAGATGACCACTAATCAGAGATATAATCAACTTGATCTGTCTTTTATTTTAAACTTGTGCATTTTTTAAAAAACAGTTAACCTCAGAAATCATTGAATTTCCCCTAAGGCTAGCCTTGGGCAGAGTGACATGGTCACATCAGGTAGCAGATACTAGTAGGTGTCAGTAGAGTTCAGGGGGAGAAGACCTACACACTATGTAGCCTACTTTAGGATCAGCAGGAATAAACTACCTCATCCTTAGTGTTGAAAAATGAATCAACTGGCAGTCAATATCACTAAATGGAATGGAAGAGGGTGTCACCATGCTTTTGTCTCAAGTAGCAAGACATCTTCAACCAACTTTAATCTATTTCTAGAGCATGAAGGAGAACACATAATTGAGACAGTGACCCAAATTTTATTTCAGTCCTGAAAGCAGAAGAACCATTTGATCCATTAGATCTATCTACATGTTAAGTCACCATTCAACAATTGATTGAATGAGTCTACTCTAGTTGGGACAAACTGACAGGATTCCAGCCAAAGTTTGATTATCTCACCAATAGGATTATTTCTGTCCATGTTACATTTACATGTGCTTACCCCAAAATCTATTTGGTTCTCAAATCATTCTGTGATTTATTATTGTTTTCATCCTCACAATAATATGTGTTACTTATTGTGCAATGATTTACTTATGTTTTTCCAGTACATACCTCAAACATGTTTTCTCTTTAAATTTGCTGCTGTTGTATGCCTTCAGATTGTGATGGTCCTATCCTAGGGTTTCTTGGGAGAATTATTCAGAGGAGATTTGCCATTGCTTTCCTCTTAGGCCAGGAGAATGTGATTTGTTCAAGAACACCCAGCTGATTTCCATGGTTAACAGGGATTTGAACTCTGGTTTCCCAGAGTCCCATGCCAGCGCGCAAACCATCACCCCACACTTGCTCTTTCTAAATGCACACTTTTGAACATACTTTGCCTCAAAACAGTATTTTAAAATGCACTTAAGAGATTCGTCTACTGCAACAGAACCAGAGCTTGGAAAACATATGTTTATGGTCTAGAGTTCTCAGAATTCTCCATTCAGCAAACTTCCAGTTCCCATGGGCAGAATGATTTATTATGCTGTTGCACTCACATCACACTTATAGACTTTAAATAGGTATCTGGTTAGCCACCATCTGACCAGAATGCCAGAGGAGATTCAACAGGGCTCTTATTACGTTCTTATGATAGGGATTTAAGTCTTCACTAATTTCATTCTGTGTAGGAATCACTTTTTGTGCAGAAAATGCTACTCAGAAGTTATTGTTGTTGGGGGACTTCTGCACAAAGTTCACATTTTTTTTCTGTCCAGAGGAAAATTTTCTGTGAGGAAAATGTTGTGTGCTACACTAAAAAAATTATGAATTTTATGCAGAATAAGTCCCAAACTGGGAGATTCTTATCAGCCTTTGTTTTTAACTCATGTTCCCAACATCTCAGAAACATTTTTTTAAACTATGTGAATATTTGTAGGTATTCTTCCCAAATCTATTTTAGAAATGTTATAAGTATCTTTGGGAATGCAGCTGTATGGGGCAATAAAATCTGGCAAAGGGAATATCCTAATATTGGACAATGTCAGTCAGTTCCCTCAAGCAACAGATATTTGGGTGTCATGAAAAGTCAGAAAGTAATGATTTAGCTTTTTAAACTACCCAGGATGGGCAGAAGTGTTTATAGGATTTTCTCTCTTGTTTACAAAAATAACTTGCCTTGATTTGGTCACTTTTCATCTGGTTGACTGAGATGTGTCCTTTAGTTGCTCTGCCTCAGAGAGCAATACGACTTGGACCAGTTCTTACGGGAACATGCCCAGAGTGTCTCAGGAAGGAATCACTAGAATAGAATAGATGAAGAGATACACAATGCATGCTTCCCCCCTACGTTTATGTAAAATGCTTCAGGAAGTGACAGGCACAGCCATAGACCTAGATTTTATTTCCAGAGCCAGAAGTCACTTTTTTCATGTGACTACCTATTAAGGAATGGATAAAGAGATAAGAGTTTGGTTCTCAAATGATTACAACAGTTCTGGGCAGATCCTTTGAAGGAACACATATTTTGTTTTCTATTAAGCAGCACTTCTGACAGAAGTCCAAACTAATTTCAGAAAAGGAAGATGAACTAGAGATCATATTGCAGACTAATGGAACACAACAAAGGATTTCTAAAGAAAACCAGCTTGTGCTTTATAGATTACAGCAAAGCCTTTTGACTGTGTAGATCATGAGAAATTATGGTTCACTCTTAAAGAAATGGGTGTGCTGTAACAGCTGATTGCACTAATGCATATCCTGTATTCTGGACAAGGGGC